>CM037879.1:252094441-252694441 GCA_021292165.1 Shinisaurus crocodilurus | reverse complement strand
TTCACATCTCTAGTCCCAATGGAAATAACTTGTATGAGGTTTCAGGTATTCTTTTAGGTATGTAACCATATTGGCTTCGTCCATTTGTTGGAAAATCTTCTTCTACATTCACTGGCCGAGTTCAGACATAATCCGTTACAAGAATGAGCCTTCAGCTCACATGCTCCTCTCTTCCTTTTGTGTGCATGTAAGGAAGATTGAAAGTTTTCACTTCTGACCACAGTTCTCCATTATGTCTGAACTTGGGGATCAAAACATGGATTGTTTCTTCTGAGAAGCAACCGAGAACAATATACTTCCCCACGCTTGGATGTAATGGGGAACTGTGGTTAGTTGAAAAGTGACAGCAGAAATGTACAATCTTGCCTTACTCACATAGGAGTAGGGGGGGACGTGTGAGCTTGAGGTTCCATTCTGTAATGGGAAACCATTGTTTCCTGTTATGTCTGAACCATGCTCTAGTGTTGGGAACTTTCAAAAACTCAAGTCCAACCCTATGTCTCAAGACAAGACTCTCCACACGAGCCATTGCAGTGTATCTTTCACCATCTGAGCATGGGGAAATTAAGCATATTGTGCCAAGGTTCCCAAAGAACTCGGTCTTGATGCAAGCAAATACCGTATATACTCAAGTATAAGTCAAGTTTTTCAGCACATTTTTTGTGCTGAAAAATGCCCCCTCGACTTATACTTGGGTCAGCGCACTTATACTGGAGGCAATAAGTTTTCCCAGTTTTTTGGGGTGAAATTAGGGGCCTCGACTTATATTAGGGTCCACTTATACTTGAGTATATACGGTAGTTAAGCCATACAGTATAGGGCAAGGTGCTTGCACCTCAAACTCTCTGCTCATTTTCCAGTCTGGCTAGTTCTTCTGACCCAGAATATGGCAGTTGGAGCATTATGGCTTGAAGTAAGATAAGTAGAAAAGCACAATACCTCCCCATCACTTGAGGTCATCTTCAGAGGTCATTGGGTGCTTCTGTCTTCTGAGGCAAGGTGGTTTGCAAGCAGAAAATGTTTTCCTTCAGTTGTGGCACCTTTTCTTTGGAACAGTCTTTCCAGGGAGGCTCATCTGATACTTATTCTGTCCTTTTGGCACCAGGCAAAGGCCTCTATTTTTCTTGGCCTTTTAAAATATCTGAATTGTTTTTATTTTGTTGCTGCTCTGCTATTATTTTCTGCTCTTGTCTGTGTGCCGTTTTGATATGTTCAGAATTTATTACAAATTGTTCGTTGCTCTGAGAATAGAACTACTGAAGGGCTGTGGTTTTATATTTTAAACTTGCCCGTTTTTATGTGCACTCTTGCTCTTTTACCGTATTTTTCGCTCCATAAGATGCACCCCCCCCCCCAATAGGGGGAAATGTCTGTGCGTCTTATGGAGCGAATATTGTAAAAAAAAATTTTTTTTTTTACATACCTCCCTCTGCACAAAACAACCGGTCTGGCACGCGCCTCCTCGGGGCCAAAGAGCCTTGCCCAAGGCCAGCTCTGCTCCGCGAAGCGACCTCCGGAGCCCACCGGCCCTGCCCCGCCCACCGGCGGAAGAGCGGAGGGCTCCTGGGTGGAGCGGGGCAAGGCCGCCCGGGCCCGCCACAAACTTTGCTGCAGCGGCGGTGGCACCCCCCCCCGGCCCGGCAGCAGGGATGTGAGCAGGCGGGCGCAGGGCGTCTCCAGGGGCGGGCAGGGGCCCTGGCCTCGTTTGGGGTTGGGCTCCGCGGCGCCAAGCGGCGCCCGACCTCGGCCCGCTACAAACTTTGCCGTGGCAGCGGTGCCCCCCCGCCCGGCAGCAGGCCCAGGAGATGGCCTGCTGGGCACGCACCCGGGGGCCATGCCCCTTCCCCAGGGGCCGGACACAGCGTCAGTGCCTCAGCAGAGCTGCAGCCAGAGCGCAAATTTAAAAAAAGAAAGAAAAAAGATTTTTTTTTCTTGTTTTCTTCCTCGAAAACCTAAGTGCATCTTATGGTAAATGTTTATGTACTTATACAGTAAATGTTTATGCTTTTCTTTTTTTATTGTCCAATCTTTATTTCTGTATAAAACAAACACATAATATCAAACATATAACAATTAACAAAACAAAATAGACCTCCGATTTTCTTCTACAGCAAATACAGGTAACAATAATTTTTCTTACTCAATAATCCAAATGAGAAATCTCTTTCTTCCCATTGTCCCAAATTCACTTATTATTCCATAAATCCACAAACAAACAAATCATTATTTTCCAGTCTCTGCAAAAAGTCAATTAGAGGTTTCCACTCAATAATAAACACAGATGTTGTCCTTTCTCTAATTAGTGATGTAAGTTTGGCCATCTCTGCCAGCTCCAGCATCTTGACCAACCATTCTTCTGTCGTATGCACTGCTGGACCTTTCCATTTCTGTGCATATAGTAGTCTCGCTGCCGTTGTCATGTATAAAAATAAAGTTCCATATCTTCCTTCTAGCTGACTGTCCATTATTCCCAATAGAAAAGCCTCTGGTTTCAATTGAAAAGTAATCCTTAAAATCTTTTGCATTAATAAATGAATTTCAACCCAAAATCTTTTAGCTTTCTTACATGTCCACCACATATGATAAAAGGTTCCTTCCTGTTGTTCACATTTGCAACATATATCTGATGCACCGCTATACATTCTAGCCAGTTTCTCCGGTGACAAGTACCAACGATACATCATCTTATAAAAATTATCTTTAAGACTAGAGCATAAAGTAAATTTCAAACCTTTTAACCACATATTTTCCCATTGTGTCATAAATGTTTATGCTTTTCTGTGGGTTTTTTTAATTGTATCGTTCATCTTTATTGTATTTCTTTGTTTTAATTTTGAAGCCTCCTTGAGGGTCTTCTAGGGCTGAAAGCTGGATAGAAATGTTGCAGAAGTGCATTCACTAGCCAGCAAGTGTTTTAGTTTATGGCAGTTCAGGTGCCCTTTTTTTAAATCACGGAACCATAATTGTGGCACCAGAATAAAAGTAACACATCCTTCATGAGTTTATTCCACCTAGTTCTTGTAACAGTGTTCTCACAAATATTCCTGGAGTGTGTTTCAGTGGCTAGCTGTTAATATTTTTCGTACCCTCAGCTACCTTTTAAAACAAATCCCTCAGTGTGTACTCAAATGAGAGGAGCTTCCATCTTGCCATAATTCTAGCAGTTCTTATTTATACCTCATAAGCATGGATGATCTAAACCAGATACATATTGAATTGTGTGGAAGTAGCAAGACCTGATCACACCTTTATTGTGGTGTGCCGTACTATTCAAGACACTTCTTCTTTTTTTAGTGTCCATAAGGAAGTTCTATTGACTTCAATGGGACTTTAGTGTAAAGAGCCATAAATGTTAATTGTCAAAGTTCAACATTAAAAGAAGATAATATGTCCTGAAAGGCAGTTTTAAAACCCATTAAATAATTCAATTGTAGTATTATGTTGTATTCAGTTTGGGGGAAATGAAGAATAGTTTACATGGCTGGGTAATGCAGATGAAAGCACATCCCAACACTTGTTCTTCTTCGTGGTCTCTGTGCTTCACACACATATGGGTTCTCTGCGCCTGCGCTGAGATCGATCGGAAACTTCTTTAGCTGAGCTGAGGCGGGCGGGAGCCCCTCCCCCTCGCGCGTGCTCCTTAGCGCGGCTCCCGCCCGTCTCCTCAGTTCCTCTTCGACCGCCTTTGCGACGAGTCACTAGGTTCTTCTTCTCTCTACTTTTTCCAAATCGAAGCTGATTGTCCGTATTTCTACTGCTATTTAAAACTTTTTCTCTCTCATAAAACATTTTATTGTTCTTCCTCTTTCAATCCTTGTTCTTATTTTAAAAAAAAAAAAAAAAAAAACAATCTTCAAAAAAATCCTACCTAAAACCGTATCTCTTCCCCCATTCTTATCCCAGTTGTATCCTATCTCTGAATTTCTATTTTCCTAACTATGCCTCTTAAGGCACCTTTTTGGAAGTGTCAGCGGTGTGGGACTAAAATCCCACCCGCGGACAAGCATTTGCTCTGCCTGCTTTGTCTGGGGCAGGAGCACGTTGTGGAGTCCTGCAAACATTGTCAGGCCTTCACTAAACAGGACAGAAAGGCCCGCCAGACTAAATTGAGAGCCCTTTTGTGGGAGCAATCTCTCTCAGCGAAGGGCCCCACTCCGGAGGAACGGCCTGGGGGATCCCAGCCGGCCAAGAAACCGTTAACCGACACTCTAACGGCTAAAAAACTCGCCAAGAAGGCTCGTAAGGATAAGGCGAAACGCCTTAGAGAGAAAATGGCGGTTGAGACTGGCGAGATGGCGGGCCCGTCGACTTCGTCCACTGTGGTGGTATCGAAGCGTACGGTGGCGCTGATTGAGGCTCTGACTGGTGCTCGGGATCGAGCTTCGGGACCGATTGCCCACCAGTCTGCTCCGGCTTCGACTACGTCTCCTCGAGGCCGAGAGACCGAAAAAGAGCCAGTAACTGCGGCAGCTTACCTGTCGGAGGGAGAGCTTGTGGCTTCGCCAGTCCAGCTAGAGGAGCAGAAGACACTGGATAGACCCCGTTCGGGCTCGAGGGGTCCTCCACCACGACTGTCTCCATCGGTTGGACACGCAGAGGAGCGTCGAGAATACCGCCACCGCCGGTCACGATCCCCGCACTGTCGGGCTCGTGATTTGGTCTCCGCGACTTCGAGCCCTCGGTCTCGACTCTCCCGATACCGAGATGAAAGGTCGAGGTCGCGCTCCTACTACTCGGGATCGAGTTCTAGGAGCTACTACTCGAGGTCGAGACGTTCACCAAGACACGAGAGATCGGAACGCCATTATTACTACCGGCGTTCCGTTTCCCCGGATAGGCACCGTGGCCGAAAGCACTCTCCTTTGCCACTCCGAGATGCAGCTGTGTCTCGTGCCCAGGCCAAAGTTGTTGGAGGGCCGATTGCGTCGACATCGACGGCTCAACCACAAACTCTCGTAGGTCTACCAGTTGCGACTGCTGTTGCTGACCACTCCTCGTCGGGATCGGCGTACCTGTCGGATTCCGACTCGGCGGTTTCCTGCTCCCACTCCACTTTGCCGGATACGCAGGTGGAGTCTAAAGATGCGGTCTCTCCGTCGGAGGACATGGGGAGTTTCGCGGAGCATGTCAGCCGGCTGGTGACTGCTCTGGGAGTCGAGGCGAAGTCGTCGAAGGGGAAGGCCAAGGATGACATTTATGCTGTCCTTAGGACGACGCAGTCGAACCAGCTGCTCCTTCCATTCTTGCCGACATTATTGGAGACGGTGCAAGAAACCTGGAAGACTCCAGCCTCAACTAAACCGACGGCCAAACGCCTGGAGTCGATGTACAAAATCCAGGAGGAAGGAGCAAAATTTCTGTTTTCTCATCCGACCCCGAACTCGCTCATAGTCAAATCGGCGCAGTCTCGTGGGGGAAAACAGCACACCACTCTGGCAGATAAAGAGGGTAAGACACTAGATTCTTACGGCCGTAGGATTTATTCATCGTCTTCCCTCGGACTTAAGATATCTAACTACGAGGCGTTGTTAGCTAGATATCAAATGTACATCACGGAGAAGCTGGGAGACCTCTGTGATTATCTGCCGGATGACAAGAGAGACCTGGCGGCTCAGTTTATAAAGGAGGCGACTAGCATCGGAGCCCTGCAGATGAATACAGCAAGGCACCAAGTCGACAGTCACGCCAGGTCGATGGTCGGTTCCGTGGCTTTGAGGAGGCACGCATGGCTTCGCTCTACCGCCCTGACTCCCGACGATAGGGCGAAGATCCAGGACCTCCCTTTCGACGGCGAGGGCCTATTCAATACCTCCACGGATGACTCCCTCGACTCTGCCCAGAAAGCTCTGATGACGGCGAAGAAGATGGGGCTCGTTCGCCAGCAACCATCCCAGAGCTTCAGGCCACGGCGTTGGTCCCGGTTCCCGTTCCCGGCCAGGCAATACCAGCCGTCGGGCCAATACAGGGGCGGGAGCTGAAGACCCGGAGCACCGCAGCCTCAAGCACCACAGCAGCCGTTTCAACAGCGGTCCAGGGGCAGCAGGAGAGGAGGCGACTTCAGCCGCCGGCGTCTTTGACTGCCTTGCCGGCCCGACCGTAGTGCCACCGACACTTCACCTCGACGACACCTCTGCACCACCTCAGACTACTCTCTTCAGCTCTCGACTTTACCACCACCTCCAATCCTGGAGGACCATCACGACGGATCGATGGGTGCTAGGCATCGTGGAGCACGGTTACAGGATCGAGTTCGGAGTCCTCCCCCCGTTTCTTGGGATCAAGATCACCCGTCCAACTCGGGTGCTGCTGGACGAAGTTTCGACCCTCCTTCAAAAGGGGTGATACAGCTGGTTCCCACAGAAAGCTTGGAGGACGGGCTATACTCCAGATACTTCATCGTGAAGAAAAAAGGAGGAGGACTCAGACCGATCCTGGACCTTCGGAAGATTCCGCATGGTCACGCTCCAATCGATCCTTCCGCTACTCCGAAGGAGCGATTGGTTCACATCCATCGACCTCAAAGATGCATACTTCCACATCGCCATTCACGAGGGCAGCCAGAAATACCTTCAGTTTCGGGTGGGAGACGACTCCTACCAGTTCGTCGTGCTTCCATTCGGACTTTCCACCGCGCCGAGGGTATTCACAAAGTGTGTGGCGGTGGTGTGCGCGAGTCTAAGGGCAAGAGGCATCACCATATTTCCCTACCTCGACGATTGGTTACTGGTGGCGTCGTCGAGGGCCGAGCTTCAAAGCGCACTCGAGGAAACCCTCGGTCTCATGCTCGAGTTGGGACTTTGCCTGAACGTGGAGAAATCAATCATCCAGCCCGTGAGGGAGATACAGTACATAGGTGCGAGGCTAAGCGCGTTCGATGGTCGGGCGTATCTGCCAAACGAGAGAGCAAGCAATCTAATTTCCGTTGCAACCAAAGTATTCAAGCAATCGATATCGTCAGCTCACACTATACAGCGACTCTTGGGGCACATGGCCTCGACCATCGCAGTCGTACGTTATGCGAGGCTTCGCATGCGGCCGCTTCAGAGCTGGTTCGTCCGGGTTTTCAAACCGGAAAAGGACAAACCCTCCCTCCGTCTACTAGTTCCACGAGCTGTAAGAGAGTCTTTGAGGTGGTGGCAGCAGGAGTCAAATCTACTCGACGGGGTACCATTTCAACCACCGGTACCGAGCAGAATGCTAACGACGGACGAGTCGTTACTAGGATGGGGAGCCCACTCCGACGATCAGGTCGTGCAGGGCACCTGGACTTCGACAGAGGCCTCCAAGCATATCAATTGGCTCGAATTGATGGCTGTTTGGAGAGCGCTGCAAGCGCTGGACCGTCATCTAGCCGGCCACCACATTCAGATCGTAACAGACAACACCACGGTGGTGGCATATTTGAACAAGCAAGGAGGAACAAGATCTATGCGTCTCACACGGCTGACGATGCAACTTTACGAGTGGGCTCTATCCCGATGGATGTCGTTCGTAGCGATTCACATCGCGGGGAAAACCAACATATTGGCCGACACTCTGAGCAGAGTGCCTCTTCAATCCCACGAATGGAGGATGGACCGGCGAGTATTGGCATCGCTGTTCCAACGTTGGGGTCGGCCGGACATAGACTTGTTCGCAACCAGCGACAACACGGCCTGTCCCCTATTCTGCAGCAGAGCGGCGTTGGACCCGAAGTCGATACCCGACGCGTTCCTGCTGGACTGGAGCGACAGGTTTTACTACCTTTTTCCGCCAATTCCACTCCTCACACGGGTAATTGCCAAAATATCATTAGACAGGACAAATTGCATAGTGATTTCCCGTGGTGGCCGAGGCAGCCTTGGTTTTCCCACCTACTCAATTTGTCCCAGGGGGATTATCTCCAATTGCCATTGCAAGGCAATCTATTGACGCAACATCAAGGCAAGGTACTTCATCCGAATCTGCATTCCTTAAGCCTCACAGCCTGAAGAATCAGATAACGATGGGTACAGAACTCTCTGAGGGAGTTAGAGATGTTTTGTTGGCAGCACGTAAGCCTTCAACGAGGCTTTCTTATGCAAGGAAATGGCAGGCTTTCTCCAGTTTTGTATCGAGTTCGGGTAAAGACCCTATAACATGCTCGATATCGACTGTCCTTGACTTCTTGCACTCGCTCATGGCACGGGGTCTAAAGTTTGCATCAATAAAAGTATACTTGGCTGCAATTACGGCTCATCGGACGACTTCCGCTGGAACGTCTTTGTTTATTCATCCCTTGGTGAAACAATTTCTAAAGGGTTTGAAGAACTTACGTCCTCCAACGAGGAATGTTATACCTGGGTGGGACCTGCAACTGGTCTTGGGCATTAACAAAAGCGCCATTCGAGCCCATGGCGAGATCGGACTTACGCCTTCTTTCGTTGAAGACTTTATTCCTCATAGCAATAACATCTGCAAGACGCGTCGGCGAGATAGCCGCTCTCAGAATTGACCCTCCTTATTTAACCTTTCATCGGGATAAAGTCGTTTTGTGGCCAGACATATCATTTCTTCCGAAAGTCATTTCTGAATTTCATCTGGGACAGGACATTATACTCCCGGCATTTTTTCCGTCACCGGATGTCGAGAGACTTATGCACAGCCTCGATGTCCGTAGAGCTCTAGCCTTTTACAAAGCGCGTACGGAGCCCATAAGACTTACGCAGCAGCTTTTTGTTTGTTACGGCCCACCAAAGCGGGTTCTTCCAGTGTCGAAGCAAAACTGTCCTCCTGGCTAGTGGATACTATCAAGCTGGCATATCAACTTGCCGATCGTGCTTTGCCGGACTCCATAAAGGCCCATTCTACTAGGGCCATGTCGACTTCGACGGCATTCGGCAGGGGAGTTTCGCTATCGGACTTGTGCAGGGCGGCGACTTGGGCTTCACCCTCCACCTTTATACGCCACTACCGCCTCGACGTTCGAGCCAGGGCGCAGAACGCATTCGGCAGAGCGGTCCTATCATCGATCACCATCTGACTACCGACACCGACCCACCTCCAGTAAGTCAGCTTGCTAATCTACCCATATGTGTGTGAAGCACAGAGATCACGAAGAAGAAGAAGGACAGGTTGCTTACCTGTAACTGTAGTTCTTCGAGTGGTCATCTGTGCATTCACACAACCCGCCCTCCTTCCCCTCTCGGTCGCTGCATCGAGTTCGATGGATACCCAAGTGGAAATGGGATGGGCCAATTGTTTTACTATTGTTTTTCGGGCTTGATCCTCATCGGGCTCGAAGGAAGGTATTGATGTCGTAGAAGTATATTAAGGTTCTGAATCATCCTCGATCTCGAGGGTCGCAATAGGCGGTCTCAGGGAACTGAGGAGACGGGCGGGAGCCGCGCTAAGGAGCACGTGCGAGGGGGAGGGGCTCCCGCCCGCCTCAGCTCAGCTAAAGAAGCTTCTGATCGATCTCAGCGCAGGCGCAGAGAACCCATATGTGTGTGAATGCACAGATGACCACTCGAAGAACTACAGTTACAGGTAAGCAACCTGTCCTTTCCAGACTAGAGCAAGGTCTTTGGTACTGTGATGTCTGAATCTGGGATCCTGATTTGTTGCTCTTAAACAAGCCGGGAATTGTAAGCCAACAACAAGCCATGGTTGTTTGAGAGCAACAAACTAGGATCCTGGGTTAAGACATCATAATGTTAAACATATTTTTGATTGCTTTTATATAAAAGGAGGAGCAAAGTGGAAGTGAATGGGCTGCATGCACTAGCATGCTGCTCATTCATAGTAAGCCAGGTTAAGTCAGGATTCCTGGCATAATCACTAGGTGTGAATGCAGTCATTGTGAGTTGCCAAGAACCTCCTTACAGCTTTGCTATAGAATGGGTTTTCTTTCTGCACTGGAGCAATCCTGGCTCTGAGAGAGAATTGATATAGTTGCTTCTTTTACAGGTTTAAGCAAAATGTCCCCCTAAATTTTCTACTTTTCCTACATTTTGCTGCCTTCAAGAAATTAGATTTCCATTTGTATTTTCCTCTATCTCCCTTTGAAGGGTCAACAGCAGACTCCTCCAGTTCAGCAGGCTGGGATGGTGTCAACTGCCCCCCAGGGTATGGGATCAGGAGCACCTACAGCAGACCCAGAAAAACGCAAGCTAATTCAGCAGCAACTTGTTCTCCTCTTACATGCTCACAAATGTCAGCGGCGGGAACAAGCAAATGGTGAGGTACGACAGTGTAACCTCCCTCATTGTCGAACCATGAAGAATGTTCTCAACCACATGACGCACTGCCAGGCTGGAAAATCCTGCCAGGGTAAGTTAAGCTCTTTGTTTCCTACACATCTGTGGTCCTACTCTGTAAAGCAAGGGTAGGCACAAAGTATATGTGGATGTACTGGTAGATCTCAGGGTGATCTGCAGTATATCAGTAAGGATTTCTGACTCCAAATTATGTAACAATAACAGCAACAGAGTGACTCCCCCAACCCTAACATATACTGCTATACTAAGAAAACTTGGGTAATCAGGAGTGGAATTTCATGTGAAAGGGCTGTGTGCTCTCTTCAGTTTTGGTACTTGAAACAAATTTCTGGGCTCACAATGATCTAATTCTCACTCTATGCTTTTTGGATATACATTTAGAAGTTGGTGGATCTTGGGGTTCTAGTAAAAAACAAAGTAGATCCCACATTCCTGAAATCTTCCCACTCCTGCTATAATGAAGTACAGGCCAAGCCCCTCTGGAAACCTTTGCACTTCTGCAATGGAAAGCTAATACTGACTCAAAAGGCTAGAATAAAAGAATTGCTTACAATAATTTCTACTCCCTACAAAATTACAAGGTCAGGATAAGAAATACAGCTAAACTGAAATGTTAGCGATCAACTTAGGGTCTCCTCTGTGCAAGGGGAATAAGCGATCCGGTAATGGTTTGACCTGTTGCCAAAGCACACAGAAGACTTGACCTGCACTTGAATGAGATGGGTCTATGGGTCATCCTAGTTGATTGCAGCTTATCAGTCAAAACAGGATTAGGGAAAGTCTTTCAAATTCTAGGAACCAGCAGTTTTTTTTAAGATTGCAATCCTATATACATATTTAACTTCAAGTAACTGTGATTAGTTCCTAGGCATCAGCAGTAGATTTCAGTTTGTATAGATAGCTCAAAGACATTTGCAGTTTAAGTTTCACAAAATGGTTTTTTACCATCTTTTAGTGGCTCATTGTGCATCTTCACGACAAATCATATCGCACTGGAAGAATTGTACACGGCATGATTGTCCTGTGTGTCTCCCTCTCAAGAATGCTGGGGACAAAAGAAATCAACAATGTAAGCAGTCCCTTTCTTCCTTCTCTCCCCCCCCCCCCCCTTAGGATTGCCGTCATTAAGAAATCATGGTTGGTCCTTTAGACTACTTACAAATCAGGGCCTTACAGCTTTGTGTCATCATCCTGTTTCTCCCAGTACTATCAAATGAGATAGATGGGAGCTTGTAGATCACAAGGCCTGAATGGGCAGGGAGTGCCAAGTGTGCCTGAAATCAAGGCCCATGAATGCACATGGGTCCTCTGCTCCCCCCCCCATCACTTTCATCTTTTGATGGCAGTCTTGTCTACTCTCCACATAGAGTAGGATGCAGCTATAGCTGCCCAAGGCAGCATTGACTTGAGCTTGAGTTGCTCAGCATCTGGCTGTTCTTAATAGGTCACAATGGTGATAGTAAGAACATAAGAAGAGCCATGCTGGATCAGACCAAGGGTTGTTCAATTGATGTTTGCTTAGATGGGCAAGTTGCTGTTATTCAGACTTGACTTGGTCAAGAAAAGTCAGCCTACCCAGCTGTGTAGGGTCATGCCAAGGAACTAGGATATCTGCTTTCTCAGTGGCTTATTTACTTTGGGGATTTATACCCTCACTCATCACCATCTTCCCAGAAAGATCCACACCATGCTTTTCCCACAATGGCACATAAAAAGGGGGAAAGGCAAAGCTGAACAAGGTCTGCCCCTTCTTTTCTGCTTTGCGTTGCTCTATTCTATCTACATCACCCTTGATCATGCTGAAAACATGGCCTAGATACTATGGGGCTGAACTGTATGTGTAAAAATTAAGCATGCATGTTGTTCAAAAAGTTAGCATGAAAAATGGTTTTATAACAACTTTATTTGGGGGGAGGGGTGGATCTGATACCTACAGTTGTTAATGCTGAGCTGAATGTTGTCCAAGATAGTTTTTACCTCAAAAGTAGCACACACACACACACTTTAATCCTACACTTCACAACTGTTAATCACTGTTTTCTCCCTTAACTGATGCTTTGGAGGCCATTTTGTCTGTTACATCCCCCTTGAGTTATCCCAGCCAGTCAGGACTAAATGAATCCTATTAGAGAAGACAAAGCTTCCTGTACTGATCACATGGGAGATCCTAACCAGTCAAGCTAGCCAGCATAACCTGGGCCTTTTCAGTGGCCACACCAAGGTTTTGAAATTTTCTTCCTGGGGAAATTGTTAGTCTCCCTCTTTTTGTACTTCTAAGTGTGCTTGAAAGAGTTTTTATACCAGAAGTCTTTTATGGATTTTTGGGGATATGCTAACCTGTTAAAAGATCTAAAAAGCACAATTTATTGTCGATTTTATTGTCCTGTGAAAATGATTATTTTCAAAAGCTGCAGCATAGATACATACATAAACCAATCAATTGGGGACCATGCTTTTGCAATAATCTCAAAAAACGGAAAGAGCGTGGAGCTCTTTAAAATTGGGTGAATCTCTCTTGAAACTTATTGCCGTCTCAAACCCATATGCACGCATTGGCCTGGTTCACATGTAATGACAACCCTGAGTATGGGTTGTTGTTGAATCGTGGGTTATGTGTGAACCCTGCACTATGGGTTAACTATGGGTTGTTAACTATGAACAACCCAGATTTCACAGCCTGACAACAAACCATGAGTTCTCTTCCTGGGTTGTTTGTGGTTAACAACCCAGAGTTAAACCATAGTGCAAGGTTTGCACATAATGACAATCCACAGTTCAGCGGCAGCCCATACTCTGGGTTGTCATTATGTGTGAACTAGACCATAGAAAAACTCTGTTCGCTACATTAGCCACCTTTAAAATTTTTACCACTTGTGACTGAAGCACTCTATTAACCGTGTAATGCAGCAAAATGTCTCCATTCACTAAGGGCTTTAAAAGAGCATCGTGTCCCAACTACTTGTTTGTTTGTTCATTGTAGTCAGTGTTTTTTGAGCACTTCTTTTCATCTTTGTGTTTTTATTTTCTTCTAGCATTATTAGGTGGTGCTGCAGTAGGACTTGGAAATTCTGGCTCTGTAGGAGTGGGACAGCAGACAACACCCAACATAAATGCTACTAACCAGATTGACCCCAGCTCTATTGAGAGGGCTTATGCAGCTCTTGGACTGACTTATCAAGGGAACCAGTTGCAGACGCAGACACAGGCTCAAGTGAAAAGCCAGCAACAAGGACAGTCACCACAGGGTCTTCGCCCCATGAATCCCACAAGTAAGGTCATAACATCCTTTAAAGCTGTGTGTACGTGCACTTTACTAAAGTTACGCATTTTGGGGGGGAAGGGTGATAATGGCAAGAAGCTTTGTATGTGACAAAATCAACTTGTTCTTCATGGTCTCTATGCATCAGAGATATGGGCTCTGTGCTTGTGTTGGTCCCTGTTCAGGAACCTTCTATAGAGTAATTTTTGGCAGGAACCCTCCCCCACCATCCCATTACGCATGTCCCAAGTACAGGGTTGCCACTTTCTGGAAAGTCAGGGAAATGGAAAATGGTCAGGGAAAGTCAGGGAAATTGTGATTAAAATGTATTCAAGCAGTGGATTTTTGACCTGCTGCTGCAAGAGCATGATCTGTTCTTGTGGCAACTGGAATAGAGAAGTAGCAGAATACAAGTAAAACTTAATGATGCCCTTTCCCAGCTCCACCTTTTTCTCAGCTCCACCCCCAGCAACCAGCCTAATGTGTTTGTTGAGCTCTAGGAACTAATTAGGAACTAATCACAGTTACTTGAAGTTAAATATGTATATAGGATTGCAACCTTAAAAAAAACTGCTGGTTCCTAGAATTTGAAAGACTTTCCCTAATCCTGTTTTGACTGATAAGCTGCAATCAACTAGGATGACCCATAGACCCATCTCATTCAAGTGCAGGTCAAGTCTTCTGTGTGCTTTGGCAACAGGTCAAACCATTACCGGATCGCTTATTCCCCTTGCACAGAGGAGACCCTAAGTTGATCGCATGATTTCCAAGGTCTGCCTGTAGCATTTGCAAAGCAAGGCTAGTTTAAACGTTTAGCAATATACAAACTTTAAACATCTGTTTTCATCCCTACCTGCTAGTACTGCATTTAACTTACATATAAAGATGAGCATATTTTTGGGTCATGCTTGTGTATGAAATGGACTAGGGATGTAACCGCTCTCCTCGAGCGGGTGTAGCGGGCTGAAATCGGCCCCACTCACGCCCGCCCAAGGCGAGTGGGCTTTACCGGGTCCCTGGCCCTGCTCGCCAGTCTGCGCCGAGCTACCCACTCCGGCTGCATCACTTCCGGCTAGCCAGAAGTGACGCGACGGGACCCCGCGCCAGCACGACGGGACCCAGCGCTGCGGCTTTTCCGTAGAAACCAGGGCAACAGGGCCTTACTTTGACAAATATTTTTGCAGTTGAGACTTGTGTAGTTGTAGAGTGGAACATTTCATTAAGCCTTGCATTAATGCAACACGACCTATTCATTTTTTAACTTGTGGTTATATTTGAATGGTGGTCAGGGAAATTGACAAATGTTGGTCAGGGAAAGTCAGGGAAATGAAAAATAAAATTTTAGTGGCAACCCTGAAGTAGGTTCCCACCTATTCTCTCATTTCTCTTGATTGCTGCTGTGGCAGCCTCATAGGGATCTTCTAATAAGAAGCTGTTTCACATTCTGTTACTGTTGTGTAGAAATTATTTCATAGCTAATATTATTTACTGTCCTATAAATTAGGGCTCACAGTCTTAATTTTCTTTGTTACTAAATCATCTTAAAAAATAAAAACATATCCCAAAAAAGCTTGCACATACACTTTTCATGCTAGATATGATCAAATTTTAATCATACTTTTGAGAAGATTAAAATTTGCTAATTAGACCTAAGTCTATACAGTTTTAGACATCTGTATACTAAGCTTTCTGGTGTGTATACCTTACACAATATTTTTTGCTCATTAATTGATCAGCAAAAACTTAAGTACACTTTTGATCTGTTCATTACTCAAATAACTTTGCCCCAAGTGATAAGGCTTTAACTTAGCTTCTCCCCCCCCCTTTTTTCTTTTTGCATACCACCCAGGTCATCTTGACAACCATTTTTTATGCCAGTTACCCAGATTTCATTGTGTTCACATATGGTTTAAAAACTGACAGATTATTGTGTAGCATGATGTGTGAACCCAGTCCCTACTGAGTTGTTTAGGGGCTAAACAACCCAGCAGTTAACCCAATGACAAACTATGAGTTAGCAGCTGTGTTGTTTAGCCCCTTACAACCCAGCGGTCTGAGATCACATGTCATGCTACACAATCAATGAAGGAGCTGATAGTGGGTTGTGCTGTAAGGAGGAAGAGGTGGGCACACTGCAGGCAGCACGCCCACTCATGCACAGAAACCTTCGTTATGTGTGAACCAGGTCAGGGTTAACTTGCATGTGTTTAACATTTTAAAATTCTTAATTATTTGTCATTAAACAATTGTCATTGCATTT
The DNA here is from genome assembly GCA_021292165.1 of Shinisaurus crocodilurus. NCBI lineage: Eukaryota > Metazoa > Chordata > Lepidosauria > Squamata > Shinisauridae > Shinisaurus > Shinisaurus crocodilurus. The sequence goes on along the minus strand of CM037879.1, from coordinate 252,678,684 downwards.
CATAATAAAGCATCCTACATTGTTTTAATAGAAGTGGGTTAGCAATTTCTCAATAGCCTTCCCAGCAATTCCAATAAAGCAAAGTCAGCTATTTCTTTAAAATCCAGGACAAGATGCTGAGGTTTATTTTTTCCCCTCTTACTGTTTTTCTATCTTCTCATATTTCTATCTGTTTGTGTTTGTTTATTTTCTTCACAATCTGTGATCACCTGAGGGATTATGGTTCTTCAGGCCCCTTTTCACAAGTGTGCTTGTTGTGGGAGCAAACTCCTCCCAACTGATGGACATGCTGTTTGCCTATTGTCTAGGAGAAGGGCATAAAGTGGGCTCTTGTTCATTCTGTCAGGTCTTCACGAAGAAGTACTTTTGTAGTGGCCCCATAGTCTGTTGTCCTGCTGCTGAATCCAAGGAGAAGCATTTTCTCTAGTAATGTTAATGTTCTGTTAAAAAAAACCTAAAATGTATTCACTTAAAGCTATAGAAGAATAATAGGGTGGGCTAGATTGTTACAGTGAAGAAATCTGATATGTGCACAATGCACAATAAAGAACATGATGATTCTCTTCTTTGGGTACTAATTCTGTGTGGATCTGTATTATTAAGCTGCTATGACTAAATTATAGAAGTAGTGGAATGAAGTCATAATGAAGCAGAGCTGCTGAAACAGATTAAAACTAAAGGAGTGCTGTGGCTGCATTAGAGTTCTCAAATTTATTTATTTATTTCATTTCATTTCTATACTGCCCCACAGCCGAAGCTCTCTGGGCGGTTCACAACAAATTGTGCATAAAAACAACAATAAAAACATACAAAATAGTTACCGTAAAAAGATTAAAAACCAAATTTAAAAACACAGTGTAAAATAACTTCTTTAGGTAACAGATACCTAAAGAATCTATAGTAGAGCATATTTTTACCAATTTCCCCCCTCTTAACTAGATGCTAATCCTATGGGAGTGAATGGAGGTGTTGGAGTTCAAGCCCAGAGTCTGCTACCTGAATCAATGTTGCATTCAGCTATGAATTCTCAAAAGTAAGTTTATTTTTGTTTAATTGTATATAATGCCTGTTGGAATAATATTTTGAGTAAAAAATTCACAAAGATGGTATATAGCACAGCAGCAATGAAAAGGTAGGTTTGGACATGAGGGCATTTTAGAAAAGGAAAATATGTATACTTCAAGAAATCATCCCTGGACCTAAGTTTGAGTTGCAGTCAAATCTTCAGGACTTCTCAGAAGCAAGAGGTGGTAGAGGCTGGGGGAAATAGCGGGTGCGTTCATACATCAGGACAACCCACCATGGCAATAAGCCACAGTGGGTAGTTGTGAAAACAACCCACGGTGCACCCAGCAGACAGTTGGGTTATTCGCCCCCTCCTTCCCCCTCGGTCCTCCCACGGGTAACCCATTGGACCCTGCAGCAGGACCAACTTATCTGCCCTCCCACTGCTGCGATAGCAAGCCCTTTTGCTCTCACTGCGGCCTATTTGCCCTCTTTACCCTTTTTTTTCTTTTTTCAGAGATCACAAAAAGTGATATCCGATTTGATAGCTAGTGACAGCCCCTTCAAAGTGCCCAAGCAGCACTTTGGAAGGGTTGTCACTGGTTCCTCACCCCTTTTCTTAAAAATAATTTTGTGCCCCAAATGTGCGTAATTTTTTTCATTTTTTGAAAATGAACAAAACAGACCGCTAGCTGACAAAACAGACCTCTCCTGAAAAAAGTGGGTGGCTCACACTTTTCCATCTTCCCAAGCGCCTAGAAATTTCAGAAATGGTGGGAAAGTGAGAGTACCTTCAGAGGAGCCTGTTCCCCCCGCCAAAAAAAAGCCCTCAGGATCTTGCCATGAAGGGGGTGATGTAGCGGCCACCCCTTTTCGCAAGCCAAGATCACTTGCAGCTTTAGTTTCTCTTGAAAGGTCCCCTTTTGACAGCTGTCAAGAGAAATCAAGTTAAAACATAAAGCTCTTGGCAGCGCCTCTGTGTCAATGCCCATGAGGGGTGCCTGCTGCGCTTTAACAGCAGACACCCTCCTGGACATTGCCCTGGTGAGACAGGCTATTTCAGATCCACAAAAGTGTGCAAGTGTGGACTTGTGCAAGTCTGGCTTAAGCAAAACTAAAAAAATTGTGCCAATTTGGGGTGTAAAAAATAAAGAAAGGGTGAGGAACCAGTGACAGTCCCTGCAGTGTGCCGCTTGAGCACTTTGAAGGGGCTGTCACTAGCTGTCAAATTGGAGATTGCTTTTTACGATCTCCGAAAAAAGAAAAAAAAGGGTAAAGGGGACAAAAAAGCCAGGGCAAGTGCAAAAGGGTTTGTGATCGCGGCGCGGAGCATGGAACCAGTGCTGGTCACCCCAAAGTGCTGCTTAGGTACTTGTGGGGCAGCTGGCCCTGGCAGTGGCCTCGGCGAGCTTAGCAAGAGCGGCAGAGGGGTTTTGCTGCTTTTGCCAAGAAGCTTGCTCTCCGGTTCCCAGTACCTACAATGGGGTCGATTGCCCAGGTTCAGATGACACGACAACCCATTGTGGGTACAACAACCCCTCAAAAAAGCCATGGGTTGTCAGGGTGGCTTGTTGCTGATGAACAAGCCACCCTGTGGGAAATGGTCCAGGTTTGCACAGTATGTCAATTCAGTTTTAGACAATTATCTGCGATGCTCAGGTTTCATTTTAAACTTGATTATGTTTACAAGAGAAACTAATGTATAGCTGAAACTGCTTTAAAAAATATAAAAATGCATTTTTGAAGGATGATACAAATCTTTCTAAGGCTAAGCAGGAATCTTAACATGGGTAGGTAGACTGCATGCATACTCAATAACATGTAGTGACTAAACATACCGTACATAGAGTATCACTCAATTAGATTTTAAGGTATCTTTGGTAAGTTCCCACTCTATTTTCAGTCCCATGATGAATGAAAATGCTAATGTTGCCAGTCTGGGGGCCATGCCAACAGCAACACATCCATCTGGCATTGGAATTCGAAAACCATGGCATGAAGATATTACTCAGGACCTCCGAAATCACCTTGTTCATAAACTGTAAGTATTGACCACCAAATGTTATCGGGACTTCTAGATAAAAGAATTGAAATGGTGAAAGATATATTTTTCTTTAGAAGTATATCTGATGCATTCCTGCCATGTGTGATGGATATCTATTGATTTTTATTAGCTCTGTAACTGTCAGGTTAGTGCTATTGTCTGTAGGGAAGTTATAGGAGACTGGGCAGGAATCTAGAGTCCAGACACATTGGCTAATGAAAAGATCAAAGGAACTTATGCCCAAAGATTGTAAGAAATATTTCCAACTTGCTGACTGGACCCTATCTGGTGGGTGCAAACCAAACTATAAAAAGCTGCTGTACTTAACATTCAGATCAGACAGCCAAGGGGGCCAAGTAGCGTGACCCACGTGTAACAGCACATGTCATCCATGCTGCCTTGAACAATCATTTTCTGTGGTCACTAGAAATGAATTTTTCAGTGATTGTTGCCACACCTGGCCCTTCAGCAAGACGCAAATGCATCATTTCCAGGGCTAAAAGGAAACTTGGTTCATGATGTGATGAGTGAATAAATGCAATGAGCATTGTAGGCCTGCCCAGTTGTATTATGCTAGGTTACCAGCCATTTTTTGGCATTTAGAAGGGCAGAAAGGGGACTGCCACAAAACTCCCCTCACGTAAGAGCTTTTTACTTGATTTTTACCTCTTTTGGGCCAGCACAGCTACAGAATTTCTATGATTGCTTTTAGCCTTTGCCAGAAGTTGATGAGAATGTATCAAGAAGAGAATATACCAAGAAAAAAATCCTTAGCAGGACAATTCACCCCTGCTCAGTCTGGATTCCTGTTTTGATCTAACTCAGTTAAAAGTGCTTGGGTTGGTTCTCTGTAGGATATATTCTCCTCCTTTTCTTCTTTTCCTCTAGTTCCTTGTCTTATGATTTTTATTTATTTATTATATTTATACCCCGCCTTTTTTCCTGAAAGGAACCCAAGGCGGCTTTATGATAGTTAAGTTTTCTAGACACTGAAATACCCCGAGAACTGATGGGAATGGATTCATCAGCCCGACTACCTGCTTCCTGTTCCTAAAAGAAAATTTAATGATAAACTACATGTGACAGTCACATGTTTTATTATACAATCTTTTTTGAAGATATAAGTATAAAATAAAGTTGTACTACCCTTATTATTATATGTGAAATAGTGATTATGGGGCATTTGATTTTGTGCTCCAGATGTTCAGCAGGGTCAGGCCTGGTTATTACTTGGATGGGAGACTCCTCCTCTAGTTTCCTGCACTGAGCAGGGGGTTGGACTCGATAGCCTTGTAGGCTCCTTCCAACTCTATAATCTATGAAATCTATAAGGAGACAAATAGTATGTTCAACATTTTTTCCTTGTATTTTTGTAGAGTACAAGCCATATTTCCAACTCCTGACCCTGCAGCACTAAAAGATAGGCGCATGGCAAATCTTGTCTCCTATGCTCGGAAGGTAGAAGGGGACATGTATGAATCAGCAAATAGCAGGGTAAGTTGAGATTCATAATTTTCTGGTATCGTATTTCCACTCTTAAGTATGAATTTTGAAATACTTGGTCCTTGTGTAATTTCAATATGCATGCTGCTCAAAAAATATCACACTTTTCCATCATTGTAGCATGTAAAATATCACACTTCCATCATTGTAGCATGTATATGAAACAAATTGTTTGGAAGGAATGCTTCAGTAATACCAATGAGTCATCATTTGTAAATGGTTTGGTTATGTATGAAGTCAGTCACAACAGTTCAGTCATGCTCTGTTGTGTCCAAGGAGCAAAACCCAGCCAGGGGTATGTAGACAGGTGACAGCTTGGTTTGTAATGATTCCCACTATGGGACAAAATAGTTGGACAAAACAACTTTGTCAGCAAAACCCTAGCTTCTTCTTCGTGGTCTCTGTGACTCACACATATGGGTTATGCGCCTGCGCAGAACAGTCATTCAGAGCATTCTAGAGCTAAACAGAGCTTTAGGCGCAAGTCCCACCCACCTTCTCTGCGCATCTCAGGGCATGGCTCCCGCTGGGCTCCCTGTTACTTTTTGTCCACTGCAGTGACAATAGCGTTTGGAACCTTGACTCTATATTACTTTTAGTTACAGAGGTAGTATGACTGTGTACACCAGTTGCTGGGGAATACCGGTGGGATGGTATTGTTGCATTCATGTCCTGCTTGTGGGCTTTCCATTGGAGCATCTGGTTGGCCAGTGTGGGAACAGAATGCTAGAGTAAATAGGTTTTTGGTCTGATCCAGCCAGCTCTTCTTACACTCCTATTCTTTTCCCATTATAGGCAGAATACTACCACTTATTAGCAGAGAAGATTTATAAAATCCAGAAGGAACTGGAAGAAAAGAGGAGGACCAGACTGCAGAGGCAGAACTTGATACCAAACCAAGGCATGCCATCAACTCCTGTGAATCAAGGATCTATGGGGCAGTCGCAGCCTGGGTTGACATCAAGTAAGTGTTGTGTGATCACATAGTTTGCTGAAAGCAGGATAAACTGTATTTGAAACTCTTTGGTTCTTAGCCACACAAGAATATAAATGACAAATCATTAGGAAGTCATAGAAATATATCTACTTGAGATCCTAAGCAGATCTCTTGGGCTGTCATAGTGTGTGCCAGTGAACTGGAATCCTCTGCTGTTATAATGATGTAGTTCTGATTTATGCCTAGACTCCTCCTTATTAGATGCAGACATATCAATATGTCCTAGGAGTCTCTTAGACTGCCTTGAGTTTATTTTATAAAGAAATGTGGGAGATCCATTTAAAAAATTGACTAGTGTTCAGTTTTGTTGATAGTACCTTATCCATTCTTTGTTGATTTTCAAAGTTGCTAATAAAAAAACAACTTTTAAAGCTTCCTCAAGAAACTTGAGCATTCTAAGAATTGTAGTTGCTGTGGGTAAACAGAGCCCAATCATGTAGGAACTTCTTCCCTATGATGTGATCTGGGAGCTGCTTGTACAATCACATGGCTGAGGATGAATGCATCATTTCCCCCCAGAAACCATATACTGTGATGGTTTGGTGGCTAGCTATTGTTCCTAGTAGCCAAGAAAGTTTGGCTTTCTCGCTTTCTGCTCCTCGGAGCCAATATCTTTTTTGTATCAGCTGTTCAATGGTTGGGTTTATGGTGTCTGTGTGTTGCCATTTTGAAAGAGGAACTAGATGCCTCCTTAAGTTGCCAGCAGCTTTTTAAAAATGTTACTTTTGTATCAGAACTAAATCTATGGTTGCTTCTGGCCACTGTATTTGTGGGCCCATTGTCTTTTCTACACAACTGGCAACCTTCCTGTAACTGGGTGCTGATTGGGAATGACCTGCATAGCTTCATGATTTGTACACAGTCCTCAGGTGCATGGGAGAAAATATGGGGAAGTGGCTCCCAGTGGCTATGGTTGTGTGTGAAAGGAAGTGTTACTGTATGAATGAGAACTACTAGCTGCTGATCAGTCCTTTTGGGTTGGCAGTAGCCTTCTATATATATGTGTGTCTGCAATTATTTTACTGTTAAATAATAGTTTCACTGAAACAGTAGAAATAAGCCAAAATGCCAAGGAACCCTGGCCTATCGTTTACAAGCAGTGTGCTAATGCTCACTCCTGGATCACTCATGCTTGGTTCCTCCCACCAGTGGGAACAGCTAAAGTAACCAGAAACTAACCAGGAGGCAAATGCTTGTGTCTGAACCAGGATTCCTGGCTTGTTAGGGGAGCAACAGACCAGGAGCCCAGGTCAGACAGAATGCTAAGCTTTTGCTTCCAGGTTAGTTTCTGGTTATGTTAGCCACACCCACTGGCAGGAGCCGCTAAGTAGGAGTGATCAGGCAGTATGTAGAGTGCACTGCTCATGAATGATAAGCCAGGATTCTGTGGAATTCTGGCTAATTATGTGTAATATGACCAGTGTAGTGCACACAATCTCTTTTCAATTGTATGTGGTTCTCTTTAAGATTAGCTTTATTCTGCTTGTGATAGCTACCGTAGATTTGACAGCTTCAGGGAGGATGCTTGCAGAACTGTGCATGCTCTTATCTTCTGTAGAGTGTGCCTTCAGAATAATACCCTTTGTCTGCCTTTCTCCTGAAGGCTCATTTCTGAAGATGCATTTGGTTCTTGATGTTTGTACTCTGTTATGGAGCTATTAAATTTTACTAGGTTAGGGTTGCTGTTTTGTGTTTAGTGTCCTAGATATAAAAGTTAACATTCAATTTTCTTAATACTACTTATAACAGGTCAGCACTACCTAGGCATATTTTTAATATATAACGCCTGTGGTTTTATACATTAACGTTTGATGTTTTGTTTCTGTGTGGTTTTTCAATATGAATACTGGGATGCTGCTTTATTGTTGACATCCACCCAAGATTTAAGTTTTTAGATGTCTTAAACAGCAGTAAGTGAGAAAGTGTTGAAGACTTCTTAAAATAATTGTTTAAATTATTATTCATTGAAAATTAGGACAGTTTAAACGTGAAGTTAATCCTCCACCCCACCCCTCGTAAAATATGAGAAGTCTAGGATTTGTGAAAATATTTTAATTCTTTAACCTTGCGTTTTCATCCATTACAGATGGTCCTCTTCCTGACCCAAATATGATTCGTGCCAATGTGCCAAACCAGATGGTGAATCGCATGCAGACACCACCAGGTGAGAACTTGGATGGATAGTGGAAACTTAAATTTCTCTTGTATAGGCTCCTCCCTATCCTTTCCTGCTCTCCTGGGTCTTCATACTCATTGCCTTTAGCCACCCATCTCTGTACTTGTCCATGTACAAGTTTTTCACATTAGAATCCTTGAAAATGCTCCCACCAATGGTTTCAGTGGCATTCTACCAAATTCTGGCCAAATTCTGTCACCACCACCAGCCATTCCAGCAGGCTGTGCAGAGGGAGAAGAGAGGGAGCACAGGGCCATTCCACCAGCCCTACCAGGAGTATTAATATTCCCCCTTCTTCCCTCCCCATTCCTTTTTCCTTGTGTGTCGTGTCTTTTTAGATTGTAAGCCTGTGGGCAGGGACTGTCTTGTTAATTGTTGTAAACCGCCCAGAGAGCTTCGGCTATTGGGCGGTATAAAAATGAAATAAATAAATAATAAATCTCTCTGCATACTTTATTCTTAACATGCCTGGCTGTTTTGGCACATCATCTCTTTTAACCCTCACTTCCTTGGGCTTGAGTATTTTAAAGATTTATTTATTTATTTATTTTTATTTTGACCTTCTAATTTCCTTTAAACTATTATTGTCCACCATCACCCCTCCCACTTTCTGTAGGTATTCTGCATGGCTCAGTTGTTGATTACCTACTTTTCTTCCTCTATCTCTGGATGATCTCACTTGCTCAGTTGGCTCCTGCAAGCTTTCACTGGCTCTCATATCTACTTCCTTTCTCACTTTCTATCAGTTCCTATATCTCTGTTTTGGTGACACATTTTTCTGGGTGTTCTACTAGTATTTTGCTTTGAATATGGCAGAGCTCCTTATCTTTCCACACAGGCTATTGTCAGTCTCACTTCTAGACAGAATACTATTTCCCTCATCATGCAGGGGTGTATATGATGCCTCCCTTTCTTTCTTACCAAGTATTTGCCAAAATCTTGCAGCTTTTTCCTTTCCCAGTGTCTCTAAGATTCATCTTTTTCTCTTTATTGCATGCCCATCTCTAGTAAATCTAGGCCATGTTCATATCTAGTAATTACCTATAGCCTATTACTTGTTGTCCCCCCCCCCCCCTTTTTGATGTATTTCTCTTTTGCTTTGTTTTGGAATCCCTATGCTAAATGTATTTTCTCTCCACTGCCTGATAAAGTTCCTCTTTGCTTTTGCTTCCTGTTTCTGTTCACTTCAGCTTTGCACTTACACATTAAAGCTCACTACTTCTATGCACACAGACTCTCCTTCACCTCCTTTTGCATTGCTTTTGCTTCCTCGAACGGAAGGAATTATATATATATATATATATATATATATGATCTGGGTTACATCTGCTTACCCATTTAGTACTGCATTATCCTCTTCTCTCCAATATTAATTCTTGTTTGTCCCTGACATCTCCCTCCTCCTGTCTTGTCCATTTAAAATATTTGTTCTCCTTCTCTCTTACATGTAACTTTTGTGTGGCATGGTATAAATGTTCTAATGAACTCAGCATTTGCTTTAAACGTGCAAACTCACAGGAATGAACCAGTTCGGCCCGATGAGCATGCAGATGCCATCAGTTGGACCCCGGCAAACTCCTCCCCTTCAGCACCCTGCACAGCTAAGCCAGACAGGGACCATGAGCCAGGTCAGTTGATTTTTCTCTCCATTGTTAGTTGTGATGTCCAACTATTTGTATATGAATTTGTCAGTAATCTACTTTTTCTTAGCATTCTAAATATAGAGTCCTATCCATTCTTTAATCAGTTCTGTCTTGGGTTGCTTCAAGCTAGACCTGCAGCCTTCTTCAAAGAATGGATTTATTATGCAGCTGGGCTTAGGATCCAGAGGCAGACCCATTTAGGTCTCTGGCACTGATACAGTCAGAGCATACTTATTTGCAACTTTGAGGAGAAGGGGGATGACATGGAAGTGTTGGATCAATCTGAACTTGATAATCACATGGTGCAATATTTTATTCATTCTTAGTAAATGCTTTCTTGCAGATGGGATTTTCCCCACGTATGCAACAGCAAGGGGTTGGACAGCCTTCCAGTCAGAGTCAGTTCCTGCAACAGAATCAGTTTCCTGCATTGTCCCCTGGAATGAATCCAACAAGTGCGCCTATGACTCAAGCTGGCAATCAGACTCCAACTTCTCAAGTATGTTGAAGTTCCATTGGCAGCCTCTTTGAATATGGACTTCTTTATGTATGTGGTAGAGATAGATAAATGGGATTTATAAAAAGGAAACAAAATGCTTCATACCAAAAGTCAGTGACTGGGTTCACACAACATGACAATCCACACTGTGGGTTGAATATGGGTTATCATTGAACCATGCGTTGTTGTGTTGTGTGAACCCAGCCACACTAACAAACCATGGTTTGTTAACCATGAGCAACCCACAGTTCACAACCCAACAACAAACCATGGGTTCTCTTCATGTGTTGTTCGTGGTTAACAAGTAACTAGTTTCACAGGAGGGCAACTGTGAGTGGAGGATGAAGGGCAATGAGCCAGGCCCGTTCTCCAGTGTGCACTGTTAGCAAGCCCCATTACCATCACTCCCCTGACATCCTCCTTGCCTTTGGATTGGCAACTGGGGGCGGAGGGGAAGCTGATAATACTTGGGGGATGCATTTGGCCCTGGAACCTCCAGTTGTTGATGCAGAATGTAGTGTCTTCAGATACGGATAGTTCTAACTCTTTCTTCACAGGCACAAATGACCAGCTCTTCCTGTCCTGTGACTTCTCCAGCAGTGGCTCCAGGTTCTCAAGGGAGTCATATTCATTGTCCCCCTATTCCGCAGTCTACTCTGCACCGAAACTCTCCTTCTCCAGTACCGAGTCGTACTCCCACACCTCACCATACGCCCCCAGGTCTGGTATCCCAACAGCAGCAGCCATCAGCACCAGCACAGGCAACAATTGCCTCTGCTCCTGCCACTGTTTCTCAAGCAATGCCACCCGGACCACAGTCACAAACTATGCATCCCCCTCAGAGGCAGACTCCAACACCTCCCCAGACTCAGTTGACTCCACAAGTGCAGCCTCCAGTTTCTGTTACCCCTTCTGCAGAGCAACAGCTGCCACAGCAACCTCTCTCACAACAGAGCACGACTGCATCTGTGCCCACCCCAACAGCAACACTGCAGCCTCAACATCCTACAACACCTGTAAGGAAATGCTTTCTATTACTATTAATTGTGAAAGTTCAACCTCCAACATAATCTTTTTAGGGTTGGGTTGTTTGTATACAACATCAGTGACTAAATGGTTTCTGTTGATGGCATGCATTGTATGAAGGAACAGAATAGTATACTGGACTTTGGAACTTGTGCTGTCTTTTGCATAGCAGCATTTCAAGGGAATTTAATGCTGTCAAAGATGCAGTTCAAGTGTAGCTGTTTGGTTCAAACTATGTGTACCTTGGGAACAAGGGAATATAGCAAGAGCATAACAAAGCATACTCTCATGGTGGTCAAGTATTGCCAATACTGGACTTGTTGTATAGCACATTTTCCTATTTGGGTTCGGGTAGAATAAGTAGAGCAATCTCTACTGGGTAGAGCAATCTAACCACCTATCTTAGAAACATAAAATGAAGCAAAGAATAAATTTTCTGCAAAATTATGTGGTTCTCACTACTTAACATCTAGAATGACTGATTTTGTTGCTTTTTGTTCTTTAGCTTTCGCAACCAGGTGCAAATATTGATGGGCAGGTATCAAACCCACCATCCACCAGCAGTGCAGATGTGAACTCTCAACAGGCTGCCCCTGAGCAGCAGCAGCAGCAGCAACCTTTGCCTGAAATTAAAATGGAGGTTAAAATGGAAGAGGAGGAGCCAGAACAAACAGTCCTTCAAATGGAAGAGAAACCAGAGGTGAGTGCATGACATGCACGCGAGACAGGCCTAGTGGTTGATTATTAATTCATGATTATTTCATTTTACCACATTTGCTCTTCTTTCAAGAAGCTCAGGGTGGTGTATGTGGTGTTTTCTCAATTTATCCAGAAAACAACCCTGTGAAGTAGGTTATGCTGAGAAAAGTGTGAGTAGCTCAAGGTCACCTGTAAGTGTCATGACTGAATATAGAATTGATTCCAGGTCTACTTAAGTCCAGCATTCTATCTGCTACCTCACTCTGATTTGCTGACTGGGAAAATTTACCAACTAAACTTACAATGTGTGCATAGTAATGTAGAAACTTGATATACATTGCCTGCCTTCTTTCAATGAACATATTTTGGGAGACTTCAATTGACCATGGCCTTTGGTCTGTGTACACATGTAGTCTTGTGTCCAGTTATCATGTGGTTATCTATGCATAATAGATACCTTTTCCTACAAAGAAGTACTAAGGGAGTGCATAGTGCTTGAAATGTCAGTCTTCAACAGGAACAAGCTGCATGAGGGGAGTGGTCATCTCCACAGTTGCTATAGGTGTGGGCAAGGTCCTTGAGCGGGTGGTGGCCAACCAGCTCCAGGCGCTCTTGGATGAGATTGATTATCTGGATCCATTTCAGTCAGGGTTCAGGCCTGGTTTTGGCATGGAAACAGCTTTGGTCGCCCTGTATGATGACCTATGTCGGGAGAGAGACAGGGGGAGTGTGACCCTGTTGATACTCCCAGAACTCCTGCCTTTGAAGACTGTTTGGAAGCTGCAGCTTGTGCAAAATGTGGCAGCCAGGCTTATTGCGGGGACCGGAAGGTCCGAGCACATTGCACCAGTTCTGGCCCATTTGCACTGGCTGCCATTATGCTTCCAAGCTGAATTCAAGGTGCTGGTTCTAACCTATAAAGCCCTACACGGCTTAGGACCACGATACCTGATGGAATGTCTCTCCCAACCGCAATCTACCCGGACACTACGTTCAACTTCTGGGGCCCTCCTCCGACTGCCAACTTCAAGAGAGGCTCAGTTAGTGGCAACAAGGAGGAGGGCCTTCTCAGTGGTAGCCCCTCAATTATGGAATAAGCTCCCCACTGAGGCCCGCCTGGCGCCGACCTTACTATCTTTTCGGCGCCAGGTTAAGACTTCCCCTAGGCCAAGACATTCAATAGTTAAGAGCTCAAAATAGCACATGCGGGGGCGGGGGGGAGATTGTCACCTGTAGGCTTAGTTTTATTAACTTTTGGATTGTTATTTTAAACTGTGCTTTTAAATTTGGTTTTTAATCTTTTTAACTATATTGTATGTTTTTATTGTTGTTGTTTTTTATGTATAAATTCTTGTGAACCTCCCAGAGAGCTTCGGCTGTGGGGCGATATAGAAATGAAATGAAATGAAATAGGGGAGAGCATGCAGCATATTCTTATTACTGAGTTACTTTCTTCTAAAGTGTATTATCTGTTTTCCAGGTTAAGGTAGAATCCATGGCAGAGGAATGTAAATCTGAACCAACAGAGCAGGAGGAGAAGAAACCAGAAGTGAAGCAAGAAGTGAAGGAAGAGGAGGAAAGACCTAGTACTCCAGGTACTCAGTCTTCACCGGCTTCAGGACAGTCAAAGAGGAAAAGTAAGTTAAACTTCTCTTGCCAGCTACATGGGAAGGCTGAGTAGTTTTCTTAAGACTTAAACATTCATTTAACATTTTGGTAATAGAAATACTTTTGTAGATGGTCAGCCCTTCTCTGTTGAAACACTGGTTGGAAGGCAGATCTATGAAATTTAGCTGCTTGCTATTAGCACAACTGGACACTTAGCCCTTCAGTAAATTATTTTTAATATTGTCTTGTCATATCATCAAAGCCTGGTTCTGACTATTGCAAGTTATAGGCTCTGTCCAGCACTCCAGCATTGGATACTGGGTAGGGAAACTGCAGAAGTTGCATTGCCTGAATGTTACAGAAGATTTCTAGTTTGGTGCTTTAATCTTGCATGTCTTGTCTTTTGAAAAAAAGTTTTCAAGCCAGAAGAGTTGAGGCAGGCACTTATGCCAACTTTGGAGGCACTTTACCGTCAAGACCCAGAGTCCCTTCCCTTTCGACAGCCTGTGGATCCCCAACTACTAGGAATTCCTGTAAGTATTTTTAAAGGATTTTTTTTCTCTCAATGTATCGCCACTTTTTCAGGACTTCTGTAAATACCTAAAGGGTCTTGTAGCTCCATCTGATTTTTTCCCTAGATTATAATTTGGGGTAGGAAGCCATGGAAGTCTCATTCAGAGAAAGATTCTCTACTTTTCAGTTTAGAAAATAGCAGTTTAGATTTGGACATCCTCTTTGACTAGTTGGAAGGAAATTGCTTATCCCTTAATTTGTGAAAAGGGCTGACACATTGTCAGGGTTTCAGTTCATGTTTACTTGACTAATGAGAGAAGCAATGTTAGCTTCAGCAGGAAGGAAATGAGGTCCAAGATAATCACCTATGGGTTCAGAATTCTAATTTATTATGTCTTTTTGCGGGGCAGGATTATTTTGATATAGTGAAGAACCCCATGGATCTTTCTACTATCAAGAGGAAGCTTGACACAGGACAGTATCAGGAGCCCTGGCAATATGTAGATGATATTTGGCTCATGTTCAACAATGCCTGGCTTTACAACCGTAAAACGTCTAGAGTGTATAAGTACTGTTCCAAGCTGGCAGAGGTGTTTGAGCAGGAAATTGATCCAGTTATGCAGAGCCTTGGCTATTGCTGTGGACGAAAGGTGAGTGTGCGGGGGGGGGGGGGGGCAGACAGGTTCTAAGCTGAACCTCAGGAAATTACAACAATTGTCAAAATAGTTGAGTGTCTGATATTAACAGTTCTTTCTGTCAGCTTTAAGCATAGATGTAGACATCAAGTATGGTGAACTTACAGTCCATAATTTTTGTCTCATCCTCTCCTGGCTCTGGGCTGACCTGTCTTTGAGGTCATTGGAATTTTTCATTCACAATGGGGAAATGAGCACAAATGGTTTTTGGTGCTACTGTTTCAGTTTGTTGTCTTAAATTGTATTCATTACTTATTCAAGAGGTGATTAAATATTCTTTAACATTGTGTTACTGTATGTAAGCATAAAGCATATGGCTCTCCAAGCCATGTTTGCCATCCCTAGTCTATTGTTACACAAGTCTGTACAAAATATTCAGTATTTTGGATGCTATGGTTTATTTAGGGGTGTTTCCTGTTCTTTACAGTGGAATCTTATGCATATGTATTTGGAAATAATTCCCACAATGATAAGTGGGGGAGGCTTTCCAAGTAAGCATGCCTAGGATTGCTGCCTAGTAAACTATATTATGCTGTTGTAGAAACAGGGTATTTTAACAGTCTGGGAAATATGGAATGAATTAATTAATGCGTAAATGCATCTTCATTAGCACCACTGCATTTCTACTGATGCTAGTAGCTGTTTCTGTGTGCAGACAATGTTGATTTTGAATTACCAGAACTAAATCTATCTGCTCTTGGTTAGGCAATAAGTACACTCTGTGTTTTAACACCTAGCTAATACTGCGCAAATTCATATTGGTTCTGCACTTGTGCAGAGCAGCATTCAGAACCTTATAGAGCTAATCTACTGAAACATTTTGGTGCAGATCACCCACCCACCCACCAGACAGTGCATATAATATACCCCACAGAATGTGGTCTGTGCCTTACTGCTCAGCTACTTTCTGACCACTGCAGCAATAGCAACGTTTGGAACTTCTTGTGAGTCTGTCATAGCTCCTTGGATGTCTGTAAGCAACCTGTTCCCCCCCCCCCCCTCTCTCTTTGCAGTTGGAGTTTTCACCACAGACTTTATGTTGCTATGGCAAACAGTTATGCACAATCCCACGAGATGCTACATATTACAGTTACCAAAACAGGTAAGAAAGCATTTTGGTGCAGTATTCTGCCTGCTGTGAAAAATCATATTAGACAGAGGCAGGGCATGCTCTGAGCTTAAGGTAATTACTTACCATGCTAACTGCCCTGTTGCACCATTTGTCTTTTTCTCCCCGTTTCAAGGAACTAGAATGTTTATATAAACTATCTATATATTATAGTAAGTTCAAAGTTGTTGCAGTAAGCCAATCATCACTTTTCCCCACCAAACAGTGCACAACAAAGCATGCATGTCTGCATCTTGAGTTCACTGTCTTTTTTTCTTTTAGTTCTTTTCTCAAGGGAGTAGCTTTTCTCTCATTAAATCCACACAGTTGTCACTTGCAAAACTATAATGATTAAATTTTATTTTATTTAAGAGCTAAATTAAAAGCAGGGTGCTTACTAGGTCAAGATTGTGCTTACTTCAGTCTGTCTTTAAAAAACAAAAGCAAAAAAACCCTAGAATCTCGGTGATGGTCTGATGGTGTGCATGTCTTGGATCTCTTAACAGTTAAGGAATAACTAATCTGTGTCAAGTGATCCTGAGTATGTACTCTTGTTTATTAACTTAAGTGCCTTGCTGGATCAGACCAAGAATCTTTTGCAGGAATTCCAGCAACTAATAGATGCTCTATGGTCCACTGATGGATCTGCACTCTACCTTTTGTCCACTCTTGTGCTAGATTATTTTCTTCTGAAGTAGAAGAGGTGAAGTCTCTGGAATTGCTCTATTAAATAAGAATCTTCATGTCTTTTTCAGTTCCACCTGCATGATGGTGGCAGTTTTCTCAAGACTTCCTTCCTTCCTTTCACAGAAGGGTTTCGTTTTCTGATTTGGGGGCAACAAACATCTAATCAAATTGTGTTACGAGCTCTTTTGAAGAAGGAAGCAATACTGAGAACACAGAGTAGAAGTCGTTGGGCCGGTTCGCACGACCCAGGCTGCGGGCGGGGGAGGCACCATGGGGCGATCCGTGGGGTCTGGCACGCATGGGCAGACCCCGGTGGAGCCGGCAGCCCCCGCACCGCAGTGTGGGCCTCCCAGCACTAGGGGGCGGGGCCCGGGATGCCCAGAGGGGCCGTTTGCCCCTACAGGATGGAGCAGCGGCAGCTCTGGCTGCTCTGGGCTGCCGCCTCTGTGTGGCCCCCGTGGGATGGCCGCCCGGTGTTCGCATGGCAGGGTGGCCACGCGCGGTAGGGGCTTACCCCTCTACCGCCCATGGTCACTTTGCGTGCGTCCCACGCGCGGCCGTCCCGCGGGGGCATCCCCGGTTGGTGTTCGCACGACATGGGAACCGCGGGGGACTTCTGCTCCCCCGCAGGTTCCCGTGTCATGCGAACACGCCCTTAGTCTGCCTGCTTTTTTCTCATGGGGTTTTGTTGGGGGGGGGCTGTGAATCATATTTGTTCTCAGTCAGTGAGGGAGTGCAGCAGGCAGGAAAGGGTTGACTCTGACATCCGTGGAAGTCAGGGCCAATCAAAAGTAGATGTGTCCTTCCGGAATGGGAGGAACCCCTGTCAGTCTTGGCCCAGCCTTTCACAGAAGCATGGTGTTGATCTGGAGCTCTCAAGTTCAGCTTGGGAGTGGTGATTTCTTCAATAGGATTTTTTCTCTTTTCTCTCCCCTCCATCAGCTCTTATTTTTTATAAGTTTTATCACAAATGCCAACTTGATATTCCCCATATGAGCTGTGATCCAAAGAGCAGCTGTTAGGGTTTGGGCATTTCTACTAAGATGTTTGACCTCTAATCAGCAGACCCTCACATCATACCATGAACTACTTTTGAAACGCTCCTTAATTTAAAAAGCAATGTGCTGTGTGGAATGGAAGGTTGCTTTCCAAAACATGAAACCCAAAGCTCCCTTGGCAAATGTCACAAGTGTGCTTTGGAACCTTCCCTTTTGAACATCCAAACTGATGTTTCTATCCTTGTATTGTTATAAATGAATAAACTGCTATTATGTACTGGAAGAAAGGATGGGTGGGGAAATTATCCATTTCATAGCAATTACAAATCTCATGCTGTTGATTCTGTTTTGCTTTTATGATACTGTCGTAGTTATGTTTTTTGTTTTTGTTCCTTTTTGTTGTGTTTGTGCTCTCAAATTAACTTGCTTAGCAATGGAAAGGCTGTGGTTTCTGTACACTCTTGAGATAGAAAACATCTTGAGTAAAACACTCAAGATTAATTCAGGTGCCTTTAAATATCTCAGCTGTACTATGCTTCCAAATTGAAGTACATCACTATTTCACATTTTAAGAACATACATATGTGTTGCTGATTGTCATACATGTTAAAGTACCTAATATCTGGCAGATCGTGAGCAGTTGCATAGAAATGGTTTTGAGAATAGTTACTGCTGCTTTAAACACATATTGCAAGCAAACACTTCAGGAGGGAAAGACTGCTCTGTCAGCATTTGAACATTCTCAAGATGGATTGTTTTCACCCCTTTCCAGCCCTCTCCTGGCAGATGTTCTTGTGAAAGGAATTGCTACCCTGATGCAGATGTCAGAGCAGCAATTACTCTTAACCCTCTTCCTTCTTCATTTTGATTCTTTGCTTTATGTGGCATTGATTATTGAAATGAGGAGAGCATGGGTATACTAAAATGGAATACTCTTTATTTGCTATAAATTTGCTGCTTGTGATCCCATTTGAGAGATTTAATGCTAATCTGTGCTTTGCCTTGGCTTTCTGCTTTGTGTTGTCCTGTCTTGCTTCTGTGTTCTTTGTTTTTCGTCCTGCAAACCCCCATTTCTTTGTGTGTGTGTATGTGTGTTGTTTTTTTTATTTCTCCTTCATGCTTGTCGTTGTCTGCACTTGGCTTTGATTGCAAAAAAACAACCCAAAACAAAAACAAAAACAAAAACAAAACAACCAAACACAAACTCTGGGTCCCATAAATCTTCATCATTGAATGTCCCTGTCGCCGTTGATGACCTGCTCTCTGCTCCCGCCCCCCTCCTTGGCCTGCTGTGATTGGTGACTCCGTTGCTTGGCTTGGGCTGTGTTGTGTGGACGGAACAGTTCACCCAAATATGGCCTTCTTGCCGACAGGTATCATTTCTGTGAGAAGTGCTTCAATGAAATCCAAGGAGAGAACGTTTCTCTGGGGGATGACCCATCACAACCACAAACGTGAGTAGCTATATCCTTTTCAGATAATATATTTTAAAAATACCATAGCATTAGTTAATCTCATCACGGTCTAAATCAAGGTAGGGGACTTCGTACCCTCCAAATGTTTTGGACTACAACTTCCGCAAGCTGCAGTCAGCATGGCTAATGGTCAGGGATTATGGGAGTTGTAGTCCAATACGTCTAGAAGGCACTGGGTTGCCTACCCTTTTCTAAACACTACAACTTGAAAGAAAATATAAGCCAAATTAGGGTAGAACATTTTATTTAATGCTAAAGCCTTGTGCCAATAATGGGCAGAACAGAAGAAAAGGGCATTTAAAACATCAGGTCATAGTTTTGGGGAGAATAAGATTAAGAAACATCACTTTTTAAAGGCGGAAGAATTCTTGCAGTTAAATTGATATGTTTTATGTGCTAAAGTGCATAAAGGCCTAATGCCTTTATGTGGGGGGGAAATTGATCTCATCTGAGCCTGAACATTTGTATTTTGCTGCTGCTTGTAGAAGAGACTTCACAGCTTGCCAGCTCAAAATTATGTGGTAATTAAACTAGCCCTGCTCATTTAATAACAAATTTATTAGCCTGCAGAACAGGAAGGATTTGTCCCAGGCAAGTACATATCTGAAGGCTGGCTCAAATTTGAAAGCAGAAATTACTTTTTCTGTTCAATACGTTAAAAGCACCAAAAAAATTATGGTTACATGTCAAAGTAGAAAGATGAAGGGAATCTCTATTGAAAGATTGCACTCGTGTTTGACCCCTACCAATCACATGCCCATATGTTTATATATAGTGTAAGACAGTCTTGTGTAAACAATATCTGCAGGCTTGTTTTAATAGTTCCAGAATGTATTTAAAAAATAACTTTATTACAGTAAGAATGGGCAGTTCTTTATAGAGGTGCAGATGAAGGGTTGAATCTAATGGTGTCATTCCTCTGATGTAACTAATTCCATCAGCGGAACCGGGAGCAGGGTGATTCCTCCTGCATGCCCTCAAAATCTGCTCTGGCAGGCTGGGAAACTCTCTGGAGCAGATTTGCAGAGGGCTGCAGCAGGGGGAGGAGAGAGAGGGAGAAAGTCCTGTTGTGCTAGCAGGCTTTGGTTTTTAACCCTTATGACTCTGCAAGTGTAAACAGGACAGGTGCTACAAGCAGGAAAGAGCCTAATGTCGAGGACTCTGCTGATAAGCATCCAAAATAAGAGTTTCTTTAAAGCAGGAAATTAAATTCTTATTCTACAGTGTGATCCACTACTAATTTACAACTATAGAAAGATGCTATGTAGTAGACTTTCTGGGGAATCTGATTTTATTTTTGTTTACAGCACAATGAAGTATGATGTTGTGACACAATAAATTACTGAATATGGAGGTGATCCTTCCATATAATGTTCTGCAGTGTATTAGTCTCAAGACTAGCAATACACAAGGTGCTATTTGCTAAAAAGTATCTCATGATAGTGATTTTGTAGTTATGCCAAATAATAGGGAGACTATTTTATAGTTGAAATGTTTTTAAATGTCTTTAACAATTTTAATATTGTCCAAGTTCAGGATAAACTGCCTATTTAAAATGTAGCCAATGAATGTGCATTTCTGACTGTGCATTTTGTCACATTAAAGTAAAATCAAACATAGCCTCAATATGCGGCATGTTGTGTGTTTCTCCTCCTACAAACACCTGGACGGTTTATTTCTATAGTCCCTCACATGATAGGATGGCCCTCCTGTCCTCAACGCGTCACCACACATGTCTAAAATGCTGTTTTAATATATTTTTGTGCCAAAGTGCATCAGACTTTAGCAGACATAATTTCAAATTTGTTTGGATTGTCAGAGGGCAAATTACTTCCAGCAAAGCAAAAGGTGAAAGACTGTAACCTATGCACTTACAGTATAACCTCCTCTGAGAATCTTGGTGCATGGAAGGGGAACTATGGCATTCCTTCAGGAAACCAGGGCCCTGGTAACCTGAATTTAATAAAACAGCTATCAATCAAAGGTGGTAATAATTCAATTTAAAAGCCGGGGGGGGGGGGGATCTTAACCTGGTACCTAAATAATGGTGGCTATAGCTGCCTTGTAAATCTGGCTAGTGAGACTTTTCAAAGGTGATACACCACTGCTGAAAGCTCTCTCCCTGGTTGCTACCCACCTAATCTCTAAAGAGTGGGGGCTCCTGGCCAAGGGGCCTCAGAAGCAGATCTCTGAAGTTGGGCAGGTTCAGCATGGTTAACTGTGTCCAGGCTGTCTTTGTCAAGGAAGGGTTTCAGTTGAGAGAGGACAAAGAGGCCTAGCTAACCCATCCACTAGTCATAAGTTGTGTTAATCAATGTTAATTGTTGTAAACTACCCAGAGGGCTTCAGCTATTAGGAAGTATAGAAATTAAATAAATAAAAATAAATTAACTGTTAGGATTTGAAGATGTTGTGTTTCATAAAATGGAGGCTTTATAAAACATCACTAACTCTTACACTTGATTCAAACTATAGAATACATTTAAACAAACAGGAACATGTTCTGTATTTCCTGGAGGCCTCTTTGCACTTGTATGCTCCCCCATCTATGACAAGAGGGTGGATTTGGATGACTCGACACATGATAGCTAATTAGTAATCTATGTGGTTCCTGTGCTTTGTAAGGAGAAAATTATCTCTAGCTTCTGACCATGCTGTTAAGCCCTGTGACTACCCTCTGACTTTTGCATGGTCACAGGATATAGATAACCGCTGTGCTGTAAACATTTAAGCAGCCATTGCATTGCTCCCAGTTGTCAAAAACCACCTGTAGTGTTCTATGAAAGTAATATTTACTTCATTGGAAAGGTGGAAATGAATACATACTCATACTGGGATGTGATATCCTTCCTTCTTGTCCCATTCAGTCTTCCTTTTCCTTCCTCCTCCCCAAATTAAGAAGCAATATGTTTGGAAAGGTCCTATTGAAGTGTGTAGCAGGGTCTGCCGTAGACACTAGATGACTTTTTTATCATGAGCAGTTGCTATTCTTGTCTCAACTAAGATTGTCAATTTCTCTCCTCAGCACAATAAATAAAGATCAGTTTTCAAAAAGAAAAAATGATACACTGGATCCTGAACAGTAAGTAATACTTGAGCAGCTCAAATCACATCTTTAAAAATGTACCTATTCGCCTTTTTTTTTAAAAAAGGCAACCTCTTTCACCATCTGTACTTCAGTTACCTTTTTTGGGAAAGTTTTATATTTTCTCCCTTGGTCTACCAGCTACAATATTGATTGTTTTATTCTATTGTGAAGAAAACAAAAACTTGTCTGCCTAAGTGTAGTCCTAAAGGATGTTCCATTTTGTTTTCTATTTATTATGAGCTTGCGGCAGTAAAATTGCTATCGTAATTTTCAAAATTAGAATATATTGAGAACGTTTCTCTTGAGGTACAAAAATTATATCCAGTTGACTTCACTTTTTCTGAAGCTTTCCCAGTCATCTTAAGTATTCAACTTCTTTTGTCATGTACCCAGTTTCATCTTTGTGTGTGTGTGTGTGTGTGCGCGCGCGTGCGTGCGTATGCATGCTGGAGTCTGAGTTGCTCTGAATTTTTTTAGTAATAGAGTATAAGAAAAGCAAAGTTTATGGAATTGACATCTGAAATTACTGTAGTCCATTTGGGGAGTAGTGGTTTGGGGTTGGGCGGTATCATTTTGAAGCCTAGCACATTTGTCTATTTCTGAGTGAAGATACTTGCACAGCAAATATGTAGGTTTGAAGAATGTAGATTTCTACATAATCTCTGATTTAACAATGAAACATTTTTCTAAACAATCCTATTGCCATCTACAGTAGCCTGTATTGTTTGTTTTCTCTCTCTCTTCCAGATTTGTTGAATGTATAGAATGTGGAAGAAAAATGCATCAAATTTGTGTACTTCACAATGAGACAATCTGGCCATCTGGGTGGGTTGCTTGCTGCTTTTCCTTTTCTTGAAAGGATGGTAATTGGTAATTGATGTGTTTGTGTGCAGATCTAAAAAATGATACTGTTCTGTCTAGAAAATGTGCTGCTGCTATAACCTAAAGCTGAATCCATTCTAATTTTAAATGTTTCTTAAAATGTCTCTTAAGTCATACTTTTTAAAGTCTCAGGACTGTTCCATTGAAGATCAACTGGCCCTTTTAATAGATGTTTATTAACATATTGTTATGTAATCTCAATGTGGCCTTTAGGGGGTCTTTCTGCAACCCAGATCCCAGGAAGCTTAGTTATATAGTTCCAGTAGATTCCTTACTGATGGGGGTAGCAGATGCCATAGATCAGAATATACCACAGTATCTTCCATTCTGTCCATCCCATAATACTGACCTGTTGAGTTCTAGGCTTTTTGCAGAAAGCGTGTAAGAGGGGGAAGGAAGGTGTGGTAGTGGCATAGATTAATTATTAGATCAGATTAAAATTAGTGCTCTGCTTAATCTGCACTAAAAGTTAGTTGGTGAAACACATCTATTTGAGCAGTGGATCCTTTCAGTGATTGCTGATTTTATAATTAATTCTAAGATGCTGTTCAGGTCCAGTATATTACCCTTCTTTAGAGAGCTGTTTGAAATCGATATTGGGTTATTTGTGTCAGAATGCTAGCAAGTATTAAGGAAATATTTTTGTGGAGACTATTCACACTTCCATTAGGAATATACATGGATAAGTAATTTTACTACTTTACTCACTTCTATTTCAGTTTTGTCTGTGATGGTTGCCTAAAGAAAACAGGGCGAACCCGAAGAGAGAATAAATTCTCTGCTAGAAGTAAGTGAAGATATGACTTCAGATGTACTCCTCAGTCCTGTACTTCCTTGCTTTATTAATTTAAAGCATCTTTGTCCTGCATCTCCTCAAAGACTTCAAGGTGTCTTAACAGGATGATAAAAATAATAAGAAACACCATATAAATCAAACAAGAAAAATTAAAAATAGCATAAAAATAACAGTCTACAGTGGCCAATTAAAATAGTTTCTAGCAGAGTTGAAATGCTAAAATCTAAAAGCCTTCTTTAAAAGGTGAGATTCCCTCAGGAACATGTTCCAGAGCTTGGGTGAGACAACTGAGGAGACCTTCTCTTAAATCCCAGTCAGATGTAATTCAGAGGCCATTGGGACATGCTGGAGGGTTTCCATTGGTGGCTTGAATAAGTGGGCAGGTTTGTATGGATTATTGACTTAGAAATATCCCATTAATTTCAGTGAGTTTTATTGTCAAGTAATGTGTTGAGGGCTGCGGCCTTACTGATGTTGGGTGGTGGTAACTGCATGCTCCCTTTTTCCTAAACTGCTTATACTGCAAAAATTGTGGAGTTGAAGAATATTTTGCTGACCAGATGAGTTCCATTTAAGCTACTGACATGATGTCCAACAATATTGCCCTGTCAGAAACATGATCTGCCTTTAATAAATCGAAGTTATGAATCTTTGACCATTTTATAATTAAAAAACCCAGGCAAACATACAAATCCTTGTCTGTTGGTAACTGCCTGGTAAGTTGCACTGACAAGTGCAATTAGGAGGCCCAGTTCTCTACACATCCTTGAAATATGGAAGACATTAACTTGCAACATAACTATCCAAAAGTTTTATTCTTCAGCTCCATTCTCCTAAAATGGAAACCAAACCACCATATGAGACTGATATTTCAAGTCTCAACATCTGTTTGCTTTTTCCCATAATTAAAGCTTCCTGGATTTATTGGGATCATTGCTTGAGAACTGAGGTGGGGGTAGGGATTCTGCAGTATCATATGTGCTATTTAATTCCCAATTCATTTCCTAATCATTCTTGATATTGAATTTGCTTTTTTTCCTCTGCTGGTGAATAGCTAATGTTGTCTGCACCAAGTTCTTTTTCTTGGGTAGTCAGTCAGTTCAGCAGATATCTTCTTGTTGTGGTGGATTGTTCTAGATGCTGGAACAATCATGAGAGGGTGGTTGCCTTTATGTCCTCATTGTGAGTTCCCCAGAGGCATATGGTCAGCCACTGGAAACAGTGCTCGACTAGAACAGAGCCATTGTCTTGTCTTATGCTTCCAGATAAGATCATTTCTCTTCATTTAAGTGGTGGTTTTGCTGGATAGCACCCTTTTTATTGGGGAGCACTTGCATAATGATGGGACTACTACCTTTATTGAAAACTGGTATCAGGGTAACTGATCACTCTTCAGTGCTGCAGCTTCTAATTGGCTGAGTAATCAAAAAAGCTTCAGTTTATCATCAAGGGCAACTGTGTGCAAATCAGTGGAGCTACAATTTAAGGGCATACTTAAATTGACAAGCTCTTTTGGTTCTGGTTTGTTACTGTAATAGTATATTAAGAGTTCTTCATTTATATAGGATTACCAACCACAAGACTTGGTACATTCTTGGAGAACAGAGTGAATGACTTTCTGAGAAGACAGAATCACCCTGAGTCAGGTGAAGTCATTGTTAGGGTGGTTCATACTTCAGAGAAAACTGTAGAGGTTAAACCAGGAATGAAAGCAAGGTATGATTTTTTTCCCAAGTCTTTAAATGGTATGTTCTGTTCTTACATGAATCCTCAAGTTTTACCATTGCTACATGTGTTTAGGCAATACAAAATGTTATTTGGGTAATCAAAAGAGCACTGGCAATATCTTTTGCCATTGGTGGTATCTGGCATATATAATATGCTCAAGCCTTCCTCTTTTCAGTAATTTGATTTAAAAGTACTTCCACTTTTCCAATATAACAGTGGTGATTTTTGAAAATAGGTTGCATTAATCAGTTTTATGTGTTCAGTTGTACCACGTCACCTTGGGAGGGCTTCTGCCCTGAAAGGCAGCCAATAAATACTTTAAATAAATAAAATGTGCTGAGGGCAAGGTGATAAACTTGAGCACTGATTTTTGGTATCAAATGTTACCCTTTGCTTTATTGCAAACAGAAAAGAGAACATTTTTTCAAATGAGTTGTAGAAATTCTGAACTGTTGTGTGGCCTGCTTTTGGTTAGGTTTGATTTAGTTTATTATTTATATGCCACTTAACTGTCAAGATAATCCAAGCAGTTTACATGAAAAAGTTAAAATACCCAGAACAAGATAAAGTTAAAACAATAAATCCATCATTAAAATAAAATTTTAAAAAACCCAGCAGCAGTTAAAACATTGTTTTTTTTTTAATTTCTGGGATAATGTCCTTATTTTTTATTCTGTGTCACATGGTTGGATTAAATTTGCTGTTTTTGTTGTGTCATGTTAGTCTTCAGGGATTGCCTTTAAATTGTGCCTTTTAATTTTGCAGGTTTGTAGATAGTGGAGAGATGGCAGAACAGTTCCCTTATCGAACAAAAGCCCTCTTTGCTTTTGAGGAGATTGATGGTGTAGATTTGTGCTTTTTTGGTATGCATGTTCAGGAGTATGGGTCAGATTGCCCTCAACCCAACCAGAGGTAAAGAACTACATTGTGATCAAGTCTATTCTTTTGATTACAGTTGGATTGTTCCTAGACATACGATTTCAAGCTTCTAAGAGGTGTTGAAAATTTTAGCCGAAGCAAGATTGGTTTATACAGTTTAAGACAGCTACCTTCTTCTGTCCTATCCCTTGCTTGCCTATCACACAAAGTTGAGTTTTTCCCAAGGCAAGCATAACTGTTTTTACTTGGAAGAAGGGGCTTCTTTTAAGCTAGGAATAACTGCTTGGTTATTAGAAGCAGCTGGAATTTGCTTTATAGAAACAGCTTGACATAACTTAAAATCTGTTCGCTGCAATGTTAAAGGCAAGACTTCTTTATTCGATTTTGTGGAATGTATCATTGGTTCTACCTAGTTCTGCTATTATATAGAAGGCTATTGTTCATACTAGCTTCCCCCTCCCTCATATATTTATCTTTAAGGTCTACAATTTTGGGCTGGCCTTGCTAGCCAAACCAAAAATTGGGCCCATCAGGTTCCTCCCCACTGCCAGCTTGATGGAGGAAAATGTCTCCACTCAACAGCAGTACTCCCTCGCCCTTCCTGTGGGAAAAGAAGTTAGGGAGGATTCTGGCTTCAGCTGATGCTTGGTGACGGGGCTTAGAGTCCCTGCTGAGGAACAGCTGAAGAACCCTCCCCACCTCTCTCTGTCCTTGCAGGGAAGGAAGGCAGAAGAATTCTGATGCTAGGCTGTGGCACTTAAGAGCGCTGCTGCAGCCAAGGATTCCCTCCTGGGACACCTCCTCCCCGGGGGATGACAGATCAGGGGGAGCCCCACCTGCTACATAATCATTTCCCAGCTCAGCTCTACAGAAAGGGCTGCCTTCTGTGGAAAACCCAGCAGGGTTGGGGCTTTAGGGGGGCCTGGAAAATGATATGGCAGGTCAGATAGGGAACCTCCATTGGCTGTATTAAGCCCATGGGCCAGAGGTTCCCTATTCCTGATATAAACTATTGCCTTATGTTTTTGCTTATTATCCTAACTTTACTTCTACTAGATTGTGTGAGTTGCAACAGAGTTAAAATGCTGCAGTGTTAATAAGACTTAATATTGAGAGCCAGTGTGGCGTAGTGGTTAGAGTGTTGGACTGGGACTCGGGAGATCCGGGTTCTAGTCCCCACTCGGCCATGAAACTCACTGGGTGACTTTGGGCCAGTCACTGGCTCTCAGCCTAACCTACCTCACAGGGTTGTTGTGAGGATAAAATGGAGAGGAGGATGAGGATTATGTAAGCCGCCTTGGGTTCCTTGTAGGAAAAAAGGCGGGGTATAAAGATAATTAATAAATAAATAAATATATGTTTGTTATTGTAATAGTGGACATGCCTTATGAAGCACGTGGGAACAGCCATTGTTGGAGGCTAGGGAGTTAAGCCCAGCAAATCTGTGGGGCTCATTCATTCCAAACACTAATCATAATCTGATACTAGAAGAACAAATCTTCAAGGACCTTGGGATTTACACACTCCCATCTCCTCCCTTGCACATGGAAATTCCCTTCCTGGTTTGAGACAAGCCATAGTTTGCCATTTTGTCTGAACTGGCAAAGTATGGTCTGTACTTGGCCTGCAAACCGGGATTGGCAACCACAGTTTGATCCCAGTTGCCAATCCTGGTTTGAAGGCCAAATGCACCCACTGTTTGCCAGTTCAGACAAAATGGTAAACTATGGCTGGCCTCAAATTAGGAACGGAATTGCATCGTGCACGCCTATGGCTCTTTGAATGTTCATTCTTGTAGGACCAAAGTTTGTTTGGACCTTGTGTCTGAACCAGTCCTATGTTACATTCTTCCAGAGGGTGAGAGTGCTATATAATAAGGTTTAGAAATAAAGCACAAAATACTGTGTGGAAAATGAATACAGATAGCTTGGATAGGAAAATGGCAGTGTAATTGAGATAGCAGTGAAGGAAGAAGGTAAAAATGTGAAGCAAGGCAAATCCCTCCTGTGTTAATGGCACTTTAATTCAAACACAAATGACACCTTTTTGCTTTGGCACTTGAAAGATGGGAAATAGAATGGGCAGATACTTAAATATTGCAAAATGCTTCTGGTTATGGCCTGGACTTATGAACTTTCTCTGTTCTTTATCTAGACGAGTATACATATCTTACCTTGACAGTGTTCATTTCTTCCGCCCTAAATGCCTGAGGACTGCGGTCTATCATGAAATATTAATAGGATACCTAGAATATGTCAAGAAATTGGGGTAAGCTTTCTGTTAAACTCCATAATATCCAAAATGATTGAAGATGGTATATTTTCAAAGTGTATCTTGTACTCTAAGTCTGTATGTGGCTTGACTAGTATACCATTAGTGGAGAGTAAGAATTTAAGATTGGGTTGCTTGTTACAATTGTAGAATGCATTTTTAGTCCCTTCAGTGAAGGGGAGAGTTGTCAGTTATGTAGAGTTCCAGGATGACAGTATGTGCCAAACAAGAGTCCAAGAGGAACAGTTCTTGAAATACTGACTTACAAAAAACTAAAGGTAGTCTTATTTCATTGTCTCTGCCAGCAATGTGAAGATTCCTTATAACTTCTGACAAATGAGCCAACTTTATTGTCAGACTGATTTTCTTTCTCTACCTTTCCCCTCCACTCTTTCTTGTCATTTATTTTTATAGTTTGTATGCCTGAGGGCAGGACCTGTATTTCATTTATGTACAGTGTCAGCCACCAGTACTCTATTGAAGTTTTCATGCATAAGCCACTTTGGGAGACAATTTTTGTGTCAAATGCACAGTTAATTTTTTTTTAGAAAGCTGTGTTGTAAGATATATTGTGGGCTACATGTTTAATCTAATATCTAGCACTAACAAAGTGAAATAAACAAGAGAAAAGTGGGTTGGATTTGAAGAAAAGGTGGGTGGATATGTTCAGAAGAGGAGTTCCAAGTAACAGTTGTGGAGCATGTGTTTAGATTATACAAAATTTTAAATCCAAGCAAAAACACATTTTGTGTTCTGTATCAATGAGGTTTTGTTGCTTCTCTGCTTATTTCAATCATAGTTGCTACAAAATTCTTGCCTTGGTAATGGAAAGGACAGAGGAATACCCAAAATGAAAAGTCAAGTTGGAGAGGGTACAAAGGAGAACTGTGTGCAATTTAAAACACCAGTAAATATTTTAAAGCTCTCTGAATTTAAAGCTCTTATTTCCCATCTCCAAAGAAAAGGAACCTAAAATGAAAGAATGTGCGGGTAGGCTACTGAGATGCCCCAAATAATCACATATAAAACTGAGATTTTTCCCAGTTTGCAGATGTAATTGAGTATGGGCTCTAACTGACTATTTACATAGTGAGGTATTGGCAAGGTTTGGTTAGTGGAGATAGACACAAAGTTTTTTCCATTGGCTTCCGTCTTAGCTTCTCAATCCCTTAGAATGGTTTGAATATATTTTGAGTAGTTCTGTTGCTGAAACTAAGGTGTTTTGGGTCTGGCTAGTGCCTGAAGTCATCTGCATGCCTTATACACACACACACACACACACACACACACTTCCCCTGCGGTCCTTGGATATAACATTGGTTAGTTGTTTTTGATTCTACTAGCTGCATATAGAGGAAAAAATATTGCTCCTGAAAAGATGGATGAATGACATGGGCAACATATTGAATCAGTATTAATGATAATGAATAATAGAATTAATCATCTTGGTTTTTCTTTAAATATTATTAGGTATACAACTGGACATATCTGGGCCTGCCCCCCTAGTGAAGGAGATGATTATATTTTCCATTGTCATCCTCCTGACCAAAAGATACCCAAACCTAAACGACTGCAAGAGTGGTACAAAAAGATGCTGGATAAATCTGTGTCAGAGCGCATAGTCCATGATTACAAGGTTGGTTGTGAACTAGATGCAACACTTCTGTTCTTGCACCTCTGTTTATCGTGGAATAGGAACTTATTTCTAGAAAAATGTAAAAATATTTTTTCAGAAAAGTATTTGAGAACAGTATTGGATATCTCAGTCCTTAACTTGATGATTGAAAAGCATTTGTATCACTGAGGCATTTAAACAGTCATGGGTAGAAATATGTTGCATCTTCTCTATAATCCCTAATACATTTTTAAATGACTGGAAGCTATATAACCAAACAGCTTGGAGGACCCTTTTTTTCTTTTTGGTGTAAGGTACAAGAGAGAATAGCTTGAGAGAGAAATGCTGAGACACATGTGTCTCAGCATTTTTCAGTTTGAGGTGTTGTCTTCAGTGTGGTGTGTGCTGACAAACATTTTGCATTGCAGGATATCTTTAAGCAGGCAACAGAAGACCGTCTTACAAGTGCGAAAGAGCTGCCTTACTTCGAAGGGGACTTCTGGCCAAATGTTCTAGAAGAGAGCATTAAGGAGCTAGAACAAGAGGAGGAGGAGCGGAAAAGAGAAGAGAACACTAGCAATGAGAGCACTGATGTAAGGATGTAGCTTATATCCAACAATTTCCATCCTTCATTTTTCTAAAATCTGCAACTAGCAAATTAAATTGCATCAAAACAAAAGGGGTATCACTAGAATTATTTACTGGTTGTAGGTTGGTTGATAAAGAGCAGGAGACAAGGGACCAACCAAAGGCATTTTGTTTTCATTCAGGAATGACTTGTTAAAATGGCCTGAAGAGTGTTCCATCTGCCACAGTCCTTGTGACTAATGTGGGTGCCTGAATACAGGCTTTCATTTGCCTCTGCCTGGTATCTTTGCCTCAACACCAGCAGCTTTGGGATCAGTGGCCTAACAAATATTTTGTTAACCTGCTTCTTGACAATAGTTTAGTTATTCCAGGCAATGTCAAGCCTTCAACATAAAGTTTATTGCCATTCTCAAACTTGACTTAAGTTCCGGGTTCACTTCCAGGTCAGCAAAGGAGATAGCAAAAATGCCAAAAAGAAGAACAATAAGAAGACCAGTAAAAATAAGAGCAGCTTGAGTCGTGGTAATAAAAAGAAGCCTGGAATGCCCAATGTCTCCAATGACCTTTCCCAGAAACTGTATGCCACTATGGAGAAGCACAAGGAGGTAAGAGCAAAAATAACACTTGAATGAATGGCCACCTACAGTAGTTTTGGAGGTAGGCTGTAGGTTACGAATTCTGAAATAGCAACACTGAAGTTGACAAGTGAGAATGAAGTGTCAATGAAATGTGTCCTTGACCTGGGTACAGAGAAAGCAAGGAGAGTATTTCTGCCATTTTGTCTGAGAAGTTCTATCATGCCCAAATAAGAATCTTCTGATTGATCAACACTTTAGACCCATTGCTAATTTAATCCAGTGGTCTGAGGCTTCAAAGAGAGTGCAGTACTGAAATGAGCAGCACACACACCACACACTCATTTTGAAATACTATGGAAATAACAAGTAGCTCATATGTGTCTATTCGTGTTAAACAAGAAGTACAAAAACCCTCCTGATTCTCCTACCATCATTTCATAATCAGTGTGGCGTAGTGGTTAGAGTGTTGGACTGGGACTCTGGAGATCCGGGTTCTAGTCCCCGCTCGGCCATGAAACTCACTGGGTGACTTGGGGCCAGTCACTGACTCTCAGCCTAACCTACCTCACAGGGTTGTTGTGAGGATAAAATGGAGAGGAGGAGGAAGATCATGTAAGCCGCCTTGGGTTCCTTCCAGGAAAAAAGGCGGGGTATAAATATAATAAATAAATAAAAATAAATCATAATCTTTTAGAGACTAATAAACCTGCATAACTATTTTAAGGACTGATTTTGTAAATTGAAAAGTCGAGCATTTTTGCCAAATTCTAAGGCATTGTGCAGTATAAAATACAAAAAACATGCTCACAAGTTTACAGTCTAAATAAACACAATGAAAAGAAAGAAGTGGTAAGGGAAGATAGAGGAAAACACTAAATTATGATCACATGGGGGCATGCAGTCAGGCTGAGGTTATCTGGATTGTTTTTTTCTGATAAATGAAGTAAAAGACCTCTGTTCATTAAACATACCATTATAGACTGGATATATTGGTGATGTATTGGAGGTACTTCCCTCACTCAAAGTATTTATAACGATATTCTGCCATTTTAGGCACCTTGAAGTTGTTGCACTTTGTTAGGCCCTCAATCAGTTGCACTTGTTTGCCACTGGTTGTGCCTGGATCACCAGGGGAAATTAATTTGTTATATTTCAGTGTTCAGTTAGCACATGAAGAGTGGGGACTTGCTTCTAATTGTGGGATGGCCCAGTGCTATATAGATTATCCAGAGCAGCTGAGGCCTGTTTCTGATCTTTGTAGCCTGTTGACTTATTCAAGCATTTCACACTAAGGTTAAAAGTCCTAGAGCAGTAAATACTGTATAGTTTAGGGTGATAGCTAAACCCTCTTAGACTAGAACCTAAAACCAACCACTCTCTTTTTCAGGTATTCTTTGTGATCCGTCTCATGGCTGGTCCTCAAGCCAACTCCCTGCCTGCCATCATTGAACCTGACCCACTCATTCCATGTGACTTAATGGATGGGCGTGATGCCTTCCTCACCCTTGCCAGAGACAAACATCTAGAGTTTTCCTCACTACGAAGGGCAATGTGGTCAACTATGTGCATGCTGGTAGAGCTGCACACTCAGAGCCAGGACCGTTTTGTTTATACCTGCAATGAGTGCAAGCACCACGTGGAAACAAGGTGGCATTGCACCGTCTGTGAGGTATGTTTGGCCTGTAATGAAAGAATTTGTTAAATTACATTCAGAGGTCTGTGGAGTTGAGGGGGAGGGGGGTTTCTTTAGTCTTGTGATCCTTAATATGGTATAGTGCGGTATTGGATTTTATCTTGGGTCATTTTTAAAGCAAATGTTTCTTACTATCCCACCCCAGGGTCGGCTATTTTCCTTTGTGACTGATTATGAAATAATGCTTGGGTAACCCTTCCATCCTAATGTACTTCTACTAACAGAATATCTACCTTAGGATATTACAGCCAGATAGAGAATAGAAATGTACCATCTTAAGGCCCTTTTTTTGTAGGGATCCCTGTTTGCTTGAGGACAGTGTGCCCTTAAATATGGCAGGACTGCATCTGTCAGGAATGGGAGATAGCCCTTCACTTGTGTTGCTCTCCATACTAGTCCTAATGTTTTGTGCCACTTGCTCTTTTCTTCATTGCATGGTGTTCAGTGAATGTTTATTCCTTCACCTCTCCAGCTTCTTAAGAAGTTAGTTCTCTGATCTATATTGATCAGATTTTCCTGTTTTCTCTGGGTGAGGATGTTTACATGCATAAGCCTCAGGTATTTTTTCTTTGACAGCTTCATCATTAGCAATTTGAGATTACATTAATGAAGACTATATTCTTCAAGCCACAGATTTTGACTAAAATGCTATTGAGTTTTTTAGAGTTGATAAACATGTGTGCTTCTGTTGGGCAACATGGCCAGTTATCTAATTATTTCTGTTTTTAGGATTATGACCTGTGCATCACCTGCTATAACACTAAAAACCACGAGCACAAGATGGAGAAACTGGGTCTTGGTATTGACGACGAAAGCAACAACCAACAGACAGCCACCACTCAGAGCCCTGGTGATTCGCGTCGCCTGAGTATCCAACGTTGCATCCAGTCTTTGGTCCATGCCTGCCAGTGTCGCAATGCCAACTGTTCACTGCCGTCCTGTCAGAAGATGAAGAGAGTTGTCCAACACACCAAAGGTTGCAAGCGCAAAACCAATGGAGGATGCCCAATTTGCAAGCAGCTCATTGCTCTTTGCTGCTACCATGCTAAGCACTGCCAGGAGAACAAGTGCCCAGTGCCCTTTTGCCTCAATATCAAACACAAGCTTCGTCAGCAACAGCTTCAGCACCGCCTGCAGCAAGCCCAGATGCTCCGAAGGAGGATGGCGAGCATGAACAGGACCGGCATGGTAGGCCAGCAGCAAGGGCTGCCCTCACCAACACCAGCCACACCAACTACTCCAACAGGCCAGCAGCCCCCAACTCCTCAGACCCCACAACCGCAGCCTCCACCCCAACCTGCTTCACAGCCACAACCTGCACCTCCCAATAACGTGCCTCCATTTAGCATTTCAAGAATTCAGCCTCCTGGTGCTGTGTCCCAAGGCAAGGCAGGTGGCCAGGTAACTCCTCCAACAACTCCTCAGACTGCTCAGCCACCTATCCAGGGCCCTCCTGCAGCTGCAGTGGAAATAGCCATGCAGATTCAGCGAGTAGCAGATCACCAGCGGCAGATGGCTCATGTTCCAATTTTCCAGAGGCCAATTCAACACCAGATGCCCCAAATGAATCCAATACAGCCTATGGGTGTGACACAGCCTCAGATGGCCAGAGGTCCTGGTGGCCACATAGATCAAGGGATGGGACCAACAGGAATTCAGCAGCAGCCTGCATGGGCCCAGGGTGGGTTGCCCCAACCTCAGCAGCTGCAGCCAGGAATGCAGAGACCATCAATGATGTCAATGGCCCAGCCTGGGCAGCCGATGAATATGTCACCACAGCCGGGAATGGGTCAAGTACCTGGTGCAGCTCAGTCAAAACCAAGTTCTCTGCCTCAGGCAGCCTTACAAAACCTGCTGCGGACTCTCAGGTCTCCCAGCTCTCCCATGCAGCAGCAGCAGGTACTTAACATCCTGCACTCCAACCCTCAGCTGTTAGCTGCTTTCATCAAGCAGCGGGCTGCCAAGTATGCTGGAAACCAGAATCCACAGGGCATGCCAGGACAGCCTGGAATGCCTCAGGGGCAACCGGGGCTGCAGCAGCAGCAAGCCATGTCAGGGCAGCAAGGTGTGCACCCAAATCCAGCCATGCAAAACATGAATCCAATGCAAGCGGGTGTCCAGAGGCCCAGCATGCCCCAGCAGTCGCCACCTCAGCAGCCTCCACCCCAGCAGGCCATGGGTGGGATGAATCCTCAGGCACAGCCAATGAACATGAATCACTCGGCAATGTCTCCCCAGTTTCGGGAACTCCTTATGAGACGACATCAAATGATTGAACAGCAGCGTCAGCAGCAGCAGCAGCAGCAGCAAGGAGCAGGACCAGGGTTGGGTCCTGGCATGGCCAACCATAACCAATTCCAACAGCCCCAGGGAGTCGGGTACCCCCAACAGCAGCAGCAACGGATGCAGCATCACATGCAGCAGATGCAGCAAGGAAACATGGGACAAATGAGCCAGCTTCCACAAGCAATGAGTGCAGACACAGGATCAAGTTTGCAGCAAGCTTTCCAGCAGCGGCTACTCCAGCAGCAGATGGGATCACCAGCTCAGCCCAATCCCATGAGCCCCCAGCAGCACATGCTCCCTAGCCAGGCC
Organism: Shinisaurus crocodilurus; assembly: GCA_021292165.1. NCBI lineage: Eukaryota > Metazoa > Chordata > Lepidosauria > Squamata > Shinisauridae > Shinisaurus > Shinisaurus crocodilurus. Next base: position 252,643,295 of record CM037879.1, on the reverse strand, counting down.
CAGTCCCCACACTTACAAGGCCAGCAGATTCCATCATCGCTCACCAATCAAGTGCGTTCTCCACAGCCTGTCCCCTCACCACGTCCCCAGTCCCAGCCACCCCATTCCAGCCCTTCCCCTAGGATGCAGCCTCAACCGTCTCCACATCACGTCTCCCCACAGACCAGCTCCCCACATCCAGGATTGGTAGCTGCCCAGGCTAACCCCATGGATCAGGGGCACTTTGCCAGCCCGGACCAGAGTGCAATGCTTTCTCAGCTTGCTAGCAATCCAGGCATGGCAGGTCTCCATGGTGCAAGTGCCACAGAACTGGGACTCAGCTCAGATAATTCAGACTTGAATTCAAACCTTTCACAGAGTACACTAGACATACACTAAGACACATTGTAGCATTTTGGGAGCAAAAAAACCTTATTTTCTCAAGACTTTTTGTACTGAAGACAATTTTTTTTGAATCTTTCTTAGCAGAACATTTTTCCCTGGAATACATCTGAACTCTGCAGCAGTAGTTTATGGTTTTAAAAACTCGAAACCAACAAAATGAACCTGAGGGACAATAGAATACAAAGAAAATATATTTTTGTTATGGCTGGGATCCTAACCAGTCCTTTTTCTTGTTTTTGTTTTCCCATCGCGTGCGTTGGGGAGGTGCTTGGGAAGGGGATAGTTATTTGGCTGCTGACCAAATGACCCTTCTCTGGCCTCCAATAGGTTTTATTTTTTTTTAAATTAATGAAAATATGTAATATTGATAGTTATAATTTACTGAGGCAGATGGTTAACTTTTTCCCTATTCTGGTTTTCCTCATGTCTACTGCAAAAAACAAAACAGAACATTACCTAAAACTGGAGGACAAAAAAGGGTGAATGTTGCTTTAAAAATACAGTGCATATATATAAATATATATTAAAGATAAATACCAATTTTTCCTCTTTGGTTGGAAAGATGTCAATTCTTTTAAAAAATGTAAAAAATATTAAGTAACCCAGTCTCCCTCCCGAAGTCTACTTTTGTCCTCCAAGAATTTTCTATACCAGAGTCTGAGCTTAAACTTCAAGTATTAAAATTTGTACATGTAGAGAGAAGACAACTTTTTTGCAAATACACGGGGGCAGCTGCCAAATGGATGTAGTATATATATTGTGGTTTGTTTTCTTGAAAGAATTTTTTTGTTATTTTTACATCTAACAAAGGAAAAAAATAAAGAGGGTAAGAAACTATTCCAAGGGTTTAATTTTAACCTGAGAAAATCCCTGGGGTTTCTTCTTTATGCTTGCTTTCTCTTTCCCTCCCCTTCCTTTTCTTCCTCTTCCATTTTCTGTAAAACTTGAAAATAGAAAGCAAAAAACCCTCAAATGTTGTAAATCATGCAATTAAAGTTGATTACTTATAAATATGAACTTTCGATCACTGTATAGACTGTTAATTGATTTCTTATTACCTATTGTTAAATAAACTGTGTGAGACAGACTGATCTTTTTAATGCTTCCCTTCTTCTTTTCCCCTACTATTGGTGCTTATTTTAAAATGGGGAAAGAAGATGGTATGCTTTTGCAAAAACAACCTATGGAGATCTACTTGATGTATAACATACCATTGTGGTTTTTTGTTTTTTTTAAAGGGTATTATGGGCTGTAATGAAGATAATCAATGTCCATTTTGCTGTGACTTTGTATTTGCTTCTACTTGTGATGTGGAAACTACAAACATTTCTTAATATCCAGGTGGGATGCTGTCTGCATATTTGACTTGAGTACCTCTTCATCCTCAAACGAACTTGCAGAATGTACTTCAGTGTGTGGATATTGGAGCAGATTTAAGTTTTATTATAACATCAGACACCATTCTGTGACTCAGCAGGTTGGCATGCAGTGTGACTTGAAGAGTTTGTGGAGTAATGGAGACTTCAGGTACACTGGAAGTGTCAGCCTGCTATGACAGTAACACAGTTTTAATTTTATTAGAAGAATGCTGTGAAGACTGATCCTCCCTACATCAAGGGGCAGCAGTTTTGTAGTTTGAAGCTTCTCATGCCCACTAACTTAGATGGAGCAATACCTAGCTACCCATCTAATAATAAAGTCAAATTACAGAAGGAATCTGCAGAGGCATCTTGGTTTCTGCTGGTGTGGGTGGCCCTGAGAGTTTGAGGAAGCTTCCGTGTTGTCAAGTACTAACGCATAGAAATCCTGTCATCTTGGTGCCTATATGATAGTAAAGATAAGGTCTTCTAAATTATTCACAGCCTCTTGTATCCTTTTCTGGATTGGCTAAGTTCCAAAGTCAGATTCTCATTCTGTGTCTAGACTCTTGGCCCCAGCACTGACAAACTTCCTTTTGGAAGATAAACAGGGTCAGAAAGTTTGGTTGTTTACTAGAGTAATGTATAAGGGGTAACGGTGAATATAATACTCAAGTATTACCATAAAAGATAATCCTAAAAGAATCACAAATGTACAATTACGTGTGTTGGAAATATATATATATATATATATATATTAGAAAATACAATGATAATGTTGTCAGACTTCTGTTTAAAATGAATTCTGAATCTACAGTCTACTATGCACATAGTTTTACAGACCTTAAGTGTGGTAAAAACTACAAAATCTCTGATTCATAAACTGCTATGAGGTCAAGATGAGAAATTTGAAATCCTAGTCTTACAGTGGACTGCAGATACAAAATTTACTTCAAATTGAAGCAGATGTTATTGTATCTTCTATGAATTATCACCACTGTTGCATTTTTGCACTACCCATCTCTGTTTTGTTGGGTGGCTTTTGCATGTATTGCTTAATGTTAGTGCTACACTTTACCTATAACATATCCTTGGTTTCTACATGGAAATATAAAATGAAATTGATTTCCAGTTTTTGAGTTTGAATGCCAAACATGCATTCAAAATGTATTGATTGGCGCTAACATTCATAAGTTGACAAGTTTCTTTGCTTTAGTATAGCAGTTACATTAAGTCTCTGCAAACTGACTTGCCCAGTCTTAGCTTTTTAAAAGGGTTAGTTAATCTGGACTGGGTTGTACTCACTATTCTACAATGAACAGTCAGTTTTTATCAGCAGGGAGAAACACCCTCAGAATAAAAAATGTGGTGTTCCCTAGTTAAGACAGGATGAGGTTGCTTTCCTTTTCTCAAGCAGAGGTAGGAAGGTGCTGCCTTCTGATGTGCCTTTCTGAATGTAAAGTTCAATTTCATGAAAAACACATAAAGCCAGAAGCTTACTGCCTTGTTTCCAGCATAGACCTTTAGGCTGTTTCTATTCGTTTATTGCCATGTTAGAAGCACACAGTGCATGTACCCTTCTCTTCTGCAAACTCTCATCGGGAATACAGCCTACTGTAGAGGTAGCTTGTATCTCAGCCACACAAAAAGCTGTGTTCTTTATATGATATGCAAGACTAGATAAGTATGGGAACCTAAATTTGTTTTCCATACAGCAAGAGTGCATTTGAAGTGTTAGTGAACTAACACCCCTCAAATAAAAAAATCCAGACCAGTGTCGGTTCAATATTTGCATCAGTAGATGCCTTCTGTATTAATAGAGGAGAAACGGGAAATGCAGTATGTGAAATACAATGTCTTGAGTGGGATACTTAGACTAAAACTGCTCCTGAATTTTAATCTCCCTTTGCTGTAGCTAGGATTAACTATAAACAAAGGAGTTGTCACTTCTTACAGGTGCATTTAGCCAGATAGTAGGCTGTTGTGAATGATGCAGTTGGACCACTTAACCCATATAGAACAGGTAGTCAAATGTTAGCTGAGTCAGTCTGCCTCAAGGAAACATACATAGTGCTTTACATAGTATTGAAAACAGAGCTCTGAGGAGCTTACAATCAAATATCTAACATCGGATAGCGACAGTAAGGATGAATGGGGGAAAGGGGATGGGCAACCTGCAGTGTTATATCCTTTCTAAACTGAGTAACTCTGACGGAGCTGGAGCTTCCTTATGCAGCAACCCACCAGCCTTCCGGGGTCCAGATCAAATGCCTTGCTAGTGTTACTGAGTGGCTAGACCACGGGGGAGAGAGAACCCTCTCCCCGGGGGTTTGGTCAGAAACCTCAATCACACGTTCCCATCAGAAGAAAAAATAGATTTATTTTTTAAAAATTCATAAAAGAACAGAGGATACATTTAAACAGAAAATAAACCTAAGCCTTAAACTATTTAATCTGCACAGACTCCAAACTCACTTTCACATGGCAGCCACTGGAGATTGCTTCATGAACTATCACCTTCATACAGGGGAGCCAGGATACAGAACAATGACATCCAGTGACCAATGGAGCAGGACCTCCACATCCTTTTATCGGGGCTAGCCAAGAGAGAGGCAAAGGAGTGACACCTGCTCCTGATAATGCTAGAACAAGAAAGGGGCCAGCTGTTAAGGGAAAGATACTTGGCCAAGTTCCAACAAGCTGATTGTCTCGAGACTTGATAGAAGAAAGCAGGCATGGGAAGATGGGCCCACACCACACTGTTGTATATCTTCAGCCATCTATGCAATTTTCCTTTCCACTTTCTGAAAAATGTTTAAAGTGTGGGATGAATGAAAATCCCTCTTATTATTTTTTTTTTAAAAATCATGCCTGGCTCTGGGTAGGATTCAGTATGAAATTAGAGGAGAGAACTCTTGCCTGCAGACCCATTCATGAACAGCTAGCATTAATGTGACTGCTTTAGCTTCTCTGACTTGGAGGTGCAGAATAGAAAGTACTATGCGGTTTTGGAAGTATCTTAGCTGCTAGAGAGAAGAGTTTTGAGATTGCTATTGGGGTGTTGGTGAAGGTAAATTGAAAAGTTGACATTAGGCACTGCACTTCCTGATTGAAGTAAATGCCCCCAAACTTGAGATGGGATGGCTGTGAGCAAGTTTTTGGGATACAGTGAGAAAGATACTTCAGAAGAACCATTCCTCACCACCACCAGCTTTTATTATTGTTAGCTACTCCAGAAGACCTTTTGGCTGAGGAGCAGGATAAAACCATTGTAAGGGTGCAATCCTATGCATGTTTAAACAGAAAAACGTCCCACAACTCCCAGCATGCCCCGGCAAGCCTTGTTGGCTACAGCTGTATTCTAAATACGCTTAAGAGCCCCCTCCTATGCATATTTATGAAAAAGTCTCAATAAATTGAATAGGACTTTCTCCCAAGCCAGTGTGCATAGATAGCATTGCAGGTTACATAGAAGTAAGTCTCACTGAACTCAGTGGGACTTTTTCTAAGCAAACATACATTGGATGTGACTATAGGCTGCTTGAAGTGCGGGTGTGGGTGTCCAAGGAAGATGTTGAATGACCTGTGCAGGCCCTGTTTCCTACCCCATTCCTTCTCCCCATTCTACTTTCTGAGCTTTTTCAAGGTTTTTGCCACAACCACAAGAGCTAGGAACATAAGACTATAAGGATACCAAGATTCTACATTTTTGTGTGAAATATGCACAATCCTGATTTAAAGCAAAGTATTTGTGGGAGTTATTTTTTAAGACCTCCCTTCAGTAAAACTATTTGAACTGGGCAGCATACAACAAAATAGTAAAAACATCCGCATAAAATCAAAATTAAAATGAACACAAAGAATATCTGCATAAAAATCCAGCAGAGCATATAAAACCTATTCAGTCAGCCAATTCACACTGTACTGGAATGTCCAGGGAAATTTAAAATATCTTCAGCTGGTGCCAGAAAGACAATACAGTTGGTGCCAGGCAAAGAAACAGGGTGCTGTGACTGAAAAGCCCCTCTCTCTGATCACTGTTCACCTAATTTTAGATGGTGGGAAGACCTGGAGGAGAGCCCCAGTGGGCAGGTTAGTGTTGCAGAAGGCAGCCCTTTAGAATCTACACACACACACACACACACACACACACACACACGGAGTGGCAAGTGGTCACGTCAATTGCCCAGTACACACCCTGCAGTAAGGTGTGAAAATTTCTCCAACATATGGAGCCAGTGTGGTGTAGTGGTGAGAGTGTTGGACTGGGACTTGGGAGATCTGGGTTCTAGTCCCCGCTCAGCCATGAAACTCACTGGGTGACTTTGGGCCAGTCACTGACTCTCAGCCTAACCTACCTCACAGGGTTGTTGTGAGGATAAAATGGAGAGAAGGAGGATTATGTAAGCCGCCTTGGGTTCCTTGAAGGAAAAAAATGTGGGGTATAAAGATAATAAATTAATTAATTAATAAATAAAAATATTCTGACAAACCTTTAACACTCACTGCTGGCAGCCTGGATACCCACCTGCATGGCTATCACAATTCACCATGGGGGGATCTCTAATAATGTCTGCTTCTGAGTAGAGATGTGTAGCATTCTACTATGGGATTGTTTTGGATTTGTGGGCAGGGTGGGGAGGATTTTCAGCCCTGCCCACGTTTGTACTTAGCCCCGCCCACTTGGCCTTTGGCGCATCCACCACTAGAATCTGGCCCCTGAGAACTTCTCCAAAATGGCACAACTTCCTTGTTCCACACTAGGTATTTAATGGGGAATTGCCATTCACACAGGGCATCCACATGACACCATCCAATTATTGTCATCCTGTATTTTCCCTGTGGTTTTTCTGTCTTTTCTCAGGTTGCAGTAAGTCTGACTTTTTTCAGAACAGAAGAGTAGCACAACCTCTACAACAGTGTTCTCCAACCTTGGGTCCCCAGATGTTTTTGGCCTACAACTCCCAGCATGCCTCCAGCCAGCGGGGCATGCTGGGAGTTGTAGGCCAAAAACATCTGGGGACCCAAGGTTGGAGAACACTGCTCTACAGGAGTAGATGCTTTAATGCAACTCTTCCATCTTTTTTAAAGGGTGAGGTTTTGATGTGGGCAATGATATCTCAATAAAGTGAACCTGTCACTGCAGTACGCATTCATTATAGCCCTTGTGATGAGTGCCATTTTATGACTCCTTTTACATTTTTAAATTTGATTTTTTAATTAGTGCTAAAACACTATTGGCTACAATTTTTTTTAAATGAAAGAGAGGTAAAGTGCTATAGCACCATAATGCTATAATGTTAACTTTAAAAAATGTTTTTAAAACATCTCTCCCCAGCCACTACCATTAAGCATGTTGCTAAAGTGGCAGTGACCTGAAAGTCTTTTTTTTTTAATCATTTTTACCTATTAGCATTATTGTATTACAGTTCTCATTACTGGCAACCTAATGTCAACAAAAAACAAACCCCAAACTGTTTAACATTTGTTTTAGTTTGGAAGTGTAGATAGGAAATGTTTAATTAGGGGGGAAACCGCTAAATGGAAATGACCGGATAGGCAGCAGGGGGTCATTTCTTAAAATGCTTTGAAAATTACAGTATAGCACTATAACGTTCTTTCATGTAAGCACTGTTTCACCAATACTGTGTTGTAATTATTTTGGTTTGACCATTGATCCAGTTGCTCCCTCTAAGAAGCATATCTCAAAACGTATTTATTTTGACAGATGTCTTTTTTCTTGCATTGTCTTTTCCGCGCCCTTCCCTACTTTGTCCTCTGCTTATTTTTAGAATGTGAGCCTGCAGGCAGACTTTTTTTCTTATTAGTTGCATACGTTATAGTGGGCAGTGCCTTCTTTTTCAGGTAAATTTGTAACCACCCGAAAGCCGTAAAACGATGTTAACCTCCCACCGCTCCACTGTCTGAACTCTGCTGTTTGATGGTACTAGGGTTATCCCCGTATTTGCTTTCTGTAAACGAAGATTACAATGAACGACTGGACTGTAGCAGTCCGTCCCCCGCTCCCGCCTGAATGCAGCAAGAACGCCAAAGGCCGTGTCGAAGATGCCTGTTTCGCTTAAGAGCATTCCCGAGATTAAAGTAGCCCCACCGAATCCTGTGGGATTTGCTACTTCTGACTAGCAAACAAATACATAGGAGTTGGCCCGGCATTCAAAGGCACGGCGGGGCCGGGGGCGGGGTGGGGGTGGGGCCTTGTTTGCTTGCTACATGCTAAAAGGCGAGTGGTTGTGAACGCAAAATGTAGGTATCTCTACGGGTTCCTCCCCCCCTCCGGTTTTTCAGGCACGCTTATTATAACGCAAGGGGGGGGACCACTGTAATCAGACCTTTGTCGACAGACTGTTTGCAAAGGAAGGCAGATGGCGTTGAACGCTTCTTTACCGAAAACATTCCAGCCGACTGGGGACTCCCATTAGGCTGAGACTCGTCATGCTACAATGACACGGGAGGACGTGCCTTTCTCCTTGTGAGGCTGAGCGCCAGAAGAGGATCGACGATTCCCTGCAAAGCAAACCTGAGGACTACGACTCCCAAAATGCCTTGCAGCAGGGCAAACAACATGGTTAGTGTCTTCTGTCCCCCCCCCCTTCCCTCCAGTTCTCCTGTCGCCGCCTATTCTTTCTGCCCATTGGCGATGGCGGGAACGCGTGCAGACCAATGGGCTTCGAGATACATGGAGGACGGTGGAGCTTGAGATGGCTATTGGCGGCTTGTGCGTTCGGCGCTGGACAGGGGGCTCGCGCCCTGCGGCGTCTTGCTGTTAATTGGACATGCTCCCTTGTTCGCATGGGCTGGAGAGCGCCATGGAACGGGAAAAAGGCGAGGTAAAAGTTGCGGTAGAAGTATTTGCTTGGTTAACAACGGTCGGGGTGGGGTGGAGGGGAGCTTCCTGGACTATGGTAGCATATACGTTTCCTAGTTCTTGCTCCTGCTCTTACCAGGAGTGAGGGGGTGTTCCTCGTCAAAATGGAATGGGTTTCTCCATAGGCGGTGCCCGCACCTCTCGGGGCAAGGAGCTCGCCCCTCCCCATTCCCCCCCTCCCCGTGGTTGCCTGAAATAAAGGCACTTAAGGCGCAATCCTACATGTTTAGGCAGAAAAAAGTCCTATAGTTTCCAGCATACGCTGGGGAATGCTAGGAGTTGTAGGACTTTTTTCTGTCCAAACATGCATAGGATCGCGCCCCTAATTGTAGCGCTTTTTTTTTTTATCATCCTCAATCAGTATATCCCAAGCAGTCTTACATATGCTTACCTGAACGTTACCTCAGTCCAATTAGGCAGGGCCTCCTGCAGAGAAGGTGCATTTAGGATGGGAGCTTGTGAAATATACCGTTATTTTTTGGAATAAAACTCGCTCCCCTCTGGGTGCTTTTTACCTTTTTTTTTGTTCTCACTTTTTCATATTATGTAATTGTGTGTGTGCCACAACTGTATTTCTTTTGTATCTACTCTTGACAAAAGTTTTTAAAAGGGGTGGAGGATCGAATTTTATGTGGTCTGGAAGCCCTAGTTTGCTCTCCCGCTTGTTGCCATCTATGTGTCTGACTCTGATGTGTTACTCTGTGATGTATCCTGCACACATGAGAGCTTCTTCTAGCACTGGAATGCTAGAGTGATAGATGCTAACCCTTAATGCTTAGATTCATTTAATAGAGTTGGAAGGAGCCTACAAGGCTATCGAGTCCAACCCCCTGCTCCATGCAGGAAACTAGAGGAGGGGTCTCCCATTCAAGTAATAACCAGGCCTGACCCTGCTTAGCTTTCCACACTCAGACAAGCTGAGCCAGCGTAAGCCACAGGCCTAGAGTGTTGGATCTTGTCTATTAGCCAATTATCCACACTTTGTTTTGTCTGTGAGATCTGTGTGCATGAAACTTTTGCTCCTTCTTGCTTATGAAATTAGCAACTAGCTACTATTAAAACGAAAAGATGGGTTGCATAGTGAACTGTTCAGTAACAATAGCTAGTATGTGGAAGAAGCAAGGTAATTTCCAGATTACTGGTATTTAATGCTTAAGCACTGATGGTATAATTCATTGAACTGCAATCCTATATACACTAATGAATAAGTCCTAGTGAATTAAATGGGACAACTTCTGATATAAGTGTGTATAAGATCTGGGAGTAAGGTTTGATAACAAGGATTGGTGGGATGTTAATTGGGTTAGGAGTGCAGAAAATGTGCTTTTGTGAGGATTCAGGGAATGCTATGTGGAAGAAGCTGGAGTTAAAACTGGAAACCAAGTTAGACATATATGGTAGAATGGTTCCAGATATGGTAGAATCAGATTTAGATGAGCAGTGGGTTTCTTGGGAAAGGAGCCCACTGGTGCAGTAGCTATTGGTGGCTTCTGGGTAAATTGACTCAGTCAATATATAATTAGTACAGCATTCTTCTTGTTCCCTCACACCTCATATGCAAGATCACATGTACATATCCTCCATGTTGATTAATCTAGAGTAACTCCCTACTCTGGTTTCATATTCACAAACACTAATGCAGATTACAAACCTCAATTCTCCCATAAGCATGCATTGAATGTTAGGGGGAAATGCCCTGATTTTGTTAGTTCTGTATGATCAAGCTATCCTGTCTGACATGATCCTGAGTTTGTGCCCTTGTTATAATTTTGAAATGAGAAACATATCATATCATACTAGAAATGGAATGTGAATCGTCTCCATATACCTGTGAGACTATATGTACACTTGCCCATCTTGTATCCATGAGAACCATGTTGTAGGGTTTCAGTTAAACATTTATAGTTAGAGTGGTATTTTATTGGCCCAAAAAGGTCTCTGCTACCTATTTGACACTGTGATCTTATAGAATTAGAAAGCACCCCAAACTGTCATCCCTGTATGCAGTTCAGGTGATTGGTAGGCAGATTATTATTATTATTATTTACAGTATTTGTATACTGTTCCACATCAAGTAGTTTCCGGAGCGGTGAACAATAAAAAGGCAAAAACAGATAAAAGAAACATTGAAAACAAACTAAAATTGGTGCTTGAAGAGCAGAGAAGGCTTCCCGGAACAAGGAGGTCTTCAGCAGGTGCCGAAAGCAGCACAATGTCAGAGCCTGCCTGACCTCCAGAGGCAGGGAGTCCCACAGAAATGGAGCCGCTACACTGAAGGCCTCCTGATGGGCTCCAATCGGGCCAAAGGTCCATGAGGGACTACCAGGAGCATGCCATCTTGACCTAAGCAACCGGGCAGGTTGGTATGGGAGGAGGCACTCTCTCAGGTAACCTGGTCCCAAGTTGTTTGGGGATCTGTAAGGATCAGTGGTTGTTACTTGTGAAAGAGAGATCCATTGAAACTAAGCTTGTAAAGTATATTTCTGGACAATTGTGTGTACATTAGCAGTGACAAGTGATGACATAAACAACACTTGGTACCACTTGCTATTCAGACAATTAGATTGTGTTTACCTACCCACCTGTGTATGGGGGCGGGGTGTGTGTGTGCTTATGCCAGGTTGAGAGTATCTTAATATTTGGTGTGAAGCAGCAGAAACCAGACTTTCACAACACATTTGCTGAGCTTGTTCCAAGACTGGCCATGGTCTCACTCATGCATAGGATTACTGAAAATTGTTAGTTTCTCTAGCTTTTCTGTGCTACTGCTGTGTGTGAACAGAACATTGCGTGGATCTTTTGTGAAACTGCTGTTCATCCAGCAGCTCAGGTCTAGGAAAGCTGGCAGCATTAAAATTATATAATGTTCTTCTCATCGTTATTAGAATGCTGTTGTTGCAACAAATACTCTTTTCTGTTACATTGCCCTGCCCCTGTTTGAATCCAGCAGTTGGCTTGTTACTTACTGTCCTTTCTTGAGAAGATTTCATAAATAGAGTTGGAAGGAGCCTACAAGGCTATCGAGTCCAACCCCCTGCTCAATGCAGTAAACTAGAGGAGGGGTCTCCCATCCAAGTAATAACCAGGCTTGACCCTGCTTAGCTTTCAAGCTGAGCCAGCGTTGCCATTGGGATGAATGGGATTCACAGTCTTGCCACCTGTGATGTAAAGGACCTGGCATTCTTAGGGGAGGATTGTTTCAAAGCACTCTAGTGATTTAGGTACTAAAGTCTTCCACATTTTTCAATATGTTCACACAATAGAACTGCGTGTGTCTGAAAAGATTTCCTTTATGAGGCTTGCATTACCCATGGAGCATAGGCATTTAATATTGGCAATCCTCTTTCCCAGGACTGCACTTGTAAACATAAAGTGCAGTCTTGGGAGGGATGAAATAAGCCATATGTAGCAGTGGCTTGAGGATTGGATTTCAGCCTCTGAATTCTAGCCATGGACTTCAATAGCTGGTGTTGGGCAATTCAGTTTTTCCCATTCTAAAGGCCAAGTAGATATGTTGGTAAGCAAACGGCAGCTGCCAAAAATGGCAGCCATGGGCAGTATCCAACACTGCCCACATGCAAGGGGACCTGCTGCTAGTGAACAGGAAGCTAGCGATTCCTAAAGCAACTGGAAATGAGCCAAAACACTACTTTCTGGAATGGGGCAGGTCAGCAGAACACTCAGAAGGGAGCTCCGCTGACCTGTCCTGTTCCAGAAATGAACATTTCAGCTTGTTTGTGGGGGTTGGTCCCACAGGTGCAACAGAATGAATGGAGGCAGATGGGTAGCATTGGATACTGTCCCCATGCGCTCAGTTTCCTCAGCCCCCCCCCCAAATATCTAGTAGAACTTAACCTTGTGTCATGTCATTACATCTGTGTTTCTCTGCCCCCATTCTTCATCCTTGGCAGCCAGTGGTGAGGAAATATGGTAGTATCATCAGGGCTTTTTTTCTGGTGGAACTCACCGGAACTGAGTTCCAGCACCTTTTCTTCTATTAATTGCATTACAATTTAATCGCCATCTACTCCCGAGGAAATGTAATCCAAGAGTTCCGGTACCTTTTTCTCCAGAAAAAAAGCACTGAGTATCATGATGTCATGACTTGAGACAAGTTAGGCTAAATGTTTCGGAAAGGTAGGGGGATCTAGATGCGCAGCTGCCATTTTTAGTAGCAGCTGTGTGTTTACCATGACGTCTAATTTAGTCCTAAATTTCCAGTGTGCAAAAGGATTACACAGGCCAGTTAAAACTCTGTTCTTGGGAACCCTGGGGTTATTTTGGCTGCTTGTTTTTATTGTGTTATATTTTAATATGTTTGTGTTTTTATACTATTTTTATTGTGTTTTGGAAACCGCCCAGGGAGCCTTTTGGCTGATGGGCAGTGAATAAATATATTAAATAAATGAATAAATAATCCAGGGGCTTGCCAGAGGGTCCTCGATGAAAAGATTGATCATGGCAAACAAATCTGTTTTTGTTTGTACAACTTTTTTCATTGTGTTCTGATTGTAATCTAGTGCCTATTATAAAACTGCTGACTATGCTATGACCGTTTGGTGATAAATAAATTAAAACCTTTACAGAGTTATGCCTTCAGGATTAAAGATTGTAAAGAAAAGAATAAATAAGAAAAGGAGGCGTAGTTTCATCTTATTTATCCATCCTACCTACCTTGAGATATTTGGCTGGCACCAACTTTGTCCTTTTGGTGCCAGCTGAAAACATTTCCATTCTCCTGGAGTTTTAATGGATCACCTTTTATTTCTGCTCTTTCCTTTTTGTTGCTGTTATTATCTGATTTTGGTTTTTTGTTTGTTTGCTTGTTTTTAAAGTTTTCGGTGTGTGTTTTCTGTTGGTATTTGAGATTAATTTGTTTTTAAATTGTTCTGTTTTTGGTGGTTGTTGTAAGCTTTGGCTGAAAAACAGCATAGATTTTTAAAAAAATAAATAGGGATAAATAAACAAACAAACAAGGAACAATGCTGAAGGAATGTGGGGTCTCATCCATACAATTACCAACACTTCCTTTGCTAATGACCACCTGGGATGATCCTGCAGCTGATATTTGAACTGAATGCATCTTTCCCACCTGTCATGCTGTGCTACTGCCTGTGGGTGTTTCAAACATACTCCGGTCTGTTTTGCTGCTAGTTGGAGTCTCCTGGCCACTGCAAGCCTTCATCCTTGGAGCAGATGGATGAGGAGGAAGAGGATGATGACTTGGATCTCTTTGGGGGTTATGATAGTTTCCGGCATTACAGCAGCAGTGGGGACAGTGGCAGCACCTCCTGTCTGGACGACTCTAGTGAAAATGAAGCTGCAGATCGCGAAGCTGGGGAACTGCCTGCGTCCCCTTCACAGACCCAAACACCTACCGGCCGAGTGCCAGATGATAATGGATCTGAGCCAGGTACCGGTGTTCTGTTCTGTGGCAAAGGAAGTCTCTAGCTGATGGAAGACAAGGCAGTTTTACTGTGTCTAGAGTAGGGTAGGAGTTGGTTGGTGGAATATACTGCATTTGGAGAATAAAATATCAACTTTCTAATTTAAAAAAAGGGAGGGCGAGAGAGCATGACTGCCTAGTTGTACAATGTTACATGAAAAAAACAGCTATATGAGAAACAATAAATGTGGAAGGATACAAATCTTTAATTTCATGTGCCCCTGCTCCCCAAGCAAGCTCCCTGATCTTTCAAATCTAGAGGATCCTATTTTTCCAAACAGCAATTTTACGATATCTGTCTTATTTAGTTAAAGTCTTTGACATGAGTATTAATCATGGAATCTTGTATGTAGAAGTATATTAAATTATACAATTTTAGTATTAAATTGTATGTGAATTTTCATAGTTTGTTTTAAAACTACAATTGAGTCATTTTTTTTAGTAAAACACATCAGTTTAAATCAGAATTTAATTCTTCTTTATTTCTTGTTTCTCAGCCAAAGATTCTGCCCAGAAAGCTCAATTTCCGTACTCCTAATATATTTGATAAATAAAATATATTCCGAAATATGCAATCTTTATAATTGTATCCTGAAAAGTATCGAATTGTTAGTAAGAAGTATTGTGGTGACATGAGACATGTGGAATAACTGAGGGCCAGATTCACAAAGGTAGGGCAATGTGATTGAAAATTCTGAAATAAGAGCAGGTAGATGCAAACTCTACTTGCAGTCCCATGAAATGGTTTATACACACATAATGCAGTATGTCAGATTGTATCCAGCAATTCTTCATGATTGCCTGCAAACTATTCTTGAAAATTATGAGTTGGTGTTATTGGAATGGAACTGGATCCAGTCTCCAGTTGTTGCAACCCCTCTTCCTGGCCCATTTAGTCCCAGATTTGGGTGCTGGAATAAAATTAACATATCCAGTTCTGACTTCCAGCAAATGAAGTTCTACCTTACTCTCTGCAGGCGGGGCCCATCCACATCGTAAGCAAATTTCATTTGTTAGAGCTCCTACTTGGAGCAACACTATACTGAAATGCTTTGGGGCAGCCTCCACATGGGGTGTGTGCATGTGAGGTTTGGATCCATCCAGGCAGTTGCTATTGGAGGTGAAGGTTCTTTCTTGAGCTCCATGTTCCCAGCTTAGACACATGTGCTATGCTTGCTGCTTTCCAGTCACAACAATACTGTTAGCTGCGTCTGTGCTTTCTATCCCAACTTTTACTCCTTCAGATCTCTCTCTGGGATCTTAAAGCGCACTGTGGGCTCTGCTTTCTCCCTTCTCCTTTCAATTTGCTAGCTCAGATCAGATGCTAAGATGAGCAATTTCTGTTATCTAGCAGGAAACAAGCCTTTGTGTTGCTATCTGCCCCTGCTTCTTAGGTTTTGCCCTAGTTATCTGTTGGGGGGGGGGCACAAACAGCTCTTCCCATCTTTGTGGAAGAAGCTCCCAGCCAAATTTAATACTCCCCATTTGTAGCCTTGTGCTTTCCTAATGGAACTGACTTGCTTCCTACTGCTGAGGCTTATTGTATTTGTGCCCCCTCAGCCGTCTGTGAGATGTGTGGCATTGTGGGCACAAAAGATACCTTCTTCTCCAAGACCAAACGTTTCTGCAGCGTCTCCTGCTCCAGAAGCTACTCTTCAAACTCCAAGAAGGCCAGCATCCTGGCAAGGCTGCAGGTGAGCAACACCCTCTTAATGAGGCCACCCTTGGTTAAACTTCGGCATAAATGAAAATGAAGACATTATTTGAAGGTGCTGCTTTCTGTAAACATAACTGATGCCTGCCAGGGACATTTGAAAAACCATTCTCCCACGAAGCAGGGGCTTAAGATGAGAGAAGATATCTAGCAAAAGGCCTCGCTAGGTAGTTCTAGTTATTTGGAAGAGCTTTTGTCAGGGGCAGGAAAGTTAAGGTTAGAAAACCCTTGACCTCTTCTCACAATTATTCATTCACCCACATGCATCATCATATTACTAAAGATAATTTAACACAGCTCATTTGCACATTAACCTATTATTTCGTATTTCATATCATAGGTGATCGAAGAGTCCCAGGCAGGTGGATTTTCCTCTTTTCAATGCATGTTTTTGTAGATTAGATTTATTTGGTTTTAGTTAGGGAACCTAGGAGTTGTGGTTATTTCAGGTTGGCTACACACACGAAAGGAAAATATCTTGTATAAGCAATGTTTGTCTGGAATAGTGCTGGGGTGGGCAACTTTTTGTTGTTGTTGAGGGCCGCATTTCCTTGTTGGTAATCCGTTGAGGGCTGCATGTCGACTGTGGGTGGGGCAAGAGCCAAAAATGGGTGGGCATCCCTTTCTCTCTCCCACCCCCTTTCTCTCTCCCTCTTCCTTCTGAGGCGGTGGACTTCCAGGGAAGGGACAGATCGCTTTTGCCAGTGGTCTGATCGCCTGCGGAGGTCTTTTTATTTCCAGTTTAGAATAGGAAAAGGGTATAATCTTGTATGTGCTTCCTGTATGAGAGGAGGCTTCAGCGGGGAGGAAAAGGATGGGCCCATTAGCTGTGAGGGAAAGATGGTATTGATGGTATGGCATGATCCAAGAATAAAGGAGTGGCTTGGAAGGGGGAGGGTTTTCCTTGACAGAAAATGAAAGAGTTGTGTAGGTATCTGTAAATAATAATAGTGATTCCCCCCTCCCCATTTCTTTCTATAAAGCTTTGATTCATGAGCCCTTCAGGTACAGAGTTCCATATTTCTCTCTCTCTCACTCTCATGCCATCCATTCTGAACCCATGAGTAGGAAAGGCAAGGAAAATGCCCCTATCTTCTTGTTCTCTAATGAATGTAGTAGAATGCTCTGAAATGTGTACCTTCCTTTTTAGTTTGAATGGCAAAGAGAGACCCCTAACACCCTTAAAGACTTGCAAAAGTACTGTAACATGAGCTTTCCTAGCCTAGAAGTGATTCTGTCCAATGCATCTGGTGAGGAAGGCCCTAACCTACATAATCTCATGCTGCATCTCATCAAAAACATCTGACAAAACTCACTTTTCGCTTTGGAAGGCTGCAATATGTTTGCCCATGTTTACAGTGCCAAAAGAGTTTCTTCTGTTTACCGCAAAGAGATTAGCGAAGCTAATGGGATATTTGTCTGTCTCTTGCCCTACTGGAAGGCTACTGGAAATCTACATCATTTTGTCCTGTTTTGTTACACTTTCACAGGGCAAACCACCTACAAAAAAAGCGAAAGTCTTGCACAAGGCAGCCTGGTCTGCTAAAATTGGGGCGTTTCTCCATACTCAGGGGACAGGGCAACTGGCGGATGGAACGTTAACTGGCCAGGATGGTAAGTGCGAGCAGGCAGAGGAAGTAAGAGGCTGTCACTCACTTTGCAGTTTCAAGTACAACATAGAGAGCTTATCAGAACTATGCACATGATAAAAGTATTTCTGATTGAATAAAATATCCCTACTGAAGAATGAAGAAGAATGAATTCTCTGGATTGGGCTTTGCTGAAGGTTACTAAAATACCAAAAAGTTGAATCGTGATTGGATCCCAATTCAGTGATGATACTATTCTGATTTTTCTTCCGATCATAAAAAGCCTCTGGGGGGGATACTTGCTTGAGTGGTCTGGAAGCAGTTACTCCTCTGTTATAATGGGAACTCAGACTTCTCTGACCGCTCCTGATATCCATTAGTGATTGTGAGTTTGGATTCATTTCAAGCTTTGCTTTCTGCGTCGTTTCCTGGTTCAGACACCCAGTAGCTAAGGCAGTATTTTTTTGTTGGGCCATCTTCTGTTAGATGTAAGAGTGCACAGGCTTCGGGAATACACTGGCAGACTGGTTTGCTGTTACAGCAGTCTTTAATACCTTCTTGGTTAACATATTTTATATGTGAATGCCTTTGGGCTGATGCAAAGGTAATTTTCCTCTTAATCATGGCCAGGTGTTACATAGGCACCAGTGCTAACCACAGTTAAGGCTAACCAGGTTTATTTCTTAACTGTGGTTGAATCTAGGTTA
Organism: Shinisaurus crocodilurus; assembly: GCA_021292165.1. NCBI lineage: Eukaryota > Metazoa > Chordata > Lepidosauria > Squamata > Shinisauridae > Shinisaurus > Shinisaurus crocodilurus. The sequence goes on along the minus strand of CM037879.1, from coordinate 252,625,211 downwards.
GAAAACCTGGTTAAGGAGAGGGAACTACTTAGCCTTATCTATGATTAACATTGATGCCTATGTCATGCTTAACCATGGTAAGGTGAGTGTGAGAGGATGGTGAGGGCACTCTGCTCTTGATCTCTGGTTTAGTAATCACCTAGTAACATCTGTGCTGCCCTGAAAAATGTTTGTGAGTAGGCTGCTCTTGGAAGGGAGTAACTAAAAAACTTGCCTACTTTGCTCTTGGGATACCTGAGATTTGTCTATCTTTCCCTTTCTGCTGGATAAAGATTTCTGCGCAGATTGAAAAACTTGCATGCTCTTATGAAAAACTTGCATGCTCTTATGCCAACAGGAAGCTGCTCCAGTGAATATATATATATATATATATATATATATATATGCTGGATAAAGATTTCTGCGCAGATTGAAAAACTTGCATGCTCTTATGCCAACAGGAAGCTGCTCCAGTGAATGAATATATATATATATATATATATATATATATATATAATCACTTATATATAATTAAGTGGTACTGTATAGCTAATCAGTTAAGATATATAATGGATATTATAGCTAAGAAAGATATGTAGTTGGAGTTAGAAGCACAGGAATTAGGAAATGGGCTCGTGAATATTTTATTTGTAAAGAAAAGCAATAATATGATAAGAAGATTAGAAAACCCCTTTTTAAAAACTATGGTAGAGCTTTGGAATAGTAATAGGAAAATATTTATATCAGGGATTTCCCCATTAACCCCAGTGGTGGTTATGGAGGACTTTCCAGAAAACGCACGACATATAGAAGGTATATTTAGAGAAAGAAAGGTTATTAAATTATTGGACTGAGTGGAAAAAATGGAGACTAGACAACAAATAATTGAAATGGTTGGACCAGGAAGAATTTCCTGGTTAAATTTAATGCAATTAGATCAGTGGACGAAGAAATGGAAGAGGAGAGAGAAGTGATTATGAAAGGGAACTTACTGGATTTGAAAAGATGGTTATGTCTAGAGAACTTGTAGAAGGGAATGTTTCATTAAGAGGTACAACAAAGGAGATATATAAAATGATTCAAAAAGCTGAAGAGCAAAAAGACAATCTTAAGATAGTTTGGGATATGGAATTTGAGGAGATTTCGAATGTAGGGTAGAAAAATATCTGGGATAGACACATCTTGAGAAATATGTCAATGTAAGAGGAGAATTTTTATAAACTTATTTGGAGATGGTACCTGACTCCGGTGAGATTAAATAAAATAGACAATAATTGTTCTGCATTGTGCTGGAGAGGGTGTCAGCAGCTAGGCATTTACGCTCATATGTGGTGGAGTTGTAAAAGTGTATTGGATTTTGGGGGGAATTTTTTTGTAGAAATATCAGAAATTATTGGTATTAATTTAGAGGTCTGCCCAAAATTAGCATTGTTATCAATAACAGAGAAACTTGTTTGTTCTCAAGATATAAAGGAATTAATTGTTAGTTTGTTAATGGCAGGTAGATTAATGATAGCAAGGAAATGGAAAGTCCAACATGATTTTTTAATTACTGATTGGTACAAGGAGGTGTGGAATATATCCTTAAATGATAAATTAACTTGTAGTATTAAATGTAAAAAGGGACAATTAAAGAAAAATAGGTATAAGGATATTTGGGGACTATTTTTAGTTTACCGGTATGTATTAGAAGAGGGAAACTGGAGCAAGCCATGTCAAGATATGATGTACTTTTGTACTATTGAATAATTATGGATCATAGAGATAGAACTAACTTTTGGTCCCAAGGTGTTGGGTGCACTGTATTATTTTTTTAATGTATTTCTTTTTATTTGCTTTATATACATTGTTTTTTAAAAAATTAAAATTAAAAAGAAAGAAAGAAATATATATATTGCCATACCTGTTCGTGTATCTGTTGTATTGAATCTGTTTACCAACCTTGAGCTTTCTGTATTAAAATGGTCCTGATGGTCTCTTGTATCATCTTAGCTCTCATTGTAGGCTTTGACTGGGGAGTGTACCTGAAGGACCATGGATGCAAGGCTGCACCGGTTAGCAGTTTCAAACACGTGAGCACTCCCTGCTTTCCATCACACCCAAATGTGTAGTGTTGTAGCAGGACCTGGGTTCTGATGTATTTCTCTAGATAAGAGAGACCTGCAAGGAAGTGCCGGGAAGAACAGGAGCAGCTTAAGTTGTTATTTTTAAGCCACTTGGAGATGCTTTTCCAAGATAATTCTTAAAACACAGTCAGTGCAGATATTTATTGTCAATATGTGCATTGAGCATATAATGCTCCTCTTCAGTGGATAATTTCAGTGAATAGAGTCTGAAAGAACTTGATGCTGTAGCATTATTGAAGCTGACTGGGTGTGCACTTGGTCAATGCTTGGCTGGGAGGTGGTAGGAGCTCCTTGTAAGCCAGACCCAAGGAAGGGATTTAAAACACTAATTTATTAACACTATTGTAAACTGCACACTTCAGACTTACAAAAAAATAAAATGCTTAATAGCATCTTGTAAATCAAGGGTGAACCCATTTTCTCCAGATGTTCTTAGACTGCAACTCACAACAGTCCCAGCCAGAATGACCTATGGTTAGGGATGATGGGTGTTGAAGTCCAGTAACATCTGGAGAAAGATGGGTTCCCCACCCCTTGCTCTAAATGGATCCCAGTTAGACACAGCAACCAACTTTAAAATATGAGCAATAATTTAAACACATAGAGACATTTTGGCTTTTGCTGTCAGTGTAGAAGTGGTGGTTTCATAGAAAGCTATTTATATATTGTAATTAACATTTTCTCTAGTAATTTCAAAAAGCATTCCGTGTACCGGCCACCCCACTGCCTAACAGACTCCCTGGCCGAGCTCACAGAACTGGTCTCAGAGCTGGTGTTGGACTCGCCCAGGCTTTTGGTCCTGGGTGACTTCAACATCCCATTTGGGACCAGTTTGTCAGGTGCAGCTCGGGAGTTCATGGCATCCATGACAAACATGGGCCTATCCCAATTGGTCTCTGGACCCACCCATTCAGCAGGTCACACCCTCGATGCTGTTTTCAGTTCTGAACAGACAGATCTGTGGGCGGAGGTGATCAATACCTCTGCGTTGTCATGGACAGATCATTTTCTGGTTAGGGTTAGTATCGCGGCTACTATTCGCCCTTGCAGGGGTGGCGGACCTATTAAGATGGTCAGCCCTCGAAGGCTGATGGATCCTCTTGCATTCCAGGAAGCCTTAGAGGGGTCTATGGCTGGTACCGTCGACGAACCTGTTGAAGCCCTGGTTGACAGATGGAATCAAGACCTAACCAGGGCTATCGACACGATTGCCCCCAAACGTCCTCTCCGGCCCGCTTCTAACCGGGCACCCTGGTATACAGAAGATCTCAGGGAGCTGAAGCGGAAAGGACGACGAATGGAGCACCGATGGCGGAAAACTCGACTCATGTCCGATAAGACACATCATAGAGAGCATCTTCGCTCCTATGGGGTGGCAATACGTGCAGCGAAGAAAGTTTTCTTCTCTGCACGCATTGCGTCTGCGAATTCGTGTCCAGCAGAACTGTTCAGGGTGGTGAGGGGGTCTAATGCAGACACCTTCCCCCCTGAACCCAATTTTAGAGCCTACGGTTGCTCCCTGTGATGCCTTTAACGATCATTTCACAGATAAAATCTCTCGGATAAGAGCCAACTTAGACGCCCTCATTGTAGCAGAAGCAGACAATGGAGTGTCCAGTAACTCCGCAAGTAGAATTACACTGGATCAGTTTCAGTTGGTGAGTACCGAGGACGTGGACAAGCTGCTTGGTCGAGTGAAGAGGACTACTTGCCCTTTCGATCCCTGTCCTTTCTGGTTGGTTGTTCAAGGAGGAGATGCAGTTGGATTACAACTACAACATATTGTTAATGCATCTCTCCAGGGAGGGAATTTCCATCCTGTTTGAAAGAAGCGGTGGTACGGCCGCTTCTAAAAAAAAGCCCTCCCTGGATCCCTTGGACCTTAACAATTACAGACTAGTGTCGAATCTCCCATTCTTGGGCAAAGTGATCGAGAGGGCGGTTGCCTTCTAACTCCAAGCAGTTTTGGATGACACTGATTTTCTAGACCCATTTCAAACTGGCTTCAGAGCAGGATACGGAGTTGAGACTGCTATGGTCGCCTTAGCAGATGATCTACGCCTGAGTACCGACAGGGGGAGTGTGTCCCTGTTGGTGCTTTTGGACCTCTCAGCGGCTTTCAATGCCATCGACCATGGTATCCTTCTGGAACGCCTGAGGGGACTGGGAATTGGGGGCACTGTGCTTCAGTGGTTCCAGTCCTACCTCTCAGGTAGGTTCCAGATGGTGATGCTTGGGGATAGCTGCTCCTCCAAAAAGGAGCTGCTGTGTGGCATGCCACAAGGAGCTATTTCCCCAATGCTATTTAATATCTACATGAAACCGCTTGGAGAGATCATCTGGGGGCATGGGGCGGGGTGCTATCAGTATGCTGATGACACCCAAATATATTTCTCTATGCCTTCAGCAACAGCGTCAGCTAAGGACAGTGTGTCTCCTCTGAATGAATGCCTGGAGGCAGTAATGGGCTGGATGAGGAAAAATAAACTGAAACTGAATCCAGACAAGACAGAGGTTCTTGCTGTCAAAGGCCACAACCTGGGTTTGGAGGTATGTCAACCAGATCTGGATGGGGTTACACTCCCCCTGAAAGACTCTGTTTGCAGCTTGGGGGTGCTTCTGGATCCGTCGCTCCAAATGACATCCCAGATAGATGCGACGGCTAGGAGTACCTATTATCAGCTTCGGCTGATATGCCAGCTGCGCCCCTTCCTAGAGTTGGAGGACCTAAAGACAGTAGTGCACATGCTGGTAACTTCGAGGCTCGACTTCTGCAATGCGCTGTACATAGGGCTACCTTTATACCTAGTCCGGAAACTTCAACTAGTGCAAAATATGGCAGCCAGATTCATTACTGGTACACATAGGGGTGCCCACATCACACCAGTTTTAAAAGCACTCCACTGGCTGCCAATCAGTTTCCGAGCGAAGTATAAAGTGTTGGTTATTACCTTTAAAGCCTTACATGGTTTGGGTCCAGGCTACCTACGGGATTACCTTCTCCCGTACAATCCACCCCGCACACTCAGGTCCTCTGGGAAGAATTTACTTCAGCCAGCCAAAACTAGGCTGATGGGTATTACCCAGAGGACCTTTTCTTCTGCTGCTCCCAGATTATGGAATGGCCTGCCGGAGGAGATTCATCAGCTTAGCAGTATCTTAGAATTTAAAAAAGCCATAAAGACTGATCTCTTCTGGCAGGCCTATCCGGCGGAATTTTAGGATGCTTTTAAGATGTTTTAAAGATGTTTTAAGATATTTTATAATGTTTTAAAGTAGTTTTAAGATGTTTTAATAGTACGTGTTGTGTTTTGATTAGTTTATGTATTTTATATTTTTGTTGTTCCCCACCTCGATTTAGACGGAGAGGCGGGTAAGAAATAAAATAATAATAATTATTATTATTATCATTATTATTATTAGACATATCAAAATCCATTTTCAGGCAAAAATAAAGAAACGAAGTGTTATCATGGTATACTTTAAATTGTCAAAAAGGGGAAGTTTTAAACAAACTGTTGCAATCATCTACATTAAAAGCAAACTTCAATAACAATGATAACTAATTAATTAACCATAAGCTGTTGCCGTTCTATAAAAATGAAAACCCTACATTGTATGATTAAAAATATGCTACTGATGACTGTGAAAACAAACATGAAAGCAGCCCATTCCAGACATAGGAACGTAGGAAACTGCCTCATATTGAGTCACGCCGTTGGTCCATCTAGCCTGGTATTGTCAACACTGACTGGCAGCAATGGCTCTCCAGGGTTTTAGGCAGGTTTTTTTTCTAGCCCTACCTAGAGATGCCGGGGATTGAACCTGGAACTGTCTGCATGCAAAGCATGTGGCTCTGCTGCTGAGCTATGGCCATTTACTGAGGGACCTCTTCCTCTGGTTTCTTAGCCTTTATCAAGAAATGCCCCCTTTCCCAGATTTGTCTTCATTCATGAGGACTAGAAAGGTTTTGGAAATGGAAGCTAGGCCATACATAACTCACAATTATCTATAATGTCTGTTCTGAGTTGCACCCCCCACAGCACCCTGCATACATACATGTACAAATATAAATGATGCTGATAAGTTGCTACTCTGTCTGTGCCTTTTCTTTTCCTGTTTTGCTGCATCACTCCCTTCTCTCTCCTCCCCCCCCCCATGCATCTTGTAGGTACCCCTTTATGAACAATGGGAAGATGTGATCAAAGGGATGAAGGTGGAAGTGTTGAACAGTGATGCTGTGCTTCCCAGTCGTGTGTATTGGATCGCCTCTGTTGTTAAGATTGCAGGTGGGTCTGTTAAAGGGATAGCAGAAAAGAGTAGGGGTTTGTTTGTTTGTTTGTTTGTTTGTTTGTTTTTACCTGAATGTGTATCTGCCTTTACCTGGAGGCTTGATGTGGGCAACGGAAGATGTAAATGAAATTGACAGATAACCTCCCAAGTGTTCTGGAGAGATTTGACTGTCTTGACTCACGGTTTCAGCTCTCTTTTTACCAATCTCCTCATTTTTTGAGGTTTCCTCTTTGAAGTCAAATATGACTGTGTTGGGCTCCCTTGGCAATTTTACACTTGTGTATAATTTAAATTGGATAGCACTGTGGTCACTGTTTCCAACTGGTTGTACAACATTTACATCTTGAAACGCTTTCTCCTTTGGATGCCTCCGTGTCCACTCTCCATTTTGGCTGGGGGTGGCAGGCTTAGCATACCCCGAGTACTCAATTAGTTTTGGGGACTAGTATTCTCAGTCACAGTAATTCTGTGGAGGAATCTGCTTCTTTTAGGTTTTCTAGTTATGGTCCTTTGGCCTCTTTGACTGGGTATCATGCTCTCCTGTATGCTCATTTCTACCCAGTCCCCATTTTAGCAATCAAAACATTTCCACCCTCATCCAGTAAGGATGATTAATTCCAACGCTCCCCAGCTCCTGTTGGCTTTGCCCAGGGGTCAGTTTAAAAGCTGCTCTGATGTTAAACAACAGCACACCATTCCGTTCTGCTTCATGTGCAGCCTGTCCCTTTTGTACAGGCCCAGCTTGCCCCAAAATGTTTGCCAGTGCCTAACACATCTAAACCCCCTCCTCCCTACATCGCCATCTCATCCATGCATTGAGACCCCTTAGCTTCGCCTGTCTAGCTGGCCCTGCATGTGGAACAGGTAGCATTTCAGAAGAAGTTTCCTTGCTGGTCCTGGTTTTTAACCTCCTATCTAGCAACCTAAATTTGACTTCCAGGACCGCATGACTACATTCCCCATGTCATTGGTGCTGACATACACCATGACCACCGTCTCCTCCCTAGCACTATCTACCAAACTATTTAGATGATGCATCACATCCACAACTTTGAACCAGGCAAGCAAGTGACCATATGAACTATATGCCTGTCACAAACCCAGCTCTTTGTGTGTCTAATGATTGGATCTCCCACTGTCAAGAGCTCCCCCCCCCCAAGGCATATCCTCTGGCCAAGGAATAGGTTCCTTCTGAGAGAACTTTTTCCTCTTCCTTGGAGTGATATTCTCCTTCCCATTCTCTGTTGCAGAGAGGGGGATGCTGCTATCATATCCCGGAAGGCTTTGTCCATCAGCCCGTCTGCCTCTCTCAGCTTCTCCATGTCATTTACCTTGGTCTGAAGGGATTGAACCTGTTCCCTGGGAGCCAGGAGCTCGTTGTACTGAGCACACACACCCCACTTCTGTCCAGTGGCAGATTGCATACTGTGCAATGCACTGGGTGCTCCCCACACCCCTGCTGGCTTTCTAACTTCATAGCTGTTTTTCTTTATTGTATTTGTTTACCTGGAAAGCTACGTTATTTACTATCAGCTGGGGGAAGAGTAATCGGAACAGGTGAGAGCTTTAAAAGGTTTGGGGAGCTGAATTGGGACACCAGGCTATGTTTCCAAATGGCAAAGTTCACTAGGATGTAGAATAGCTTCTTAAAACCAGTCGTGGAAGTTCAGTTGCATGGAGGCATCTGATGGGCTGAGAGAATGGAGGTTGCCCTGCAGAAACAATTGCTATAATTGTCAAAGAAGAAAGGTGATAGCGCTCAAGATCTAATAACCTATTTTTATTTTTTCCCCTTTCTTGTCTCCGGAAATCAATCTTGGCAGGATACAAGGCACTGCTACGTTATGAAGGCTTTGAGAGTGACTCCAGCCATGACTTCTGGGTCAACTTGGGCACTGTGGACGTGCACCCTATTGGCTGGTGTGCCGTTAACAGCAAAATCTTGGTGCCCCCCCAGAGTAAGTATCCTGCATCTTACCCAGCTATGGGGCTTTGGTTAATTCACAATTGCATAGTCTTATCTTTTACCCACTCAAGGTGGATCATACACATTGGATCTAGTGACTATAAACACTGAATTCTGTGCTTTGGGATAAATTAGACGAATTGGAAACATTAGCATAAAGTACTTCATTTGCATGTCGGCTTGCAAATCTGAGAGTTCCTACAATGTGAGATTGTTGCTCAGGATTGCGATAGCAGAGAGGAAGAAGAAATGAGTCTCACGGTCTGTAGATGGTCTGTAGATTGAAATTGCCTTGGCCCAGGCTTCTACAAACCCCACTTGGTCCCTCCCTAGTATCCAAACCTTTAGCAAAGACTACTTATTGCATCTTTCTCTGTAGCCACTCATTTTAGCTAACGGACTTCCATTTTCACCACACTCTCACAGACCTATGCTCTGTGAGAGCCACATAGGGCAATTAGGTAAAAGAGAGATCAACATTGGTGACTCCCAACATTGAGCAGTTCACTCCTGTACCAGTGTTGCTCGTGTTCATCAGTCTTTACCTTGGCCCCTTACCCCTTGTTGTAAAACCTCAAAAGCCAAGAGGCTGGGAAGCAGAATTTCCTGGGGCCGGGCCAGGCTTCAGTGCCTCACATAGCTCCTTGTGCTTCACTGTGGCTAGCACAATGAAAACAAATGATGCAAAGCAAGCCGAGAATTGTGTGAGTTGTTGTGCTTTTCAGAATTTGGCTGCACGAAGTGTAGAACACACCCTGGTTGCAGTATAAAGGCTGAAGTTCAAGGTGACACACAATTGCTTGTCCAAAAATTCCATTCAAAGTCCAGAGCTGGGCTGCGGTTGGAAAATTTGCACACTTTTCAGGGCAGTGGCTGTTGGGGCTTAGATGCAGCTGAAACCCGTGTTCAAGGGCTCCACAGTGTTTCTAAAGGAACAAAGTATGCGACTCAGGGCAATTGTTGGGGTGAGCATGAACCTAGAGGAGGCTTTAAGTAGAGAAAATGCTGTGTTTCATTCTGCATGCTCCTGCGGGCCCAAAAGGCACACTGCTTTAGCTCTCTTACCCTTTTCTGTGCAGCTATCCACTCCAAGTACACAAACTGGAGGGGGTACCTCATGAAAAAACTTGTGGGAGCCAGGACGATCCCCGTGGACTTCCATATAAAGGTGAGGAAGAAAACTCTCTGCATGTAGATGGCAGAAGGCTGAGTTGTCCAATTTCCCACTAGCCTGTTCAAATTGGATGTAGGTGACAAGCAATGCCTAGTTTCTACAGTAAGTTGCCAGAGCTCACATCTGCCTCAAAGCTCTGGTGGGGTCAGATTTATAACTAACTTGGTGGTGAAGTGAAGGCACTCTGTGCATGCCTATATGTGCTGCAAGGGTGAGCCCTGTTTGGGAAGAAATGTGGTATGGTGTAAAGTTGGTAGTTGCCCTAATGCATTGGTAGTTAGAATATATTGGCTGTAATCTCTCACGTTCATGACATGATGTGTTCTGGCCAAAAGACCTTTTAATAAAGAGTAACTAAAGTTCTGCTGTTTTAGTCTGTCATCTTCACTGGCTGCTTAAAACTCTCTATTCTTCTGTTCACAAGTATAAAACCCGCTATATTCACTGCTGGAGAGGGAAGAGAGGCTCCCCCTGGTGGCATGTTTTAGAAAGCATCCTTGGCCGGAAGGGATTTTTCTTCATAATCTGTGCCTCTATTCATAGTGAGATGGCGGATTGAAGGAAGCACTTTTGCGGGTTTCAGTCGCCAAGTTAAAACATGCGCTAAAGAGCAATGCTGATTTGGAATCTCTGGCAGTGTTGATCATTTTTTCCTGGATGTTCATTCTGGGTGGTTAATTAGTGGCTACAGAGAATGGAGTGGGAACCGACTTCATTCATTATGCCTTTCTTTCTCTGCCCTTTTTTTTTTTTTTTTTTTTTTTGAGACTGCCATGATAGAGATGGGATATTAGGCAGCAAGAAGAATTTCTCTTGGTGGAGGCTCAGTGAGTTGCTGAAGCCAGCTGTGCCTGAACTATATCATAAAAGCTGCAACCCTAACAAGCTTACTTGGAGTAAGTCCCATTGCAGTCTGTTGGACCTACTTCTGTATAAGTGTGGGTAGGATGATCAGACTGAAAGCCTCTTGTTTTATAATAATTCTTAGTATTTTTTTCTGTAGTGCTTTCTGAGTGTTCAAAGTCCTTCTCATACATCATCTCAGCAATCCTTAAAATAACCTTATAATGTAGGTCAGTGTTATCCCCATATTGGAGATTGGGAGGAAATGGAGAGAGTGGCTTGTCTAAGGCCATGTTCTGAGTTCAGGCCAGAGGTGAGTTTTGCAGCAGGACCTCCTGGCTTAGAGCTCAGTTTCCTAATTACAGAACTATGCTAGCTATCTCTGCTCTTGCTGGAGAAGTGAGGCATAGGCCTTCATATGGAATATTAATAATACAGATCAAACCTTGTTCTGGAGTTTTGACTGGGCTTCTCATTTTCCCAAAGAAATGAGCTAGTGGGGTATGTGATTAGAGTGCCTTACTAGGACCAGGAGACCTGATTTCAAGTCCCCACTCCGCCAGGAAAGCCACTGGGTGTCCTTGGGCCAGTCACACACTCTCAACCTAGCCTGCATCCCAGGGTTGTTGTGAGGATAAAGATAGGGAAAACCATATACACAGCCTTCAGCTTCTTGGAGGAAAGGCAGGACAAAAATATAAAAGAGAGACTACAATATGACTTAATTTATCTGAGTGCTCTGGGGTAGGCAAAAGGGACTTGGGTAGGCAAAAGGGACAATGTAAGTGTTAGGAGGGGAAATCTGGATAGATGGCAGAGCACTTCATGTTGATATGGGGAACATTGATAGTTGTGGTTTTACTAGATTCGTGTGGCAGCCCCCATGGAAGAAGAGCTGCAAGGCTGCTCTCTGGAGGTGGAAAAGTAGAAGTGTTGATAGTAGTTGTTAATCGGCCTCTGTGGAAGACGTTCATGTGACATGGAAAGCAGCAGAGTGTCCCTCTTCTTGTTTACTCAGATGACTGAGAACATGAAGTATCCTTTCCGTCAAGGCATGAGAGTGGAAGTGGTGGACAAGAGCTGCGTTTCTCGGACACGAATGGCTGTTGTGGACACTGTGATTGGTGGCCGGCTGAGGCTTCTTTATGAGGATGGGGACAGTGATGACGATTTCTGGTGCCACATGTGGAGTCCCCTAATCCACCCTGTGGGCTGGTCCAGAAGGGTTGGCCATAGCATAAAGAAAACAGGTGAGGTTTCACGTAGGACACAAGTTACTTTTGCAGCATTTCAGGCTGTTTGTATTCACTGGCCAGAGCCAACCTGATATATAGAAATTGTGTTCTTGTCTAGGGCAGTGTCCTGGTGATGCTGCTAAAGCTGCACTTGGTCTGTGGTCAAACTTAAGTTTAAATGCCCTTTAGTTGGAAAGAATGAATGAACAAATGTGTCATTTGCATATAGTCTGATACTGCTCCTAATGACCCAACACGATGCTCTCAAACTGCTTTGGTGTAACTTAACTGTAATGAGCAAGACTAGGCTAATCAGTTTCTTTTGCTGGTGCCTAACTTAAGTAACAGCCACCACTTTGCTTTGGATAGGGGAGCAGTTCCTGAAGTCATAAGAACATAAGAGCCGTGCTGGATCAGACCAAGGGTCCATTTAGTCCGGGATTCTGTTTGCACAGTGGCCAACCAGCTGCCCACGGGAAACCCACAAGCAGGACATGAGTGCAACAGCACCCTCCTGCCCATGTTCCCCAGCAGCTGCTGTACATAGCAATACTGCCTCTGATACTGGAGGTAGCATATAGCCATCAGGACTAGTAGCCATTGATAGCCTTCTCTTCCATGAATTTATCCAATCCGACACCTTTCTTATTTTAACTTGGGTGCTTTTCCAACCGACCTTTAGGCCCCTCTGTAATATATCAAGAGTAGTGTGTATGTTTGGCTAAAGCTTCTGGATTGGCATGATTTGGGTGTGATTACTGTAAGGAAAAAGACAATGATAATAACCTTCAGAAAGAGACAGCTACCAGCCTTAACTTAGCTCCTAGATCAACATCATCATCACTTTAACTTGTATGCTGCTTTTCCACACAATGAGCCCAAAGCAGCTCACAGCAGAACAGCTATATAAAAATAGCAATACTTATTTCATAGATTTCATAGATCATAGAGTTGGAAGGAGCCTACAAGGCTATCGAGTCCAACCCCACATCATTATAATAACAATGACCCAAACTATTCATTTCACTAATAATAACATTATAAGGTTATAAATTCCTTACAGAAAAGACAATATCAATCATTAAATCGCAATGTCAGTTTATATCACTAATGCATAAGCCAGAGCCAGATACACCAAACTTTCCCAGTACAATGAGATAACCAGCAACCAGTTCCCCAAACAGTGCCAAATGCTGGAAAAAGCAACCAGATGTCTTACAATGTGCAACAGCTGATCTCTCCCATTCCCCACTCTCTCATTCTGGGGCACTTCTTAAAGGCTCCAGCACTAACTTGGGGTGGAGGAGTTGCTGTTTAGCTTCTTCCCTTGTGCTCCGGATGTTCCTGCTGCTTCTGGGGGTGGTCTGTGGTGGGTATATTTCTGTGGCTACAGAAATATACCCAACCACTCTGGAAACCAAGTGTTTTCAATTTTCCCCAAGGCAGAACTCACTGTGCTCCACTCTCTCATTCTGGTGCAGTTCCTAAGGCTCCAACAGAGACAAGGGGCAGTGATGTTCAGTCTCTTCCCCTGTGCTCCGGATGTCCCTGCTATTCTGGATGATCAGCAGCAAAACTTTCAGCGTGCGTGAGTCAGCGAATCAGTCATTGTCTTGCAAGTGGCTGTGGCCCTGACTTCTCTGCCTGCGTGTATTAGAATCTGGACCTGACCTGACCTCACTTTGAGATGGCTGTTTTTTGTGAAGGTGCAGGAAAGTGGTGGGGAGAGGGAAACAGGCAGCTAGCTATTCACACTTACCAATGCGATAGAAACAGCAGCACCTTCTTTGCCTCCCACCAGCAGGAAGTGCACATCTGTATTCTTTGGATGTTTACATACATAAGAGGCATCTTCACCAGCTTCTGTTCACTGTCCTGAACTGCCTGGGTGTTGCATTTGAATGTTTTAATTCCTGGACCTAATTTGCTCCCCACCTATTACCTAAATCTTTTTGAATTCAATAATTTCTTCTGGTCTAAACATAGGAGTTCCATTCCAATAATTTATACAAACTAAATAATGTATAAATCTATTGCATCGTTTTCTGGTAGTCAGAATCAGGAGTTAAGTTGATGTCAAGTTGCTAATATCGCTTCATTTTTCTTGTTAAAGATTATGAGCACTTAGCAAATTCTAGGTGCCCCATTCCTCTCTCTTCCCACTGATAACCTTTTATGTCTTTTTATTGAAAGAAAAGTGTAATGACATGGCAAACCACCCTACCTTCCGGAAGATCTACTGCGACGCTGTTCCGTATCTCTTCAAGAAGGTAGGAAAGCGGCAGGAGATTGTATTTTGTAGAGCTGTTGACCCCCCCCCCTCTCTCTCCTGCCCTGCAGGGGGATAGCAGTAAGTAGCTTCCAAGGAGGTTGATGTAAGAGCATTGGGCTGATCTGGTGATGGGATGGAGGGCCTGTCTGAGCTGAAGGCAGGCAGGAATGGGGAAGAAGAAAGTAAGGGCTTGCTCCAAAAACATGGGGAAGGCTTTCTGTGGCTGAAAAGAGTCATTTTCCTCTTGTTGGCTTAGAGCAGCCTTCCCCAACCTGGTGCCGTCCAGATGTTTTGGACTTCAGCTCCCATCATCCCCAGCCAGCATAGCCAACAGGCAGGAATGTAGTCCAAAACATTTTGTTAGCTGTTGCATGAGAACAACAGTGATCTACATTGCAACACAGTCGCAAGGGCAAACATAACTGAGCATGACTAGCAAAGCACCGTCGCCCATCACTTACATTTCCTCTAAGACAGGGCTCCAACCTTGGGTCCCCAGATGTTGCTGGCCTACAGCTCCCAGCATAACCAGCCAGCATGGCTAATGGCAAGGGATTCTGGGAGCTGTAGTCCAGCAACATCTGGGAACCCAAGGTTGGAGAGCCCTGCTCTAAGGTTTATTCTAAGCCAGCCTTCCCCATCTTATAGATTCCTAGGAATCTGTAAGATGGGGAAGGCTGGCTTAGAGTAAATTTTAGAGGAAATGTAAGTGATGGGTGATGGTGCCTTGCTAATCATGTTCAGTGATGTTTGCCCTTGCAACTGTGTTGCAATGTAGATCACTGTTGTTCTCATGTAACAGCTAACAAAACAAGAATGAGAGTGTAGCATACCCAAGGCCAATCAGCAAAACTAGGGCTGAAAAGCACATTTGAACCCAGAGCTCCTAGATCCCAAGTACTAGAGTTGGTCTGTCCAGTTATCTAAACACTTTCCTGCAGGTGTTCACAGATTTATTACCAGCTTTCATAGTTTCTTTTGCCTATTATCTGTTCTAGGTGCGTGCTGTCTACCCAGAAGGTGGTTGGTTTGAGGAGGGCATGAAATTGGAAGCCATTGACCCCTTGAATCTGGGCAACATTTGTGTGGCTACTATCCGGAAGGTATGCTGGTCTGAGAAGACAAAGTGGCTTAGTCAAGCCATAGCAGTCAAACTCTCTCCTTGTGTGTGCTCACACTCCTGGCATCTTTGACTTTTGAAGGTATTGGGAGTCAGACTTCGGATTCATAGTGAGGACTGATGTAGAAGGAAGGGGGTATTGCTCTGGGTACACCTTGGGGAACGCCAGGTTCCACCCACTGAGACGTGAGATCTGAGCCCTTTTGGGGTACAGAGCAGTGCACAGAGTCCGTGGGACTTTCTTCCTGAAGTGGCATGCCAGATTCTGGCACTGTGATCTTTGAGGAGCCTGAATACATTCCTGTTCTGATGGAGATTTAAGAGTCTGCTGTTTTGTATCTTACAATACTGTTGTAGTGTTGATGGGACGTTACAATTTCTGTGTGTGTTCAGATTTTATTTCCTGCCTTGGTTTCTCTTGTGAAAGAAAAGCAAGGAATAAATACTAGAAAAATAGAGATTGGGAGGGTAGCAGGGAAATATGTCAAACTTGGGCACTCAAAACGATGTGGGTGCTTCTGGTTACCTCATTTCTCTCTGGTCAGGCTGGAAACGGCTGCCATAAAATTCTTCGGAGGGGAGGCCTCTAGGGTGAAAAGGCTTGGATGCAAACTTCCTTTCCCTTCTCTCCTGTCCTCAGATCCTTTTAGATGGCTATCTCATGCTTGGCATTGATGGCACAGCCTCGGAGGATGGTTCCGATTGGTTCTGCTACCACGCTTCCTTGCACTCGATTTTCCCTGCTGGTTTCTGCAAGAGGAACAACATTGAGCTGACTCCTCCAAAAGGCAAGATTCCCAAACAACTTTCTTTCTCTGTGCCAGTTTTGCCATAGAAGCCAGCAAGCAGACTGCACCCCTTTCCCACAAGACTGTGTGGGAAGGAAACATTGCTTACATTAGAGTATAACTGTGAATCCTCCAGATTATTTTTCTTCTTTGGCATCAAGATAGCAGTCCCAGTTAGTAAAGGATGTATCTATGGATCCTTTCTCTAGGAAAATGGGAGTTTGGTCAGAATTTGGTTTCTCCCTTCCTGCCCCCTGGGCTTGCTCTAAATAGGATGTCTGACCCTGAAACTTATTTTCTTGCTGTTTACATCACTGCCCTTTTTGCGGGAGTGGGTAGGTGGTGTGTGTACAGACGTTTGTGTCCGTACTTTAATTTTTACTTTCCTCTTCGCTCCTTTGGAAGCTAGAATTATTTGATTTTTCTGGATAATTATTACAGTATGTTCTGTCTGATCTCCGTTCCAAAAAGCAAATAGTGCTGTATTGTTCCACTGTAGCTTGAATGTGCTTCTTTTTGAGCAAGCAGGTCCAGGAGGATAGACCTTTGGTCTGGCATGTTACTATTATTCCCTCTGGTGCTCTTGGTGGTGGGTTGGTGTCCCCCCCGCCCCCCGTCTCATGCCAGTAACATCCCCAACTTCTTACTTTAGGTTATGATGCCAAGACTTTCAGTTGGGCAAGTTATCTAGAAAAGACCAAGTCAAAAGCTTCACCAACACGTCTGTTCAACATGGTGAGTACCACATGGAGGGGCAAGATCACAACAAATGCATCCACATGGCCCCAACCAGTGGCTGTGCTGGTGAAATAGTATGTTCCCATACTAATAATACCGTATATTAATCTAGAAATATACTAAGGCTGAGTATGGAGGTTCAATACTGTGACCATTGATAAGGCTATTCTTCGCAAATTTGTCCAGCTGCTTTTTTTAAAAAGGCCTTCTAAGCTAGTGCTTGTCACTGCATCTTGCAATAGCAAGTTCCATACAGTACATTAAATGTTGTGTTGTGTGAAGAAGTACTTATTTTTGTCAGTCCTGAATCTACTGCAAGATCAACTTCATTGAGTAACCCCAAGTTCTAGTATAATGAGAGGTAGAATTCCACTATTCCCCCAGACCATGCATAATTTCATAAACCTATATCAGACTTTCCTAGCCTGGTGCCCTTCAGATGTTTTGGACTATAACTCCCAGCATTCCAGTTGTCTTTTCCCCCTAAATTAAAATACCTGAAACATTGTAAGGTGTGGCCATTTGTTTGGGAAAGGCTTGGAAACCTTCACATTAGGGGAGGCGCATACTCATGGCTTCCAGCAAATCAGTGATTATGAGTCCCATTTCTCTCCCCTGTAGGTTCTATTCCCGGTCTTCCTGTTCCCTTCATCCCCGCCTTCCCTTGGGCCCAGGCTGACTTCCATTTTCCCTCCGCCACACCACTCCTCTTGAAAAACATCTGAAAATCCAGACTAAGTGCAAAATACAATTCATTTTGTGCTTAGAACTAGAATGACAATGTTCCGGGGGTTACACACTTCCCCACTTTACAGTAGGCCTTGCTGAAAAGAGATCAAGCAGACTGCGCTGTGTAGCCAAATCTGTTTATAACCCAGGTACTGGTACTATTAACTTGCATGTATAGTTTTTTCTGCATCTTAATTCATTCTTTGCCTCATTACATATCTCATATTTGGACACTTCTCACACCCTTCCTCACCCCAAATTGTTACGCTTCCACAGTAGAATTGACTATACAGTATCTGGATTCCTGAGAATTTATCATTTAAAAAAAAAAGTTTCTTAAATTTAGCACTTAAAAAAAATAAAGTTCCATATCCATATATACATGGATACATGTTACAACTTGGGGCTAGGCTTAGTGTGTTCCTCCTTTTCCCAGGATTGCCCAAACCATGGTTTCAAAGTGGGTGCCAAACTGGAAGCAGTAGACTTGATGGAGCCCCGACTTATTTGTGTGGCCACAGTGAAGCGGGTGGTCCATCGGCTCCTCAGAATCCACTTTGATGGCTGGGATGGCGAGTATGACCAGTGGGTGGACTGCGAGTCCCCAGATATCTATCCTGTGGGTTGGTGTGAACTGATAGGCTACCAGCTGCAGCCACCAGTGGTCCCAGGTAAGAGAGGGTACCGCTTGTTCTAACGTCACCAGTTCAATTCAAGCTTTGTAGTAGGCTGCCCTGATAGTCTTTTCTTTTCTTTTCTTTGAGTGAGAGAGAAGCCTTCAACCTTACCCACCCCATTTTTTTACTGTACAGAAAACCTTGGCAAGTAAAAGGCTCAGAACCACAGTGAGGGCTAGAGCAGCAGCCGGCGAAGAACTGCAGCTGGAATGCCATGCAACAGGAGTTCCCTTTGGTGATTGGCAGGGGGCAGTATCCCCTAGCAGAGGGCTCTCCAACCTTGGGTCCCCAGATGTTGCTGGCCTACAGCTTCCAGCATACCCACCCAGCATGGCTAATGGCAAGGGATTCTGGGAGCTGTAGTCCAGCAACATCTGGGGACCCAAGGTTGGAGAGCCCTGCCTAGCAGATGCCATTTAGCCCATGTTTCTTGGTCTTTTTGGTCATGTCTCCAGTTATTTAGAAGAGGATAAGCTTTATCACTTCAAGTGTTACTCTCTTCTACAATTAGCAAAGGTCAGTGCTGCTGAATCCTAATTTCCTCTTTAATTCATTGCAAGCGACCTACCTAGACACCACTCTCCCTGGATTGTTCACTTTCCAGAATGAAATGTTAGATGCAGTCTAGCCTCTGGTGCAGAATTTGGAGTCCTGAGCATCTCAGAGCACTGTGTTGTGTTTGTGTGTGGTTTTAAAAATGTAAACAATGTTTCTAGACATCATGTTTGTGAATGAGATCAGGTGGGCTCCCAGTTGTGGAGTGCTTCCACCGATGACTTAAAAGACATCTGTTTGCCCAGGCATTTCCCTGACTGCTAGCATTACCAGCTACTCCTGTTTACCTTAATCAGGGTTTACTGTATTTTTTCATGATTTCATCTTGCAGACCACTTCAAGATTTTTAAAATGGAAAGCAGTATAGGAATTCTCTGAAATAAATAAATAAAATAAGACCTACTTGAAAAGGCAGGTGGTATCTGCAAGACAAAACTTCTGTGGTTTGGAGCGGGGTGGGGAAGCTTCTGTCTCCTGCTATGAACCAGGAGTGGCTCAAGTGGTCATTTTAAATGAACCTACTGTTATAAGGGAAGCAAGACCAGCTTTGCAGATATCCAGCCCACTGACTACAGTGGCCTTCTGTTTGTGTTTCTCTACCTGTGTACTCCCTGACTCTGAACTACAATTGTTGTGTTTTTCTGCAAAACATAATTAATGTATCAGGTCTCAGAATAAAATATACAAAGAAAGCAAACATTTGGGATGTGTAGTGGAGATATATACAGGCCTGTGGCTCACGCTGGCTCAGCTTGTCTGAGTGTGGAAAGCTAAGCAGGATCAGGCCTGGTTATTACTTGGGTGGGAGACCCCTCCTCTAGTTTCCTGCATTGAGCAGGGGGCTGGACTCGATAGCCTTGTAGGCTCCTTCCAACTCTATGATCTATGAAATCTATGATGGAGAGGACTGTGCCTTTCTTTTTCTCACAACGTCCTGTCTTTTTGCACAAGATGTTCTCAAGCTTACAAAGTTGGGAACCAATCACGGAAGCTCTCACCGGGAGACTTTATATAGCCACGTCTTCATACTTAGTCGCTGCTGCTTCATGCCCCTGTGTCTGTATATCTTCTGATGATAGATCTCCTCTTTTCTTGGTGACAGAGCCCATGTCACCTGCGTCTGCCAAGGAGACGCCAAAGAAGAAGCGAAAGCCGTATGGAAAGAAAAGTAAGTGGCCATTGGACCAACTTTTTCTCCCGTGATGCCTCTTTGCTTTGTCTTAAGACAAACCTTTGTCTTAAGGCAAAGTTTGATGGGTTGATGCATACAGACGCAAGTTCGGTGCAGATGTTATGCTGCCCAGAACTGCCACTGTACAGACCAGGGACATGGGCACGGCGGGGGATGCCATTCAAGGGGGGAGTGGAAAGGAGCACAGGACTCCACGGGGGGCACGCTGCTCATCGCCTGGCAGTATCACATCTGTGAACATGCTGTTTTCAAGGCTGCTGCCTTCAGTCTTGGTTATGCTGGCAGGGGATCCCAGGATGTGTTGAATTTGGCACCCTCATTCTCTTATTTTGGGGTTGACCTTTACTTGTTTCTTCTGGGTATGCCTCTGCTAGATCACTGGTAACAATTCATTGGGAAGCTGCTCTCTGCCCCAGACCTCCATCAGTTTGTGCATATGATGTGCCTGTAGACTGGGGAAGGGGACCTAGAAATAAGCAGTTGCCTTAGACTTGGGGTGCTTCCAGGCAGACGGCTCCTAGTACTACGAATGAGAAGGCATTGTGCAGAAATTCTGTTTTTTTCTCCTTAATGGATTTTCTACGTTAAGAAAAAAGACAGAAAATGGGGAGGGGGGGAACATGAGAGTTAAAAGTGGAAGCCGATGTTGTACCCCCCCCCCAATTCTGTGAGTGAGGCAGGGCAATGGCGCAATAAAAACCTCATCTGGAAGCACCCTCAGCCAGACCATTGGCCATCTAATGGGAATCTTCTATTCTGATGCTATTCGGAATATTCTGTTCAGGTGCTCTCCACTTTCTCTAGCAGAACTCTTCCTTAGCCCTGCATTCTTGATCTCCTTTTAATGGGAGATAATATGGATTGAATCTGGGACCTTGCACATGCAAAGCATGAGCTATCAGTGGCAGGCTACACACTTCACTTGTTTAAGGCTCTGAGCATCTCTCATTGAAAAGGTCTCTGTGAGCATGACCTCTGGCTGGGTGGACCATTGGTCTGATTCCCAGCTCCTTATGTTTCTATTGATCTGTCCAGTTAGATAGGTTGAACATATGTGGGACATCCCAGTAATTTAAAGTAAAAAATCACATTCAGTAGTATTTGTGGTGACAACTATGGTCAATGTTTGGTTTGGATGAAGGAATCCTGAGTTCAAAGCATTGTTCCACTCTCTAGGTGGCCTAACCTACCTCACAATTTCATTGTGAGGCTAGGTTCTAGTTCTCATTGAGGTAGTCAGTCTGGGCTGTGCCACTGCAGCTGGGGGCTCACTTGACTTAGTACTCTGCCTTACAAAAAAAAATCCCCTCAAATAGAAAGCTAGCAAGTCAGGGAGATGTTTATCTTAGATCCCTTCTTCCTGTTACCTGCTTACTATATGCTTTTTTTTTTTTTTTTAAGGAGGAGCACAGGTTTATCAGTTCAGCAACAGTTGCTGCTCTGAGTTCTTTGGAAGAAGTACAGGATAGGAATATTAACAACAGATAGAAATTGTTAGGAAAGTGGACACATGACATTCATTCTTCTGTATTCCAAGGAAAGAAGATGACTGCTAAAGCTCGTTCCCTCAGGCAAGCAGCTAAGAAAATGGCTGCCCCGAAAGCAAAGGAAGAAATGCAAGCAGCTAAGAAAATGACTGCCTCAAAAGCAAAGGCGGAAATGCAAGCTGCCAAGAAAATGGCTGTCTCAGAAGCAAAGGAGGAAACACAAGCTGCAAGCAAGGCCTTGCCAAAATCAGCTTCTGATGAAAGTAAGGAATAGGGTTTACTTAATCATGTCTGTTCTCCCTCCCCCCGTCCACACTTCAGCCAGGACACAGCAGGGCCAAGGGTATTAGGAAAATAGTGAGATCACTCAGGCACACTCACTTGAAGAGGTGCCCAACGCTTCCTGTGTGTTGGGGAAATGGTGCAATATCCGTTCCAGGGAGGTTGGAGGCTTCCTATTACTTGATGTAGAATACATCGCCAGAAGCAGGGGTTGCTGCACCAAAAATCCCAGATTATGCCTTTGGGATGAAGCATGCAAGTGAAACATTCTTCCCTTTCAATATGCAACAATATGATTGTGCATGCCTTTCCCCCCCTTTTTTAAAAACTTTTTTATATACAGGCCTGTGGCTCACGCTGGCTCAGCTTGTCTGAGTGGAAAGCTAAGCAGGGTCAGGCCTGGTTATTACTTGGATGGGAGACCCCTCCTCTAGTTTCCTGCATTGAGCAGGGGGTTGGACTCGATAGCCTTGTAGGCTCCTTCCAACTCTATGATCTATGATGGAGAGGACTGTGCCTACTAGCTAATCCTACTAGCTAAGTTGGCCGTAGCGATCTGTAAATAAATGTCCATGGTTCATATGCTTTTGTTTAGCTGCACCGTCTGGTGCTGGTGGTTTGCGTAATTTGGATTCTGTTTGTTTTGCAGTTCCAGTAAATTTTCATAGGCTGGTGCCAGGAGGGTTGGGACTTCAAATATTGGAAGGCAAGGGCAAAAGCGCCAGGGACCTTCACCTAGGTTGTGCCTGCACCCATGACACTGACAATGCCATGGATGTTATTTCAATGTAACCAACTGTATTTGTTTTTAAAGAGGAATTATCCAGTCTAGGATGGTTCCATGCTGCTGTTTTTCCTAAAAAAAAAAGTGCAGAGATCAGACCTCTCTGAAGTGCAGATTGTGAGGGATAGTTGCACATCTGATGCATAACGGCCTAAATTTATGTGGGCTGGTTGTACGCTGGCATGCATTCAGTGTCCAACCAACCTGTGGATTTAAAGATACTGCCAAGGTAAAGAAGTGCTACTTCCTGAGTAGTGAAAGTCTTACACGCCCACGCACCTTGATTTGCAAAGCACTAAAAAGAAACTTCCCAAGTCCTTCCAGGGTTTTGTATGGAATCATGTTCTAGTTTTCAGCCTTAGTATTTCAGTAGTACTGCTGGATTCCGCATTAGCATCCAATATTCTGATAGTAATCATATAGTTCATAAATGCCTTGGCTCTAAAGATCTATCTTGACCTTTCCTGGAGATTTTTTGTGGCTTTGCTTATACCCAGGCAGTTTGGAAACCAGCATTGTGGCAAACATACCACAGTAAAATATGACTTCCAGTGCAGAATCTGTTAGCTGCTGAGAGAACCTCTGCTTTCACTTAGTTTGTAGCCCTTATGAAGTGAAGAAAATCCTGAAAATATGTAGGTGTAGGCTGTTCTCACATGGTATGGGTCCATCACTATTTATCTTCTGAGCAAAATGATGGAGGTAAATGTCTTTATTTCCTGTTCACTTTCTTGTTCTTGCCCAGTAACTATTGTGCATATATGGATGCAGTTTGTTGATGGCATTTTGCTACTGTGAACTTTACCACCAACTTGACTTCGTGAGATTTCTGAGGGTTGTGTCCTATGACATGAATGTTACCCCTCTTTCTGTTTCCTAGCAGTTGTTGCTGTGCAAGTGAAAGAAGAAATGCTTGATGACTCAGCGATGGAACTTGAAGCCCCACAGCTTCCAGTTCCCATCAGCTGTTTAAAGGATGAAGACATGGAAACGGAAGCACCAGCCAGTCCTGTGCCAACTGGCTGCTTAAAGGATGAGGATGTGGAACCAGAAGCTCCAACAAGCCCTCACCTGCTCGGTTCCTTCAAGGACGAGGATATGGAACCAGAAGCTCCAGCAAGCCCTGTACTGATCAGCTGCTTAAAGGATGAAGATGTGGATTAGAGCTTCAGGCAGCTTCAGGAGACCCAATAGTCCTGCACAGCAGTCCTTGAGCAAACGAGTGAATCGCTGGCCTCGTTTGGGAACTTGAGCTGTACATTACAAAGCTGTAGTTTTTTTAAATAGAAGATGACGTCCTCGGAAAAGAGATGCCATCAAGTCATGTAGAAAGACAAGCCTTCAGTGCCTTTCTGAGCGGCATTGCAAGAACTGAGGATGAACGTCTGTGCTTCAGAATTCTGTAACGAGGGGAGGAGCTGCCACCAGGCATTTCAGTTGTATATTGATTGAGCCTGTATATAAATAAACACCAAAGAACTCTAATCTCAGGCGGTAGGACAACTTGCACCAGCCCGATCCATACCGTTGAAGAAATTTCATTTCATTTATTTCATTTCCATACCGCCCCACAGCCGAAGCTCTCTGGGCGGTTCAGAACAGTTTGTGCATAAAAACAACAATAAAAAAAATACAAAATAGTTAAGATTAAAAACCAAATTTAAAAACAGTTTAAAATAACAAACCAAAAGTTAATAAAACTAAGCCTACAGGTGACATTCCCCCCCCCCCGTGCTATTTTAGCTCTTAACTATGAATGCCTTGGCATAGAGGGAAGTCTTAACCTGGTGCCGAAAAGATAGTAAGGTTGGCTCCAGGCGGGTCTCAGTGGGGAGCTTATTCCATAATTGGGGGGCTACCACTGAGAAGGCCCTCCTCGTTGCCACCAACCAAGCCTCTCTTGGAGGTGGCAGTCGGAGGAGGGCCCCAGATGTTGAGCGTAGTGTCTGGGTAGATTGTGGTTGGGAGAGACGTTCCGTCAGGTATTGTGGTCCTAAGCTGTGTAGGGCTTTATAGGTTAGAACCAGTACCTTGAATTCGGCTCGGAAGCATATTGGCAGCCAGTGCAAACGGGCCAGAACTGGTGTAATGTGCTCGGACCTTCTGGTCCCCGCAATAAGCCTGGCTGCCGCATTTTGCACAAGCTGCAGCTTCCGAACAGTCTTCAAAGGCAGCCCCACGTAAATTGCCTCCCAGAGAAGTAAAGGGAAAGCTTCTACAACATATCCAGGACTTTTAATCATGGCCCACCACTAGAAAGAGATGAGGAAACCAATTGCTGGGATAGGAATTAATAGTGGGCATTTATTTTTCCTCTCTCCATACTGTGAACTAAAACAAATTTTGACAGAGAGAAGGAGAAAATTTATAGTAAACTTTTTAAAATGGACAGTGCAAATTGTGTGCTGTTTCCTTTGCCCTTTTTATTGTACCAACTCAAATTGTATTGATGAAACCTGTAAATAAAATTTAGTAGATAAGCCATCTTGTCTTTGGAAGAAATAAGTCTTCTCTAGTCAAGGGAAGATGGGTATGAAGGGCAGGATTCCTACAGAAGTAAGGTGTCCATTCTTTGCTAGTTCTAAAGCACACCTGTCCTCACTCTTTGTAAGGTCCTCTATCTGCAAGTGATGACTTTGCCTTTTGACTACTTTGGCAAAATGGTTCCCAGTGTCATAATCATTGTGAAGGTTCTGGTAAGTTGTGGGAGGGGGCTTGCCCCCAAAACTCTCAACTCCCTACCCTCTGGCCAGCGGGCAAACAAACCACCCGGTAGACTGCCACCACCCCTTCTCATCCACCCAGTCCAAGCCAGGGGATAATTGGGCCTTTCCGGATATCCTGGGGACCCAGAAATAAGGGTTCATCTGATCACCCTCTATTTCTAGCCCTCCAGCCTAAAACCCTAAACAGTAGCCCAACCAAAGCAGAAGGCGCTGAATTTAGTACCGAGGCCAGATCCAGAGCAGAACATACTCAGACTGGAAACAGTGAACTTTATTTACAATAAGGAAGAGGGACAAAAGGTAAAATTTATTTATTTTTGTGGAGGAAGGGGGGGCTGGCTGACCCGCCACACCCCCACCCTTTCCTACTCCAAAGGAACCAAGACCCCCTGAGATCTCAAGATACCAGATTGCCAGCCTCAGCTGTCTGCAATCCTACTTGAATCTCTGTTTAGGGACTCGCCTTCAATTTCTGTAACCTGGACTTAGATACTGAACCAAGCAGAGTAACTACAAAACCCATGTGGGGTAAAACCACGACAAGGTTTATTCTGGTCGCATTTTACAACAAGATTAGGGAAATGAGAGAAGCACACAAAATAGAGAGACACTTTAGTACACAGTAAAGCTGCAAAACAATAAAACCTGATTCCTTAATATCTCTCAGGCATATACCTATGTTACCTGAGGGTGTTCTCTTCAAGGGTTAAATCCAGCACAGCCTCGCTGCCCGAGGGAGATTACCACACCTACCCGAAGGTCCGAGATGGGTAAAACTCCCACAAGGCTTGCCTTTACTAGAGCCCTCAATCCAGCTAATTTTACCAGGAGCTGCTTGGGGTCAGTTCCTGAGGGGGGCCCCCCTAAAGGCTTGGGCCCCTCTTTGGCGCGCTGCCATGGCTCCAACCGCTGGGCAGCCACGCTACCAAAGACCAAGAGACAAAGACCAAAAACCACGCTTTGGGAAATATACCTTTTTCCCCCCTCCCCTCCTCTGCTGCCTCTTAGCCAATCACCATGCACCTCACCTGGCCAGGCAGGGGGACGGGAACTCATGACTTGAACTATTTACATATGAAAGCCCTAGGCCAACTTCTCTAGTTTCCTCCCAGCCCCCTCAACTGGCCCCACTTGGTTTACACATGAGGAGGCGTGTGTGTGTGTGTGTGTGTGTGTATGTGTATGTGCGTGCATGCATGCAGGAACCCCCAAAGGCCCCTTTCTCCACACGCTAACTATGCACACCCCACCCCTGCCGGTTCACACATGAGGTGTGTGTGTGTACCCCCAAAGGCTCGTTTCTCCACAATTTTATTATATTTGTTAATCGCCCAAACAGTGTGCAAAGACAAAAGGGTGCACAGGGCCATTCCACCAGCCCTGCTGAAAGGCCTCCCTCATGAAGGCCCCTCCTCCCTCTACTGTCACCACCACCAGCCATTCTAGCAGGCTGTGCAGAGGAGACAGGGAGCGCAGGGCCATTCCACCAGCCCTGCCAGGAGTATTCATTAATATTCCCCCTTCTTCCCTCCCCATTCCTTTTTCCTTTTGTGTCCTGTCTTTTTAGATTGTAAGCCTGCGGGCAGGGACTGTCTTGTTAATTGCTGTAAACCGCCCAGAGAGCTTCAGCTATTGGGCAGTATAAAAATGAAATGAAATAAATAAATAAATGAAGATCAAAAACCAGAATATTAAACAATGAAGAAATCCTTTGAAATCCTCCTGCAGGCTAAAACAATAAACCCTATCTAGTCTCTCCCATACGTTACCCTCAGGTAAGGTTCTTTCGATGGGACAAGGCTTAATCAAGATTGCAGGTTCACAAATGCAATCCGAAGATCAGGATGCCTTCCTCATGAAGGCCAGATGAAGAACGCCTAGCAGCCCAAACCCTCCTAACTTTATTCCCGCCCCCCCACGCCCAGGCCTTTGACCAGTATGAGATGAGCCTCCATGGCCAATCACAGTCAGCTGGATGACTTCTTCGGCTTCCTGGATGGGAGGAGGGATTAAAAGACCCTTACTGCCATCCAGCTGAAATCAGTCAGCCTAATTGTTGGCTGCTGTTCAGCTCTGACCTTGAAGGGCTGGAGCCTAGCAAAAAACCATGATAAGGCAGGCAGGTGGTTGCAATAAGTGCATGCCAGTCCCTTCTCGTGAAATACGGCCTCTTGTTAGCAGCAAAAATCTCCAAAGAAAAATGAATTTCTTCACAATCATGCTACCAAGAGTTAAAACCCTTGGAATCTGGTAGTTTGAACAGAACTACCAGAACATGTAGCAGAGAGCCACAGCTGCTGAAGAGCTGTCTTCATTGTGTTCCCACATCCCAAGTAAGTCTTGTTAGATTAGACCACAATTTTTAGCATGTACAATATGAACACAGGCGAGAATCATAATGCATGGTGTGACTCTTTAGTTTTCCTCCTCAGTAGCTGAGCTCCCTTGTGTTTTGATAGAAGCTTGAAGAACTATTGGCAATGCGCTGTAATGCACTGGAAGTCTGAGTGGGGCTTGCAGGCTTCAACATTCCCATGCTCCTCACCACTGCTGAATCTCTCTATTGCCTTCTGACTCCTGTTTGTTTCCCACTCAGTCCATACAACCACTCCCAAACTGAAGCCTTTATGTTTTTAAATGTGATTTCTGGAATCAAAAGGGATTGGAATGTGCTATTATTCCACATCGCATATTCTGTTTTAAAGTGACACCAGTGGATTCTCAAACATCCTTGTCACACTCTTTCCAGTGAGCGTCTTGATGGGCCCAGAAGCCAGTGTGTCAATTTGGTCAAGAGAAGGGTCTTGCAAAAGGATACTGTGGGAGGGGGGCTTACAACGACCCCAAACTGTGGACCTTCCCTGTCAAGCTATGCTTCCTTCCCAGCCTCTCGGGCCTAAAGCCGATGTGATGGCAGCTGCTATTCATCCCCATTCCCCAGCAAATAAATAAATGTTTACACTGGCACGGGAAGACTCCCAATCTGACTGTATTTTTGAACAAATTCTATCCCTTCTTGCAGATGTTTGGAATCTTCACTTATTTCTTTCAAAATAAGGTAGGGGTGTGTGTGTGTTTTAATAAGAATGCTTTAGCTGCACTTGTGTTACTACTTCCAGTTTTGTTGTTTATAAAACTATATACATTATAACAAGACCAGAAATATAGAGCTTAGAAACAATAGAAATGGGTGTCATACACTAATTCTGTGCTCAGTTGTTACATGTAGGACTGAAGCCGTGTTCTGGTTTTTCTGTTTAGACTTCAATATGGCTTATTATTTGTACTTTTTTAAATAGCTGGTGCATACATAGTACTTGCAATTAAAATCTGCATCATATGTTACATGGGCAGTGTGCTTCCTACTTAAGAATATACATTCTTAATATAAATTGGTGTCATTTGTGCAAGGCAACTTCCTCTTTGGGTGATGGGTGGAGGGAGGTTCCCTAGTGTGGTTAAAATTTGCCTAAGCCTCATCGGAATTGTTCTGAAAAGTGGCTTACCAGGTGGAGAGACACCCACATGAGTTATATTCACAGTAGCAAACATCTTGCCAATGTAATGTATGAAGCAACCTTAACATTTAACACAGTGGGAGCAGAAAAAGATGGGCAATGGTAGACCTTCAGAACGACCTCCTGTCGTTTGAAAGTTTATAGTTGAAAACTCTCCAGTCTTTGTGCTGAGCTGAGCTAGTGAGATAATTTAACAATGATTAAAGGTATGCTTAAGGCCAGCCTCATGCCAAATGGCAGCTTCCCTGGTTTTTAAACCCCATTTACTAGTTATGCTTTTCCACCATCCTGCTATTTAAAAACCTCCCAGGAGGAAATTCCACAGCTTTCCTGGGCAACTTGTTCCGTTGTCTGTTCTTTTTTGCAGTAAGAAGACATTTCCTGATAAGTGGTGTGGAGAAAGCCCAACACAAGTCTGCACACACACACACACAGTCTTCACCCAAGGGAGGGGACGAGGAAGGGGGGATGAAGTCACAGGAGAAGCAGCCAGACAGGCCGTCATCCCCAACAAAGAAGAGTCTGGGTGGAGATCCACAAAACCCAGGAAGGACCATCAAGAACCATCAAACTATCAGGGCAGTCTCAAAGAGCTGTGAAGTACCAGTACGTCACCTTCTCCCCGGGCAGGAATAAGCCCACCTGATACGAAGGGGCAGGCATAAGCCCCCACCTGACCTGGAGGGTGGGGGGAGCGGGAACTCAGGGGTAGAAAACCCCTCTCCCTTCCGGTAGAGGGTTGTTGGGAACCCAGGGTACTTCGGGGCCAGATTCGTCCTTCAAGCGGCAGCCTGAGTAAGCCATTCTCATCCCCGGATTGGCCGACCCGGAGCCAGGCTGAAACTGACTAGCGTAAAGTCTCTGATCTGAGGTAATTGACCAGATTCAATCCGCTAGCCTAGGAGCCTGTTCATTGAGTAACGCAGGGGTCAACTAAGGTTGTGTTGACATTGTAGTATTCCTGGAAAGCTGTTAGTTCCGCTCTGTGTTTTGTGTAAATAAATAAAAGCCTTATTTGGTCATTTAAAGGGCTTCGGTTTCCTCTTGTGCGCGAAAGCCTCTCAGGTGGTCGCCAGCGCTCGTACGGGCTGTAACTCAGTGCCGGTTAACCCGTTAAGTGTCGAACTCACGCAAAGGATCCTGCTAGTGATCCTTCACATGGTGGCAGACGACGGGACAATTGGAAACCACAATTAACGGACGGAACTAACAGGGTCTAGGGCAGGCTAGCGGATTGCTGGAAAGCGCTCAGACCAAAGTAATGAATAGCCTGAGCCAGGAACAGCTGGAGCTAGGGAGCAGCCCAGAGACCCCAACCAGAGAAGGGAGCCAGGTCTCCACAATGGAGTGGGTAGTGCGGCCGAAGATTGCAAACCAGGAGGGGGGGAGCCCCCTCATCCTTGCTGGCAGGGCAGGAACCCAAGCAATGGGGTAGCCCCAGCCTTACGAGTAGCCTCAGGAGAAGCGAGAGGAGGGACCCCGAGTTAGAGGAAGACCTCGACAGAGGGGTTGCTGGTGGGGCCATAGGAGGAGGAGTCTTAGATGCCCTCTTCCCCCAACTTAATTGGCAGCAGACCAGGGAGGTGATGTGACATCAACAAGAGATGATCCAGCATCAGCAAGCGGCGCTGCAGATGCAGCTGGAGTTGGCCAGGCTGACCGCGGGCGCCGGACAGGGGGGACCCCCTACACCCCAGAGTGGGAGCACCCCGACCCCTAAATGGGACAGGAAGCAATTTCCCACCTACAAGCCCGGGCAGGACGTGTTGATCTTCTTCACCCTGTTCGAAGCTGCCTGCCTGGAGCAGAAGGTGCCGGACAATTTGAGAATGTCTGCCTTGAGGACTCAGGTCAGCGGGGAGCTGGCTGATCTCCTGGGTATTCACACCCAAACTGCCCCCTTGGACTATGTGGCATTCAAGGAGACTGTGAGGGAGAGGTTTGCCCTCACAGCCGAACATTGTCGCCGTAAATTTCGTTACGGGCAGCCTTCCCCAGGGGACACGTATGCCTCCTGGATGGCGCACCTGGGGCAGGTTTGGGATGCGTGGATTGGGGTCACCGGGAAAACCACTTTGGCGGAGGTGCGAGAACTCATGATCCAGGAACAATTTTGTGCCACCATCCCAGAGGATTTGGCTACGACGGTGAGGGACCGGGACCCCCCAAACTGTCGGGAGATGGGCAAGTTGGCTGACCAAATGAGGCTATATCGGCAGCCCAAAGGAGCGAAGGGGGGCAACCTCAGTCGTGGCGGGGCCAGAGGGAGTGCAGAGAAGGGCAACCCCAAACCTCGGGAGGGAGCCCCAAGCAAGCCCAAAGAGAGCCCCAGCACCAGTGGCTGTTTTTACTGCAAGGAACCGGGTCACCTCAAGAGGAGTTGCCCCAAGCTCCTCGCGAAGAACTGCAACTCCAAGACATCCCCGGGCAAGGTGGGAAGGATGCTCGCTCCAGAGTCCCATGAACCGGAGGAACACGAGGAGGATCAGCAATCAAGCTCGTCCCTAGAGGAGGAAGTAGAAGATGCGGCGTGGTCCCTGATGAGCAGAGGACAGCATTCCCTTGGGGCCATCTTGCAAGCATCCCTGATGCGCATTGCCTCGCCGGAGCAACTGCGTTGGAGCCAGAGCAAATTCTGTGAGTCCATCTCTGTGAACAATGTTTCCCATGTGGGGTATAGGGACACCGGGGCGGACATAACTGCTTTACCTCGGAGTAAGGTAAAGAAGAGACAGCTGTTAAAAGGGCGTACCTGTGCCATAAAGCCCTATAACTCCCCCAACATAGCTGTTCCCCTTGCCCGGGTCTGGGTCAAGTACAAGGGATGGGAAGGGAAGGTGGATGTTATAGTACATGGACAACAAGAATGGGGGATCATCATTGGGAACGACATTGCGTTCCGGGCTGCCCAGGTCAAGGTGGGGGTGGTGACACGACGTCAGGCCAAACAAGCCCCTGCCCCACAGCCTCCCAGCCCCCCGACCCCCCATCCCGGTCGCAGTAAAGTGACCCCGGCAACCAACTGTTCTCCGCTGCTCCCCTCTGCTTCGGTGAGGGAGGAGGACCAAGGGGGGTTCGCCCCAATGGCCCGGGATTTTGGAGCTCAAAAGGTGTTCCAGGAGGAGCAGCAGCACGACCCGTCTCTCCGAGAATGCCGGGATCGGGTCGGTCAAGTGCTGGGGGCAGGGGACCAGTCAGAACAGTTTTTGTGGGAAGCAGGAGCCCTTTACCGAGAGTTCTCCCCAAAAATCGAACCGGGTCCCCAGCCAAAGAAAAGACAATTAGTTGTGCCTGCAAGGTACCGCCAGGCTGTGCTGCAGTTGGCCCACGATGTAGCGTGGGGAGGTCACTTGGGACAGAAACGGACATTAGCCAGGGTGACAGAGGGGTTTTATTGGCCCATGGTGGCGAATGAAGTCCGAGAATATTGCCGGTCCTGCGATGTCTGCCAGCGGGTGGGGCATAACCGGGACCACCCGAAAGCCCCCCTTCAACCCCTACCCATTGTGGGCACCCCTTTTGAAAGGATAGGGTTGGATATTGTGGGACCCTTGAATCCCCCCACCAAGACGGGGAAGAAGTTTATACTGACTGTTGTTGACTTTGCCACTCGCTATGCCGAGGCTTTTGCCCTAGCCTCCATTTCCGCTACCAGCCTGGCTAAGACTCTCCTTTCTCTTTTCGCCCGCCTAGGAATGCCCCACACGGTGGTTTCGGACTGCGGCACGGGATTCGTGTCCAAATTGTTTTTTAAAATGTGGGAATTAGGGGGTGTGGAGCATCTGACTTTGGTGCCATATCATCACGAGACAAATGGGCTGGTGGAGCGTTTCAATCAGACTCTTGAGAAAATGATCAGAGCTTATGCGGCTAAGCACCCCGGGACTTGGGATCAAGCTCTCCCCTACCTGTTGTTCGCGTACCGGGACTCCCCCCAAGAGAGCCTGGGATTCTCCCCCAACGAACTGATGTTTGGGAGGGAGCTAAGGGGACCTTTGGCTCTGTTACGGGCGGAATGGGAGGGGGTTGCCGCAGAATCTTCCATGCCGGTGCATACCTTCATGCAGCACCTCCAAACTGTCCTTCGGGAGGTGCGGGAGACGGCACAACAGCATCTCGGAGCAGCACAACAGCGGCAGAGCACGTGGTACAACCGGACGGCTGTGCCATGGACTTTTGAAGTGGGGGACCAGGTGTTGGTACTGCGCCCCCCAAAAACGGACAAGTTGTGCTTGAAATGGGAGGGTCCGGGGACTGTGATTGGAAGGTCGGGGGAGGTGAACTATCAAGTGGCTTTTCCTGGACAGCCGGGGAGGCAAAAGGTATTTCATGTGAATATGTTAAAATTGTATGTGGAACGGGGGACGAAGGTGGGGGGAGTGCAGGAATGTGTGGACCAGGGAACCTCTGACGGGGATTTGTTGGCCGAATGGGGGGAAGGGGGAGGAATGGATGAGATCCAACTGTCCCCCTCTCTGTCGGAACAGCAGCGGCGGCAGATTATCCAGGTCTTAGAGGACTTCCAGCCTATGTTCTCTGACTGTCCGGGATGCACCACACTCACACAACATACCATTGACACGGGGAATAGCCCCCCTATACAGTCCCTACCCTACCGGGCGGTGGGGCCCCATGCCCAGGTCATTGCCGATGAAGTTCAAGCCATGCTAGACCTTGGAGTCATTGTCCCCAGCTCTAGCCCCTGGTCCTTCCCTATAGTGTTAGTAGCCAAGAAAGATGGGGGTGTTCGGTTCTGCGTCGATTATCGAAAAATAAACAAAGTGACTGTCCCTGACCCATACCCCATCCCCAACATGGATGTGCTGTTGGAACGGCTAGGGGGGGCCAAGTACATTACTACCCTGGACCTGACGAAGGGTTATTGGCAGGTCCCGCTTGATTCGGATGCTGCCTTGAAGTCTGCTTTTGTGACCCACCTGGGGTTGTTCCAATTCACCACCCTCCCTTTCGGAGTCCGGAACGGTCCGGCTACCTTCCAGAGGCTGGTGAATGGGATGCTGAATGGGCTGGGGGAGTTTGCCTGTGCATATCTGGACGATATAGCCATTTTTAGCTCCACCTGGGAGCAGCATTTGCAACATGTCCGCCAGGTATTTCAGAGGATTCAGGACGCCGGGCTGACTGTGAAGGCAAAAAAGTGCCAGGTCGGGCGGGGGGAGGTGGAGTATCTTGGACACAAGGTGGGGGGAGGTAGTGTCAAGCCCCTAGAAGCCAAGATCGAGTCGGTTCGCACCTGGCCCCAACCCCAGACGAAGAAGCAGGTTCAGGCTTTTTTTAGGACTGGCTGGCTATTATCGTAAGTTTGTGCCCCATTTTAGCCAGCTAGCCGCCCCCCTGAGAGATTTGTGCAAGAAGCGGCAACCCGTTAAGGTCCAGTGGTCCGCCGCTTGCCAAGCAGCATTCGAGGGATTGAAAGCCTGCTTGATGGCAGCCCCTGTGCTGCAAGCACCAGATTTTGAAGCCCCTTTTGTCCTGCAGACGGATGCCTCGGAAGCAGGGATGGGAGCCGTCTTGCTGCAGGAGCAGCCAGGGCAAGGACTGTGCCCTGTCGCCTTTCTGAGCAAAAAACTTTTACCTCGGGAGTGGAACTTGGCCACTGTCGAGAAAGAATGCCTGGCAATAGTGTGGGCAGTGACCAAGCTTCGCCCCTATCTGTGGGGCCGACGGTTCCTGTTGCAGACCGACCATTCCCCCTTGTGCTGGCTGGATAGGGTGAAGGGGTCCAACCAAAAGTTGTTGCGGTGGACTTTAGCCCTGCAGGATTTTGATTTTTCAGTAGAGCACATCAAGGGTAAGGACAACATCGTGGCAGATGGATTGTCCCGGGCTTTCTCAGTAGGAGACAGTTAGATGGGGATTGGGGTGGTGGACCCCAATGCCATCTTTCCCCAAATGGGAGGGTGTGGAGAAAGCCCAACACAAGTCTGCACACACACACACACACAGTCTTCACCCAAGGGAGGGGGCGAGGAAGGGGGGATGAAGTCACAGGAGAAGCAGCCAGACAGGCCGTCATCCCCAACAAAGAAGAGTCTGGGTGGAGATCCACAAAACCCAGGAAGGACCATCAAGAACCATCAAACTATCAGGGCAGTCTCAAAGAGCTGTGAAGTACCAGTACGTCACCTTCTCCCCGGGCAGGAATAAGCCCACCTGATACGAAGGGGCAGGCATAAGCCCCCACCTGACCTGGAGGGTGGGGGGAGCGGGAACTCAGGGGTAGAAAACCCCTCTCCCTTCCGGTAGAGGGTTGTTGGGAACCCAGGGTACTTCGGGGCCAGATTCGTCCTTCAAGCGGCAGCCTGAATAAGCCATTCTCATCCCCGGATCGGCTGACCCGGAGCCAGGCTGAAACTGACTAGCGTAAAGTCTCTGATCTGAGGTAATCGACCAGATTCAATCCGCTAGCCTAGGAGCCTGTTCATTGAGTAACACAGTGGTCAACTAAGGTTGTGTTGACATTGTAGTATTCCTGGAAAGCTGTTAGTTCCGCTCTGTGTTTTGTGTAAATAAATAAAAGCCTTATTTGGTCATTTAAAGGGCTTCGGTTTCCTCTTGTGCACGAAAGCCTCTCAGGTGGTCGCCAGCGCTCGTACGGGCTGTAACTCAGTGCCGGTTAACCCGTTAAGCGCCGAACTCACGCAAAGGATCCTGCTAGTGATCCTTCACAAGTGGCTTTCAGCTACTATAAACATAGTTAGGATCAGGTTGCAAATCTGTTGTCCAAGAGCTTGCACCCATTGCTGCTCGTTCCCCCCCCCCCCTGTAAGTTGTTTTTTGGAAGCCTTTTAATTCTTTGGAACCTATCATGTGACCTTTTCATTTCTCCCAGATTCAACATGATTTCAACTTGTCCTTCCATCCCATGCTTCTTTAAAACCTATTGTCTCTCTTCTCTGCATTGAATCCTCTACAATTTATCTTCCATAAAATATGTACCACCTTCAGACTTTTCCCTCTCCACTTTTCCCCCACCGTGCGTAATTTGAGACACCTCTATCATGTCCACTCTTCCTCGCCTTTTTTCTAAACGAAAAAGTCCCAAGCGTTTCTTCATAGGGGAGTGGCTGCATGCAGCCCCTTGATCATTTTGGCTGCCCTTTTCTTCCCTTTTTCCAGCACTACACTGTTCTTTTTAAGGTGCAGTGATGAGAACTGTACACAATATTCCAAGGTTGGATGCAGGTTGGATTTCTATAATAGCATTATGATATTGGAGGTTTTATTTTTGATCTCTTTTTTCCACAGGATCCCTAACATGCATTTTGCCTTTTTCACAGCAGCCACACATTGGACTGTGCCTGAACGGACATTTTCAGCAGTAAAATTGCAAAGGTGGTTCAGTGTAAGCAAGTGTAAAGTGATGGACATTGTGGGGAAATAATCTTAAAGTCACATATACAGTGATGGGACCTGAGCTGACAGTGACTGACCAGGAAAGGGATCTTGGTGTTTTGGTGGATGAAAATATTGACTGTGTGTGTGTCAGCTATTGAAAAGGTGGATTCCATGTTCAGGATCATTAGGAAAGGAACTGAAAATAAAACTGAGTTTTGAGCAAAAATATACAGATCAAAGGCTGATTGTTCACCACTAAGATTAGCCATCTCTTAGCTCACATGACGCTAGCTACATCAGTGCATAAACTTGGCAAATGGAATATGTTGAGTGGCAGGAGGCAAAACACAAGTTGCCGACCTGCAGTTTAGTCAAGTGTTCTGATGCCTAAGAAAAGGGCTACAAGGTCATTAATATAAATGGTCTATACCACACACAACTTCCTTTTTAACCACTGCTCTCCTCCTACAAAGAGTGTACTGCCTTCTGTACTTCATCCAGCAAAATGCTCCTAGTCAGGACTTTGTTATTCTACAATTCAGCAAAGGTGCAAAAGCAGCACAGAATTCAGTAATGGGCACAAAATTAATCAATCTTAAGAATCAACGTTTTTTTTTAAAGCAAACTTTAATCTTTTTGAAAAGACCTTTTGGGGGGTACAAAGAGAGGCTTGAAAGTGTGGGACACGTCTGAGGGGTGCTCAGCTCCTTGCACTGCTTCCTGATGTGCAGAATAAATTATAAAAACTAAGTGTGCGCATTTGCCTAATTTGAACAGCTCATGGATTTCAGCTATACAGTACTTGGTGCAAAATTCTGAATGGTGGGATGGGTTTTTGCATACATCTCTGCTGGCCACCTCTTCTAACATCCTGCGATCACCTGTCTTTTGGTACAATCAAGTCTGCTTTCTTCCATTGAAAATACACCTACTTTAGTAATATGGATTTATAGGTCATAAATGTATCTACCGATGGACATGCTTTCTTTCTTTCTCTAACCCTGCTTTTCTAATAGCTGAGAAGATGAGCAGCATGGTTCTCGCGGTGGCCTTTCTTTCTTCTTCATGCCTTGCTTTTCTTGCTTCCCTTAAATTGCATGCTTCCTGCCCGCTGCCTCTTATTGGAGGAGCTTCTTCCGGCTTTGGCTTTGGCTTTAGTTGAGCTGGTTCGTTTGGCTTTCTTGGTACTCCATCCTGGGCAGCTTTGGAAGGTAGTTGTGAGCTTCACCTTTTGGCCACGTACATCTGCTGGTGAGCCACAGGTGGCTCCTACTTTCAGGTTCAGCTTGTCAAGCCACCTGACAAATAGAGGGAAGAGGTGAGAAATTATAATCCACCTGACCACTGAGCCCACATATATTCATATTTATTTATTTATTATATTTATTAATCGCCCATCTGGCTGGCCACCCAGCCACCCTGGGCGATGTACAATTAAAATAATACAGTAAAACAATACAATAAAATATATTAATTAAAATAGTATAAAAAATTCTTTTAAAATCCTAACCCACCCCATATTCCCGCCTGAACAGCCATGTTTTTAATGCATGGCGGAAGCTCATCAAGGAGGGGGCATGGCAAAGGTCACTAGGGAGGGAGTTCCATAACATGGGGGCCGCCACAGAGAAGGCCCTCTTCCTAGTCCCCACCAGCCTGGCTGCTCTGGCTGCTCTGGCTGATGGGATAAGGAGAAGGCAGTCTGTGGCAGATCTTGTTGAGCGGCCTACTTGATGTTGCTGGAGGCGCTCCTTGAGATAAACTGGGCTGGAGCCGTGTAGGGTTTTAAAGGTCAAAACCAACACCATGAATTCGTCTCGGCAAGCAACTGGTAGCCAGTGCAACTCCTTAAGCACTGGCGTGATGTGATTACGCCGGTGGCTGCCCTTAATCAGGCGAGCCGCCGCGTTCTGTACCAGCTGAAGCTTCCGAACCATCTTCCAGGGTAACCCGAAGTAGAGCGCATTACAGTAGTCTAGGCGAGAGGAGACCAAGGCATGAACCACTGATGGGAGCAGATGCTTAGGAAGGTAGGGGCGCAGCAGCCATATCAGATGGAGTTGATACAGCGCTGCCCGGCTCACAGCTGCCACCTGAGCCTCCATGGACAGCTGGGAGTCTGGGAGTCTAGAATGACCCCCAAGCTGCGGAGATGTACCCCATTCAGCACCAGGTCAACATCCCCTAACCTTCCCTTGTCTCCCACCAGAAGTACCTCGGTCTTGTCGGGGTTCAGTTTCAACATGTTCCTTCCCATCTAGCCACCCACTGCCTCCAGGCACTTTGACAGGATCTCAACGGCCAACATTGGTGAGGACTTGAAAGAGAGGTAGAGCTGCGTGTCATCCGCATATTGATGACACCGCACCCCAAACCTCCTGATGATAGCTCCCAGCAGCTTTAGGTAGATGTTGAATAGCATCGGGGAGAGGATGGAACCTTCGGCACCCCACAAGTGAGCAGCCGAGGTTCCGAAGCCTCCTCCGCAAGAACTACCCTCTGGCACCTTCCAGAGAGGAAGGATCGGAACCACTGTAATACAGTGCTTCCGATATCCAACCCCTCCAGGCAGTCCAGGAGGATACCGTGGTCAACGGTATCAAAAGCCGCTGAGAGATTGAGGAGGACTAGGAAGGAGCATTCGCCCCTATCCA
The DNA here is from genome assembly GCA_021292165.1 of Shinisaurus crocodilurus. Taxonomy (NCBI): domain Eukaryota; kingdom Metazoa; phylum Chordata; class Lepidosauria; order Squamata; family Shinisauridae; genus Shinisaurus; species Shinisaurus crocodilurus. Next base: position 252,586,714 of record CM037879.1, on the reverse strand, counting down.
AGGCCCTCCTCATATCATCCACCAAGGCGACCAAGGCTGTTTCCGTCCCATGTCCAGGCCTGAAGCCCGACTGGCATGGATCTAAGTAATCGGCTTTATCCAAGTGTGCCTTCAACTGAGGCCCCACCACTCGCTCAATCACCTTGCCCAGAAATGGCAAATTGGAGACTGGGTGAAAGTTGTTCAGGTCTTGGGGGACTAAGGAGGGCTTCTTTAAAAGTGGTCTTACTGCAGCCTCCTTAAGGCTGATGGGATCACTCCCTCATTGAGGGAGGCATTTACCACCGCCCTGATCCCCTCACCCAGTCTCTCCCTGCAGCTCATAACGAGCCAGGGCGGGCAAGGATCAAGCAAGCAGGTGGTGGGCTTCACAGATGAAAGCACCTTGTCCACTTCATCAGAAGGAAGAGGCCGGAACCGATCCCACAAAACCGATCTACCATTGGCCTCCTCCCGCTCACTTCCTGTATCCACGACGCACGAAATCCCACTCCTAATCCAATCAATTTTATCTGCAAAGTGCTTCGCTAAAGCCTCACAGCAGCACAGGAGGCTTTGGATTGTTCCATCGGATCAGGAACAACTGGACCGACCAGGCTCCAAACCACTTGGAACAGCCTCCTGGGGCAGCACTCCGCAGACGCAGTGGAGGCAGCATAGAAATTCTTTTTTGCTGCCTCCACCGCCACCCGGTAGGCTGAAGATGCAGCTCTAACCTGTGTTCAATCGTCTTCGGAGTGGGATCTACGCCATCGGCGCTCTAGCCTTCTCACCTCCTGCTTCAGAGCTCGCAGTGATGGAGTAAACCAAGGGATTACAGATGTTTTTTTGGGTAACGGACCTGGCATTACACAGCAGCAAACGCAAGGGTGGGGAAGGAGCCTTGCTTTTCTTTTCTTGTACTCCTGTACATTTTCATAAGTTTCTGGAGGCTCTTTCCATTATTGTGAAATACACAGAGGAGTGGGTAAGAAAGCATGATAAGAAGGCATGATGTTTTCATTAACTTACCCGATATCATTTTCTAAGGCAAATATGTAACACGGATGATCAGCTTGACACAATCAGTGGGCCATCCATCAGCTGTGGGGTTGCATATCCCCTAACTATCAATAGAGCTTTGGACCAGACTAGTGATAGGCAACCTTTTTTCTGCTGAGGGCAGTATTCCATGTGGGTAATTGTCGGGCTGCGTATTGGTGAATGGGGCCCAAGCCAGTGGTGGGCGGTGCCAGAGCCAAATGTGGGTGGGTCACCCCCTTTTCCTTTCTGCCGCCCTCTTTTTGTTCTTCCCTCTTCCTTCCCATGCAGCAGGCTGCCATGGAAGGGACAGTTCACTTTTGCCAGAATTGATTGCATACAGAGGGCTTTCAAAATTAGGTCAAAGGCTGCAGGTTTCCCTCTCCTGGCCTAGAGAGACACTGTGGCATTTGAGGTTGGCTTATAGCAAGGGTTGGTGACTTGTGGCCCTCCAGATGTTTTGGCCTATCACTCCCATGATCCCTCATCATTGGCCGTGCTGGCTAGGGCTGATGGGAGTGGTAGTCCAAAACATCTGGAGGGCCACAAGTTGCCCACCCCTGGCTTACAGCTTCTTAGCTTAAAAGAAGAAGGAATTGTATTAGAAGTGGGTTAGTATAAAGAAATATTTGCTCAATATCTGTTGCTCTTGGGACATTTTTTCCCTACTCAGCATTTTGCAATAAAAAGAGGGCCATGTCCCATTTACTCTTGATGCTTCTCACATATTTCACTTTCACTTAGTTGGCCCAAGCCATTTTATTATCTTTTGAGGCTGTGCCACGAAATCCAAATGGCACACCCCAGGATCCCTTGCAATATCTGAACTCTCAAATCATGTGCAGTTGCAACTGTAAGATTTAGTTTGTAAACCAGGACCTGCTTTTTGGTGTGTGTGTGTGTGTGTGTGTGTGTGTGTATTTTGCAGCAAGGCGAGACATGATAGTTGTCTTCAAATAGCTGAGAGGCTGTCATGCAGAAGATAAAGCAGAGTTGTTCTCTGATACTCCAGAGGACAGGAGTAGGTGGAAATTGCAGGGAAGCAGATTTTGTGCAAACATTAGGACAAGAGAGGGCAATCTCCAGCTTGCAGGCCACAGAGGTGCCCAATCTAGCTCCTGGAGGGTTGGGTACCCTCTCTGGGCCCTGCCCCCTGGCCTAAAAGCTTGAGGAGGAGGTGTGGAAGAGGAAACCCCAAGTTATCTCCAATCTCTGATCAAAGATAACATGGGGCTTCCTTAGGACTGGCTCCTGCAAGCCCCGACTGAGTTTCTTCTTGCACACCATTCCTATTGAGACTAGATCATTGTGGGAAGGAGGAGCCTGACTTAGCCAGCCTCTGCAAGCCCCGGCTGAGTCGCTTTCTCCATGCAGAGAGAAGTGAAAAGGGGGACAGTGGGTGGGGCCAGATGACATCATGGGAGGGGGCAGGGCTTCTTGGTGTAATCCAGGCTTGCCCCCTTGGTCCAGGGTGGGGGTGCAGTCTGGCCCCTGGGCCAAAAAAGGTTGCTTAGCCCTGCATTAAGAGAAGCTATCTAATGGTAAAAGCTGTTAGACAGTAGACCAGACTGCCTCGGGAGGTGGTGGGCTCTCCTTTGCTGGAGGTATTTAAGCAGAGGCTGGGCAGCCATCTGTCAGGGTTGGTGTAGCTGTATCCTGCATTGCAGAACCTGCATTGAGCAGCGGGTTGGACTAAATGATCTCCACGGTCCCTTCCAACGCTATGAAAAAGCCATGTATGTTAATGGTACCGGAGAAATAATAAATGTAACCATATAACAGGAAGCAGAAGTAGACTGCTGTGCACTGATGTGACTCTAGGCAACAAAAGCCAGAGCAGTGTCCCTAATCACTTTGCTGAGATGGCTGGCAAGAGTGCTGGTCGGTGCACATTGATATGAGTTCTAAATTCTGCCAAATAAGAAAAAGGACAAGTGTTCCACCCACTGCTGTTCTACAAGCCCATGTGCAGTAGTAGAAACTATTGGCTCACTTGCGTAGTGGGAGAAGTTGACAACTGCAGTCGAAAGGTACATCACTCAGGTTGATGACTTCCAGAGCTGTGAAACCACGTAAGTCAGGCAAGGTGTGCATTTTGTTTTTCTCCAGGTACAGACTCTTTATCTTTGGACCCAAGCCAGCGAAGGTACCAGAGGAAATCTGCAGACACAGAATTGGTTGGATGTGGGCGGGGGGAGCTCAAGGACAACAGCAGTGAATTGTACATTAGCATCCTTATCTGGGCCAGTTATCCAGAACTTCAGCTCATGCTGATCTACTGTGTGTCCAACTAGTGTCAGCAGTGTCACTAGTGTGTAAAAATGCTCTTCTACTAATCCAGATATTTTAGGTGCCCAGTCCCACCCCAGACCTTTCAAATTGTGGATGCTGTGTAATGTAAACAAAGCTTCATTTTGGGGGATGAGAAAAATTGAATTGTTTCCCCAGACCTGGCCATCATTAGCCTATAGGCATAAAGGTAGTGGAGGAAAGGTATTCGCTCTAGGTTTAGCTTTTCCCATCTGGGTGCAATTTCTTTAGTACAGAAAGGTTAGCACTGCATCTTCTCCCAGTCCCTTCAAAAATCATTCGGTTGATGGTGCCCTTAAAACGGCAATAATTCCAGAATTGTGTTTATATACTGTGCAGCTACGTTGAATGCGAGCTGTATTTAGGAGGCTGCCATATACTGAGTCCATCTAGCTCAGTATTACACTGTCAGTGGCTCTCTGGGGTTTTAGGCAGATGCCTTTCCCAGCCCAAAGTGCAAGGGGTTGAACCTGGGACCTTTTGCATACAAAACACGTATTCTACTCTTGGGCTATGGCCCTTCCCTGTTCCTTGAAGAGCCTTTAACACCAGGGTGGGACAAAGGGGAAAGGGAGTATGCCTTGTCAGGATAGGTTATATTTTTGGAATATGGAATAGTAATTGTTTAATGGGATGGAAGCATATTAATTGGTCCCTAGGAGGGTGGGGGTGCACTTTATGATTTATTGTATGTAATTTAGTTCAAATTCTGTGTTATGGTTGTATTTTGTTATATTTTGTTTGGGAAAAATAAAATTGATGATGATGATGGAGGAGGAGGAGGAGGAGGGTGGGGAACATGTGGTCCTCCTGATGTTGGTGGACTATCACTCCCATCAGCCCTAGCCAGCATAGTGAATAGTGAGGGATGATGGGAGTTGTAGTCCAGCAACTTCTGGAAGGCCATACATTATCCTTCCCTGCTTTAACAGCTGTCTAGCAAAGAGAATTTTATTAGGGGCAGCTTCTCCCTTTGCCACTGGAAATGCCACACCTGCGTAAAAAAACATGAGAGCCACTTTCAAGGTCCAGGGGGAAGGTTCAGTTTCTGGCACCTCCAAGTAGGGCAGCATAAGACTGCTGCCTGATACTCCAGAGAGCAGTGGCCAGTGAGTGCAAACCAGTCCTCCCCAACGCAGAGCTCTCCAGATGTGTTTGACTACAACTCCCACCATCCTCAGCAAGCATGGCTAATATTCCTTACATGCAACTCTGCCTTTGATTAAATTTATCCCCTTTATGTTTTACACCACCAGTGAGGCTTGTGCTTAGGGAAAGGTAGCAAAATATGGCCTACAGGCTGACATATTTATATACTCTCCAAGTTTAATTTCTATTTAATAACATTAAACAAAGGAACATTCCTATGGCTGCAGAGAGATGTTCTTGGAAATATGATGGCAACAGAAGGCAAATCTTAATTTCCAACTCTCCCACTCCAGCTTACCTGTTCTAGCCCCATGTTATCTAGGTACAAGTGCTGTAGGGATCTTGCCACTGAGAGGAAGGCACCATTCCCAACATACTTTATGGGATTCTTGGACAACTTCAGTTCACTGAGCATGGGCAGACCTCTGAGGGATCTGGTGGGCACTGTCTGCAAAGAATTCTCATCTAGGTGCAGCTTCTCCAGCATCTTGGCATGACTCAGAGCTTTGGGAGACACCTGAGCAATGTGGTTTCCTGTTAGGTAGAGCCAGCGCAGCTTCTCCATCCCAGCCAGAGCATTATCTGGCAACTGACTGATGGAGTTGTGTTGCAAATGGAGGGCAAAGAGGTTGGGCAAGAGACTGAAGGCCCCCTTGGGCATGTGGGTGAATCCATTGTGGTCCAGGTAGAGATAGGCAAGCTGGGTGATCCCTTTGAAAACTTCAGCATCTATAGAAAATATGTCATTGTTGGACAGGTAAAGATAAACTAGTTTTTTCAGGTCCTGGAAAGCACCAGGCTGCAGTACAGCAATCTTACAGTTCTGCAAGTGGAGTGATGTCAGGTTCTTCAAGCCAGGGAAGGAGCCTTTTGGTATGGACCGAAACTCATTGTGACGCAAGTCCAGGAGTTGGGTGTTGCTAGGAAATCCTTTGGGAATGCTCTGGAGGTTTCTCCTGTCACAGTTGCCATGCTGGTAATCAGGTGAACAATTGCATCCTTTGGGGCACTTCATAGCAGCCCCCTCTGGTTCCCTGGTGACTGTGGCCACGCTGGGAAGCAGCTTCTCTTCTAAAGCATGACCTGTACACTTCATATCTGATGTCCTCAGAGATTCTAGGTGCTCTCCCCTAAAAGCAACAGGGCCAGCACACACCACATCAGCATGGATTCTTGCTTTTGCGGCCCACTCTTTAAAGGGGCGCATGTAACAAGTGCAAAGCACGGGGTTCCCTGTCAAGGTGATTTTTTTAAGGTGGGCCATTTCTGTCAGTGGCTGCAGCACAGACAGCTGGTTGTTGAACAGGTCGAGTGTATGTAGCACAGGGCACTTGACAAAAGCTCTGTGTGAGACATCCTGAAGGGCCATGTTGTCCAAGAAGAGCTGTTTCAAGGCAGCCATCTCAATGGCCTCCTCTCCAATATAGGTGATGGGATTGTGTCCGAGGTCCAGACGGTTTGTGCCTGACAGTCTAGACAGTGACTCGGTCGGAGGGAACTGCAGTTCATTGTGATCTAGGCTCAGCCTCCTAAGGGTTGGTAATCCACCAAAGGCTTCATTGGCAAGCACATGGAGCGAATTATGGGACAAATTTATCCACTTGATCAACTGAAGTCCCTGGAAGACCATATCTGGTAAGTAAACCAGTGAGTTCCTGGCCAGGTTAAGAAAGCTGAGGAAGCCCAGTTGTCCAAAAGCCCCTGGCTTTATTTCTTCAATGCGATTGTTTTCTAGAATAAGTTGCCGGAGAGAGGACAGGCCATCTAAAGACTCTTGATAGATGAAGACTATGTTATTGAAAGCCAGGTTGAGGTAGACCAGCCGTCCTAATCCTCTGAAAGCCCCTTCCTCAATGCTTTCCACCTTGCATCTCTGAAGGTTCAAGTGGGTGAGGTAAGGAATAGGAAAGAAAGCTCCTGCTGGGATGACTTTGATTTCATTACCCCGGATGTCCAATCTTTGGGTGACCTGTAGATACACAGATGAAACATTGATTTATCCCCAATTAATTATCCTTCTCTTTGTCTTTGGATCAAGACTCCCCTGGTAGTTTCCCAGTGTGTTGGGTAGTAATATGCTAATTATGTTAAAACGATCACTCATTTGGAATAGATCTAGGAGTAAATGTAGCCAATAAGTCTCACTTTTTGAACAAATTTCAATTTTAATCCCAGAAAAAGAAACCAATTAGAAAATTTCTCCAGATGAGAAAAGCGTAATGTATAGAAACATGTACTTGATATCAAATGGGAATTTAGATTATATGGTCATTAGAGTTTTGCTAAATCACAAAACTGGGTACAGTAATACCTTGGACTGCAAGTAACTTGGTTTGAGAGCGTTTTGCAAGATAAGCAAATGTTTAAATATTTATTTAAAAAAATTTTACTTGATATACAAGCGACGTCTTGCAATACAAGTACTGTAGTACGGCTTAAATTAAAAATCTCTGTACAAATTTTTTTTGGGGGGATTTTGTTTTGATATAAGAGTGTTTTGGATTACAAGCACGTTTCCGGAACAAATTATGCTCTCAATCCAAGGCATGACTATATTCCCTTGGTATCATTGGACTGGTCCCAGATTTAGGCATACTTAAATTACACACATTGGAATCAATTACTAACTTAAGTCCCATTGATTTCAATGGGTATACTCTTAAGTATGACTAAATCTGGACCCAAACCAATATCTTCAAATAAGACATTTTATTCAAACTTCCATCAACTATTTGGAAAGGTTTTTTATGGTAATGTACTTTTTAATAAAGGAATACTTTCTCAGATAGATAGATAGATAGATAGAATATAAAACCTGTTATGTGATTTTGAGGAAAAGGGCTATTATAAAATATCTTGGAACAGAGACTTGGATCCTTGGACATCTCTGAGAGTGCTTTGTCATTCACATCAAAATTAGGACATTTTTGGTCTGTTTTAATTTGCAGGAAGCCCAGTATGAGATTATGTTTAAGTAGTATATGATTCCAGCCAGATTGAACAAACTGGTCAGATGGGTTCAGGTGTTGGAAGCGTGCACTGGTTCACTCTGATCTTGTCCATTTATGATGGAGCCGTTATATGGTTCATGGGTACTAAGTGCAGGTCTTGGATACAAATAGGTCAAATCATAGGGACTAACGTTATCATGGATCCTCTTGCCATCTCACTTAATAGTTTAGATATCAAATTTATGTAAGATGTCTTATTTTGAACTTGTTGGACATGGTTGAGAGATTGCCTTCTCCCATATAGGCCGCAGCCCCGGCTTCTACTTTCTGAGAGGGGAGGCCTTGCTTACCATACTGAGGTTCATTTGGCTGTAGTGCAAAGGAAGGCCTTCTCTGTTGTGGCCCCTACCATGTGGAAGGATCTCCCCCCATTGAGATCAAGCGGACTCCTAGTCTGGAGTGTTTCCACCAACAAATAAAGACACAGTTGTTTGCCCAGGTGTTTCCCTGACTGCTAGCATTGCCAGCTCCTCCTGGTTATTTTAATGAGATGTTAATTGTTTTATCACTGCTTTATTGTTTTAATGATTGGTTTTATTGTATTTTTTATCATGCTTTGGGATTATTTTTTAATGAAAAGTAGTATAGAAATTCTCTGAAATATAAATAAATAAATAAATAAATAATATTGTCCTCGCCAGACTGTTTCATCAATGAAAGAATGTCTGATTAAATACTTAAAGAGTGTAGAAATGGACAAACTGGCTGATATTGTTCAAAAGAGAAATGGGTTAGAGGCAGCACCTGCTCTTTATTCAGGCCTGAGGGTCACAGCGACCTTCCTTGGCATCACTGGAGCTTTTACAAAAACTGGAGCCATTTCCAGTTTAGGCGGTAGCAGCTGAAGCCTGAAGGAGCAACAAACCTTGCAGTATGGTGCTGGGGATAAGGACGAGAGGAAAACAAGCTCGCTGGTACTGCCTAGAGAACTATGCTTGCTACCCTCATGTTGCACTTGCCTCAATGCTTCCGATGGACTGACCTGTGGGATGTTAACGGGCACCTCGGTGAGGTTCTTGTTCAAGCACATGACTTGATACTTGATGCTGTCACAGATGCAGATCCGTGGGCAGCGTTCAGCCACCAGCTTTCCCATGAGCAGAGATGACATCAGGAGGAGGCTTGCCAAGGCCCACATCTTGGGAAGCGGCTGAGTGGGGGAAATGAAAGGAAAAGTAAGTCACTACACCAGCAGTGCAGAGCCTCTTTCAGCCCAAGGGCCAAATTCCATTTCAGGGAAGCTCTTGGGGGCCACATTCCTGTGGTGGGTGGTGCAGAAGGAAAAAGGGTCAGGTCCAAAAAAAAAAAAAACAACCCATACCAAAAATACCAGCATATTTTATCTTAAAGCTCTTACGGCCAGCAACTAAGCCTTAGGAGAGGCATTTCAAGCTTTTAGGATGGGGAGAAAACTGCACAAAAGCTGGGAGACCACCAAACAACCAGTGGTTGGGGGAAATGGAGCGTGGCCTTCTGCGTTAGACAGCATTCATATTTCTGCTGCTTATTATATGCCGCTTCTGGGGGGCCACATTCAGGGATCACAACATCGGGTTTTCATCACTGCAGCTTTTTGACAGTGCTGAACAACACTTAGCAGCTTCAATAACAGCATGAAAGGGGAAGATGTAAGCAACAGAAAGCAGACGGAGATTAGGCAACAGAAATGTGTTTTTTTTCCTGGTGTTTGGGCAGGCTATCGGAGGTTACCTGTACTCGCAGTGTTAGTAAGACACCTCACACAATCTTACACTCAGCCACTAAAATTAATTGAAAAGATATGCTTTATATATATCCAGCTGTATCATTTTAGAGTATCAAGCAAAAAGAACACAGATAAAAATAATTGTGGAAAATAACGGCTACGAAGCCAGGGTTGGGGAGAAGATTCCAAATGGTATTGCTTTCAAAAACCGAGCCAGGACTCTCAAGCTGTATGTTTTGTATTTCAACACAAAACATCCACTGCATGGCATCAGCTGCTTTGGGACTATCAAGGTTTCTTATCAATGTTCTCTGCTACAGAGTGTCACAAAGCTGAGAAAAATAGCACTTCATCAACCTCGCTTTAGTCAGCCTCTCGGCACCTACATGAAACTGGTCTCAACATCTTAATAGAAAACTAACACTGGAACAGTTACATTTGTCCATTGCCATGTAACAAAGTCAAGCAGGGAGCACTTTACAACGTATAAAAGTTTGTCAGAGGTGTGGCCCCTTGCACCAGGGAGTGTGCAAGCAACCTATATTATATGCCAGATAATACGTGAGGGGTACTAGAAAAACAGAATGGGATACTTGCAGTGACACTTTATTTTTATAAAGAAGACTGATGCATTTTAATAGTGCATAGGAGCCACAGCCCTAGCCTAGACCAAATTGCCAGTGTAGAAAGAAACATTTTGTTAACATTCTGACTTAGCAGCACTAAGCTGTATCCTGTATCCTGTAACATTAACATGTAAAACAACATTAATAAATGAAAAAGCATCCTACCTTTACACATCTGAAGTATGTTTTTACAGTGATTATTTCTGAGGTAATAGAAGTCATAACATTTCAGCCTTGATATGATTATAAAAATAATCACACATAAATTACCATTATTTGATCCTAATTACTAGACTGGGGAGGGACGGACACAAGATTCTCTATGACTCTACCCTTACAGCCAAAGACTAAAATGGGACTATATGTTATGAAAACTGGGGGGGGGGTGTCCCCAAGTCTGTGTGTCTCTCAGAACACTAACACAGAGGTGGGCATTTGCAGGGGAGAATCTTCTACCACCTGCCCATTCTCCCCTTGACGACTCCTGCTCCAGCCATTTTCATGAAAGGATTTATGTCTTCAGCATGTACGTGCGCACACACACACAGAGAGAGCCTGGCTCCAAAAGAGCAAGACTCAAAATAAGCCCTGGGGGGAATTGTTAGATGGGGAAAGTATTAAGCAACATGCTCAGCCCATTGATTCTCCCATGGAAATCTCCCCCCACCCCTGCATTCTTGTTCCCTTGGCAAACATGGATTTGGGAACACCTGTGTGTCAGCGGAAGATATAGTTCTGAAATAGTATTAAAAACCCCAAAGAAGGTTGAATCAATGATTATAAAAGAATAGTGCTGTTCTATGACTAAGCTATAATATTCCCTTGAATATCCTGCAAGTTCCAGTTTTCTTTTGTTCACATTAGTCATCATGAATGCACAGCAGGCAGCCCAGTGTTGAATAAGTAAGGCAATTAAGTATTTGTGATGAGAGACACAACTGTGTTAGAAAACAGAAGGTGAATGGTTAGCATGTACTGTACTTATTTAATACCAGTTAAACAGCTCCTTGATCTATGAAATCTATGAAATGGTGTGCATGCTGAAGGCATAAAACCTTTCATTAAAAGAAGAAAAGGGGGGGGGGAGACTGTCCTGCATGCAGGGCCGGATTAAGAGCATTATGGGCCTGGTGCTGAGGATTTTGGTGGGCCTTTTTATGGAAATAAATAAAATGAAGACGCAATTTTATATTAAAACAAATTAAATATTTTAATTACCATTAAAGTGCCAAAACAGAAACATATTGAAAATATTTCTTTTTTTGTAAACAATAAGCTTGTTAACTCAAGTAAAACCTGATGGAAGTGGGCAGTGTCCGTGAAAGCTTATGTCAGAATGAATGTGTTGGTCTTTAGGGTACCACAAGACTCTCTTGTTGTTCTTGCTGCAATAGACTAACACAGCCCACCCCTTCGGGAATTATGCAGACTGTTAGGCAACAATGTACACGAACCGAGCTCTTACTCAGCTGCCCCCCCCACGTGCTGTATGGAGAGAATGCTATTGACCTGCCTTACAGGGTTGATGTAAGGATTACAACAGGGGTCCTCAAACTTTTTAAACAGGGGGCCAGTTCATTGTCTCGACTGTGGGGACCGGACTAGTTTAAAAAAAAAAAAGAACGAATGGATCAAGTAAAAAAAAAGGACCTGGGTCATTTTTTTTCACTTGATAGGGGTGATATTTTTTTTCTTAAATGGAAAGTTATTATAAATTAATTATAATGTTAACAAGTGATTAAATGGAGGATGGAATGTTATTTTGATGGCAAAAGTGGGTAGAAATTAATGATTTATTTATTTATTTATTCCATTTATACCCCACTCTTCAGCCAGAAAAGGCTCTCAGAGTGGTTTACACAGATTACCGGTAATAATAAGACATTCCCTACCCTCAGGCTCACAATCTAAAAGACGTGACACAAAAGGAAAAGGGATTGGGGGGGAGGAGGAAGAATGCCAAACATTATATTGGTGCCTGAGTTTGGCATTCTTCCTCCTCCCTCCCAATCCCTTTTCCTTTTGTGTCATGTCTTTTAGATTGTGAGCCTGAGGGCAGGGAATGTCTTATTATTAATCTGTGTAAGCCGCTCTGAGAGCCTTTTCTGGCTGAAGAGCGGGGTATAAATGCAATAAATAAATAAATAAATAATGATTAAATGGAGGATGGAATTTTATTTCGATGGCAAAAGTGGGTTTAAAAAATAAGAATGTACTACCTTTTTTGCTGTCTAAAATTGAAATACATTATAAAAGGCTACCTACAAATTATAAGCGCGTTTTGCTTTTGTCTGGCTGCTCTGTGTGTGTGAGTGCTTTGTGTGGGGTAAACTGAAATACATTATAAAAGAGTCCCTGACTCTCAGCCTAACCTACCTCACAGGGTTGTTGTGAGGATAAAATGGAGATGATGGAGGAGGAGGAGGAGGAGGAGGAGGAGGACTATGTAAGTCGCCTTGGGTTCCTTGCAAGAAGTAAAAAAGGCATGATATGATGGTAATAATAAATAAACCTGGATGCTCCATGTAGCCATCATGAGTGATAGTCATCAATAGACACCTCTCCTCTATGAAGCTATCTAATGCCTATTTAAAGCTATCCAACCTAGCGGCTATCACATCTTCTGGCAGTTAATTCTATGAATTCTGAATTGTATGAAGAGGCACTTTCTACCACCAATCCATTTCTTTGGATGATCCCACATTTTAGTATTATGAGGGAGAAAAAAATTTATCTACTTTCTCCACATCTTACATTAACTTTAGAAACCTCTGCCATATCCCCACCCTGCCCCACTGCCCAGTTGCCTCTTTTTTTCTAAATGAAGAGTCCCAAGCGCTTCAGCCTTAACACACATCACAAAATTAGTCCTGCACCAGAAACTCTTGGGGTTATATTGACAAACACAGGGTTGTTGCAAGGATAAAACAAAGAAGAGGAGGGCCATATAAGCCACCCTGGGCTCCTTGCAAGGAGGAGGGAGGGGATGGTGGGATAGAAATGCAATGATGAATCAATTTTGCCAGTTGTTCCTTTTAGGGTGCAATGCATGTTAAGACAGGGAAAAAGTCCTACATCTCCCGGGATGCCCCAGCTATCATGCTGGGAGTTGTAGGATTTTTTTCATGTCTAAACATGTAGAATATCCTGGCAAGCCTAACTGGAGGCAAGGCACGAAGAGGTGGCTGGCAAGGAAGGAGTGGATTTCAATTCAAATGCTGCCCAGAACTGGCCCCTGCTTGATCTGCGGGGTGCGATTTCTGCAGAAGCGCTACAGCTCGCCGAAGACCGAAAGCGCCTCCCCAGCGGAGAACGAAGGGAGGAGGCCAAGGCCTTCGGCGGCAGCTGCCCGCATCCCCCTCTGCCGCCTGCCCGTCGCTCACCCGGGGCCGGTCCTGACTCCTTGGAAATGGGGAAGAAGCGGCGGTTGAAGCTGTCGCCGACCAGCACGGCCTGGAGCGGTGGAGGCAGCTCCTCTTGGGGCTCGGACCCCCGAGAGCCCCCGGACCCGGATCCACGCTTCGCAGAGGCGCCGCGGGCCGCCATCTTCTCTCACGCGCTCCTCTCTCGCTCTCACACACACACACACACGCGCGGCGCGACCTCCTCGGCTCGCCGCTTCCGCTTCTGGAGGAAGAGACGGTGCCTTAGAGAGGACATAGTTCAACGGAGCGCGAAAGCTGCAGGCTCGCCGCAGGAAAATGGGGCTTGTTGCTGGTTATCCTCGAATGCAAGCGCCGTTGCTGCCGTCCGACGGGGGGGGGGGGGGAAATCGCCGCGTGTCCCTATAATTGTGTAGGCCTATTTTCTGTTAGGGGCCTGGAGCTGGCGCTCCAACAGCCCCTAGCTTAATCCGGCCCTGCCTGCATGGATGACCTTGAAATCGTCATTATTAAGACAGGGGACCTGCAACAAAATGTTGCAGTGTGACGTGCCCCTCTTCAAGGTGCCAGCCAGCCAGGCTTGCAATCTTGATAGTCCATTCCATTCATCCTTCCCGGCCACACCCAACAGGCAGCAATCATTCTGTGGTCACTGAGCATGCAGAGTCCTCACTGAGTTGTTTGGGAGCATTTCCAATCCCTTAGAAGTTGTCCCCCCCCCCCAAAAAAAAACAATTTGTAGTTCTGCAAACCGTGGGGTTCTCACAAGGCTGCTAGTACCGCCCTCTTACGTGAGGATGGTGCCATTTTGACTACATAAGGATCCACGTTCAGAGAATGAGTTCACTATAGCAGTGTTCTCCAACCTTGGGTCCCCAGATGTTTTTGGCCTACAACTCCCAGCATGCCCCAGCCAGCGTAGATGGCTGGGGCATGCTCGGAGTTGTAAGCCAAAAACATCTGGGGACCCAAGGTTGGAGAACACTGCACTATAGTATACAGGTGAAATAGAGTAATAAAGTATAATCTCAACAAATGATTTGAAATTACTCTGCCTTTTTTGTAGTGTAAACTTTAATATATCCAAGAGCAGGCACTCTCTCCACCTGAAATGTCCCCTCTCCCTCCCCCCCCCCACCAAAAACAAACCCAGTCTGAAATTATGCTCATGGAGGTGATTGTGGCGTAACCCCACAATTCAGTTCCCTGGTGAATGTCTGCTTTACAGGGATGGGGACTTGGACTCCAGGACTCGACTCGTGAGTCGGACTGAGTCCCCCCTCTGACTCGAGTCAGACTCGAGTCCCAATATTTTTAATGGGACTCGAGACTCAACTCGGGACTCGAGACCAAGGACTCGTGTTCCAAAATCGTGTTCCTCAAATGCAACATGGATAGGTTTTAGGAAGTACAGCAAGTTTATTTTTTAAAATCATTTTCCTAAAATGCAACCTTTCAGACATTTTGGATTTGGCTGCCTCTGCCTGCCTGTTTGGGGTTCCCAGCCTCCTCTGCTTGCCTGGTCTCTTCTTAAGCAGTTCCACAGTTTGAATTGTCCAAGACAAAGGCCTCTGCCTGCCTGCTTTGGGGTTCCCTGCCTCCTCTGCCTGTCTGGTTATTTTGGGTTTGTCTGCCTGGTCTGTTCTTGCCAAAATCAGTTGCAGAGTTTTGAAAGAAAAAGGCACACTTGTGCCTAGAATTTATTTAAGCCACACATCTGAAATAGCCTTATTTTGTTGGGAAAACCCCCCATTGATTTTAATAGGGACTCGTGGAGTCAGCTTTGGGAGTGACTCGTGACTCGTGAGTCACAATTTTGGACCAAGGACTCAGACTCGAGACTTGGGTCCAAAGACTTATGACTCTACTCGTGACTCGAAACCAAGGACTCTTCAACATCCCTGCTGCTTTAGTATGTTTAGTGAGTATAGAATGTTGAACTGAGTGGGTGTGGTTTGTGATTGTGGAGGAAGTGGGGGCTGGCTGACCCGCCACAACCCCACCCTTTCCTACCCCAAAGGACCCAAGACCCCCAGAGATCTCAAGGTACCAGACTGCCAAGCAATCCTACTTGAATCTCTGTTCAGGGACTTGCCTTTATGACTGTAACCTGGATTGAGTTGCTGGAACCACAGAGCAATCCACAAACACCATGTGGGGTAAAAAACCAAAAGAAGGTTTATTTAGGTAGCATTTTACAACAAGAATAGGGAAATGAGGGAAGGACACAAAATTAGAGAGACACTTTGGTACAAAGTAATAGAGCTACAAAAATAACAAAACCTGATTCCTTATATCTCCCAGGCACACACTCTGTTACCTGGGGGTCAGTTCTCTTCCAGGGTTGGATCCAGCACAGCCTTGCTGCCCGGGAAGACTACTTCACCTACCCGAAGGTCCGAGATGGGTAGCCCTCCACAAGGCTTGCCTTTACCAGAGCCCTCATTCAGCTAATTTCACCAGGAGCTACCTGGGGTCAGATCCTGAGGCCACCCGAAGACTTGGGCCTCTGCTTGGCTTGCCTGCCATTGCTCCAACAGCAACCATGCGATGACCCAAAAGACAAAGAACAAAAACCACACGTTGGGAAATATAGCTCTTTCCCCCTCCCCTCCTCCTTCCTGTAGCTCTGCTGCCTCTTAGCCAATCAGGATGTACTTCACCTGGCCAGGCAGGGAGGGGGAACTCATGACTCGTGACATTTGCATCTGAAAGCTGGGTCACTGACTAGACTGGCTTTTCCGGACTTCCAGGCACCACCTAGAGGAACTATGCACACTTCGCGCCCCCCAGCCTTTAGCCGGTTCACACATGAGGGGGTGTGTGTGTGTGTGTGTGTGCAGGCGTGTGAGTGTGTGTGTAGGAACCCTCAGAGGCTCTTTTTCTCCACACGCTCCCTTTTAAAAAAAAAGGAACCTGAGAGGTCAACCCTCTCATTTCATTTTAAACTAACTTAAAAGAAAAGGCCTTTGCTAGCCTTCTACCACTAGCACACCTCTTCTCATTCACACACACACACAAAACAAAACAAAACTAAAAACATCATTCAAAACACATTAACCACAATCTTAACACAGCTCCTTAAACAGCAAAACAACAATCAATAACCATCAATCAGAAGTTTACAGGTTTGCATTACATCAGTTTTGCATACACAAGAAACATCATATACAATTCAAAAGGGAACCCCAACCCTTCTGTTGCCTGACTGGCACTCTGTCTAAAAACTTATTAGGGTTGCTGCTTCTCACACCAGCCTGTAGGGGGCAGATTGCTGACTGAAATGTGACTCTTCAATTCGCCTTTAATTTTGCTTTTAAAGGCTTGTTTCTGCCACCCTCCGCCTAACGACATGAATACACCTCCCCTTTTTCCAAAGGCTTGCGGGTGGCACCCACCACCCAATGACATGAATGGGATGACTGTTTCCCTCAGAATTACATGCTGAGCCATGGAGGCTCTACTCAGGCGGCTAGAACACACAGCCTGGCAATCTTCCAGCCTCTTGGGCTTGGCTCCTTTAGCCCACCACCCAAACTTGCACGGGATGACTGTCTCCCTCAGAATTAAATGCTTAGCCATGGAGGCTCCACCCAGGCGGCTAGAACACCAGCCTGGCAATCTTTCAGCCGTTAGAGGGCTTCCCGCCTCTAAATTCCTTTTAACCTTCTGCTTTGTTCTCTCGCCTCTGACTGATTTTTCTCTGGCAACTCTTCCCTGCCCTGAGGCACTTTGAACACATGCAGATTTCTGGCTTCACGTTATCATTACATCATACATTACTTCAAATTTCAAATTGACCTGATACAGTTGGGACTAACTCTTGCACTTGGGGACAAGACAACACAAATAGTTCAATTGCTTTCACTGGGATCACCCGTCCCCTCCCCTCCAGCAACAATTTATCAACAAGACAAATACACTTGGATCACCCATCCCCTCCCACTCCAGCAACAATTTATCAGCTTTTATTGGCTTTAATCAACACCCAATCTCAGTCCCCTTTTCTTCTCGCTGGAGACACCTGGAGGGAAATTCTTCTGTCCATGCTTCTCCGCCAGCTAGGAGGGAAATCCCCTTTTCCTTCTGCTCCTTTCAGCTCTCCATTTCGGCAGCACAGGGACAAAGTCTCTTTTTCTGGGGGGGGGGTTTCCTGATGTCTGCCCCCCCTCTGCTTGCTGCTGCTTAGCCTGGTCACTCACCATGCCCCCCCCAAGAGCAACTGGACAGTCTAAGTTCAAAATCTGAGTCCTTCTCCCGTGGGAGAGATGTAGGGCAGGACTGTGCCTTCCCTCCCCAAAGTCTTGCCAATTTCTCTGGGGCACATAGCACAACCAAATCACTCATCAAACGCTGTCCCAAAATTCAACGTTTTGCTCACCAGTCTCTTAAGAGAGGTTTTCTGGTCTTCTCTCCTTTCTTCTGCTCCCCTTGGAACATACGCGCGCGCGCACGCACGCACACACAGTCTTTCTTCTCTTTCCAGCCCCGGTTCTTTGGGATCACACAGCTGCCATCTGCTCACCCGCTTCTTGCGCTCGATGGGTGGGATCCATCTCCGCTTACTCACTCCACAGTTGAGATCCGCTTACTCACTCCACAGTTGAGATTTCTTGCCTTCAATGCTCCCCGCTGGCAGCTAGGCTTCCACAGACTGGGGTAGCCCCTTCCACGCAATCTGAATGTTTTCTCTGAGGCTCAATCTCACACTTCAATTTCTAAAAAATAACAAACCTCTACTCATGTACCAAAGTCTCTCCAATCTCTCCCATTTGCCCACGTGCACACACTCTGTGGTTCAGCTTCAAATCCCACCTCTGCCACCATGTGGAGGAAGGGGGGGGCTGGCTGACCCGCCACAACCCCACCCTTTCCTACCCCAAAGGACCCAAGACCCCCAGAGATCTCAAGGTACCAGACTGCCAAGCAATCCTACTTGAATCTCTGTTCAGGGACTTGCCTTTATGACTGTAACCTGGATTTAGTTGCTGGAACCACAGAGCAATCCACAAACACCATGTGGGGTAAAAAACCAAAAGAAGGTTTATTCAGGTAGCATTTTACAACAAGAATAGGGAAATGAGGGAAGGACACAAAATTAGAGAGACACTTTGGTACAAAGTAATAGAGCTACAAAAATAACAAAACCTGATTCCTTATATCTCCCAGGCACACACTCTGTTTCCTGGGGGTCAGTTCTCTTCCAGGGTTGGATCCAGCACAGCCTTGCTGCCCGGGAAGACTACTTCACCTACCCGAAGGTCCGAGATGGGTAGCCCTCCACAAGGCTTGCCTTTACCAGAGCCCTCATTCAGCTAATTTCACCAGGAGCTACCTGGGGTCAGATCCTGAGGCCACCCGAAGACTTGGGCCTCTGCTTGGCTTGCCACCATTGCTCCAACAGCAACCATGCGATGACCCAAAGACAAAGAACAAAAACCACACGTTGGAAAATATAGCTCTTTCCCCCTCCCCTCCTCCTTCCTGTAGCTCTGCTGCCTCTTAGCCAATCAGGATGTACTTCACCTGGCCAGGCAGGGAGGGGGAACTCATGACTCATGACATTTGCATCTGAAAGCCGGGTCACTGACTAGACCGGCTTTTCCGGACTTCCAGGTGCCACCTAGAGGAACTATGCACACTTCGCGCCCCCCAGCCTTTAGCCCGTTCACACATGAGGGGGGGTGTGCGTGTGTGTGTGTGCAGGCGTGTGAGTGTGTGTGTAGGAACCCTCAGAGGCTCTTTTTCTCCATAGTGATGTCTTGGAAAGGGGGGGGAGGAGTATATAAGGAGTGTTTGAGTGATGTCAGAGTTAGTGGGTTAGTGTGTGTTGGGAGTTGGGGCGTTAGGTTAGTTGGGTTATTCGTGTCTTGTCTGTCAAGAGTTTTGAGATAAATCAGTGCTTGTCTGAGGAGTGAAAGTATTTGGAGTTATAGGGACTTAGGTTAATTACAAAGTGTTTGGTGTAGGCAGGTTTAAAGTTATTTTCTGGAACTAAGATTCTGAGAATTAAAATGAACTTACGGTATTTTTATTTTGTTTGCTACCCAAATCCTACGTGTCAGCTTGGCGTTATTAACCTGCATTACCGTTAAATCTACACACACACACACACACACACACCTTTGTACCCACAGTATCATAGATTTAAAATAGATCCTTCCTTAATAACCTGTAATAATCTTTTCCCTCATTGGTAGGGGAAAGGTTTCATTTGACCCTCCCCTCAGGTTTTTAAGTGTTGGTGCTTAGCCTGAGAAGGGTTTATGCGTCGGGTCCTAAAGTGTAAGGGCTGTGTCGTCGCAGTGATTTGTATTTCTTATGAACTGAGAGTAGTCATTAAAATCATCTGATGTTTGAGAATGCAGCCTTAGGGTGTTTATGCTGCTTTAATATTGCTGCTTCCTGCTTATCTTGACTTTGTGTATTTTTAAAGGACTTTAAAAAAAAAAAAAAAAGGCAAATGTTAAGGCTCCATTTCTTAGAAGAGAACCTAACATACCTTAGTTAGGCCCCTCAGCTAAAGAAGAGAGAACAGCAGGCGCTAGAGAGAGAATGAAGAGGGGGAGGGGGGATGGCAGGCAGCGGCAGCAATCACAGATCAACAGGAAGTTTAGACAAGATTAAGATGGAGGAAGAAACCTCGGGCAGGCTGGGAAGCACGCACAAATGGAACACAAGGAAACAAAAACACAGGGCCCATAATTTGTAGTGCAACGTAATTTATACAACACCCTACCCATGCCGCCCATCCCTGCTCCCACCGATGCTCTGAGTATTTTACATCGCGCAACAAAATATAATTGGTGCACAAGGAATTTAAATAATAAAATCCTGTCTAGAATGTCATAGCTTGGAGCCAAGCGGCTCATTTCCTTGCTTTCCCTTCACTCTCTTTCACACAACATCCTATGCGAGTTGATTTTTGCCAGTTCTACTCACCTCTCCAGTCCCATATCTTGGTTATTTTCTGTGCCTTTTAACTTCCCTCTGTTATCTGGCTAAAGGCTTCCCTCTACCTGACATTCTGCTTTCTCTATACAGGCTGAGAATCTTTACATATACATCATCATCATCATCATCATCATCATCATTTCTACATTAAGAATAATTAATCCTGGCTGCCTTGATAATGCAACGCATATATATATATATATATATATATATATATTTAAAGACAGTTTGCTAAGAGATAGTCTTGTTAAGTGGAAGTGGGGAATGTAAAAACATTTCTCATTGCTTGTTTTCAGCAAACTCTGTTACATGTCAGGGGTGTATTTTTATTGCTATAAACAGAATTTTATATAGCAGCAATTAAAATTATATCCTAGCAAGTGCTGTGATATGCACAGCATCTTTTTTTTTTCTTTTTAAAGAGAAGGATGTGTACTTAGAGCAGGAGTGCACAACCAGAATTTGGGGGTTCGGGCAAATTCCCCCCAGACCCTCCGTGGGCCAGGTGACATCAGTGAGCGTGGCCCACTCACTGACATCCCTCCCCCCATTTTGCTTTTCTCTGTGCTGAGAGTTCAGCGCCTCGCTCAGCACAGAGAAAGGGGCTTGGCTGGTGCTGAGAAGGGCAGCCGCTCCTGCCCCTCCCAGCTCCAACTGTGTACCTGGCTTCATGCATCACACCTTGACTCCATGAAGGTAGCGTGCACCAAGCAAAGCTCAACAAGACCCATTTAACTTCAGAAGAATAATTGTTTTGAGTGCCTTCAGACCATTATCAGGCCTGTTCTCACATGCCTCTTAAATGTACACATTCTTCCCCGTGGTGTCTTGGGGAATTGTTGATGTTTTGTGCCCTTTGCCACAGCAAGCAAGTCATCTCACCTTTTGTTTTGTCAAACTAAATACTCACGGATATTGCAACCTCCGCTCTGAGCACCCTTGCCTGTTCTGAGTTCAGAGGATTTACCCGCCTTGTAAGAAGAGCCATGCTGGATCAGGTCAAAAGCCTGCCTAGTCCTGCGTTCTGTTCCTACAGTGGCCACCCAGATGTATGTGGGAAGCCCACAAGCAGGGCATGAGCATAGTTATAGCACCCTCCCACTCATGTTCTCCAGCAACTGGCATTGAGAGGCATACTGCCTCTCATACTGGAGCTAATATATATTTATATTTATATATTATAATTTATATTTTGCCATCTTGACTTAAGGGGTTGTCACACAGAGGAGGGCCAGGATCTCTTCTCGATCATCCCAGTTTGCAGGACACGGAATAATGGGCTCAAGTTACAGGAACCCAGATTCCACCTAAACATCAGGAAAGATTTCCTGACTGTCAGAGCAATAAGGCAATGGAACCAACTACCTAGGGAGGTGGTGAGCTCTCCCACTCTGGAGGCATTCAAGGTGCGGCTGGACAACCATCTGTCAGGGATACGTTGACCTGGATTCCTGCATTGAGCAGGGGGTTGGACTCGATGGCCTGGTAGGCCCCTTCCAATTCTACTTTTCTATGATTCTATGACTAGTAGCTATTGATAGCCTTATTCTCCATGAATTTGTCTAAGCCCCCTTTAAAGCCATCCATGATGGTGGCTGCCACTTCTGCTGGAATTCTCTACTAATGAAGGATTCTGCTGTGTTCTGAGCATAGAAACAGAATAATGTTCCCCCAAATCCCTGGGATTTAATTTGAGCTGAGGCCCAATGCTCTTGGTGATATTTGGTCTTAATCCCTTCACCTCCTGAGTCACACGTTTACTATGCCTGGTTTGTCTGTCTGAGCAGCACAGCTGGCTGGACGCAAAAGTACCTATAAGCCTGCTGAGTTCTCCATCAAATGTTGAAAGCCTTAAGGAATAAAGACACTCCAATACAAGATGCTGATTAATCCGTCACCACACATCCAGGCTGACCTGAGGCCTAGCAACTTCAGAACTACCTAGATTCTACTTTAGCGATGTGGAAAAACACCCAGTCAGGAAAGAAGCAGCCTTGATTGCTTCAACCAGAAAGTTTTCCATCCTTTGGCAGCAAAAGAGCTTTATGTAAAGTAACCTTAAACTGTGACTGACAGTCTCTTCTCTGAATAATTTAGTTTGGCTTACCTTTTCCCAAGGTACCCCAAAACTTACCTGATTCCTTTCTCCCATGAGGAGGAGACTGGGGAATGTAAAGTATAGCCGGGGAAGAGCAAAGGAAATTCTGGCATGAAAACCCTTCAACCATTACCTACCAGAACCTTGTTAATTTTCCTGGTATGCGCGTGTGCACTGAAAAGAGAGCTGAATGAACTGTTGTTCAGTAGTGGTCTGCTCTCTCGCTCTCTCTCTCTCTCTCTCTCTCACACACACACACACACACACACACCAGAAAGCAGTAGCAACACAGAAGAATTACAACCCACTTTAGGCTGCAATTCTATGCACACTTACCTTGGAATAAGCCCTGTTGAATTTAACGTGCATTACTTCTGAGTAGACAGGTATAGGCTTACACTGTTCATCTATCAGCTCCTACTTAGAAATCAGGCAGCAACAGAAGAGTTCTGTATGTACCCCAATGTTTTTGAATACAATGTTGCTACTGAAAATAGCGGGGAGAGTAATTTAGAGCCACACAGATGTACTTTTAAATTGCTACGCCATTTTCACATGCAATTCTTTGTAGGAATTTATGTGAAACCTGAATATAGGCAGTTACATAAAATCTTCGTTTTTAATCTTTTATTTAGTTAGTTGCTCAGTGTACATATGGTATTATTATTATTATTATTATTATTATTAATATTTATTTATCGCCCATCTGGCCGGCAACCGGCCACCCTGGGCGATGTACATAGAATAAAAACAATAAAATACATTTAAAACAATATAAAAATTTTAAAATCTTAACCCACCCCATATTCCCGCCTGAACAACCAGGTTTTTAATGAGCGACAGAAGCTCAGCAGAGAGGAGGCATGGCGGAGGTTACTCGGGAGAGAGTTCCACAGTACGGGGCCACCACAGAAAAGGCCCTCTTCCTTGTCCCCACCAGTCTAGCTGCTCTGGCTGAAGGGACAAGAAGAAGGCCATCCGTGGCAGATCTTGTTGAGCGGCCCAATTGGTGTTGCTGGAGACGCTCCTTGAGATAGGCTGGACCGGAGCCGTATAGGGTTTTAAAGGTCAAAACCAACACCTTGAATTCGGCTCGGCAAGCAACTGGTAGCCAGTGCAAATCCTTCAGCACTGGCGTGATGTGATCACGCCGGCGGCTGCCTTTAACCAGGCGAGCCGCCGCGTTCTGTACCAGCTGTAGCTTCCGAACCGTCTTCAAGGGTAACCCCACGTAGAGCGCATTACAGTAGTCTAGGCGAGAGGAGACCAAGGCATGAACCACTGATGGGAGCAGGTGATTAGGAAGGTAGGGGCGCAGCTGCCTTATCAGATGGAGTTGATACAGCGCCGCCCGGCTCACAGCTGCCACCTGAGCCTCCATGGACAGCTGGGAGTCTAGAATGACCCCCAAGCTGCGGACCTGGCCCTTCAGGGGTAGATGTACCCCATTCAGCACCAGGTCAACATCCCCTAACCTCCCCTTGTCCCCCACCAGAAGTACCTCGGTCTTGTCGGGGTTCAGTTTCAGCATGTTCCTTCCCATCCAGCCAGCCACTGCCTCCAGGCACTTGGACAGGGTCTCAACGGCCAACCTCGGTGAGGACTTGAAACAGAGGTAGAGCTGCATGTCATCCGCATACTGATGACACCGCACCCCAAACCTCCTGATGATAGCTCCCAGCGGCTTGAGGTAGATGTTGAATAACATCGGGGAGAGGATGGAACCCTGCGGCACTCCACAAGTGAGCAGCCGAGGGTCCGAAGCCTCCTCCCCGAGAACTACCCTCTGATACCTTCCAGAGAGGAAGGACCGGAACCACTGCAATACAGTGCCTCCCAAGCCCAACCCCTCCAGGCGGTCCAGGAGGATACCGTGGTCAACGGTATCAAAAGCCACTGAGAGATCGAGGAGGACTAGGAAGGAGCATTCGCCCCTATCCAAAGCCCTCCTCATATCATCCACCAAGGCGACCAAGGCCGTCTCCGTCCCATGTCCAGACCTGAAGCCCGACTGGCACGGATCTAAATAATCGGCTTCATCCAAGAGTGCCTTCAACTGAGCACCCACTACCCGCTCGATCACCTTGCCCAGAAATGGTAAATTGGACACTGGGCGAAAGTTGTTTAAATCCTGGGGATCCAAGGAGGGCTTCTTTAGAAGCGGTCTTATTACTTCCTCCTTGAGGGCTGATGGCATCACTGCCTCCTCGAGGGAGGCATTCACCACCGCCTTGATCCCCTCACCCAGTCTCTCCCTGCAGCTCATTATGAGCCAGGACGGGCAAAGATCAAGCAAGCAGGTGGTCGGCCTCACAGATGAAAGCATCTTGTCCACTTCATCAGAAGGAAGAAGCACACGTGCACACGTGGTATGTGCCACGTGTGCACACAGGGAAAAACTTGCATGCAAGATTGTCACACATTACAATTTACGTTTGTGTGGAGAAAGCCTGACACGAGTATACATGTACACGCACACACCAGTCTCCGTCCTCCAGGGGAGGGGGGCGAGAAGGGGAGATTGGGTTATAGGGAAGCAGCCAGATATCTCTGGAGAACCCACAAGGCAAGTCTCTGAGGACGTTCGTGAGGCTTTGATGGACATTCATTTTTGGAATATTTATGTTTCCCCATAGACTGATTTCCATTTGGCTAACTCAAGTTGAATTGGTAAATAACTGCCTCCATATTTATCATGACCAGGGCCAGTGTCAAGGGTAGGCATGGTTGGACACCTTCTGAGGGCCCACACCCCAGCAGTGGCCCACTGACAAGAGCCCCATGGAGTTGGGGCTCTTCATCCTTGCAACCTGCTTGTTCACCTGCCTCTCGCTCTGGCCCAGACAACAGTGGTGGCGGTGGCGGCGGTGGTGGTGGTGGTGGTGGTGAGGAGCAGTGGATGCCACTGCCGCCTTGCTCAGTGGCTCTCTGCCTGTCAAGCAAGCAGGTGGTAGCAATAATGAGAAAGAAGATGAGCAATAGCAGCTGGTGACAATGGCAGTAAAAAGGCAGACGCTGAGAGAGGGGACCCATTGATGGTGTCTTGCCCGAGGGCCCTCAAAAACTCGGAGCTGGCACTGATCATGACAATTTGAATGATATCCCTGCGGATCCTAATGCCTGGGGTAAGTGATTTCAGTGGGCCACCACTGGAAGTCCAAGTTGGAAAATAATGTTTGGAGGGAATGTAGTCCCAATGGCATGACCTCCAAGTCTGAACACTTGACTCCCTATCCCAGTAGGTGTCTGAAGCAATTAAGAAAGAAACTCTGTCAATTTGGTATGGATCTAATGGGGTCATCCATGAAAAGGAGGGTTCCATCTGCTTACAGTAGGAGTCTGGGAATTGATTTGCCTAGTGTGCATCCTTTGATTTTATCATGGTGGTGTCGAGCACATGCAAGAAATTCAAGTGCCAAATAGGTGGAGAGAACATGCCCCTCCCTTGTAGTGGAATAGGATTGGACGTCACACTATTAATAATAATTCAAGACTAACGGGAATTGTACAGAATCTGAATCCAGTGTTGCTCAGGGAGTCAAAGGTGGTTAGGATTATGAATCCTCTCAGCATCAAAGGCTATTTCTGCAGCTGGTTTGGGTTTAGCAAGTGTCAGGAAGACAAGATCAGCAAGAAGTCTGATGTTATTGGAAGCCTGGTGATGTCTTATGAAGCTCAATTAGTCTTTATTGTATCAGTATATCAATGATCTTGTGCAGTTCTTTTGCTGAAATTGTGGTTAGGATTTTCAAATCAGTATTAATAAAGAAAATCCACTTCTAACTGGTAAGATCCTTACTTGGTTTGTGACAATGACAAAGTGATATGTAGGCTTCATATAACGTAGGTGGTAAAAGCTTACGCTCCAGGGCGGAATGCAGAACGAGGATTTGTGTACACTGTTTCTATCAGTCTGTAGGGAATCCATCAGGACCTGGCCCTTTCCTACATTTCATGTTCTTAATGGTGGATCTTATTTCTGTTATCTATATAGATATCATATGTCCAAGTCTCATCAAGTGATAGCAGTGAGAGTCTCTGAAGAAATCAGCTGATCTATGTGACTGTGGGGTCTGAATCACTTATGCACCTACTGGAATATTTTTCTTTCCCAAATAGATGATCTCTAGTTTTTGGTGTGGTTTGGGTTATTTTTGCAGCAACTCGTCTAAGGAGAATGTAGTTTCTGGACTGGGATTGCTTCAACCATTAAGCCAAATTTTTGCTGTGTTGCTCCTCTGGTGCCCAGTATTGCTGCCTGGAGTTGGCAAGAGCAAATTCAACTTTGAAGGGATAGAGTTGTTGAGCTCATGTTTCATATGGGTCCGGCTCTGATATTGTTGTGGAAGGTGAAGTAAAGCAAGACTCACATTGCAAATTCCCTCTGTTGCTTTTTATGGGCTGCATAGACAATAATTATGTGTCTGATTAAGGCCTTGCTTGACTCTCATAGGGTAGCTTTGGATTTAACAGTCCTTTCATTTATTTCAAAATATTCACATACGTAATTCCATGTGCGTTAGGTAATTTGTTTTTCATGTATAGTTTCCCTCACAGCTTCTGCCTGTATGAGTGCATTAGGAGGCTGGAATTTTCCACTGGGTTCAGGAAACTCTCCTTCCTGTGCAGAATGGAGGGTAGTGGGAGTGAAGACAAAATAGTTTGTTTGCCATAGGGTTGAGATATTCTTTCCTTATTGGGAATGCCCCTACTTCTGCAATACCTTTGGTCTGAATGACAGAAAATAAGGGATGCACCTAATTTCACAACACATCTCAAGAACACTCCATCCAACAGAATCTGTAGCTCCAAAATGTCCTTTGTTTTTGAAATTTCAGTCTGTAAAAACCTCAGGGGAAGAAGGACACATATACACACAAATCACCACTATTTGTGCCGCCTGCCATTGCAGCGGATGGATGGGAAATGTGTGTCAAGAGCTGTCCATTCTTGCATTAACACTCGATTCTTTGTAAGAGCTTTTGGGCACAACTGCAGGAAACAACAAGGAGGCTCATATTATATAGTAGAATCGTGGGATGTGCTGTTTCCCCCTTTTAAACTGTCAAATGTGGCAGGCTATATTTACACAACCTCTTATTTATGAAGACAGAGAAATTGGTGTGTGAATGTGTGCACGCACATGCACACACAGAAAAGAAAATGAACAGTTACACTCTAATAGATCCTTCTAGATTTTTATAAAAAGCAAAGGTTGCCATGTTGGCTATAAGCAAAATTCCAAAATCCATATTAATAGAACACCTTTATTAGCCAACCAAAAGATCACAAAAATGTGCAAGCTTTCGGAATCTCCAGATCTCTTCATCAGGCAAGATATTACAAAAAGCAGTGGGGAGGAAGAGAAAATAAAAATGGTATGGGGGGACGGACGAACTGATCATGTTGAAATCATAGTGTCTGCATGATCATAATCTTGTGGTGGAATGAAGGAGGAACAATCTGTAGACATTCAAATAAGGCTCGCAGGTGATGTGATAGTTTCAGGTTTCGCGCTACCGCCACCACTTTCTGCTCCAGTGCATCAGCTGTGATGTAAAAACAAAGGGAAAAGAACACTGTGGATCCTAAGGATTATTTTGTTCATTAGCCATCCCAAATTGTCATCTGGGAATCACATCTAGCACATTCCTGAATCACAACACGTGAAAAGCCAGATTTTAGTTTATTGGTTTGGCCTTAAGAATTTGCCAGTAGACACTCCAGATTTCAAGAGCACAACGACACTGAGGCTTAGATCAGCTCCTAAAACTATGTAAAATCTGCATTGGCTGTTGTGTTTTCATACATGCCACAAAAATTGTGTCTGGATCCAATGTAGACACACAGACTGCATGAGTTGTTCAATAGCTGGGTGCATAATCTAGTTACATAATCTGTCCATTAGGGATAAATTAGGCCTGGGGTGGGGTAGGGGATGCTGCCTTCTGGATACTGTTGTCACAGTGAAAATTGAAACAACCTCTCCACACCTTACATAGTATTCAGAGTATTAAATGCATAGTCAGTCTTGGGTTTTCTGTTTGTTTGTGAAATATGAGTTGTGTACATGTTGTAAGTAAATCAGTCCTTGAAGAGAAGATACGAATCACCTCAAGACAGTCTAACTCAAATGTTATGGGCTGTTGTTTAATAATCTTTCAGCAGAAACAAATTAGTTCGATCCATTGCTAGAAACTATTTATTTATTTAATTTATACCCCACCTTTTTTCCTGCAAGGAACCCAAGGTAGCTTACATAATCCTCTTCCTCTCCATTTCCTCTCCATTTATTTGAAGGCATATGATGGGCTTGGTATGCCTGAGTTGCTTTGATTATGGTTTTTCTTACATTTTAATTGTTTTATCATATTTTGGTATGTTAATGAAAATTGTTTTTAGCTGTTTTATATTTTGTATGTTTTTAATCATTTTGTTGTAAGACTCCTAGGGTCCTTTTAAAGAGAAAGGCGTCTAATAAATTAAGAGGAGGAGGAGGATGCTGGTGCTGATGCTGATGCAGCATATAAAATAATTTGTTAAAAATATAATTTGGGATTTCTTATGCTAGACCCACAGGGCAAGTTCACTGTGGTTGCTTCTACACTACCTTGTGTTTAAAAGAAGAAGACAAGTTAGCAGCTTGCATGCCCTCTGCCTTTCAACTTGAACCATGCACTCCTATACATGTCTACTCAGAAGTAAATCTCATTGAGTTCAATGAAGTTTATTCTAAGGAAGTATACATCCTATGCACACTATCCTGTGAGCCTCACTGAATGCAGTGGGATGGCTATGTCGGAGTAAATATGCATAGGATTGGGCTACACATCACTTGTTTTTGAGGATGTATGAGATGAGCCTGGCTTTAGGCTGCAATACTATGTATACTTATTTGGGAGTAAGTCCCATTGAGCTCAATAGCAGGGATGGGGACTCGGACTCCAGGACTCGAGACCAAGGACTCGTGTTCCAAAATTGTGTTCCTCAAATGCAACATGGATAGGTTTTAGGAAGTACAGCAAGTTTATTTTTTAAAATCATTTTCCTAAAATGCAACCTTTCAGACATTTTGGGTTTGGCTGCCTCTGCCTGCCTGTTTGGGGTTCCCTGCCTCCTCTGCTTGCCTGGTCTCTTCTTAACCAGTTCCACAGTTTGAATTGTCCAAGACAAAGGCCTCTGCCTGCCTGCTTTGGGGTTCCCTGCCTCCTCTGCCTGCCTGGTTATTTTGGGTTTGTCTGCCTGGTCTGTTCTTGCCAAAATCAGTTGCAGAGTTTTGAAAGAAAAAGGCACACTTGTGCCTAGAATTTATTTAAGCCACACATCTGAAATAGCCTTATTTTGTTGGGGAAAGCCCCCATTGATTTTAATAGGGACTCGTGGAGTCAGCTCTGGGAGTGACTCGTGACTTGTGACTCGTGAGTCACCATTTTGGACCAAGGACTTGGACTCGAGACTCGGGTCCAAAGACTCATGACTTGACTCGTGACTCGAAACCAAGGACTCTTCAACATTCCTGCTCAATAGGACTTATGTCTGAGTAGACCTACATAGGATTGTTATGACGGTTACTGGTTGACACAGTACTTTACTGAAATAAGAATGGAACTCAACCATTAGTAGATACAAAAGATCAGTATGGCTTTATTGCTTGGGAAGGTTTAATTTTAATGGCACATTTTACTTGAGACAACTCTCAGCTAAATAATTTGTGGATTAATAATTTGGGGGCCAGTGTGGCATAGTGATTATAGTGTTGGACTGGGACTCTGGAGATCCAGGTTTTAGTCCCCACTCAGCCATGACCCTCACCAGGTGGCTTTGGGCCAGTCACTGACTCTCAGCCCAACCTACTTCACAAGGTTGTTGTGAGGATAAAATGGAGAGGATTATGTAAACCGCCTTGGGTTCCTTGCAGAAAAAAAGGCGTGATATAAATATAATAAATAAATAAAATTAGAGCTTTCTTATTCTTGCCCGATACTATTTTTATTTGCACATCAAAGAACTATTTGCAATTAATGGGGCTGATATAAATGCATATAAAAAATAACTGCGATCTATTACTTGCATGCACAGACTTTTCTAAATAGCTTTCGTGTAAAGGAGGGGGTGATTTGGGGCGCTGTGCTGGTTTGAATAAATTATCACTCTTATATTAGTGAATATATTATGTCTTTCCCGCAGATTGTTTCCCTCCTCCCCTCCGTAAACTACTACCTGAGGTCTGAACATGCGCAGTGGTTCTAGTTCCCCGGCATACTTCGCGACGGAGCTGAGCATATAGACATCACACAGAAAGGTAGCTCGGGGAGGCGCTGGAATTAAAGCAGCTCAGAGAAAAGGGGAGAGCTGCGTAATTTGCATACCCAGCATGCACTCTACGGAAGTGCATGCATGTCGACACATTTTTACAGCGTTTAAATGTTGATTTATGATTTTGATCATTACATTTGCCTCGCAGTTTTGGAAATCCAATGTTTATTATTGAGATGACATTTGGCATTCCAATTCTACATTCACCCTCGCCTTCAAAGCTCTCGCCTCGCTCCCGGTAGCAACGCCTGAACGTGTTTCATTATACTCTGGTTTCTCTTCAGATCGTATAAATCTTTCGCCTTTTACTAAAGATTTCCGTGGAGAGGAATATTTATGAGTTTCTAACTAATTTTTTGAGGCTCTGTTTTGGCAGAGCTGTTTTATGGTGTCTAAAAATAGAACGAGTTGCAAGTAGCAGAGGCTTCGTGGGGACTGTTTTGTGGGTTTAGATGTGTTTGTAGAGGAGATTGATCTTTCTGCTGGTTAAGGAAAAATACTGAGCATAGAAATTAAGCTGCACTTGGGTGCACAGAGCTTGTGAGAACCAATCCCATGACTTTAGCTGCTGTATTAAGAATATATTTTTAAGGAAGTGCGTTGGATGGATGTAATGCATCGGCTGTGGTATATGGAGTGTAATTAAAGAATGTATTTCTAATGAGAGCTGGTGTAGTAGAGGAACAGTGAAAGATCTAGCAACTCTGGCTGAATATGTAACTCTGCCATGAACCAATATGTGTCTCCCACTTCATGGCTTTTAGGCAAATCACTCTCTCAACCGCCCCCTATCTGCTACATCGCTCCTAATAGAAAACTCACCACGTAATAAGTGCTGACAGAAATTGAGCCAAAACGGCCACTGAGAAACAAGAGGAAAGTATGCTCTGGGGAGCCCCGGGGTTTGCAGAAGTACAAAAACATTTTTAAAAAACAACACAAGAGGACCCTGAACAGCCCAATGGCTCAGTAGCCACAGTGTTGTTTGGCAAAGAAAAATTGGGGTAGAGCATAGAGGGAAGAGAGGAATGCCCTACTTCTGGGGTCCCAATGTGGTGCCCATGGACATCAATGTGCTTGTGGGCACCTCCCATGGCACCCTTCAGGCTCCCTCCTGATTTTTTTAAAAAATATTTTTTTAACAGGGAGGTTGACGTGTTGCAAAGCCCCGCACTGGCCTACAGCACCATCTTTATTTCCAAGACTGCCTCTGAGACCCATTAGGGCCCCAGAGGCATTCTTAATAAAAATGGTGGGCAGTTGAGCCCAGCACGTCACTTTGAAGTATGCTCAGCCACCCAGAAAAAATAAAGGAAGGCTGAAGGTGATGGGGAGCATCTTGGACTGCTAGGGGGTAGGGGCAACACCTTGGGGAGGGGGCTAGAGGGGATGGCAGGGAGTGAGGGGGGTAGTTTGTGCTGTGTGTATGTGTTTTGCCTGTGTTGGGTTTTTTTTAATGTGTGCGGTAGTGTGTGTTGCTGGCTTGTATGCTCATTTTAGGGTGGTGTGTATTTTGTCTGGTTGTGTGTGTAATTTCTCTCAGCATCACCAGTTTGCTTTCTGTGAAATGGGTATTTTGTTGCGCATTGTGGTGGAAAGTATGTGATTTAGCATTTTGGGCTCAGGCTCCACTTCTGCCTTGTACTCTGTTTCTTGGTCAAGTTACCGTACTTGTCTCTAAGCCTCAGCAGTTTGCCTTCTGTGCAATGAGTGTTGGAGCAGAAAGCTGTAGGTTCAGAATAGTGGTTTCGTGTTTTGGAATTCAGACCACACCTTTGCCTTGTACGTAGGTTCTTGGGCATATTCCTTTTTTATGCCTCACTGGCTTGCCTTTGGGAAATCGGCATTTTGTGACTTGCCACACTACCATGGTAGCCATTTTTTGAATGGGTAAGCCCTCTAGCAGCCATTTTGTGAGAGTGGCCATCTCTCAAATGTATGCCCCGGCCCAAAAAGGTTGGGGGACCCCACGTGCATGAAGAAAATGGCTGGCTAAAACCCTGAATAGGAGCAGTGATGATAATAGAAAGCATACAATTGTAACATTTTTTACAAGTCTTCATGGAGATAATAATACTGACCAAGCTTACAGGGCATTTGTAAAAAGTATAGACATACTGAAGTTGACATGCTTTGAACATTTTAAGACACAATATAAATGATTAGCAATTGGTATTATAACAATAGTTGAAGGGAAAAGCAATTTCTTTTCAGGTTGATGCCTGATGATTAGGATTGCCTGCACACGAAGGACATGGCCCACGGCCAATGAAATGCTCTGAAGTGAACAGAGGAGTTGGCCTAGACAGTGATCAGGACCATCCACTGGTTCGTGGATGCATCAAGGTAAGACAACATGTTCCAAAAAAAATAGAGATCACTGTAGATTTTTAAATATATATACCTCCCGCTGCATAACCATATATACCAGAGGTGGGCAGCGTGGCCTTTGGCCCAATTTCAAAAGCCTTCCATAAGCCATCAGTTCAGACCCTTGGTGTGGGTGATCTGTTCCTCTCATGGCAGCCCACTGGGCAGGGAGGAAGGGAAGAGGATGGGAGAAAGAGAGAAAAAAGCCCCCCCCCCCCCAGTTTTGGCTCTGGCCCTGCCTACTACTGGCTTCAGCCCTGGCCTGCCCACTGCTGGAATATGGCTGTAATGACAGATTGTGCGCAAGGGAATGCAGCCCTCAAAAACAACAAAATGGTTCCCCACCCCATATATATACCAATAGCAAATTCAGGTGCTAAGCGATGACATCTGCGTAGCCAAAATGGAGCCATGGAGAAACAAGACGGGGGTACGAGTGTGCTCAAGGGAAGCCCAAGGTTTGCAGAAGCAGGAAAATATCTTTAAGGGGGCAAAGCTCTAAGGGGGCAAACACCCACAAAAACAGCCCAGTGAGTGGCCACAGAATATTGGGTGTTTGTGGGTGGGAGAGAGTGGAAAACTCAGGTGGGGGGAATGGAATGGAGCATCCTGAAAGAAGGCATGGCTCAATAGAAGACTGAACAGGAGCACTCCATACTGCAAGATTATGTTGCAGGTCTCACTTGTAATGAATATATATTCTTCAATATGCCCACAATATATTCTCAAAAATATCCAAATATACACATCTGAACCTTGAAGATCTCTTTTTAGTAGAAGCTATGACAGACATTTAGTAGAAGCTATGACAGACACTTTCTCTCTTTAAAGCAACTGAACAACAAAATTTCTTAACATTTACTTTAGGTTTAATCCTATTCCAAAATCTAATAATAACGCCACTTTTCTAGCAAAGAGGTAATTGTACTGATTCTGCCCTTTGAGAGCCATTTAGTATTTTATTCATTAAAAGCACACATCAAGACACTATTTTCCATTCTTACACTTTTGGAGCAAAATTATTCTTCCAATGTTTGTTTTGTTATTATTATTGGAGCAACCAGTAGTAGATAGTTCATTAACTCTCAATGTTCAGGTTTAGCAGTGTATACTTCAAAGATTCTAGCAATGCAAAGGTGTTGCTGAAACTCTACACCCAGTTATTTCCTTCACATATTTCATTGTATCTCTCCAGGGTGTGGTGTGTTGTGTGTGTGTGTGTGTGTGGTCCAGTTGCACGTGCCTAAATCTGGATCCAACCCAATGTGCAATATTGGATACTGTGTGACATTTCAAGACACTAGTTCAAAAGCAAATATATATACAGTGTGTGTGTGTGTGTGTATATATATATATATACTTTTGAACTAGTGTCTTGAAATGTCACACCGTATCCAGTATTGCACATTGGGTTGGATCCAGATTTAGGCACGTGCAACTGGACTGGTGGAAATGGATGCTCATGGATGATCCCTCAATTTTGGGGGATGCCCCCTTCCAACCCCTGCAGCACACTCTACCCTATTCAGCAGGGTCCTCCAACCCTCTGTGTAGCTATTCTTCTTCTTCTTCTTCTTCTTCTTCTTCTTCTTCTTCTTCTTCTTCTTCTTCTTCTTCTTCTTCTTCTTCTTCATATGAAATGCATATGTTCACTTCTATTTTTTTGGCAATGTCCCTTCCTCTTCCCCATCCATTGTGTGACCCTTTTTAGCACAAACAATGGGAGGAAACACTTGTACCTCAGGGCAGTTTCTTTCAGACTATATGTAGCTCAAGGGAGGCATATGAAAGAACAGAGGGGAAAGAAGCCTGCCCTGTGGCTCTGCGCTTGGAGAGTGGCTCCAGCACTGGATTAACAAGCAGCAACCCATCAGGTAAGGGGGATTCAAATTCAAATAAATTATGATCAATAATGCCCCCCCCCAAAGAAAGAGGATTCAGGCAAAACACAGATGGGGAAGGTACGTGAAAATGATCTAGTCTGAATTGACACTGTCCAGCCAAATTAAAGGGGGGGGGGTTCCCCTTTAAACAGATCTGTGTTTTAGCAAAGGGTTTCCTAATCTCAGACTATAAAACCCAAGTTGGTTTTTGGTTGTTTTGCAGCCTAATGGCAGTGGGTGGCGTTAAGCACAACTGGACTGTCCTTATTCATGTGGGATTTTGTCTTCATGCCAGGACATACATGTATTTCCCAGCAACTCAAGTTACAGTATTTTGTTAACTAGTAAGATGCGGCTTCTGCCCAAGAAAGTGCATGATGTTGCATTTAGATTCTTGTCAGGTTGACACGTCATAATGGGGTGGGTGGGTGCGAGGGCCCTTTTTCCTAAGGATGTGTATGTTCTGGCTGTGCCGATGTCAGTGGCATATGTTTATTAGTGCCCACGATCACAGGTGGAAAATGACCCAGCGCTCCACCCCACACTGGGCTATCTTATGCATTTTTAAAATCTGTTTATTTTATGAGCTGAATACTCCCCTATTGAAGTTTATTCTATTTTAGGGTTTTCTAACCACCCCATAGCTCTAAACAGCCCTCAGAAATCTTTATAATAAATAATAAAATATACAAATGACTGCTGAGTACAACAAACACAAAGAGTAGTTAAAAATATTGAAAACTTCATAAGAACTTCATAAAAACAGCAGCATATGAACAGCATGGTAAGCCTGCAAGTAAGTCCTACCATGTTCAATGGGGCTTACTCCCTAATATGTGCATTTAAGATTTCAGCTTAAAAGCAAAACCAGAACTGTCACACATGTGGGATGGTTTCATCAGCAGAAATGCCCCACCATTGTGTGTGTGTGGGCGTGGGTTGTTTCCTTTAAATTTTTTTACCACATTGGAGGCTGTGCGCTCCTTCCAGTAGCACAGTAAAACATGGGGGGAGGGAAATAATTATATGGAAAGATACTGCTTACTGGTTTTGCAGCAAAATTACTGCTAATACAGTCCTAAATTAAATCTGTTTGTTCAACCTTGAGTGGCCTTTAACTCTCTTTACCCCTTAGCACTTGCAAGCGACTCTTCTATGAAATAAGCAGATCCATATTAAACTATCTGATCGAAAGCAGTGCTGTTATAGTTATGTAGAAAGGTGGTAGTGCTGTTCATGTAGCCACACTGCAAATCTAATGTATCAGGAGGATCCTAGTCAGTTTGTATAATCATCATAGCAGTAGCCTATTGCATCCGCAGTTTGTAGGTTTACATGATTTATTCTTCACATCCACAAAATCACAGTGCATGCCACAGTGTGGCGTGGTGGTTAGGGTGTTGGACTGGGACTCGGGAGATCCGGGTTCTAGTCCCCGCTCGGCCATGAAACTCACTGGGTGACTTTGGGCCAGTCACTGACTTTTAGCCTAACCTACCTCACAGGGTTGTTGTGAGGATAAAATGGAGAGGAGGAGGAGGAGGATTATGTAAGCCTCCTTGGGTTCCTTGCAGGAAAAAAGGCGGGGCATAAATATAATAAATAAAAAAATAAGAATCAGCAATGCAGGATATGATAGCCCAGTAATCTCTTTTCATTTATAAGTGGCTGCAAGCTTCTACAGCACGCTCTCAAATCTACTTTTCAGGGCATAGGTCATAAAAATGGCCCCTATCCTAAAATTTCCTGTCTTTCTTAGCAACAGGGCCCATTGATTTCATACACCCGCAGAGAATAATAACTTATCCGCTGACTGTCACGACAAGGCAGAAATCATTTAAAGCAGATGCTTTTCAGAGACCAGCCGATTGAAGTAGGGAAACCAGGAGCAGGAGGGTCTCATGCCAGTGTTTCCTGATATCCAGACTGCTGAATCAGTATATTTTTAGCTGTAAATTTTGCCACTGACAGAACAAAAGGAGGAAACCTCAACCCCCTGCTGCTTGTGCTCACTTTGCTTCCAGAGTGGTAGCTATGTTAGTTGTAGCAAAAAACAACAAGGTGTCCTGTGACACCTTAAAGACTCTCAAATGCAGTAAGGCATAAGCTTTCAGGGACGCCAGTCTGCTTCATCAGATGCAAGAACTCTAACCACTTGACTTCTGAACAGAACTTCAGGCTAGACAGTTTATAGAAGAATGTGAATTGGGTCCCCAACAGCATAGGGAGGCTGTGGCAAGAGGGAACTGGAGAGGTTGTCAGCCACAGGAGAAAGAGAGGGATGCAAGATGGCCAGAGTGACTATTGATATATTATTGCCTCAGCAAGCCATCTAGTCAGACAGATGTGAAGACCTGGAAAAATCCTGGGGGGAAATCCCCCCTCCCCATTTTTTCTGAGGACCTTTTTTTCCTCCAAAAAATTGGAAAAATTGAAGTTTTAGATTAGGATTTTTTTTTCTTTTAGAATGATGAGTAGAATATTTAAGATAAGATGTTCATATATTGCTACCTGGCCTTTACTCCCCCCAAACTGATTTCTAAAAACTATGTAATAGGAAGATGTAACATTTCTTGGAATTTTGACGCAAGGGGGGGGAGCATTTTTTTTTTTTTAATTCCTCTCTGTAAGATTCCCAGCATAGTTATTTCTTTTGTTCCATATTCAACTTATGGATGTAATGTATGATTTACTAATTGACATTTAGGGCTGCTCCATGTCATGCTCAGTTTCCCAACATATGACTAGTTACCATATAATTTGTGAAGAAAATGTGCATTCTTGACAGTTTGGGTTTTGTTCTAGAGTCCTGTGTTCCTGGGCTTGTTCTGGTTAGATGCTGTAGCAGTCAATGAATGTAGTTCTAAAATCCATACGTGAGAGAAACACTGTAGGTTATCCCACAGTTACCACCACAAGTGGCGAAACATGTTATCCCACCAAGTTTCTTTTTAAAAATAACTTTGAGGCTTGGTTGTATGAAACTCACTGCCAGTTTTTTTTAGAAAGTTCTCAATTAGACCTCATTGTTAGGGAATGCTGCCTCAGCTGTAAAACTTTTAACTCTTGCCACGAAAATAAACCCTCTCTGCTTAAAAGAAACTCACTAGCCTGGTTCCTATTGTGTAGACATGGAATTGATATCACCACTTCAGATAACCTTTCAAATTAACTAAAATTAAGATTATTGTTAAAGGGGAAGGAAATAAAATGTCACTCTTCAAATAATAGGTAGAGATTGCATAAAGGTTTTTAAATTAAATTAAATATGCTTGGTTACCATTCCTAATGTAGCCATTTGTCTGATGTGCCAAACACTTACCTACGTTCTTAAGAATGAGTGTTTGCTCAGGATTCCTTACACCTGGGTGGGCAACTTTGGGGGGGTCAGGGGGCCATCCCCCCATGGACTGTACTTTGTGGGGTGCCACAAGGTGCCTGAAAAAAAATCCCCCCCAATGCATTAGCACTACAGAGTGCTAAATGGGCCAAATTTAGTACATTTTGATGATAAACTTGACCCATTAAGTGTTCTGGAGCACTAACATATATTTTTTTTGTTAAAACTTTTTTTTTTGCTATAGTGAGGGTGGCAGGGGCCGCATGTTGCCCACACTTGCCTTACACAGATAAGTTATGCCTGCAGCTTCAGTGTAGCAGAAAGGGACTAGACACAAGCCCCCTCCTCCACGTTTTCAAACAATTGCACCCTTTTTGGCCTACGGTACCAGGTAGATTGACTTGGCAATGTTTGTGTAAGGCTTTGCATTAGCTGTGGGTTGGCTGATTTCCTGGGACTGCCCTTTTAAAGCACTTTTGGTATGCATATTACAATTTCAGCACCTAGAACTGTATTTTAAAATTAACTATGTACACCAAACAGCATTAAAGTATTATAAGGTGCCTTCATACATCTTTGCCAAAGCACCCTAGTGACGAGTGGCAGATCCGGATAGTAATGGTAGGATGATAGGCATGCTGCACACATTGGTGGGTAGAGGTCTGTATGTGTAACTCTTGCATATCCTCCTCTAGTAACAGATCAGAGCTGTTCACCACATCACTTTCTGCTAGTTTTTCCAAGTATATTAAATTCTTTCACCATCTACTTTAAAATTACAGCGTGGCACACTATGGCTCAGCAGTGGCATCTGGTCTTCACTTTGTCGCTGCTGTGGACTCTGATGCTGGCCCACCCAGAGCTGCTCCTGGATGGTTCTGAGTGCCCCCTCGGTTGCAGCTGCTTTTTCACGGATCGGTTCGTTCGATGCTCCAATGCCAGCCTGTCTTCTCTTCCCACTGGCCTCCCACATGCCACAGTGGAGCTCGACCTGCAATTCAATCAGTTTGACAACCTGCTGGCAGCTTCTTTCCCAGATTTGCCTGAGCTCACCACTCTTTACCTTGGGAGTAGCCACTTGCACCAAATTGAGCTTGGAACCTTTCAGGGTGTGGATAATTTGTACCACCTCCATCTGGACAACAATCTCCTAGAAGAGATCCCAGAAGGGGTATTTGAAAACCTGACCAATCTAGTCTTTCTGCATCTGGAGCACAACCGAATTGCTCACCTTTCACCAGGTATTTCCAGATTGGTGGTTTCCCCAGCACCATTATGGCAATGAGGGCCTCTCTTCACTCCCAACTGTCTCAGTGTTTCCACAGTATGGAAAGGAGGAGGTCAGGCTGAGGCACATGGAACAAAGTGGGACGCATAAGGATTAGATGTATACCAACAGTTTACTGACTTAGAAGTTAAGCACAAAGCTGGCCTGGAATGGCTTAACTCAAATTGGCTTGTTCAGTCCACCCTATGAACTTATGCTGGAATCATTCAACCTGTAACTATGAAGCTGGGGTGAAAATTCCCTCTCAAGAGCAATAATACACTATATGACTGGGTTCACACAACAACCCATCGTGGGTTGTCACACATGATGGGTTGTCATGTCATGCGAATCCAGACCAATTTCCCCAGGGTGGCTTCTTCATGGGCAACATGCCATCCTGACAACCCATGGGCTGTTGTAGGGGTTGTTGTACCCACTGTCGTAAATCCATCCAGTTCCGAGATAAGCCGTAGTCATTATCACAGTCCGAGTGTCGAAGCCAAAATATATCAGTCCAAAACAGAGCCAATGTAAACCAGTTCGGGATCAGGCAAAGTCGTGGTCAAGGTCGTTCCAAGGTACAAGTCTGAGGTCGGGAATGTCAGGAGCGTCTGGCTGTAGCTGTCTTAACAAACAATTGCTTCCAGCATCTGAGAGTGTGTTTGGGACCTGCCTTTTGAGCAGGCGCTGATTGGCAAGGCTGCCCAGCTGGGTCAGGCTGCACTTAGCCTGGCTCCACCCCAAACACACTCTCTGTCTGACCCACTGGAGGCACAACACCCACAATGGGTTGTCGTGTTGTCCAAATCTGGGCAACCGACCCCATTGTGGCTACAGGGTATTGGCTACTGAGCCCCTTGGCAAGAGCAGCAAAAAACCTTTGCTGCTCTTGCCAAGGGGCTCCTGGGCAACCACCAGTGCCAGCCACCCCAAAAGTGTCCAAGCAGCCCCGGGGGGCAGCTGGCACTGGCTTCCCCCACAGCTTTTTCCCCCTTTAACCTTTTTTCCCCCTGGAGATTGCGAAAGCTGGATGTCAAGTATGCATATCCAACCACAGTTTGGCAGTTGTCATCCCAAGCAAATCCAGCAAGTCTGGGTTATGTGAGGGTTAAATAACCTTTGCATTACCCATGGTCTGTTCTACGGTTATGCGAGAGTTGTTTGACCTTTGCATAACTGACACTTGCACAACACAATGCTGAGCAAGGGTTAGAGAATACAAAATGGTGGCTGCACATGCCCCACGTCTCAGTCTCATGGTGGGTTGTCATGTCCTTTGACCAATGTGCTCTGTGAGAACCAGACACATGCCGGCATTCTTAATTCTATTTATTGAAATGATTATGCTGTGTGTCTCAAAATTCCCAAGGGGCTAAACTGTAGGTTAGTCTCGCCACATCTTTGTCTTCAGGGGAAAAAGGAGGAGGAAAAACCTGAGGGTAAAAATAGCATGGCAGTAACTAGCTTTCACTCTCTTCTAGGTGCATTTTCCTCTTTGAAGCAACTGAGTGTCCTAGACTTAAGTCACAACCTGTTGACTGAACTTTCAGACAAGGCTCTTAGTGGTCTCCAACAGCTACGCCAGCTTCACCTCAGTGCGAACTATATTGCCGACTTGTCAGCCCAAGCTCTCCCACGCAACTTGCGTATCCTCTACCTTGACTGCAACAGGTTGAAGAGTGTGCCAGTCGCCATCCGCAACTCAGTCACACTCTCCAGCCTTCATCTCAGTGGCAACCTGATCAGGGAGCTGACACCTCTCCCCTTTGGGAGGAAACTCGGCACCTTGAGGCAGCTGTTCTTAGAAAACCTGCCCCTGGAGAACATCACCAGCTCAACATTTAAAAGGCTACGCAGACTCGAGGTCTTGAGCCTGAGGAACAATAGCTTGACATCCCTGCCATCTCTATTGTCACTGAAGTCTCTCTCTACTTTGTATCTGACTGGGAACAAGTGGCGCTGTGACTGCAACTTGATCTGGCTTCGTACCTGGCAGAAGAAAGCAATGAGAAAAGATCGCAGCCCAGTGGAGTGCAGTTCACCGGACGCCCTTCAGGGACAACAACTGTTGAATATAGAGGTAACCATCAGTCTGATTCACACTGGCAGGACTCAGAAACATTGTACAAACAGGCCTGCCTATATTTACTGCACGTGGTAGAATTCCCCCATTTATGCCATATTTATAGGACAGCAGCTGGGACTGTGCATCAGCAGAAGGGGTTCACTTCAGATGGCAGCTTTAGGACAGGAATCTCAAAACTGTCATGCTGTAACTGGCACTATTGTGAAAGGAAATGCTTATTCCACAGCCTCACTATATTGCTTTACTTTAATTTTTTTTATGCAGCTTAATTTGCCAGAGGATCAGGGCTGATACCAATATAAATAAAACCCAGCCACCTATCCTGCTGCCCACCTGCCTCAGTTTCTCTAGCAAGCCTAGCATAAAATAAATTAAAGAAATATCTGCTCCTTTTTCAGTTATGCTGGGCCCTTCTTTTCCCACCAACTTACATTTTGTCAGTATTTAGTAAGTGCAAGAGAGAAGAGCCCAAAACAATACCCCCAAATGTACTAATGAAGGGACTGCATATACCTGAGCAGCCAATGGGTATTTTTTTAAAGGGGTATTTGGTTTTATTAATTGTTATTTTGCTTTACCAAACTGATCAAAAAGGTTTACAAAACTAAAGATAAGTCACTAAAACTACCCAATTTATAACAGCCAGAAGAATGAGTAACTGGCATTAAAACCACGTTTTTTAAAATTCCAGCAATTCCTCAACAGCCTCCCCTAAGCCATTTTACAGTACTTTTAAAAAATCTGAGTACTAGGGCTATAGCAGGCCTCTTTTGGGAGTTCCATAGCACTAGGCTAGAACAAGGAATATCCTGGTCATTCACCCTTTTTCCATATTCTTCAATATAAAGGAACTTGTGATAACTTACCAGAATCACTCTACACCTGCTCAGAGGCATTCTATATCCACTCCATATACACTAGTGCTATGTCTTGGTAATGAAAACAGGATTATTCCAATACAAATTAAACCCTGTGATCTCTGTGTGCCAGTGTTATTCACGGCACTGCCAATTCTATCATTTAGAATGCGTGACAGACAAAGCTAACACCAAACCAGAAGTTTTGGTTGTGGAAGGTGGTGCCTGTAGGTTTAACGTGCCACATTTACCAGCTCAACTGGCTACTGGTTTCTTCAGGTCGCCACCTTTTGTCCACATGCACACAACCTTTTGGCATTATCATGGCTATTAGTATATAGACAGATTGTTTTATGTGTGTCAGTTTCTGGTTTTCTATAGTGAAACAATCACTTGATTCTTTTATCACAGATACAAATTCTGAAGAGGAATAAATAGTGCTTTGTTCTATCATGGTTGCTGCCTGTGACTGTGCACAAAGACCACACCACTTTGACATGAGCAGACCAGGCTCTGATTGTGGAAAGCTTGGGTTGGTGTTCCTAATGCCACCAAGATGGTGGCAAAATACAATTATTTTATCTATCCATCCACATTACTAATAATCTCTTTCTGCCACCAACACACATTAAAAGGGGCAGGCAACATGAGGCTCTTCAGATGTGTTGGTCTACAACTTCCATGATTCCTCACCGTTGGCTTGGTGGCTGATGGGAGTTGTAGGCCAAAACAGCTGGAGGGCCACACGTAGCCCACCCCTACAGTAAAACGAGCACTCCTTTAATTTCACATTGTTTTGTAGTAGCCAGAATTAAAATAGCTTACCGGTAGGTTCAAGATCGACCTACAACTGAGACAAAGCTTAAACATGAACAAAAAGAAATATATGAATTAATTTAATATACCTAAAAATGGCACTTATTTACAGATAGCAGGATAATATATTGTAAGATAAAATGTTATAACTTCAGATTTTCTGCCTTATTTATACTTCGTAATTAAGAAATATGGGAGTCACCTTTGTTTAGTTACCCCCCTATTTCAGGCAAAGGTCTGATTTCCCTGTCCCACTCCATCCCAGCCAGCATTTCATAGATTTCATAGAGCAGAGGTGGTTTCTGGACAGACATCATCATCAGGTTCAGCCCTTGCTCTGCTCCTCGTTGGCCTGATGGATGTATAGCTGAAATGAGGACTTCTTTCTGAAGAGAAATTTTTAACTGAGTCAAGACCACCGCAATGAAGACTCTGGTTTTTCAGATTCTCAGCTGCCTGCTTGCTCAAGCTTCTCTGCTTCCTTAAACACAACTCTTCCGAATCCTCCTCTCACCACCTACTGCCTCCCAGACAGTCCTTCCCCTTCGAGGCTTTC
This sequence comes from Shinisaurus crocodilurus, assembly GCA_021292165.1. Lineage (NCBI taxonomy): Eukaryota > Metazoa > Chordata > Lepidosauria > Squamata > Shinisauridae > Shinisaurus > Shinisaurus crocodilurus. The sequence goes on along the minus strand of CM037879.1, from coordinate 252,542,964 downwards.
TCTGGCTGAGTCTGTCTCAAGCCCATCCTTGTTCTCTTTCTGCTTTTAGCCTTTTGTCCTCTGCAAGGCCTGCATCCCCCCTTGCCCTCCTGCTGTTTTGGACGCCAACTCCCATCAGCCCCAGCCAGCATAGCCAATTATCAGGAATGCTGGGAGATGTAGTCCAAAACATCTGAAGGCACCAAATTGGAGGAGGCTGTTCTAAGCTCATCTCTGCCTGTCTCCAGCTGACAAGTGTTTCTGACAGTGCTGAATCTTGCATTTTAAACTGCTGGCCACAGCTTTTAGCCAATAACATGTTGTCACGTTGCAGGACTCCCTTTGATTGGTGTTCTATTGGTTCTTGGGTAAAGACCAATCAGTATAGCTGCTCTCAATAACCTGATCAATGTAATTACCAGGGCCATTCATTTTAGTACTGCTAACTGCCACAAGTGCTGCCCACCTTAGCTGTAACCAAAGCCTCTTTTAGCAGTCAAGCTCCCATACATGGTAATCTTTACAAAGGTTTGAGGCCTAATCAGGTACTTGTTACTTCGTTTCATTTCAAGTTGAGATATTTAGCCATAGTACAAAACTTATAACCAAACATAGCAATATTACATTCCATAACATATTCATTCATCAATTTAACACATTTGAATAACTTTTACCTCAAAATACTGTTCCTCTGTAATAACAACCTCTTATCACAAATTGTTAACACAGAGAAAAACTAGAACTGTGTACAAGGTTCACATGAAGTTGCCCTTACACAAAGGGTAAAAGGAGAAGGTAAATTCCTAATGTACAACTCACAGAACAAGACAAATGGTTTGTGCAAAAGGTCTTTAAAAACTGATCCAATCAAGGATTCCCATTTCATACCACCAACCAACTCTGGGGGGAAATGGTGAAAAATATGTACTATTTCCCCCCAGAGTTGAAGATGGTATGAAGCAGGAATCCTTGCTTGTGATGTGTACACTCATCCCACAGCAATTTCTGGCAAGCTGGTTTTGTATGTTTTTATAATACTTCAAGAATATGCAAAGCCTGTTGGCCAGGGGCAGGTAACAGCAGGACAAAAAATTGTTTGCATAACCCACAGGCACCGTTGTCCCTCTTGCCACCTTTGGTTCAACTTTGAAGTCGTGAGAGCTTTTCCCATGAAACTGTGAAGTTCTGCAGTTGAGGGGACACCCTATGGGCTACATTTAATTGTCATGTACTGGAACAAGAATCTTCCTTTAAAAAAATGAAAGTGAGTAAGCATGACCAACCATCTCACAAAATGTGTCTCTGAAAGAGGATTTATCTTGTCTTTTCTTTTGCTCAGTTACAGAAACTGACTTGCCCACCTTTTCAAACCGATTCGGACACAATCAGCATTTCCTCTGCAAATGTACCCGAGGCCACCACTGCACCCAGTAAAGAACATTCACAACCGGCTGCTACTACACTTCCTACCGCTGCTTTAATAATTACCAGCAGGATGACCACCACCACAGGACCAGCTACTCACAATAATGCCATCACAGGACCAACAACTCCTGATAAACATCATATACTGGAGAACGATGACCCCTGCCTCTCTGACCATATTAGTAGGGTCAGCACATGGACAAAGGGCAACACTGCTCTGGTGGTTACCTGGTCTTTCTATGGGAATCATGACCAGTTTGAAGTACGATGCACATCTTCTCTGGATCAGCACATACTGCAAGTCATCGGAGGATTAACGGAGATTGAGCTTCACCATCTCCAACCAGGGACAGATTATAAAATTTGCATTATCCCCCAGAACAAGAACCTCTTCGAGTGTGTGGTCCCTGCAGTCCAGCAGTGCACATTAGGACATACTGGAGCCCAAACTCTGCCTCAACACAGCAACTTAGTCCTAGGAACTGGTGTCAGTGTCACACTTCTAGTTATGATCGCCCTGGCCCTCTTTGCCTTTTACAGGTGGTGGTTCCGACCAATCCAGTTTCAGCGCCACTATGATGATGGTCCATCTTCTCAGAACCAAGGCATTACCCAGTCCAAGCTGACCTCAGAGTCGGTCTATGAGAACTTAGACAATGGCCAGCATGTTTATATGACAGCTGCCAGCCAATGGCCTGAAGAGAAGGTAGATTACACTCCTATTGCCTCATCCAGATTTCCATCCACGCCAACTTATGTGAGTCTCTGATATTTAAAGGTACAGAAAAATCTAGTTCCAAGCTGCCAAGCTCAATTGTCACTTGCTAAAAGGGCTAATCATTATGAATGGCATCCATACTCTTCACAGCAGAGGGTAAAAGAGTTGCTGATCTATACATGAATATAATTAGATGCTGAAGCAAACCGAAGACAGCCTCTCAGATCTGCTCACTTCTTACTCAAGATTTACTCAAAGAAACAAAGTCAGCTGTTGTTCATTTTTACAACAATACAGTGAAGGAAATGTTACCTATTTACTTGTTTACATCAATTACTTAGCTGATCCTGAAAGGGGATCCATGTACGTATGTTACAACATTGATGGTCAAAATGTTTGAGGACCAGAGAGGAACAAACAGGCAGAGATGCCACCATAGCTGCTGCTGGACCAACCAGGACTAATCCTTTCTCAATCTGTCATCTTTAGGGCACAATCCTATTGGGATGCCTGTAAACCCCTCAACTGAGAGGCTTATGGGCATCTAACGCATAGCAGGAGCAGCAGTGGAGGTGATCTTTGCCTCCCTGTCCTCCCGCTCTGCATTTTTGCTAGATGGGCTTTTTCACCGGCCTCAGGATACTTTGCATTCTGGCCTCCCCAGTCTCCTCCCCTCCCTGTCCCTTTTACCCCTCTCTGAGGTTGCTTTTCTGACCTCATAGAGCAGCCAGTACAGTTCTTTCCGCACCGCCTGTGAAGCAGAATGGGGTTCCGATTCCCACCTCCGAGGTCGGGGACTGTGCTCTGACCTCAGATCTGGGAGTCCGAAAAATCCTATGGCCTCTCAGACGCTGTCTAAAGGCCATAGAATAGCTTCCTTAGAATTACCCATATATTTTAATCAAATCCCATTTGTGAAGGAATGTATTACCTACAGTCTGTGACATAACTGCTCTATTGATAAACAACACTGCATGGATGTTTTTCAGTTTATTTTTTCTGATGCAAATTAGCCTTCTGCCATCTGAAGCAAACCCTCAGGTCACATGTGACTGAATACCTCAGACTTCGAGTTGCATTAAACATCGCACTGCTGATCCATGTTCTATCTCCCAGTATTTTTTTTAAAAATGAAATGCAGCCATGGGGCTGTGAATGTGACTATAGTTTGCTGCATCTTTTTGAACACAGAAGTGTGGAAGAGTCAGTTGCATTACTTCCCTGAAGAAAAATGAACTATGTTTATCAACTATAGCATTCAGTTAGCAGTTAAAGTATGCAGTTTAACATTTTCATTCATAAATGATTAAAGCAGCAGCTGAAAAAAGAGACTACTTCTCGAATGAAAGCAGTTACAATACTGAATACACACACACACACACACACACACACACACACACAAGCATTTGCAGCATTGATGCTATCCACACAGAACACACTACTGAGCACCATTCACTTTTGTGTGGAAGTTAGATTTTGCTAATTCCCAAGTCCTCTTCTTTAAACAACCCACTAGAAATGGCTCCCATGCAAGTCCCATTGAAATGAATAGCAGTTGTCCTTTATCTTCTTCTTTTGCATGGAACTTGCCAGGAGATTCTCCTAAAACTCTGTTTTCTCCTAATTGAATAAAAAAGCCCTATTGCTCAGCCAGAAGGGTGGTTGGAGAAAATCTGTGAGAAGAGAAACTAATTTGCAACATACTCCACACTGTTCTAATTTTGAAGCAGCCCACAAAAAACACAATCAAGTGCAGAAATGCTAAGAACTTTAAATATTGACAATGGAAAATAACTGGATGACAATAGAATTGGACCGCCAGTATAGTAGCTAAAAAAAAGTAGAAAAATAGTCACTATTATTTGAGCTGTATGAAGGACTTTGCTTATTGTCAGCTGTGCATCTGCTTGATGAGCCCAACTTCCATTTATGAAATCCTCACCCAAAAGGTGAATTGATAGAATCTGCCATTTCATAAACAATAATTCTCCCCACTTGAGAGGTAACAGGAAGAGAAAGAATAAGTAGCAACAGATTCCAAGGGAAGTCAAAGTTGATTATGCTTATTCCGAATCAAGCCTATTTTAATTGGGCACATGTTTAAGTATGTGAAGCAATATCACTAGCAGCCTTAGGCCACCAGAATCAGTCCTGTTACTGGGAAACATCAATGAATAGTGGTGAAGGATCACACATGTAAACAAAGCAGGCAATGAAATGCCCAATTGGGAATATATGCATTCCCCACACTTACCACACCCCAAAATGCTGAGGAACAGCAAAAATAGTGACATTGCTTTACACCTGGTGCTGGCCTACAAACAGAGGGCAAAACTCAATATTGAGTCCACAGCACATTCAGAAATAAACTTAGATTCATCCACAGCACATTCAGAAATAAACTTAGATTCAGCATTTTACTGCTACCCCAGGAGAGGTGGTCCTCTAACAAATGGCACAATTTGAGACATTAGGCGAGTACTAAGTCCTGACAACAGTTGAATTTGGAAACAGAAGTCCCACCTAACAGAATACAGAGAAGCTGAGAGAGAACCTCATTGAAAAAACACACCCTCCCCAAAAGAGAGAAATATTGGGGAAGACAGAGTCCACTTTGGAAACAGGGAACTTAAACATAGCCCCGCCCCAAAAACTATTAACACAAAAACATTAAAAAAGCACATGGCAGAGTTCCTCAAAGTTTGTTATAGCAGAAGGCAGCCAGATATCCTGGTGACAAGACAAGCAGAATGTTTCATCCTTAAGTCTTGATGTCTTTGTCTGTTCTCCATCTTAGAGCACTCTGATAACAGTCCAATTATGGGAAGGGGCACAGCTGCTTCTGTATTACAACTGGTGGAGGGTTTGTAACAGCAAGTGGCGGGCAAACGAACAGGAATCCAAAGCACGGTTGGGTCTGCAGAAATAAAATGGAATTAAAAGGGGCCAAACATTCATTTCAGACCTTCCTTGAATTTACATTCAATTGACAGATATTCTCGAAAGGGATAATATCTGCTATTCTGCATGAGAAGAGTTCAGTTATCTAGCCCTGAAACTCACCACAGGCAACTGCAATCACTAGATGCTAAGTGTGGGGCAAAGTGTAATGGGGAAAACATTTGGGGGCAGATATAGGATCCTACTTGTAGCAGGAGAAGGGCAAGAAACAAAGAGGTGGTGCACTGGGGGTGGGGGTGGGGGGGAGTCTGTACTGGGCATCTCTTGAATATGCACATTTACATATTCAACAGTAATTTGGGCAACTATGTTTTATTGGCATAGAGGCATGGTATTGGCAAGCAGCACCGTACATACTACAGGAGTTAGATCCATGCAAGCAGCTAGCTAAAAATTGTAAGCCATTTAGCTTTCTATGATTAGCTTTCATCTTTTCATGGCCCACGTTTTAGCCCCATTAGGCAACTTACTTCACAAAATAAGAGTGTGTGCCATAAAGGCAGAAGAAGAATTGGTGAGGTTTGCTTCATATGCTCTTCAAGGTTACCCCACTTCCTTTTTCATTGGAAAACAAGGGATATACTATAGCTTATGTCAAAGAAATGTGATTAAGGGCACAATCCTATGCAAGTTTAGATGGAAAAAGGCCTACTGGCTGGGGCATGCTGGGAGTTGTAGGCCTTTTTTCTGTCTAAACTTGCATAGGATTGCACCTTTACTATATTATTCCTGTCTCCAACCCTCCACAGTCATTCAGTTAATGATTCTCACTCTTTCCAACTCCTTTGAGGTTGGGAAAGTGAACTCTAGGAGTGCAAAATTAGGGTCCAGCACATAGTGGGAAAAGGAAGGGCCTTTCAATTTAAAGATGCCATATTAAATAAGATTTTATCTGCTCAATATCGTACTTCAAGTGTCTAAAACTGAAACCAATACACACATACATTTAAGTGTGCAAATAGGACAATATTATGAACCAAATGCATAGGAATTTCAAGGAGTATCTATTAGGGCACATAGTGACTTTTCCCTAATTTAAGACTCTTGCAGTCCTACAGATTCATGCATTTGCCTTCCACCAAGACATCTATATGCATCTCAAAGGGTCTTGTTTGTAAAGTAACAAGTGGATTTAACTTTCAGATTCAAACATTGGATTGAGAAGTTAATTACCCAAATTATCTTTGCTCAACATTATGTTAAGTTTTGAAGACACAGTACACAGGGACTAGACTAGTAATACATTATGTAAGAGTAATAGCCTATTATTAGATTTTTTAAAAATATGCTGCTAATTTTTCTCCCCAAGAGAGGCACAATACTCACTTTGTGACAAAGGCCAAGAGAACCGGGACAAGAGACTTAGGAAAATAATCCTGCTGGACCATATGGTTCAGAGTCATCAGAGGGCCATAAAGACTAGGCACAGCCTTGATCTTCTCTTCACTCTGGAAGGTGGAAGCAGACAGGAATGAGATACAAATAAGCAACTATACCTAGGATGGCCTGAGACATTTGCTCAGATGGTATTGTTCAGCCTTGCAAATACTTTATATGTCAGCAGGACCTGCCTAATTCTCTCCCTTCTTTCCCCCACATCCATTTCCTTACATAGTACAAACATCCTGCCTGTCTACCTCAAGCCTTTAAAAGCCCAGACAGACAGCTGGAATAATCCCATGTTGCTCTTTTTTGCCTGAGGAATGCAAACACAGAACTATAGCAACTGTGCCCATTGTGGGGCATTCTGGCCTTAAAGGACCAGAAAAGACAGGTCATGCAGCTGCTATACTGTTTCCACTTTTTCAAGGGCAAAAGAGACCTAGAGTTTATGCAATGGGGGTGGGGAAGTACAGTTTCTATGCAAGCGTGTTATTTGCACTCATTCTTATATGCCTTCAAGTAATGCAAAGAAGAGAAATGGGTGCCTTCATTTCAGAATATCCGAACAGGTTTATACTTACCTTATAAACCTTATAGAGCCTTATATGTTTATGAAGACAAGAACTTCTTCCTCAAGAGGTTGGCCTTCTAAGACATGGTTTGCATGACACACCAGGCTCACTGGAAGTTGTTTAACCCATGATGAGCTACAGCTTGTTGTGTGGACCAGGCCTAAATCTTTGTGCTTTTTGGAACAAAATGCAGTGTGCTTCTACAGATGGGGGACACTTGGCACTTCATAACTATCACAAATAGCCTGCCCCCTGTCTCACCTTGAGCAATCCCATGTGAATCAGGAGGCTGGTAATGAAAGCATCAGAATTGAAGGTAGCAGATGAAAATGCTTCTCTCATCAAAGCATCTAAAAAGAGAGAAAGGCAGGCTTCAGTTTAAGAGAACAAGAAATTCCCATCTTCATAGTACTGGGCAATTTGATTTCAGTCCGCTTCCCACATCTTCTGAAGCCCCAGGGCAGATGGCATGCTCACCATCACTGCCCAGTTTAGGTAGCAATCCACAATTCCAAATGCTACAAATGAAGGTATCATGGAACCCCAAGGGAAGGACTAGCTGCAACTGCCACCCACTACACATACCATCACAGCATGCAATGGATGAGGCTAGTTGCAGGGATAGGCAACCTGGGGCCCTCCCGATCTTATGGACTACAACTCCCATAATCCCTGACCTTTGGCTAGGCTGGCTGGAGTTTATGGGAGTTGTATGAAACAGAATGAAATTTAATAGGGATAAATGCCAAGTGCTGCACCTAGGGAGAGGAAACCAAATGCAGAGTTACAGAATGGGGGACACTTGGCTCAACAATACTACAAGTGAGAAGGATCTTGGAATTGTGGTAGATCACAAACTGAATATGAGCCAGCAATGCGATGTGGCTGCAAAGAAGGCAAATGCAATTTTGGGCTGTATTAATAGAAGTATAGCTTCCAAATCGCGGGAAGTGATAATTCCCCTTTACTCGGCACTGGTTAGGCCTCATCTTGAGTACTGCGTCCAGTTCTGGGCACCTCACTTTAAGAAGGACATAGACAAACTGGAGAGGGTTCAGAGGAGGGCAACTAGGATGATAAAGGGACTGGAAACAAGGCCCTATGAGGAGAGACTGAAAGAACTGGGCATGTTTAGCCTTCAGAAGAGGAGACTGAGGGGAGATATGATCGCACTCTTCCAGTATTTGAAGGGATGTCACACAGAGGAGGGGAAAGATCTCTTCTCGATCATCCCAGTTTGCAGGACACGGAATAATGGGCTCAAGTTACAGGAACCTAGATTCCACCTAAACATCAGGAAAAATTTCCTGACTGTCAGAGCAATAAGACAATGGAATCAACTACCTAGGGAGGTTGAGGGCTCTCCCACTCTGGAGGCATTCAAGGTGCAGCTGGACAGACATCTGTCAGAGATGCTTTGACCTAGATTCCTGCATTGAGCAGGGGGTTGGACTCGATGGCCTTGTAGGCCCCTTCCAACTCTACTTTTCTATGATTCTATGATTCTAATCTAAAACTTCCGGAGGGCACAAAGTTGCCTACCGTTGCCATATTGGATGGAACTACACCCCTGAAGGCCACAAATTTAGCATGTGGCTGACTAGTTCTATGATTTCCTGTAAAACAGGTTAAAAGAAGCATGCCTGGTGGGGCCAGGGGGAGATCCACATATGATATGAAGCAAAGTTGCCACCGTTGCTCTAGTGCAGGGGTAGGCAACCTGTTGGACTCCAGATATTTTGGACTACAACCATCATCAGCCCCCTGGGTCACACTACTTGACTGGTGTCTACACATGCCTGGGGGACCAAGTGTGATGGCCTGGTGGCCCAAGGTTTTGTCTTTGGACAAAAAATACATGCTCACCTGTTGTTTCATTCACTGCTGTTTTTACCGTTGTCTCATCTTTGAACACAGAAGAGATCTTCAGAAAAACTGTAACAACCTTCTCTGAGTCAGATGTGTCTGTCTAGAAGAAATATAACTCCAGAATCTTAGTATTCTAAGTCTATGGCAGGATATTTTGTTGCTGGAAAGAACAGTAGGGCCATGGCTGTAATTGTAACCCATGACGACCACACCACAGCAACTTCCATTTATAAGTAGTGACTATGCTTTTCCAGGGGAAAATACACAAATGAAAGTGGGAAAGTCTTTAAGAACAAGATGGATTTCTGGGAGCTAAATATACCCAAGTAATAGAGGCTTCTGTAGCTTTCCCGGTCGTATTTTACTATTTGCACACTGAATCCTCTCAAATATCTTGCGAGGCCCAATCTCCAACTATAGCTTCGCAAACTCCACCCAAAAAATTCCAGATACTAATTGGTTTCTCTACAACAGTGTTCTCCAACCTTGGGTCCCCAGATGTTTTTGGCCTACAACTCCCAGCATGCCCCAGCCAGCTATGCTATGCTATGCTATGCTATCACCCCTGGTGCATAGAACATTTGTGTACATGAAATTTTTTTTGCAGAGGCTTACCTGCTGAGCTATCAAGGTTGAGCATTTGGGGCCCAACCGCAACAGTTTCTCTGAAGATGGGAAAGCTAGAAAAGTGCCCACATCCACAGGAGGAAGAGGGGGAGACAACACTGGAGGAGAATCCTGGAATAGATAGTGCTGAAAATTAGTACTTCCCCAGAAAACTTACAAGCACTGGAACCAGAGTATTGCAGGTGAGAAGTGGAGGAAAAGGCAGGACCAAAATAGGGAAGATAGCTACTTAAAGAGTATTCTGGCTAACTTAAGCCCCATTGATTTCAGTGGGTCTACTCTAAGTATGACTAAGCCTGGATCCAACCCAATACCCAAGGAAGGTTCCCATAAACACTGAGCATGCTGGGACAGACATCAAGAGAAATTATAGAAGACAAATTTACACTTCAGTTTATGCTTGAGTGCCCTAAAAGCAACTGGCGTCTGATTTAGCATGTTTGACATATTTAGTAGACACAACTTAAAAGCATATCATGTTAATGTTATGTACTGACAAAGGGCTGTATCCAACATCGCCACTCTACTTATGTCATTGACGTAGTGGAAGCGTCAGTGACCTCTTGCACAATGCCAATAATATATGCAATGGGTTTTCCAGGGAAACCCGTTGCACCAGTATACACTATTAGCATTGTACTCAGTGCAATGTAGTAGTAAACTTTGTAGTAGTAAACTTTGAAAAGCAGGCGCTCCTCATGACATTCCCCATAGCCACGCCCCAAGGAGAGTTAAAACTACAGGCAGCTGTGTTGCTCCATTTGAACAAACTAGTTCTAGCAGTCTTCATCTCCGCAGAAGTAGGTCTTTTGTAAAGCTAATGAGTCTTAATTGCCCATTCAAGACCAAGCCTCCACAAAATACTTTGCATTACAACAGTGAATAATATATTTTGCTGGGGAAATTAATTTTCCCATAGCTACTGGGAGGACTGCAGCTAAGCTTAGAGAGGACAGGGAATTCTGGGAGGTAGGTGTGTGTGTGTGTGTGGGGTGGGGGTGGGAGATGACATCAGCATCCCTGCCAATCAAAAAGTGCCGGCACTGCATCCCTGTGAGCCATGGCTCCACTACACCATTGCTAGAGCTACATCAGTGGCATAAGTAGAGCAGCAGTGTCGGATGCTGCTCAATATATCTCAAGACATTTTTCCAATAGCCAAAAGTATTTAAACTAAAATATGTGATCAGGAAAAAATGTTTAAATTAAGTGCACTTAATGTAGTTTAAAATGTTATATTCAAACAGATTCATAAGTTTACTTGGAAATTATTTTTACTGGAAGACCTTGACTATTTGAGACATGACAACTCAATACCATTAACTTACATTGTTTCAATTTTAAGAAAAAACTTAAGGGCGCAATTTTATGCGAGTTTAGACAGAAAAAAGGCCTACATCTCCCAGCAAGCCCCAGTAGGTCTTTTTTCTGTCTAAACTTGCAAAGGATTGCGCCTTAAGACACTAAAATAGTAGACTAATTTTAGCATGTGCAAAGAGTTATGCTTTTATATTAATAATATATGCTACAAGGGATAGTCACCTGAAAATGTTTATAACTCTGAAATGTACAAATTTGACTGATATTGTATTCATTATGCTACTAATAAATTTTATGCAAAAATGTATTTTTTGAGAATGGAAAATTTTCCATAGAAATATATGGCAGTAGAAGTTTCCAGAAATGTTTTCCACCCCACATCACTATATGTATCTTGATCTAAAGCAGTTTCCCCTCTTCATCTAAAAGCAAGACTTTGTTTATACTAACCTCTAAGATTTTTTTAGGAGTCAGTGATTCTTGTTCTCCCTGGCCCCTCTCCTGAACTTGAGGTGGCTCTTCCTCTTCCTCCTCCTCCTCCTCCTCCTCTTCCTCCTCCTCATCTTCCTCCTCATCCTCATCCTCATCTTCATCTTCTCCTTCATCATCACTAGCATGGAGGAGTTTGCACAAAAATGTTAAAACTATAGCTACTTTATGCGCCACACACAAACATTTTATTGCCAGTTGATAATAATCAACATAAAATAATTTATACATACAAACAGGTAAAACATCCAAAGTAAAACATTTACTGAAAATTTAAGAAATCCAATTTGCCCCAGAGCAATTTTGCATAATTTAAAAGCCATCCAGAGAAATAAAATATTAAAACTGACACTAAACTAGCCCAGTAACAAAAAAGATATCTAATTTGCAAAAATTGTTACTGCATTCCAAAGAAATCTAGTCCTTAAGACAAAAAAAGCAAGGTTTTCCTTTGACCTCAAACCTAGTTATTGAACATAGGAACCCTGATGGTTGAGACCAAAGGCCTATCTAATCTAGCATCCTGTTTCCCACAGCAACCAATCAGATGCCTGTGGGAAGCCCACAAGCAGGGCATGAGCCCAATAGCCCTCTCCTGCTGTTGTTCCCCTGCAATCGGTATTCACAGGCCAGCTCCCTCTGATCCTGGAGGTAGCATATAGCCATTAGATAGCCTCATCCTCCATAAATTTAGCTAATCTCCTTTTAAAGCCATCTATGTTAGTGGGAATCATATCTTGTGGTAACGAATCCCACAGGTAAATCAAGGCTGGCATTGCTGGGCAACTGTCAATGGCCCACGTTCTCAGAAGGGCGCATGGCCAGTCCCTGACCTGCCTGTAGCTGTCTGGTAGCAAGCCTCTGGGCTGTAGAGGCTCAGTAGGGAAGCCTCCCTCCTTCTACAGGTGTCGGGTTAATGTGGGACTGCCCTGGCTCTCAAACTCCACCGCTGATACCATCAACAGGTATTGGGAAGCCATGGGCCATTCTGAGCACTGGTGAGTTCTCAGGACTCTGAGGTGCTGCCACAGCAGCCTGGGCTGCTTCAGAACACTGCCAATCAGCTGTTGGCTGGTCAGGCCAAGCATGTCTGGAGAAGCAAAGACAGAGGTTACAGGCAAGGAGCACAGAGGAGGAGGTGTGTGTGTGGCTCATGCACATGCAGAGGAGTCAAGGTGAAGGTGTGTCAGAGATGGAGTATACAGGCAAGGAATGCAGAGAAATCAAGGAGCTTGAGGGGTATATGCCAGGGACCAGCTGCAGCTCTTTTCCTTAGAGGATACAGACGTCTCTTCATGGGTGGGAGGGGGGGTGAGAGAAAGAGTGTGTATGAGAGAGTGAGAGCGCATGAGCAGCCCTAAAGGCTCCCTTGGGAGCTTGCATAGCCAAGTGTGGCTGAGGGACTGCCTATGACAGACTTAGCTGTGCTTATAATTCCAAAGTTCAGTGGCACTTATTCCCTAACTAGTAGGTGAGCGCTGACTGGGGAGGGAGTCAAATTGTTTCTATTTGTGAAGAAAAGCATTTTGGGTGCCCAGTGTCCTTCCTCCCCCAAACACATGTAAATAAGCATAATGAGCATCTCCTGTAATGTCTCCTGTGAATGTACATAGTTATCCTGGGGGCCCTGTTTCACCCTTTAGTCTGAGACGCATTTGCATGCAAATGCCCACCAAGTACTCTAGGTGGGTCAGAGAGTCACCCTTCTGGAACCCAGGAGCCACCCCTCTCCTCTGACCTTGCCTGGAAGAACTAATCATGATTGGCCAAGGGATGGCAGGGCTATCGAAAGGGGGGTGGGTGGGAGAAAACCGCTATACCATCAGCCGTGGCTGCTGGGCGTTGTTGTCGTCTTGGTGCCAAGGAGTGTGGCAGGCTCAAGGTGCTGTGAGTCCAGAATAAGAGCAATCCCCAAGCTAAAGTGTAAGTGCCTGGGTATTTTAGTGCAAAGACTAGTTATTTTGTAGCTTTGCCTGTGTGTAACAAAGTATTTCATTCTGTCAATTTCACTTCCCTTATCTCCCCACCTAATTTGTAACTGACTAACGCAAAATAAACTTTCTTTTACCTTCCCCTACACCCTGTGTGTAGTTTCTCTGCTGGTTCAGTGCTCAATTCAGTGTCTGAGACCTGGGGCCAGGTTCAGAGTGAGGGGGTTCCAAGACAACAGAGTCAAGGCAGGCGATTTGTGGCCTTGATCTCTCGTCTGTAAACAAAGGACTGGGTGCAGTCCTTCACACTATTCATTTTTAAAATGCTGTTGAACTCATGGGACTTTCTTGGAAGATGGACAGAGGAAAGAGGAAGAGGAAAAGAGAGAAAGAGAAACAGAAGAGCACAGTAACCCATCTCATTGTCTGAATATTTCATTTCCTGGTTCACACTGAGAAATCATTTTCAATCTCCCCCACCACCCAGGCTTGGGCTTGGGCTTGGGCTGGGGTAGTGAGTGTGGACCACAGAAATAGATGGAGAAATCCAAGATTTTAGTGTAGCTAACCTATCAAACAAAAGGTAGCATCAAAGATAAAAATCAATTATCCCAAATAAGCCTCTGGCAATGAATTGGAAGTCAGCAGTGTCTTGCTCTAATCTCCCTTTGAAGTTTCTTTGCTCCACAACTGCCACTTTAAGGTCAGTGGCAGAGTGTACTGAAAGGCTGAAGTGTTTCTGCCACTGAGCTTAAAGTGGTCCCATCTTAACTGCTGCTGGACAAGCAGCTGTTTCACAAATACCACTACTTGTACTTCTTTTCACTAGAGAATCCAGGAATCATGGCAGCAAATTACTGCAGCCTCTTCTTCTGTCTTACCTCAAGGATCCAAGCACCTCAGCCATGTTGAAGCCTTCAAGGATCTCCTGGAGTTGTTCGCAGCCTTCCTCCCCAAAGCAGTTGCCTACAACAAAGACAGAAACGTACACTGACAGAACTCTACAGTTGCTAGAAGGACGTTTGTCCTGGCTATACAACAGGGCTGTTGAAAATGACCTATGCTCCCATCTAGGGAAAATTATTCTTGCTTCATTATCATCTTTATATGAAAAACTTTTGAATGTCCAAGTACGGGACTCCCTCTGAAAGAGATGCAACTGCAGCTGGCTTGCTAAGTTAATGACACTGTGTAATCTTTTTTTAAAAAAAATATGCCTGCAATATATTGTGCTTGTTGCTGTTGAAACCTCTGATATTGATTGGCTAAGCTGTTGTGATGGTACAGAATATTTGCAAACATTACATCTGCTCAGAAAATAAAGCTGTCAGGTTGTTTACCATCCAGCCTCTGAAAGAGTGTAAGTCAGTTGGGCTAGGATTATGACTGGCACAGACCCTAGGAACTACAGTAGCTTTGCATGGCCTGAGGCCTGGGATGAGTTCTCAGGAGTTAGGGACACTAAAGGACAGGAAGCTCAGAGGCAAGGTGGTAGAAGGAAGGTGCAGAATAGCTAACAGATGGAGAATCTGTGGGAAAGTCAACGGAAAGAGAAGGAGGTTGAGGAATAAGAAGGAACTGATACAATTTCACATGCTGACTTGAACTAAACAGCCAATTGTTTCACTGCAGATTTCTAGTTACTAATACAGCACAGTCAAGATCGACATAATCCTGTACCATTGAGATCCAGCTTCTCTAGCTCTGACTTGTCTTCAGTAGCCTCAGCGATTACCAGAGCAGCATCTTGCTTGATTTCACAGAAGGACAAGTTGAGTTCCTAAATGACAGAAGGTATGGTTATTTAGGAATATGCAATATTAAATTTTAGAGAGAGAAAATTAATAGGCTCTTTCACATGAATCCATGTTAAAGCCAGGTGCATCTACAATCCACACTACATACTGCATGAAAGGAATAAAAAGAAGCTGTATTAAAAGGACTTCAGAGTGGGTGGGGAATGGCTAGATTACAAATAGCCCTGCACTTAGTTCTTTTCTTGATTTGATTCAAGGACCAAGAAAACTAATCCTACATGAAGTTTCACATTGACTTCTTGTAATTGTACATCCAATACATTGCCCTTAAACCAGATTGGTATAAATTAGACACAACGTTTGCATTTCTCTCGAGCAGAATACACAGTATTCATCCACCACACCAAGTGCTGAATGGGTGAGCTGGAGGTGGGGGGGGGGAAGGGGAGGCAGGGAAGGAGAGATCCCTGAAAATTGGGCAGAGGCACCTTCTGTGAGCAGAGCCTTTCCATCCACAGAAGGCAGATCCTGGATCAAACCCTGCATGTTGTATTGTTTTTATGCTATAAGCCACCTGGGGAACGCTATGGTCTTTAAAGGCAGTAGAGGGAACAATCCTATGTCCCCTAGACATTGTCCGGGGTGCCATAGAGTAATTCGGATTCCCAGCTCCGACCTTGGAGCTGGGAATCGGAGCTCTGGTCCCCCTCCCTTGCCCCCTCACAGAGGGCACAGAAAGAACCACACCGGAGACTGGAGCAGCCAGGATACGAAGTATCCAGAAGCTGTTCCAGCCTCCTTCCCTTCCCCTCTGAAACGCTGTCACTAGATAGCTGAAAACGGCCTGCTAGTGAAAATGCAGAGCAGGAGGAGCAGGAAGGCGAAGATTGCCTTCGCTGCTCCCCCCACTCTGCATTGGATGAGCGTGAGCCTCCAGGTTCAGGGGTTCTTGCTCATCTCAATAGGATTGTGCCCTCAGACATGGATTAAATAAATAAATACAATAACTGCAGCATTCATCAATGCATGATGGCTTTGCTTCAGTTTCAGCTTATGATGTACCTTTAGCTTTAAGACTGACTGGAACCACAGGAATGAAGCTGTGTGATCATGTATTCTGTCAATCCCTATTTTAGGGTTTCAGAATAAGACAGGGGGATGTCTTATTCTGAAATGTATTTCCTATTTCATATCCCACTTCATCAGCCAGAGTTCTTCAAGTGGCTTTACAAAATATAAGGATATCTGCCAATATGTATTTATTAACAATATTTATATGCAATCCAATGCCAAAGCCTAGGCCAGCCCTTCTATTTATAGCCCAGGAGCAGACCAGAGAAAAGAAGCTCTTCTTCTGGTCCACTGCCACTGCCCTACCCCCAAGAGACCAACTGGCTCAGCTGATTGCTTCCTGGGACAGGGATTGGGCTACAGTGCAGCCAGACAGCCACCCAGCAAGATTGTTGCCCGGCCACCCAGCAAGATCATCCTTTTCCTTCTTGCTGTCCCCCTCCCCCATGCACTGGACATACCCAAGGCCCCAATAAGCAGGGGCTGTAGACTTATATGCTGCCCAATAACTACTTTATACACATTAACCAGATTCGGCTGTAACCAATACCTTAAGCTTATGAAGTCCTTCATTAACAGCTTCAGCAATTGCAACAGCACCTTTTGAACGCACCAGGCAGTCACCAAAGTTGATCACTTCTATTTGTCGGAGCTTCTTCAGGGTCTGTGTAGAACAGAGAACACAGGAAACCAAGAGCTCAGACATTTGACCATGCAAGACTAACTCAATCCTGAGGAAAGCACTTCCACTTCTACATCTTCTTAGGACTCTGACCCAAATCACTATTAACATAAAAAGGTTTAAATTATACCAAAGGAACTCACCTCTGCCATGGCCACAGCACCCTTCTCTGTGAAGGTGTTGTCATTCAGGTTGATCACTCTCAGCAAAGGATTGACAGCAAAGGCCTGAGCTAAGGCTGTAATTCCTGCATGGTTGATTCCATTCTGTGGCATGTGAACTTCTTCCAAAGTCCCGATAACCTAAGGAGCAACAGAGTATAGAAGGCCTGTAATAAGGTGATGTTAAGGTGATAATTCTGGGGAAATGGTGTTCTCAGAATGTTTTCTCCCTACCAGCTGCAGTAGTCTCTGGATATCTTGTTTGCAACCTTTATACACCATAAAGCATTCTAAAGCAGACAAGCCTTTCAGTATTCCAAATAACTAACGTAAATCAATTGTTCCAGAATATTGGGACTCTGAAGCTATTTTGTTACCTGAAGTTAGCTTCTAAAAGATACCACACAAAACCAAGTTTCTAGACCCCGAGGCTTCAGGAAAAAGCCTATACATTAGAAACTAGAATGTAATGCAAGATAAAATAATATGCTTTAAAAATATGTTTTATTTATTTATTCATTTATTCATTATATTTATACCCCACCTTTTTTCCTGCAAGGAACCCAAGGCAGCTTACATAATCCTCCTCTCCATTTTATCCTCACAACAATCCTGTGAGGTAGGTTAGGCTGAGAGTCAGTGACTGACCCAAAGTCACCCAGTGAGTTTCGTGGCCAAGCAGGGACTAGAACCCGGATCTCCTGAGTCCCAGTCCAACACTCTCACCACTAGTTTTAGGCACCTGGCCCAACATTTTACATACATTTGGGATTTAGCTATCAAGGCCCTTGGTCACTACAGGTGATGAAGAGCAGCAGCAGGAACCCTCCTCTCATATAGACAAAGTTCTCCAGGCTCCCTCTGAAGCCCATGTGCCAGTTATGATCCCAAAATAACTTAGGATCACAAAATAAGGATCTAAAATCAACTTGAGTGCAGAGCAAATGCTCTAATCGCCCATTGTACAATATCTTAGCCCCATTCCAGTCACAGCTCTACTGCCTACTAGGCTATCCACGTACTAGGCTACGAGGAGCCCATGCTTCATGCCTATTGCTTTGCACTGTTTCCAGTTACTTAATATTGAGTGAGGTCATCCAGAAATTTGTGTTAGAGGTCAACTGATTAGACATTGACTCCCCCTTGTTTCTGTCATTTAACCTTGAGGAGGCAGTGAAAATTCTGAACCAGTGTGAGGTGGGAGTTTTGGACTGGATGAGGGCGAACTAAAGCTTCATCCAGACAAGATGGGAGCACTGTTGATTACTGGATCTGGTGATCTAGGGAGTGTGTGTACAAACTATTCTAGATGTGCTCCTCCTGAAGCAGCAGACTCTCTGCTTGGGGGTACTTCTGGATCTGGCCCTGCTCATGGATGTTCAGCTGGCTGAGGCAGCCTGGAGTGCTTTCTGCCACCTTTAATTGGCTCACAATGCAGCTGCCAGGGTTTTGTCCAGTGCCAGTAGATGATACTAGCCAACTCTGTCAAAATATAAACAGATGTTAGCTGGTGAACACCCTTGGTCACAACATGCGAATATGCCTTCTACCATCAAAAGGATGACAAAGAGAAAACTGAGAGGCATTGGTGGGGGCTTAACTAGTCTTTCACGCTCAGCAGGAAGTAGCTTCCACAAAGACAACACCAAAGGATGCATTGAGCAGAACAGGGAGCGTTATGGGCAAACCTCAGGTAAGATACCATTACGTTTTTTAGAAGGAAACAGGGAGCACAGGCAAGCAAACAAGTAGCACACTCCAAAAAGAGAGTGCAAGAAGCCAAGGAGGTTTTGAATCTAATCAACCATGACTAGGGAGCACTAAATAGCCCTATTTGCTGCTGCAACAAACATGCCCAAAATTCAAAGTGTTCAATGCAAGGAGGAACAGTTGAAGCAAAGTAATTAAAAAAAAATTTATTTTTTTTTTAAAAGACAGTGTAGTGCACTTTGGAGAAAGAATATGCATGTTCCTTAGGACTAATCTTACAATGACGAAAACTTTTTCTTCCCATATAACAAGTGTCAGGGCACAATCCTATCCACATAAGACAGAAAAAAGTCCTACAACTCCCGGCATTCCCCAGCCAGTATGGCTGGGAGTTGTAGGACACTATTTGTCTATACATGCATAGGATTGTGCCTTTAACTGCTTTGTCTCAAGGTCCTGCTTTTTGTACTTACTCTGAATGCCTCCGCAAGAGCAGTTGCACCATCGTTTTCCAGGCGATTCCTGCCAGCCACAAATACTTTCAATGCCAAAGGCTTGCCTTGAGCACTTGACTTCCTGTGACACTCTTTCAGAGCTCCGGCCAAGATCTAAAAACAAACATTTAACATTGCTATAATGTCATTTCAGCCTGAGGGATTCCATTCCTACAAGGCACACATTTAAGCTACTACTACCTATACATCATGCAGGTACTCTGGGCTAGAAAGATTGCACATCACTAAAGGCATGATCATGAAGGTAATTTAGCTCAGCAAGATGCAATGATTCTGTCGTGTGACTTCAGCTCTGATTCCTCTGCATGTGAGATAAGGACACAGGTTCTTTGCCAATCCTGACAAGTTAAGGCTTTGGTTTCCCTCAAGAATCCTCTATGGCAGGCAGAAGAATGCATCAGATGTTGTTCTTGAATATCTGCTACAAAATGGATTTTTCCATTAGAGAAATATAAGAGTCCTATCAGCTTGTGGAGGCTGCACAAAGGCAACAACATGAAACAACAACAGCTGGCATAAAAACAAGTAACAAGGGAGACTGGAAACAAAGGATTCTACAACCCAACTTTGTACAGACCCAAGAAATGCCCTTTACCTTGCCACCACCAATGCCCATGCCACAATTGTTTAACTTGAGTTCCTGCAGGGTGAAACAGGCAGGGCTCTTCAGCAGCGCCTCAAATCCACGCACCCCATCTGGCCCAAAGGCATTGTCACTGAGATCCAGTTCAGTAAGCTGGCAGCCGGCAGAAATGAGGGCCTCTCCAAGAGAGATCTGCAAAATCACCAGAAGGTTCAATTTGACTAAGTCCCTTCTCTTACAGAGGGGAGAGAGAGATCTTGCTCAAGGCCCACAATATTTTGTGAATATATTCACAAAGACACAAGACACAATGTGTCATAACACTTCAAGTTACCTCCAGAGTTAAAGGGTGTAGCTGAGCTCATGTATGAGACTGTGGTAAGAAGGAAAAATATCAAGGGTACACTCTTAAGCATCCTTACATGGGAGTAAGCCTTTCTGTGCTCAGAGGGACTTACTAAAGTAAGTTTGCCTATAATTAGGCCAGGTCCCTGAGAGGGGCACCACTGTGGCATAACAGATGCCTGCTCTGCAGCGAGGGTTAAACAACCCTCGCATAACCCATCATCTGTTTTAGGGTTATGTGAGGGTTGTTTACCCCTCGCATAACCCACGCTCACTGGGTTCGCACATGACAACCCCTGACCGGGGGCTGGATATGCAACCTGGCATCCACTGACGCTACAGCTCGTTGTGGGTTAAATTACCCATGACAAGACACAATGTGTCCTCCGAACCTGGTCTGTCTCGGGTCCTATAGCTGCACTCCTGAGGGGGCAGGCATGCAGACAGGATGACCAAGTGAAACCCACTTACTGCCCTGCCTGGATGCCACTGTCCTCCTGGCCTTTTCCCCAGAGGTGTGTTGTGGCGCTGAGTGGAAGAGGTCAGTCAGTCAGTCAGTCAGTTGATCACTCGTGACCGAGTAAGATTGTCTTCCAGGATAAAAATTACAAAAAGGAGATTTTAAAAGGAGGAAAATTCTAAAGAAAATTGTGTAGACTCTAGCGATGGGTCCGTAAGTGACTGTGGAGGCCAATTCTAGATCCACACAGCTTCCCACAGTGAGGACACAGGTTACCAGATGGAAAATGGTCCTGTAAAGGATTCGTTTGACATGCTTTTCGCTTAGCGCGTTTCTCCCTTTCACCTTGCACTCGAGTTTCTTCAAAGTCCATAGAACCTTTGTGAAAGTCCAACCTCAAGTTCATGGGCCAGAGCTCCCCAGTTGTTGATATTCATATTGCATTTTTTTAGATTAGCCTTAAGAACATCTTTAAACCTCTTATATTGACCACTGATATTCCGCTTTCCATCCTTGAGTTGGGAATAAAGTAACTGCTTTGGGAGATGGCAGTCAGGCATTCGAACAACATGACCGGTCCACTGAAGTTGACGTTGAAGGATCATTTTTTCAATGCTAGTAGTCTTTGCTTCTTCCAGTACACTGACATTTGTTCGCCTATCTTCCCAAGTAATTCGCAGGATTTTCCGGAGGCAACGTTGATGAAATCTTTCAAGGAGTTGGAGGTGACGTTTATAGATAGCCCATGTTTCGCAGGCATACAATAAAGTTGGTAATACAATGGCTTCATAAACCAGTGTTTTGGTCTTCTTACAAATATCCCGATCCTCGAACACTCTATGTTTCATTCGAGAAAACGCGGCACTTGCGGAGCTCAGACGATGCTGGATTTCACTGTCGATGTTAGCTGTAACAGAAAGATAGCTGCCAAGATAGAGAAAATGATCGACATTTTCCAGTATTATCCCGCCAAGCTGGATAGATGGCATCACCAAAGGGTTAGTTTGCACTTGCTGATGAAGCACTTTGGTTTTTTTGATGTTAAGTGAGAGACCAAGTTTTCCGTATGCTTCTGCAAAAGCATTTAGGATAGTTTGGAGATCATCCTCTGAATGTGTGGAGACCACATTATCATCAGCATACTGAAGTTCCACAACGGAGGTTGTAATTACCTTACTTTTTGCTTTCAGCCTGCTGAGATTAAAAAGCTTTCCATCTGTTCGATATATAATTCCCACATCAGTGGGAAGTTTCCCCTCGACAAGATGTAAAATCATGGCGATGAAAATAGCAAATAATGTTGGGGCAATAACGCATCCCTGTTTAACACCTGATCCCACTTTAAATGGAGCACCATGAGAGCCGTTGTTGTCCAAGACCGTTGCCGTCATGTTGTCATGGAGAAGTCGCAAGATATTCACAAATTTATTGGGGCATCCAATTTTCATAAGGATAGTCCAGAGAGCTGTTCGGTCTACAGTATCAAAGGCCTTAGCAAGATCAATAAATGCCATATAAAGGGGTTGATTTTGCTCCCGGCATTTTTCTTGGAGCTGACGTGCAGTAAAAATCATGTCTACTGTCCCTCTAGAGGGGCGGAAAGCATATTGAGTTTCAGGGAGGATCTCTTCTGAAATAGATAGAAGACGGTTTGCGAGAATCCTGGCAAATATTTTACCTGCGGTAGTTAAGAGAGAAATGCCCCGATAGTTTCCACAGTCTGTTCTATTACCTTTCTTAAAGAGGGTGATAATTATGGCATCCCTGAAGTCTTCTGGGATCTCTTCTCTTATCCAGATTTTTTCGATGAGTTTATGAAGATGTTGTACAAGTTCAGGGCCCCCTTCTTTAAAGATTTCAGCAGGAATCCCATCCTGCTGAAATGAGTGGAAGAGGACTGAGCAAGCAACCCACGATGACCCTCCACCCTTCCTTCATAGAGTGTGCACGTGTGTGGCAGAGGAGGGTGGGGTCATTCCTGCACCGTAGCCAGAGAAAAATGCCAAGCTGAGAACATGTATGAAGACATCACAAAATGGACATGGGATTGTATTGACATCCGTGTCATAAACTTACCAAAGCAGGAGGTATCTCAGACCTCAGTCTCCCAGTGAACATATCACTCCAGTGACACCTCTAGAATAAGACATGCAGATTATTTACCCACTAAAAAAACTACAACAAACCAATTTATTTATTAATCTCAAACTATTTATACTTACTCATCTATTAAAAAATCTGGTAAATAACATGCAGAGCTATACAGCCCATATGGCATGGGTGGGCAACATGCAGCCTGCCATGGCAATTTGTGCGGCCCCTGGTCCCCACCGCTACTGCCACTGCAAGGCCAGCAATTCTGCTGGGAAATAAGTTGTGTGGGTAGCACGCACCTAGTTTCCAAGCAGATTCAGGCACCCAACAGGAGCCCAAGTCCACTTGGAAACAATGAGCGCAGGGAGTGTGCACCCTGCTTCCCAGCAGAAGAGCTGATTCTGCAGAGAAACAGGGCACATGGTGATGGCTCCTTTTGTGTGCCCTGTTTCTCTGCAGAATGGGGCTCTCCACAGCGTGCCCAACAGCTGTTCGTGAGCTGCTGGAAGCCCAATTCTGCTAGGAAACAAGGAGCACACTCTCCACATGCCTTGTTTCCCAGCAGAATTGCTGGGATTTTGGCAGCAGTAGCCGCTTCTGTCGGGAACAGGGGATGGGTGATACAATGAGGCCCCATCAACCCCAGGAAGTTTCCCACCCCTCCTGAATGGAGACTGCTTTGCTCACAAAGAAGTTTTCCTGATATGCAGCGTAACAGCTATTTAACAGTACACAGCAATGAAGCATAAGAATTAGGAAGCTGAAGATCACCAAGCTCCAAAGAAAGCATGTAGAATGACATTCAGAAGGGCCATTTGCCCAAACATCCACTACAACAGCCTTCCCCAACCTGGTGCCCTCCAGATGTGTTGGACTACAACTTCCAGAAAACCCCAGCCAATCATGCTGGCTGGGAAATTCTGGGAGTTGTAGTGCAACACATCTGGAGGGCCCCAGGTTGGGGAAGGCTGCACTACAAGCTTAAGGGCACAATCCTATGCATACTTAGACAGAAAAAAGTCCTACAACTCCCAGCATTCCCCAGCCAGAATGCTGGAAGTTGCAGGTGGTTTTTCTGTCTAAACATGCTATAGGATTGCAACCTAAAAAGCTTAAGGTGCAGCAGCACCAGTCCTCAGTTTCATCCAGAGTACAGCAACTTCAGCAGCACAGCACCAACCCCAATGACTTTAAAATATAATCCACCTACGCAAGCATCACCCCAACACCAAATAGTCATCCCTGTGCTGCAGGCATAAGATACTCAGAAGGTTAGCAGCAAAAGGGAGAGAATGACCATAAAATATTCTTTACAGCAGTAACATAAAACACTGATTTTCCTCCCAACTTTCCTATTTCATTTTGCTCCTGTTTCATTTATTGTTCATTTCAATAAACTTTTCTTGAACCATGATATGAATTAGTATTTATCTATCAGTTGGACCCTTTCTTTAAATCTACCCAAACAGTACCAAAGTTTTATCCCTACTTATATAAAGCTTCATAAGAGAACCTTGAACATAAAAGTAGCAATGTTAGGCTCCTATCTGGTTTACAAGGCAGTACTTATAGAAATTAATTTGTTATGGATTTTCATTCTCCAACAGAGTTGCAGGAAGTACTATGGTTAATGCCACAGTATTCAAAACTGCTAAGACAGTTTTAGATGTTTCTATACAGGCCTGTGGCTCACGCTGGCTCAGCTTGTCTGAGTATGGAAAGCTAAGCAGGGTCAGGCCTGGTTATTACTTGGATGGGAGACCCCTCCTCTAGTTTCCTGCACTGAGCAGGGGGTTGGACTCGATAGTCTTGTAGGACCCTTCCAACTCTATGATCTATGAATAATGCTTGCAAAAGCCACAGATGTCCCTGGGTCTGTGTTATCCACTAGTCAAGCAGTCAATGGATTTAAAGTGCATTTCCACAACTACTTTGTCCTGTAGGAACTATGTAAAATACTGAGTTTTCCACTCCACCCTTCATCATCTATTAAAATTCTCACCTTGAGCTGAGATTTCTTTTCCAGAGCCTTGGCGATGACCTTTGCTGCTTCCACTCCTACAGTGTTGCCTTCCAGGCGCAGTGCTTCCAGGCCATCAAACTCCTCAATCTCTTTAATCACCTCTTCAGCTGCACAGAGTAAGCAGAGTATTATTCCTTCCCAAAATTAAGGCTGTAGTGCTAACAGCGCCAGTTGTGCTATATGAATTCCTCGAAAACTGTGGAGGAACAATAATGTTTACAGCAGCCTGGACTGCGTACTGAGAGTGCATGGAAAGTCTCTCCCCAAATCATTCCCTTGCTCGTCCCTTTCACAATTACCATGGGCTTTGTCATGGAGGAGCGAACGCAAGACATTTGCTTATGAAATGTAATTGTACATTTATTATTTATTGTGGAGAAAGACTGCAACTGTCCTTCTTGGCGGGTTCGGCCACTCAGGGGTTAACCCGGACTCGGGTAAGCCCTCTATCAGCGGTACGCAGCTCTCTGGCAGAAGCCGCGACCAATTATAACGCAGGCAAAGCGAGGAGACAGAGTTTTGAATGGACGCTACTACACTGTTATGGGTAAACAGAGTTTAATGGAGCGTAACAGAACATATACAAAGCACCGCGCTAAGCACACACCTACAATTGAGCTGGTAGCGAGCTGCAAAAGCAATACAGACAGTCCTACCTGGAAATGCCTTGTTCCTAGAAAGCCGCTTAACTCCAAAAGGGCTGTTCTATGTTAGCGTTGTTCACTGGGAGCTCCCCCAGGGTTGAAGGTGGTTTGACCTGAGCCATGGACCTTGCAGCTTGCTGCCTCAGGACCAACAACCCTTTTCCCGCCACTGACCCTGGGCTTTATACCCTCTGTTGGGCCCCCTCCTTCTTGTTTGCCCGGCACCTAGGAGTCTTTGGCTGTTCCTTTCTTCTATCCAACACCTGGGAATGAATATTCCACAGCTCCTTCGGCTACCAGACCAGGGACTTGCCAGGGGGCATGTTAATGACTCCTATTGTGATTCTTGGGTGTCTGATGCTATCTTGCGGTATGGGTGCATATACGTGTGTGTGGGGGCTATGGCTTTCTCTTCACATTTATTATTTATTTGCATTTATTAATCGCCCATCTGGCCGGCAACCGCCTTGCATTCAGAATCTCGGGTCCTATACATCCACCTTGCATTCAGAATCCAAAATCAGATATGAATTTGGTTTCCTGGGAATGTCGTTTTTCTTTCTAAAAAAACCGCAAAAACAAACAAGGTTCCTGTTCTCATGAATGGGGAAAAGAGGCGAGTCGGGGAGGACTTGCTTAAGAACTCTGGGTTGAGTTTCTGTACTCCATCCCAAAGTGTAGCAAACCACCCCTTTTGATTCCCATTCCATATCCTCACTGCCCCCTAACAGCTCATCATCCCTCCCTCCTTGCCCTTTACCAACACAATCCTTATCCAGATGGTTTGAAGCAAAATATTCCAGATACTGTATTAAAAACAAAAATATGTTACACAGATTTCTGATAATTATAATTCAAACATTATGTGCATTATCCACAAAGAGATCCATGATCTTCTGAAGTCATTTGGAGCTCAATAGAGATAAGAGCTGCAAGTCCTTCTTTAGGCATTACATGGCGTGCTTTAGTTTCCCTAGCCTCATTTAACATTTGAACCAGCTCTAGAAAAACTCATTCACCTACTTGATTAAACATTTGGGTTTCCCTTGGAAGAAGACAACCTGCCCTTGATAGAATATAATTCTCATATAAAGCAAGAACACCGTTCTCCATTCAAGAGCACATTATGTCAATCTGTCAGAGACCCAGAAGTTAAGGATTTATACACCAGACATTTCTTACACTACAATAACCACCCAATGAAGTGAAAGAAGACCAACAAGTCCAGACTAGTATCCAGGAATAATCTATTATTATAGGACAGACCCAGAAAGTGACAGAACATCACTTGTCACCTATAGCCCCCAGCTAAAACCACTCCAATGTATCAATGATCTGCAGCCCATCCTGAACAACAATACTTCCCTCTCACAGGCATTAGGTATTTGGCCTGTTCTTAATTACAGACAGCCCCCTAATCTAAACAGCTGCTCACTAGCAACAACAAGCCACATAACACAAAGACCAGACACTGCTACAAACCCAGATGCCAACTCTGTCTCCATATCTACTTGGGCAGCACTACTACAGGACCTAATATTGTTGGCTACAACATCAAGGGTCATTCACCTGCTCATCTTCCAATGTGATATTTGCTATTATCTGCTAGCAATGCCCTTCTGTGTTCTACATAGGAGAAACAGAGCCATTTCTACACAAAATAATGGACTCTCACACGAATCTGACATCAGAAAGGGCAATATTCAGAAACCAGTCAGAAAACATTTCAGCCTTCCAGGACACTCCGATAATGACTGTAAACTGGCA
This sequence comes from Shinisaurus crocodilurus, assembly GCA_021292165.1. Lineage (NCBI taxonomy): Eukaryota > Metazoa > Chordata > Lepidosauria > Squamata > Shinisauridae > Shinisaurus > Shinisaurus crocodilurus. Next base: position 252,515,878 of record CM037879.1, on the reverse strand, counting down.
ATTTTTGAACAAAGGAACATGAAAGGGAGACTCCAATGTGAAACCACTGTCTTACAACTTATGAAGAAGCTAAATTCTATTACCTATATCCTAAATAGAGATAATGTGTTTGTATCCCATACAAACTTACCAATGCCAGGCTGTTTGTGTTATCATCAATACTGCTTTGTCAATGGTCACAATAAATATTTTACATATATTTAAGCTTTGAATGTAATTATCGGTCAGTATTTTTTTACATTTCATTGCTCTCTGACCTCACTGGTTACATTTTTTATTCTCTACACCCACATGTATATATACCTCAAGGAGCATCTATTCCCATACCTACCTGCCCATGCATTAAGATCTTCTGTTGAGGCCTTTCTCCAGCTTCCCACTTTATCAGAAGTATATTATTCTGTCACAAGGGAGATGAAGTTTTCAGCAGTAGCACCACGATTATGTAAACCCACCCTAAAGAAGCTCGCCTGGCACCTATGTTGTAATCTTTATAGTGCTAGGTAAAAACATTTTTATTTACCCAGGCATTTTAAACTGTTATTATGTTTAACTCTGCTTTTAAAGATTGTATTTGCTGTTTTATTGTTGTATTTTATATTAAGATATAACTTGATTGCACACCACCATGAAATCAAAACAGAATATTAGTACGTGAATATTCTAAATAAATAAATAAATAAATAGATAGATAGATATACCTAGTGACTTAGGATAACACACTTCATGTATCTGATAAAGTGAACTCTAGTAGATTAAAGTTTATGCCATAATAAATGTGTTAATATTTAAGATGCCACAAGACAGTATGTCAGCTTCCTAATGAGTTAAATTGTGGAGAAAGCCCAAACACAAGTTTGCACACACACACACACACACATTTCCCCTAAGGGAGGGGGCGAGGGAGGAGGGATGAGATCACCGGGGAACCGGGGAAGCAACCAGACAAGTCATCAGTCCCAATAAAGGAGGGCCTCGGTGGAGATCCACAAAAGTCCAGGAAGGACCATCAAGGACCATCAATGAGCAGGGCAGTCTCAAAGAGCTGCAAAGCACCACTACGTCACCTTGCTCCCGGGCAGGAATAAGCCCACCTGAAACGAAGGGGCAGGCATAAGCCCCCACCTGACCCAGAGGGCGGGGAGAGTGGGAAATCCGGGGTAGAAAACCCCTCTCCCTTCCGGTAGGGGGTTGTTGGGAACCACGGGTACGCCAGGACCAGATCCACCTTAAAGCAAGCAGTCCGGGTACACCGCTCTCCTCCACGAAGCGCCGATCTGGAGCTAGGCTGAAACGGACTGGGAGTATTGTCTCTGATCTGAGGACATTGACCTGATTCAATCTGCTAGCCTGGGAGCCTGCTGATTGGGTAAGACGGGGGTCAGCTAAGGTTGTGTTGACAGTGTAGTATTCCTGAAGAGCTGCTAGTTCCGTCTGTGTTATTGTATAAACAAATAAAAGCCTTATTTGGTCATTTAAAGGGCTGTGGTTTTCCTCTTGTACGCGAAAGTCTCGGAGGTGATTGCTGGCGTTTATACAGGCTGTATCTCATTGCCGGTTAACCCTATAATTGCCGAACTCACGCAAAGGATCCTGTTGCTGATCCTTCACATAAATTATTTTTGAGAAACAAAGAGTTAAAAAAGAGAATATTTTATGGTGCAGCAGCATTCAGGCCAGGCATAGGGAACCTCCAGCCTGCAGGTCAAACATGGCCCATGCAGGTTCTCCATATGGCCTGCCATCTCTTTTGCCAGGCCCCACCCCTGCTGGGTTTCCCTAAGGTCAGAGCTGCAGAAAGGACTCTGCCTTTCTGAAGCACTGAGCTGACAATCCCAGCTCTTATCTCCAATCAGTGATTGGAAATTAGAGCTGAGTTTCCCTCAGGTCAGAGCTGCAGAAAGGCAGCCCTTTTGTGGAGCTGAGCTGGTAACTGATGATATAGGGGACAGGGCTTTAGGACAGGAGGGAGTGGTCCTCTTCCTGATATCCAGCCCCTGCGGGGTGCCCCAGAAAGGAATCCAGCCCCAGGGACCAAAACAGTTCCCCACCCCTGATTTAGGCCACACTGCACCATATACCGTGTTTCAAGCAACTGCCTCAAAGTTTCCATTCAGTTCATGCATAAAACTTTCTTCAGTCAGCAACCAAGTGCCAACGAAAAGCACATCTACATACTCTAGACAGGGTTTACATTGGCAGGGTTAGATTTCATAGATCATAGAGTTGGAAGGAGCCTACAAGGCTATCGAGTCCAACCCCCTGCTCAATGCAGGAAACTAGAGGAGGTGTCTCCCATTCAAATAATAACCAGGCCTGACCCTGCTTAGCTTTCCATGCTCAGACAAGCTGAGCCAGCGTAAGCCACAGGTGTGGGAAAGGAAAGTGCCACTTTGCCTGTAAGGCAAGCTTTTCAGATTATATTATATTATAATATGACCCTTTTCAGAGGGTCATACTAGAAAGCTATTATGAACTGAAGGGCTGGAGCCAATTTGTATAATCAGCCATTTTTTAAAAATAGACAAAGCTTTACAAATAATCCATGAGCCATTCACCCACCCTTCGGATGATCATGTCTCAGTTTAATAAACTGAGATATGCACTAACCTTTTGTTTGAACACTCAGTCCCTTCTCTGCTCGCTTCATGGCTTGCAGGAATTAAACCTTGGAAGTCTCTAATTAACCATCGTTTCCCATTTCATCAGAACAAGTCAGGATCTTAAACCATGTTTTGAAGTCGATTTAAGATCCTGGGAAGAGAGAATGGGCTGTGTGTGTACAGTACAAGGCTCTATATAAGATCTAATGCTCTCCCCCTCACCTTCTTGCAGCTCTTGTTCTTAACATAAATCCATGTAACACAGAAAAGTATTTGGGAGGCTGCAATTTGCCTACCCCAACTGAAATGCATGTTTATACTACTGTAATCCAAGATTATTATTGTACATCCACATATCTTTGGCTGGGCTTCTTCAGGGTCCAATTACATTGTGAAAATTTTCAAAATCAAAGTTGTGACAGCAACAGCAGTGGTATTCCTCTTACCATCTTCTGCAGTATTGAGCTTCAGACTCTTTCCTTTGAAACTCAGCTGTCCTCCGCCCACTTGGGTCTGAGCAAGCGACTCTGCTAGCTTAGTAATGTCGTCTGATGCCATTTCTGGATTGTGCCAACCGTTGCTGATTACCAGTTGGAAGGATGCTGAAAAAACAGAAAGAGAAATTAGACACCACCAATGAGGACGGGGAGGGAAGTAATTCCCAGGGAGTAGACCCTGAGGGATTAGCATGTTCTTACCCCTCCTGTTCTATTCTTGTGGTATACTCCAATGTAAGGTATACCACAGGTTATTATTCTGTTGTTTCATAGGTACCGTAATTGCTTTCATGCTTAAGCCTTGGCTCCCCTCTCTCATTGTTTCAGAAAAAAAGAGGCAGCCAAGAGAGGGGAGCAAAGGGTTCAGTCATGAAAGCCGTTACCTATAAAAGCACAATTCAATGGGATAATAATCCTTGACTACCTTACATTATAGTATGCCACAAGAAGAGAACAGGAGTGGTCAAAACAGGCTAATACCAGAGTGAAAGCTCCCTGCAAGGACAACAATATATCTATACAAATCAGTCAAAGCAATCAGGCCATGTCACATGTTGCAGAGGAAAATAAAAGAACAAAAAATTACCCAAGTCACCACATGCCAGTTCTAAGAGCCATGGATTAGAAAACAGCTATTGAAAAGAGGTAATAAATGAATAGTTTACTAGTGTCTACCACAATGCTTCTGCTAAGTTCCACATAAATAATGCAGCTTGGTTTGGTATTCAGTGTCAGCACATTTCAAGAGAGGACTGATAGCATGAGATTGAAGATGAATGAGGGTGAGGGTGTCAAATTAGTTGGAAGGCCACATTCACCATCCAGAAGAACTCAGGAGGCTGCATCCATAATTTTTTAAAAAATCAGTGACAAATTCATTCAGCAAATATTAATTTCCTCAAGTCCTGCTCCTTAATTCCACCCCATCCCACCCCACATTAGAAGTGTTTCAGTACCTGTACAGCCCAGGCAAGGAACCATTCAATGGGGGAAACAGAAGGCTAAAACACATAGTGGTTTTCCCATGTTGGGTAATTTCACAAGTCATGTTGGGAGGAAAGAAGTTACCTTACAATAAACTTTCACTTCTAAGAATAGTTGTAGAAATTGGTCCCAAAAAAGACAGCAGATGGTCTGCAATAGTCAGAACTGAAAATTGTTCGAGAGCCAATATGTTTGGGAACCAGAGTACCGTATATACTCGACTTTAAGTCTAGTTTTTCAGCACATTTTTTGTGCTGAAAAAATGCCCCCTAGACTTATACGTGGGTCAGCGGCCCCTCAGGACCCCCGCCGCCACCGCAAGGGACCGCCAGGCACCCCCTCCACCCCCAGGACCCCTGCTGCCACCCCCAGACACCCCACCCCCACCCCCGTACCTGCACCCGCCGCCGCCGAAGCCCCTCCCCCGTCGAAGCCGCGCCGCGCCGCAGCCCCCCCATGCCACCCCCAGACACCCCCAAGACACCCCCCGTCACCGTACCTGCTCCCGCCGCCGTAGCCCCACTTCGGAAGGGGAGGGGCGCGAGCGATCCTCTTCCCGCCCGAACCTGTGCCTTTCGCGGCCGGCCAGCTGGCCGGCCGGCCGAGCTGGCTGGCTGGCTGGCGGGGGCCAGCTCGGAGCGCGGTGCCATCGCGCTGGGGGAGGGCGCACGGAGGCCCCCTCTCCGCCGCTCTCCACCAGACACCAGATCCAGGGGGGCGCCTGAAGTTTCCTTCCCCCCCGCAGGCGCCTCTCTCTCTATTTTTCTTCCGGCGGGGGGCGGCGTTTGCTTTCCTCCCTTCCGCCGGACAGTCCGTCCTTCCTCCCTTCCTCCCTTCCGCTCAAGCAGCGCCCGGGCAAGCGGGGACAGCGTTTGCTTTCCCTGGATCTAACGCCGTCCCCGCTTGCCCGGGCGCTGCTTGAGCGGAAGGGAGGAAGGACGGACCGTCCGGCGGAAGGGAGGAAAGCAAACGCCGCCCCCCGCCGGAAGAAAAATAGAGAGGCGCCGGCGGGCCATTGAGAGCATCTGGGTTAAAATAAAGGGGGCAAAGAATAAAGCGAACATGGCGGTTGGAGTCTACTACCGACCACCCAATCAAGGAGAAGACGAGGATGGAACTTTTGAAAAGCAAATTGCCAGTGTTTCAAGGAGGCACGATGTGGTAGTAATGGGAGACTTCAATTTCCCTGATATCTGTTGGGAGACTTATTCAGCCAAACATGGCCCCTCCAAGAAATTCCTGAGCTGTGCTGCTGATAACTTCCTCCTACAGAAAGTGGAGGAAGGAACTAGAGGATCGGCTATCCTTGACCTGATTCTAACCAACAGAGACGAGTTAGTGGATAAAGTGGCAGTTTCGGGAACTCTGGGGGAAAGTGACCATGTTATACTTGAGTTCTTGATTCTAACAGAAGCAAAAGCTGAGTGTAGCCAAACACGTACCCTGGATTTTAGGAAAGCCAATTTTAACAAACTCAGAACAATGATTAGTAAGATCCCATGGCAAGTGACTCTCACGAGAAAGGGAGCCCAGGAGGGGTGGGAGTTTTTAAAAAAGGAAATTTTAAAGGCACAATTGCAAACAATTCCCACAAGGAAAAAAGGCAGAGGGCAACAGAAGAAGCCAATGTGGCTTCACAATAAACTCAAAGATGACCTGAAAACAAAAAAGGACACGTATAGGAAGTGGAAGGAAGGACAGGCTACAGGGGAAGAGTACAGGCAGGTAGCACAGAACTGCAGGAATAGTGTCAGGAAGGCTAAAGCTGAGAATGAGCTAAGGTTAGCGAGGAATGCTAAAAGCAACAAAAAAGCTTTCTTCAGATACATGCACAGTAAAAGACAGAAGAAAGAACTGGTGGTTCAACTACGCAATGAGGATGGCAAATTGATAACAGAAGACAAAGAAAAGGCAGAAGTGTTCAATTCCTACTTCGGCTCGGTCTTCTCCCAAAAGAGGGTCTATGACCCCCCTGGCAAACCTGAAGTGCAGACTGAAGGGGCAGAATTGCAGCTTGAGATTGATAGGCAAATGGTCAAGGAGCACCTGATTACTCTGAACGAGTTTAAATCTCCAGGGCCTGATGAGCTGCATCCTAGAGTAATAAAGGAACTGGCAGAAGAACTCTCAGAACCACTGTCTATTATCTTTGAGAAATCATGGAGGACAGGTGAAGTGCCAGACGACTGGAGGAGGGCAAATGTTGTTCCCATCTTCAAAAAGGGCAGGAAGGAGGAACCTGGGAACTATAGGCCAGTCAGTCTGACATCAATCCCGGGGAAGATTTTTGAGCAGATTATAAAGAAGTCAGTCTGCAAGCACCTTGAAAACAATGCAGTGATTACTAGAAGCCAGCATGGATTTGTCAAGAACAAATCCTGTCAGACTAATCTGATCTCATTTTTTGATCGGGTAACCTCCCTTGTGGACTGTGGGAATGCTGTGGACATTATATACCTGGACTTCAGCAAAGCTTTTGACAAAGTGCCTCATGATATCCTGATTAGTAAGCTAGCTAAGAGTGGGCTAGATGGAACAACTATCAGGTGGATCCACAATTGGCTAAAGAATCGGACTCAAAGAGTGCTTATCAATGGTTCCTTCTCAAACTGGGGAGAGGTAACGAGCGGGGTACCACAGGGCTCGGTCCTGGGCCCGGTGCTCTTCAACATTTTTATTAATGACTTGGATGAGGAGGTACAGGGAATGCTTATCAAATTTGCAGATGACACAAAGTTGGGTGGAACAGCTAATACTCTGGAAGACAGAAACAAAATTCAAAGTGACCTCGATAGGCTGGAGCGCTGGGCCGAAAACAACAGAATGAAATTTAACAGGGATAAATGCCAAGTGCTGCACCTAGGGAGAGGAAACCAAATGCAGAGTTACAGAATGGGGGACACTTGGCTCAACAATACTACAAGTGAGAAGGATCTTGGAATTGTGGTAGATCACAAACTGAATATGAGCCAGCAATGCGACGTGGCTGCAAAGAAGGCAAATGCAATTTTGGGCTGTATTAATAGAAGTATAGCTTCCAAATCGCGGGAAGTGATAATTCCCCTTTACTCGGCACTGGTTAGGCCTCATCTTGAGTACTGCGTCCAGTTCTGGGCACCTCACTTTAACAAGGACATAGACAAACTGGAGAGGGTTCAGAGGAGGGCAACAAGGATGATAAAGGGACTGGAAACAAGGCCCTATGAGGAGAGACTGAAAGAACTGGGCATGTTTAGCCTTCAGAAGAGGAGGCTGAGGGGAGATATGATCGCACTCTTCCAGTATTTGAAGGGATGTCACACAGAGGAGGGCAAAGATCTCTTCTCGTTCATCCCAGTTTGCAGGACACGGAATAATGGGCTCAAGTTACAGGAACCTAGATTCCACCTAAACATCAGGAAAAATTTCCTGACTGTCAGAGCAATAAGACAATGGAATCAACTACCTAGGGAGGTGGTGGGCTCTCCCAGTCTGGAGGCATTCAAGGTGCGGCTGGACAGACATCTGTCAGAGATGCTTTGACCTGGATTCCTGCATTGAGCAGGGGGTTGGACTCGATGGCCTTGTAGGCCCCTTCCAACTCTACTTTTCTATGATTCTATGATTCTTAAACAGCATAATGAGCACCTAAAACAATCATCATACAGCATGCCGATCAAATCTTGCCCTACTCAATTATAGGCAGCCTGCTTTATAGATGGTAATCAGAGGAAGCAGCCTATTTGCCTTCAGCCTTAAGAGTGTACTCAAAACTTCCAACATCGCCGAGTATTGGGGGAGGGCCTGCATCTGTCAGTGCGTGTGCTGCCTACACTTGTGGACACAATGTTCAAGTCACGAGCTGCATCCAAGATCATTGGGGATCCTTACCATTATTTATGAAGTCTTTTTAAAAAAAACGCTTATAACCTGCCTCTCCATGTGCTTAAGGCAGCTTATAACAAGCAAAACACATGATACTGATCTCTACAACTATCATGCTCATCAGTATGGCAACAGATCAGTGCTTTTGTTTGGACAGATATAGGTTGCAAAATGATGTAGGCAGTCATTGTTGACCATATGGCTATCACTGCTGCAAGGCAGCCCTCAAACTGCTTTGTAGTGGCTCTGGCCCTACCTGGACAGCAGGGACTACTGTTTGACCCCACAGCGATTGGCTACAGCTATCTTGAGGGGCCCCCCCCCCCATTCAACATTAACACAAAACCACTGGGAGAGGATGTCCAAAGATTTGTGGTGGAATGTCATCAATATGATAATGAAACCCATTCTTTCTCGTTTCTATCCTATTCTAGGAAGTTTGTTCAGAGATGGACCACATGTGGGCTAACAAGCTGAGACTTAATCCAGATAAGACAGAAGTGCTGTTTGTCAGTAGGATGTTAATCCAGTGTAAGATGTAAAGACTGCCTTCAAAGGATCAGGTTTGCCATTTGGGATTACAGTACTTCTGGACGAGCTTTGCTCCTAAATAGTCAGGTAGTAGCTGTGACTAGGAGTGTTTTTGTGCAGCTTCAGCCTGTGCATCAACTGCACTTTTTCCTTCAGAAGGCAGATATGGTCACTGTCAAGCATGCCTTCATCACATCTAAATGATACTATAAAGCACTCTATGACCTGATTCACACAACATGACAACCCACCATGGATGATTAGCCATGGTGAGTTGTTGTGTCATGCAAACCCAGCACAATTTCTGCAGGGTGGCTTAGTTTTCACAAACAAGCCACCCTGAGAACCCATGACTTGTTTTAGGGTTGTTCATGCCCATGGTGGCTTGTTTTGTTGTCTGAACCCAGCAGGGCGATTTTATCTTGGGTTGCTGGGAATGGCTAGAGAGCTACCCGGCCAGAGCACTCCTCATGATCTCACTTGTGCTGCTACCGTCCTCCCTCCTCTCTTTTCAGCTGACAACTGCCTTTACATTTCGGCAATTTCCCCCAGCATGTTACTGCTTTGCAATGACATTTTTGTCACTGCTCTGCAACCATATCAAGATGTGACAGCTAGCAAGGAGGGAAGCGACAAGCAGGAAGAGGGGGGAGCTGAAAGCAGCTGGAGAGATGGCACTTTGCCAGTGGGTGTTCTTCCATTGGGAGAGGGTGTGCTTACTTTAGAGTAACAAAGCAGCCTCTTTTTAAAAAGGTGTTTACTAGCTAGCAATATAAGCGTCAAAGTGGAAGAGGGGAATATGGGGATGCTTGGCTAAATATCAGAGAGGCAAGCTTGTGCAACAGCTAAAGTCTCTGCCCTACACACCAAAAAAAGCTGGCGAATGTATTATTGTGTTCATAAGGGCTCATAAAATTAATTCCATTTAGCAAGCTAATGCACGGGGGCTGGGGGGAGGGTTCCCTTGGTAGCCAGCAACCCCAGCGGACCAATTGCAGAAAGGGTGCTGACCTAGGAAGTGAGGCAATGAGAAGTTCTGCCACAAAGCCACCTGGGATACATGCTGGAACCAGTGGGAAGACTGAGGGAATGAGGAGAACAAGCCACGGGAAGCCCGATTGTCTGTCGGGAGTACTGTGGGTTGTTCAGCAAACAAACAACCCATGGTAGCTTATTCGCAAGGTGGCTTAACATAACAGGCAAACCCACATGGGGCATTCTCTGAAAAGTGTTTAAAACTTCTGCTGATGCTACACCCATAGGTTTTGGCCTATGGGTGTCTTTTCAGAGAATTTGACTTCTCTTATCATTGGCTTCTGGTTCACTACAATTCAAAAATGCTGGTAATTTCCTTTAAAGTTCTAAATCAGGGGCAGGGAGCCTGTAGCTCTCCAGCTGCTGTTGGACTACAGGCCTGTGGCTCACGCTGGCTCAACTTGTCTGAGTGTGGAAAGCTAAGCAGGGTCAGGCCTGGTTATTACTTGTATGGGAGACCCCTCCTCTAGTTTCCTGCATTGAGCAGGGGATTGCACTTGATGGCCTTGTAGGTCCCTTCCAACTCTATGATCCTATGACTACAGCTCTGACGATCCTTGACCATTACCTATGCTGGCTGGAGCTGATGGGAGTTCGAGCCCAAAAACATCTGGAGGGCCACAGGTTCCCCACCTCTGCTCTAAACGGTTTGGGACCAGGTTATTTAAAAGGATCACTTCCACCGATATGATTCTGCCCACCCACTCAGGCCGCTTGTATTCTACCACTATAAGTACTGCTGTCAGTGAAGACACAGGACAGGCTTTTTTATGGCAGCACCTTGGTGGAGCTCTCTACAATCTCAGGAGGCCTCATTGTGTTTTGACACACTGCTAAGACCATTTTCTTCCATCATATTTTTTATTTTGTGTTGCCTTGTGGTAAGAACGTAAGAGTCATGCTGGATCAGACCAGGCATCCATCTAGCCCAGCATTCTCTTTACACAGTGGCCAACCAGCTGCCCATTAAAAACCCACAAGTAGGATATGAGTGAAATAGCACCATCCCGTTTGTGTTCCTCAGCAACTGGTATACAGAGGCATACTGTCTCCATTAGTGAAGGTAATGCATAGCTGTCATGACTAGTAGCCATTAATAGCTGTATCCTCCATGAATTTGTCTAATCCCCTTTTAAAGCCAAATTGGTGTCCATCACTACTTCTTGTGGTAGTGAATTTCACAGTTTAACTGTGCACTGTGTGAAGCACTTCCTTTTATCTATCCTGAATCTCCCACCGATCAGTTTTGTAGAATGACCCTGGGTTCTAGTATCATGAGAGAGAGAATTATGTTGTCAATTTTCTGTTCTAGCTGTTATTTATTTATTGTTTGTTGCAAACTGCCTTGATGAAAACCAGGATATAAATACTTTAATAACACATTAAAATGGTCCTGGGATGGTTTTGAGTTTCTTCTAAACATCCTAGTGACTTTTATCTGTGCTTAACTACTGAAAATGCAAAATCAACATCTCTTCAATTAAGAAATGGCTGCAATATTATGTACTAGTGATTTGTCATGCAAGCCAACAGAATGTCAAATTTTTCACTGAGTCACTTCCAACCCCCCCCCCCGGAAATGCTAGATAACCTGTCATTCGCGCCCCCACACCCTGCTCCTATTCCTCCTACTCACTATGTAGTAGATCTCTTCACGTATTTCCTATTGCTGACAGTTATTATTTGTCCGTCAGTCATTGCTCAAACAAACTAGACCCAACGTAAGCCTTTATTTATCCAGTTTAGGTTGCCATCCTATACACTTACTTGGGAGTAAGTCCCACAGAACTCTATGGGTCTTACTTCCCAGTAGACATGCATGGAATTGCAGTCAGTCTCTTTTCTCATTCTTCTTATAAGCAACGCCGCGAAAGCGACAGAGAAGAGGTAGGCGACGACCACGAGCCTACCCGAGATCGTCGCTCTGTAATGCAAGAACTTCACACACAAGCAACACAATTTACACAACCCGGCAAAGTCTCCCTGGCCATGCTGCCCTCATGATGGGAACCTAAAGCTGCTGAGCAACGAGGGCATCATCACGTCATACAGGGAGGAGACGGGGAGGTTTTGGTCGGAAGAAGAGTTGACGGGGAGGAGGTTTGATCAGCGTCTCCTCTAACCGCCCAGACACGAGTTTAGTTCCTAGCAGCCCCTGATACGTGTACAGTGGAGATATATGTACACGCCTACACGTGTAATCCAAGCGCCAAAAAAGTGCTTCCTTTCCCCACAGTACCAACCTCTTCCTCGCCGCCCGGCGTGGCCGGACCAGAGTAAATCTCAGGAAGCGAAGTTACTGACCCGCCAACTTGCCAACGACCCTGCCATAAATTAAACCAATCAACTGTCCGCACCTGCGCGCGCGGATTCCCGCGGCCGCTTACCTGCGAAGAGTCTGATTCCAGCCTGTCACGTTGCAGCTACTACCGCAGCCGCAGCCTGCGAGGATGATGGCGTTAAGGGAGGCGGAGGATTTGAAAGCCGGCAGTTTTGTTTCCTGGGTTGTGATTTGCTCCTTAGTCTCTCCGCCTTTTACGCTTGCGTAGTGCGACTTTCTCTTTCCCTCCCCTCTTTCCTCCCTCTTTGTTGTTTTTGCTCCCAAAGGCACTCAGGCAATTGTAGAGCGGAGGCGACGAGAGGTCACAATTTCGTGACTTACAACGTAGCTGTTTGTCGTGAAGCATCCTGGGAGTTGTAGTTTTTTTTAAAATAAAAATGTTGTCCTTCCGGCGCCCTCCCCCACCCCGTCCTTTTTTTTAATTTGGAGAGGGAAGGAGACTGCGTTCATCACAACTTTATTACGAGAAAGGGCGAGGAAAGTGTGCGCGCAGGGGCCTGGGGTACAATTATGGATTTTTAGTAGGGCTGCTACCTATTTTCTGGCAGAGTTTCTATATGCCTTTTACGACCGCATAGCAAGCAGACATTTTAAGAACCTCATTTCTGTGTCTGGAAACGCTACACCTTGGTTTCTGTTTTCTCCTGTAGTTATTAAAGGCACTGGAGTCTTGCTAGGAAAAAAAAAGGCAGGATTTTCTAACAGCGTTGGTGATGAGGGGATGTCTGGACTAAGAAAATAAGCCACCTGAGCCCATGGCAGATAGGTTGTCAACTTTTTTGGCTGCATAACGCGCAAATGCAGCTATTGACCTTGTTTCCAGGGTAGAGATGCAGTAATGTTAAAAACTTCACCGGAACGTTTTGACCATTGGACCAGTGTTAGCAGTGGTGCACTTCAGTAATTTTAGGCTCTGAGCTTAATGGTCTTATGCTCCACCCCAGACTTAATGGCCTTACTGGGGGAGGGGGGAGTTCTTTAGATGGTAATGTGTTTTACTTAACTTACATTAAAATGTGATGAGCCAGCCCTGCTGCATTTGGGGGCTCTCTAGCTCGTTCTGTTGAGTTGGGCCCTGCACTTCTACTCCTAAGTCCTGGCCTGAGTACACCACTGTTAAAGGCACAGGAAATTTTCTAGGGAAAAAATTGACAAATGTATGTGGAGTGGAGTGGGTGGGATTCTAGCAAACAAAATTCCTTTTTGGTATGATTAGAATGTTTGCCAGTCATCTTATGTTCTGTGTCATCTTCCTTTGGAGATAGAGAAACTCACTGCTGCGTATGAATACTAAACATGAAAACTGAACTGGCATATTGAAGTGCAGTGCTGTTAAAACTTTATGATGAATTGGTGTGCCCATCAACATACCTCAAGATGTCTCTGTTGTAGGTTCCTCTGCATAGACAAGATAATTTTTTTTGGCTATGGGCACCCTCCATGGATGCCCTATTCTCCACTTAATAGCTGCTGGTTCTGATTGGCTAAGGGGACTGAGTGCAACCATATATGGCAGTTGAGCAGAGCCTTGGATGTCCTGCCTGGCCTGCCTCTTTCTGTCAGATGAGGAAAGGGGCATCCACAATACCCACAGATAGCTGAGCATATGCAGGACTGGAGCTGTGCATGCACAATCGAGTTGTCTTAAGCAGAGGAGTGTCAGCACTGCACAAGCTGGTTTGTTGGTTGTGTAGGGTTAAGGAGTGGGACAGAGTCCATCTGTCATATCCAGGTTGTCAGAGAAACAGGCGGAGCTCTGTCCCCCACCCATAGTGATGGCCTGCTTTAAAAACCTTAAGGCCAGCAATAAAAAATGTATTTAAATACATCAGCAATAGGAAACCAAATGGGGATGTGGTGGAACCATTGGATGGCAAAGGAGAATAAGGCAGTTGCAGAGAAGCTGAATGACCTTTTGCTGTGGAACTTCATTATAGAAGATATTTGGCAGGTACCCAAGCCTGAACCACTTTTTCAGAGCAGGCATCTTAAGTCAAACAGAGGTGACTACGTGAAATTTTAGGGCTCATTATCAAAGTAACAATAAGAAAACACTAGGTTTGGATGGTATACACCTGAGAATTCATAAAGAACTTAAATGTGAAACTGGAGGTGTTTTTGATGGGCTTTTCAGCCCAGCAGATTTTTATTCTAAATCTCTCCCTGCTCCCTCACTGGAAGAAATGGGAATTAGCTTCACTAGTTCCAAGCTGGTATAGCTGAGGGGCCCAATCCAGGTCCCTCTTAGGGGAATGGAATACAGTCATGCCTTGGATTGAGAGCATAATTCGTTCCGGAAACGTGCTTGTAATCCAAAACACTCTTATATCAAAAAAATCCCCCCAAAAAAATTTGTACAGAGATTTTTAATTTTAGCCGTACTACAGTACTTGTATTGCAAGACGGCGCTTGTATATCAAGTAAAAAATAAATAAATAAATATTTAAAAATTTGCTTGTCTTGCAAAACGCTCTCAAACCAAGTTACTTGTAATCCAAGGTATTACTGTAGCTTTGAATCCAGCAGATCCAGCCCCATTTTGGGACCTTACATTTGCTACACCCAGTGGGAAGATGCCCGTGGTAGCTTTCCATCTGCAGAGCTTTCTACAGTTAGAACTGGGCTGCCAGTATGGACAGATTCCCCCACCTGTTGGTGGGAAGGCACCTCCATCCCAATCTAACCCCCACAGCTGATAGATATGGGGGTTAGGATTGCTCTCTAAGACTTTTTAAAATGATGCATGGTGTGGAGAAACTGATAGAAATTTTTCTCCTGCTCCCATAATGCTAGGAAATAGGGTAACCCCATGAAATTGATTGGCAGTAGATTCTGTACAGACAAAAGAAACTATTTCTTCACACAACACATAATTAATGTATGGAATTTACCAGCCCATGATGTGGTGATGGTCACTAGCCAGACCAGCATCAAGGGTAGGCATGGTTGTGCACCTGCTGATGGCCCACATCACAGCAGGGCCTCACTGAAAAGAGCCCCTGGGACTTGTTCTTTCTCTTTACAGTTGCAACCTGCTTGTTCACCTGCCTCCTGCTCTGGCCCAGACAACAGTGGTGGTGAGAAGAAGGCGCAGTAGATGCCACTACCTAGTTGCTCCCTGGTTCTCTGCCAAACAAGCAGGTGGTAGCAATGATACAAAAGAGGATGAAGAACTGTAGCAGCTGGTGACAATGGCAGTGAGAAAGAGTCATGGACCCGGTTAGCACATAATGTGGCAATTTAGTTTTCAGGTCAAATGTGGGATGTTTAATCCATGAATAAACCATAACATCTGTGTTTGCACCTCACAAAACCATGATTGATTATGCATAGTGGCAGTGATACGCACCAGGGCAAATCATGGGTTAATTAACGTACGAATTATCACTGTTACATGCGCAGGTCCACTGAGGGAGGGGGCCCGTGGTGTCTTGCCTCAAAAACCTGGAGCTGGCACTGGCCAATAGTTTAGATGGCTTTTAAAAAGGATTAGACAAATTCATAGAGGAGGAGAGGTCTATCCATAGCTATTAACGGTAGCTAAAAGGAGCTTCCATGTTCATATGCCACTTAATGCCAGTTTCTGTGTGTGTATGGGAGGGGTGCAATACCAGGGGAGGGCTATTGCCTTAATGTGCTGCTTGTGGGCTTCCCAAAAGTATCTAGTTGGCCATTATGGGAACCAGGATGCTGGACCAGATGGACCTTTGGTCTAATTCAGTAGGGCTCTTCTCACGGTTTTATCTTAGTAACCCTTAACAACAGCCCTGTAAGGTAGACTATATTCTACATATCTAGTGTGTGTGTATTTTATGACTGTTTAGAACAGGTGGGCAACGTGGTCCTCCAGATGTTTTGGCCTACTACTTCCATTATCCCTCACAGTTGGCTACACTGGCTAGGGTTGATGAGAATTGTAGGCCAAAACATCTGGAGGGCCACAAGTTGACTACGCCTGACTTAGAGGTACAGTGCTTTGCAGAAGTATTCACATAGTTCTGTATTGTGTATTCTCACAAATATGCACACAGTACCTTGCAGAAGTATTCAGAGGGAGGGGGGGCTTTGACTTTTCCACATTTGTTGTATTACAACCTAGAATTGAAATGTATTTAATTGGCATTGGTACCACTTGATGTACACAAGATACTCAACACTGTGAAGGTGCAAAATATTTTTATATTGTGGCACAAAAAGTGAAGTAATAAAAAACAAACTGGCACTTGTTGGTTGCATAAGTATTCACGGTCTTTGCTGTGACATGCCTAAATAAGCTCTGGTGCAACCCACTGCCTCCAGAAGTCACATACTGTAAGTAGTTGAATGAAGTCCACCTGTGTGCAGTTCCAGTGCCGCATGATCTCAGATTAAATACACCTGTTTCTGGAAAGCCCCAGAGTTTGTTGGAGAGCATACAGTATCTAAACAAACAGCATCATTGTGAAGGATTGAGGCCTACACAGGCTTGAGTTAGGTTGAAGGAAGCCTGTAGGCCCAAACATTTCCTGATGGGGGGGGGCATTCGTGAGTTTTATTTTCCCCTCATGGAGTTACAGTTTCCTTTTCCCCCTCCTTGAGAGAAGTCTCCTTTTCCCCTAATAGAGTTGTTTCGTTTCCCCAGTTTGAGGTCACCTGATTGTAGCCTCCCAAAGTTGTGAGAGTGTATATAAAGGGGAGGCAGAAGCAGCAGAGGAGGGAGAAGCTGTGTGGAAGAGAGGAGCTGCAGGCACCAAGAAGCAGAGACAGACAGAGAAGCAGAGACTGAATATCACTGAAAAATGCAGAACAGCCAGGGCTAAGCTGGGAAGGAATCTCTATTAAGGTTACAGGTGAAAGAGTAGCTAGGTTAGAGAGAACTGTGTTATTTCTTTTATTTCTATTATACCTGCTTTTTTAAAGTATACAGCTCTATTTGTGTAATTACCTTAAGTTATTGTGAATCTACTATACCAAAATTTACTAAAGTAAACATCACGTTGTTTGGAGTGTCTTTTGCACCACGCCTAAAGCCTAATCCCATGTTACTGGGAAGAGAAGGTAAAAGGCAGAGAATTGGCATCCTGATACAGGAGGGGCTTTTAAAGAGGCAAAATATCTTTAAGGAGCTGATCAAGGTGTCCTGGTACAGGTGGAACCTTGACAATCATTAAGACCAAGGAGCTATCCAAACAACTCTGGGTCCCAGAAGTTGTGCAGAAGCACCAGAGTTGCGTTATAAAAAAATATCCCAAACTATGAACATACCCTGGAGCACCATTAAATCCATTATTATAAAATGGAAAGAATATGGCTCAACTATGATTCTGCCTAGAGAACGCCATCCACCAAAACTTAGTGTTCAGGTAAGGAGGGTATTAGAGAAGCAACCAAGAGGCCAATGGTAACTCTGAAGAAGTTGGAGAGATCCGCAGCTGAGATGGGAGAAACCATCCATGGGACAATTATCATCCAGATGCTCCAGAAAGCTGGGCTTTATGGAAGAGTGGCGAGAAGAAAGCCATTGCTGAAACAAACCATATCAAAGCCTGTTTGGATTTTGCAAAAAGGTATATGGGAGACACAGCAAACATGTGGGGAAGGGTTTTCTGGTCTGATAAGACCAAAATTGAACTTTCTGGCCTTGCTGCAAAGCATGATGTGTGGCACAAAGCCAACAGTGCTCATTGCCTTGAGAACCTCATCCCCACGGTGAAGCATGGTGGTGGCAGCATCATGTTGTGGGGATGCTTTTCCTTGGCAGGGACTGGGAAACTGGTCAGGATTGAGGGCAAGATGGATGGAGCCACATACAGGGCAATTCTAGAGGAAAACCTGTTTCAGTCTGCAAGAGACCTGGGCCTGGGATAGAGGTTCACCTTCCAACAGGACAATAACCCTAAACATACAGCCAAAGTAACACTGGAGTGGTTTAAAAACAAGAACCTGAAATGTGGAGGAAGGGGGGCTGGCTGGCCCGCCAACCTACCCTTTCCTACCTACAAGACCCCCAGAGATCTCAAGGTGCCAGACTGCCAGCCTCAGCTCTGCAATCCTACTTGAATCTCTGTTAGGGACTTGCCTTTGTCTATACCAGTGATGGCGAACCTATGGCACGCGTGCCACAGCTGGCACGCGGGGACCGCTCTGCTGGCACACGAGCCATAGGTCGCCAGGGGCACAGAGCTCTAACAGAGCTCGAGATCAGGGGGGCGAAGCAGCTGCTCCTGGCCGCCGCGTTTCGCCCGGCATCGCGCAGGCCACCTCCTCTGCCGGGGAAGGGCCGAGAAGGGCGTGTCGCCCGGCCTCCGCAGCCCCTTCCCGATTCGGAGGACGCGCCGCCGGCGGCCTGGGCCCGGGCAGGGAAGCCCCGCCGCCCTGCCCGGCACTCCTAAAGCAGCGCCGGCCGGGCCAACTCCCGTGCCCAGCCAGCGGAGAAGAGGGGCCTCCGCAGCCCCTTCCCGATCCGGAGGACGCGCTGCCGCCGGCCTGGGCCTGGGCAGGGAAGCCCCGCCGCCCCGCCCAGCGCTCCTAAAGCAGCGCCGGCCGGGCCAACTCCTGTGCCTGGCCGGCGGAGAAGAGGGGCCTCCGCAGCCCCTTCCTGATCTGGAGGACGCGCTTCCGCTGGCCTGAGCCCGGGCAGGGAAGCCACGCCGCCACGCCCAGCGCTCCTAAAGCAGCGCCAGCCGGGCCAGCTCCCATGCCCGGCCGGCGGAGAAGATGGGCCTCCGCAGCCCCTTCCCAATCCGGAGGACATGCCGCCGCCGGCCTGGGCCTGGGCGGGGAAGCCACGCCGCCACACCCGGTTCCAGGCCAGCGCTCCTAAAGAAGCGCCGGCTGGGCCAACTCCTGTGTCCGGCCGGCGGGGAAGAGGGGCCTCCGCAGCCCCTTCCCGATCTGGAGGACACGCTGCCGCCGGCTTGGGCCCGGGCGGGGAAGCCCCGCCGCCCCGCCCGGCGCTCCTAAAGCAGCGCCGGCCGGGCCAACTCCCGTGCCCGGCCGGCGGAGAAGAGGGGCCTCCGCAGCCCCTTCCCAATCCGGAGGACATGCCGCCGCCGGCCTGGGCCCGGGCAGGGAAGCCCCGCCACCCCGCCCGGGCCCAGGCCGGCGCTCCTAAAGCAGCGCCGGCCGGGCCAACTCCCGTGCCCAGCCGGCGGAGAAGAGGGGCCTCTGCAGCCCCTTCCTGATCCGGAGAATGTGAAAAGGCTTGAAAAGTGGCATTTGTAGCCCTTTTCTCTTTCTGCCACCCTCTTTTCTCTCCCTCCCTCTTCCTTCTCAAGGGAGATCTGGGTTCTAGTCCCCAATTGGCCATGAAATTCACTGGGTGACTTTGGGCCACTTTCAGCCTCAGCTACCTCACAGGGTTGTTGTGAGGATAAAATGGAGAGGAGGAGGAGGACTATGTAAGCTGCCTTGGGTTCCTTGCAGGTGCTTCATTTGTCTTTTTTCATAAATTTTGTGTTTTTGTAGACTCCAAGACTTGAACAAACAAAAACATGAGCCCCTTTTGTAAAAAAAAAAAATCAACTCAATTTTTTTTAATAGTACTACATTGTACAGGTTGACTTTTACGTTTACTAATCCAACACCTGTAGAAGCAGGGAAAGGACCCAGAGTAAAGCTTGCCCCATACAATTTCAGTCTGGCATATAATCATATTACAAGTTGAGAATCCCTTATTCAAAAATACATGCACCTAATTATTTAAAAAGTTTATCTAAATTACCTTCAGGCTGCTATGTCATAAGCATGAAGGTAATTTAGATAAGGATAAGGGATTCTCAACTTGTAATAAAATTATATGCCAGACTGAAATTGTATGGGGCAAGCTTTACTCTGATGCTTCTACAGGTGTTGGATTAGTAAAAGTAAAAGTCAACCTGTACAATGTAGTACTATTAAAAAAAAATGAGTTGATGTTTTTTTCAATAAAAAGCTGTTTGTATCATTGAAAGCCCTGTTATTGTGTTTTTCTTTTAAGACAAAAGATGTTAATTAGTTTGGACAACTGTATGAGTTGTTTTTACTAAACTAAAACCCCGGTATTCAGGTTTAATTGCAGTGTTGGCACTTTGAAATAAGTAAGTTGGTTTTGTGTTGTGGTTTGGGCACTCGGGCTCAAAAAGGTTCGCCATCACTGGTCTATACCCTGGATTTAGAGCTGAACCAACAGAGCGATCACAAACGCCACGTGGGGTAAAAACCAAGAAGGTTTATTCAGGTAGCATATTACAACAAAAGGTGGGAAATGAGGAAAAAACACAAAATAGAGAGACACTTTGGTACAAACAATAGAGCTACAAAACAATAAAAGCTGATTCCTTATATCTCCCAGGCAGGCACACACTAGTTACCTGGGGACGGGTTCCCTTCAGGGTTGGTTTCAGCACAGCCCTGCCACCGAGGAGACTACCACACCTACCCTAAGGTCCGAGATGGGTAGCCCTCCTCCGGGCTTGCCTTTGCCACAGCCCTCATTCAGCTAATTTCACCAGGAGCTACCTGGGGCCGGATCCTGAGGCCAGCCCAAAGGCTTGGACCTCCGAGCAGCTTGCTGCCATGATCCACAACAACGACAAAAGCCACACTTTGGCAATATACCTTTCCCCCTCCCCGCCCCCTTTCTGTAGCTCTGCTGCCTCTAGCCAATCAGGATGAACTTCACCTGGCCCAGGCAGAGGAGGGGTGACTCATGACTAGTGGGCTTCTGTTCTGCATCTTCCATATGAAAGCCGGGTCACTGTAGACAAGTCACTAGACCAGCTTTTCAGGACTTTCAGGCGCCATGCTTTATCAGATACCTATGCACATTTCGCCTCCTCCCAGCCCCGTCGGGATTACCTGGTTTACACATGAGGAGGTGTGGGTGTGGGTGTGCAGGCGTGTGAGTGTGTGTGTAGGAACCCTCAGAGGCTCTTTTCTTTACATGAAAGGCTTAGAATGGCCCAGTCAAAGTTCAGACCTCAATCTGATTGTGAATCTGGCAAGATTTGACAGTCGCTGTTCACCAACGGTCCCAATCAAACCTGACAGAACAAGCAATTTTGCCAGGAAGAATGGTCAAACATTGTAGTATCCAGATGCACAAAGCTGATAGAGACTTACCCAAGAAGACTCACAGCTGTAATTGCTGCCAAAGGTGCTTCTACCAAATATTGACTCAGGGAGGTGAATACTTTTGCAACCAACAAGTGCCAATTTGATTTTGTTTACTTAACTTTGGTGCCATAATAAAAATATGTTGCACCTTCACAGTGTTGAGTATCTTGTGTGCATCAAGTGGTAACAATGCCAATTAAATCTATTTCAATTCCAGGTTATAACACAACAAAATGTGGAAAAGTCAAAGCCCCCCCCCTTGAATACTTCTGCAAGGCACTGTGTGTATATTTGTGAGAAAAATTAATACTGAATCTAGCTATGTATAAACTGAAATCTTGGTTAATTGAATATTTATAATTATAATATTTATAAAATATTCTATAGGCTGCTCCTGGTATATGTATGAAATATGCATGTGTATAAAATAAAGGTTTCACTAGCTAAGTTTGCCACGTCCAGAACATGAGAACAGTTTTGTATAATTAACAACACAGTCCTAAGCACTCTTACTTCCTAGTCAGTCCTACTGAACTCAGTCAGACTTATTTCTAAATAAGGTGTGAATTGCATAGACCAAGATTGCTTCTTCCCTCACTGCAGCACTATGATAAGCAGAGCTGCACCTTCTAGACAACTCTTAAAGTTACAGGAGCACTCCGGTTGTCTCTACATGCAACAGCCTCCCCACTCTTGAACTATCAACATTGCACATCAGACTGAAGGCAGATTGTTGTGTGCATTTTTTGTATAAAATGCATGTGGACTACAGACAAATCTTGACTATCTCCTTTTCAACTGAAGTGAATAGAGGTGTGGGGGGGCAAAAATCAAGAATTTATTTTATTTATTTTATGTATTCATAACCTACCTTTTAGGGTAAAACCTTCACAAGGTGTCATACAGCAATTAATATCTATATAAAAGAAGTAGTCCTGACTGACTGACTCATCAATGCCCAGCTCAAACCGTTTAATCTAGGAACGTGAAATTTTGAACATTGTTTTTATGACGTACACACCCACTAAGGAAGGATTTTTGGAAATTCTGTCCCTAAGGGGGTGAAAAAAAGGGGGGGAATTGCCCCACTCTCATATCTCCTATGGGCAAAACAACAGGGGAGCAGTTATGCAAATCGGCCTCACCTCATAATTGCTGCAGGAGCCAATAGGAGCAGTTATGCAAATAACCCATATGACACTTGGAATGTTCGTATGAATTCCTGCAGGGGCCAATAGGAGTGGGTATGCAAATCTCCCCTAGGCCATTTAGAATGTTCTCTAAGAGGGTGAAAAGGGTGGGAAACTTTTTAAATGACTTACTGAATGACTTGTGTGTGGGGCATCGTTGCATAGGCTCTGTAATAAACATTGCTTATTACGTTAAGACATCAACCTGTAAATTATATTTCGTACACTTTGGACAAAAAATGCATGTTTCTTTTAAAAACAATTGTACCAAATCCTGAAATCCACGTGAGCGAAGCCGCGGGCAACAGCTAGTAAATAATATATTAAACAATGAAATAGTAAGAACACAACTAGAAAATTAACCACTAAAGAAGCAGCAACTAAAATATGAAACCAAATAAAGCCATCAATAAAAAAACAAAAAAAATCTATTTAAAAGTCACCAATAAGGGGGCCATATGCACTTCCTGGGGGAAGTGAATTCCAAAGTTGTGGGGCCACCACTGAAAAGGTCCTGTCCCTGCCATATTCAGGTATTACTGGGGCTGCACATTTAGTCCCTTCCCCTGAGGCTGCACAATCCTTCCTGGGCCCCGGTCATGAAGGTGAACTGCAGCAGGGTCTTTTCTATCTGGGAGGCTCCCCACGCAATTTGGATCTAAATTGTGCAGGGATCATGCATGGATAAAGAAAGGTTCGGTTCTGCAGAACTTCACTATTACGTGAAGGTCTGGGAGGAGCCACACCACCTTGGGAGCAGGGCTAAACATGCGGCCCTGCTTATCCATCTTGTCTCTTTGCTTCAGTAATGCCTGAATAGAGCTCTTGGTTCCTACTATTGGTTTTTAGCTGTAAGCCCAGAAACAAATAGGCAACTAAATGTAACTGGTACAGAACTGGTGTCAGATGATCCGAATGCTTGGCTCTCATGAGCATTCTGCCAGCTGTATTCTGTACCAGTTGAAGTTTCCACATTGTATTTAAAGACAACAGCACTACATAGGTACAGCACATTATAGCACTTCCTGAGAAGCTATTTTTTAATGTCCCCAGAGATAGAAGAGAAAGCTGCCCATAGGCATCAATGGAGAAATTAAACGATTCAGTGTAGCTGGGATTGGGTACAAGTGGGTCTACCCTTACCTCCCCATCCACCCCCCAAACCCAAATGGTAAGAGGTAAAAACCAGAACAACCCAATAAGGACAGAGCAGGCTCAGTGGGCATAGAATGTTGACTGACTGTTGTGGGAGGGAAGCAGATGGAATGGAGTAGCGAAACCCCACTTGTCTGATATAGTTTCATAGATTTCATAGATCATAAGAGTTGGAAGGAGCCTACAAGGCTATCTAGTCCAACCCCCTGCTCAATGCAGGAAACTAGAGGAGGGGTCTCCCATCCAAGTAATAACCAGGCCTGACCCTGCTTAACTTTCCACACTCAGACAAGCTGAGCCAGCGTAAGCCACAGGCCTGTATATTTTAATGTAGCTGCCTTGAGAGGGTTTTGCCTTGAAAGGCGGCATATAAATCTTTGAAATAAGTGAATTCTATATACACTTACCTGGTAGCAAGCCCCACTTAATTCAGTGGGGTTTCTGAGTAGTCAAAAGTAAGTCTCAAGGAATTCAATAGGATTTACTCCATTGAACTGCGTATAGCAGCTGTTCCCAAACTTGTGCCCTCCAGATGTTCTGGACTACAACTCCCAGCATTCCTGACCATTGGCTATCCTGGCTGGGGCTTATGGGAGTTGAAGCCCAAAACATCCAGCGGGCACCAAGTTGGGAAAGGCTGTCATATAGGAATACAGCCCTGTCTTGAATAAGAAGTAAAACTGAATATCAAGTATTTCCTCCATATATCTTAATTCATATAGTAAACATGTTTTTTTTTAAATGTTCGTAAATGGCTATGGCTTAACAGACTAGCATTTATTGAATGACAAGGAAGTCTGTTCTGCAAAGATTTTTCATTCCAACTGCATATAGTTAGTACTACTTGTAACAAAAAAGACAACTAAAATACTAGAATCCCAGACGCTGAACAAAAATAGTGGGAAGTCCCCATCATTCCAGAGGGGAATGCTGGGAGTTGTAGGACTTTTCTCTCTCAACATACTGTACATAGAATTGCGTCCTTAGTCATTCTGCTGCTGGCGTGTTTGTGTGTGGGGGGGCGGGGGGAGGGGAACAGGTGCTTTAGGACCTGGAGGGAGCCTAAGGAAGCGTTTTGCCTGGTTAGTGAGGCTGAGCTTGAGAGACCTGGAAATGAAAGTAAAAAAGACCAAGAGGCACATGGAGGGAGTTGCAGGGGCAGCTGTAGTAGCTGCTCTAGGAACAGAATGCTGCCTCCTGTAATTAATAAATAGCAATTACTGGTATTATTACTAACAGTAATAATGCTCTAATAATATCTCTAGTAATATTATACCATTTATCAAGGCAAGGTGATCATACTGTACGGGAATACCCAAGCAGAGGAGGTGAGTTGGTTATTTTATTTTTCTGGGAAGGAAGTAAAAAAGGGGTGAGGGGGATAGAGAAAAGAGGTGAAAAAAACACAACCCTGATTATTGCATGGGTTACAGATGAGTAACGGAAATATTACTAGCTGCAGATACTGCTTAATCCCGGCCAGAAACGAATATGATATAAATGCCTCAGAAATGCCTTATTTCCTTAAGCAGATATAGTTTGGAACAAATTCTTAAAAGATCATTCTTCCGACCCCATGGCCCCCACCCCTTTTGAGGTAGGGACCGAGAGGCTGTTGTAGGAGTTCGGGTTCGGAAGTGAATGCCGATCAGAGGAAACCTTCTGGAGTTAAGGGGATTTCCCACTATTTTTGTTCAGCGTCTGGGATTCTAGTGTTTTAGTTGTCTTTTTTTGTTACAAGTAGTACTAACTATATGCAGTTGCAATGAAAAATCTTTGCAGACGCGCTGATCTCGGATCCGGGGGATTTTGCTAACGAAAGGTTTGGTCGTTGCCTAATCTGGGATTTTATCATTTGACTTGTAAAAGTTACCTGTTTAGCAGAATGGAAACGTTTCCTTAAAATAGAAGAAGGGGGGGAAAGTAAGGTTTTGTGGGGGTTATTTCATCCTAGAACCACCCGTGACAGTTTATTGTGAGTTTAGCAGCACCAAGCTGAATGTATATAGTGAGATTGTGGCTTCCACAGGCAGACGGCCTTTTCCTATCCATTTCCGCGATAGAGGTTTATCCAATGCCGGTTGGCTTTGCTAAGCGAGTCCGGGGATTGGAGGCCTTGGATAAGTGGGAGCAGGGTCGATTTTGCTCCGGTGGAATTTAAATCAAGAATTGGGTCGTAATTTAGGGTTGTTAATGGGGGCAGGGTAAGGGTAACCATTTGAAGGAGCAGGGCAATAAACAAGACGGAAAACACTGTCAGTACGCATAAACAGGCTACAACCCCATGCAAAGGGTTACTAATGTCTGTTATCCTCCTGTTGCATGAATATGATCGCTAAAACAAAATATATCGAAAAGTGTGGAGATTGAACACTAGGGGAATGGGAAATGTGTTTAAACGTTGCTGAGAAAGAGAATCCCAGGGTCATATTTGGGAAGACTGAAGCACTAGAAGATGAGCGCTTTACAAGTAATCCTAAATTAGGGTTTGCAGTTCTTGGCTACACTGTTAATGTATAAACTGGATGACTGCAGCTAACCTGCACATCTTTCTATATGCCAAACAAAATAGCACAATGTGCGTAAATGCAACAAACTTGTGTTTCTGTCATGCCATTTGTACAATTTCTGGAGAGAGCCTCCTTATCTTATCACTAGAACCTTCTAATCTGGTGGGATGATAAAAGGATTGTATTACCCACATGTCCAGGTTTTGAGAGGTGTGTGGAAACTATGAGATCTGAAACCATCATAATAAATGTGTATTCCTCTTTGTTTGTTTTCTTCTGTTTTTTAAACGCTTTTAGGGCATCTTCCCATCATAGTTTTGAGTGTTCACTCAGCAGTTATATTTTTCAGTATAACCTAAGATGCTCAGGTTTGTAGTAGCTGATAAAATGAATTTGCCCCTGCATGCTTTGGAAATTGACAGTATGGTAGATTCTGTTTGAAGCAACTGTTCACAGAATCTCTGAGATTCATGGGCATGGTTTTGGTAGAGGGTGGAGTTTTGTAGGCATATTTGAGGGGTCATGCAGATAGACTGAGAGGCAGAAAAGGAGGAATGATGTATCAGTAGGGCCTGTAGGGTAAGGCAGGGGTGGGCAGAAGGTAGATCTCTAGATGTTTGGACTTCAACTCTCAGAAGCCCCTACCATCATGGTCAGGAATGCTGGGAGTTGAAGTCCAAAACATCTGGAGATCTACCTTCTGCCCACCCTTGTGGCAAGGTACAATAGAAGAAGAAGTTAGATACAGCAGAAAGAGACAGAAAATGGTAATAGTACTTAGGATCTACAGTATATTAGAATCCATATTGGGGTGATGATCAGATGCAAGAAGTGATGATGTAATAGTGGCTGGTGTTGTTTTCAGAAGAAGGAAAGTTATGGAGTGTTCCATTTCTGGTTGTAAGGCAGGGGTCCACAACCTTTCTGGGTCAGTGGGCTGATTTGGAATTTTGAGTGTGTCATGGGTGTTCTCACAAAATGGCTGCCAGGAGGTGGGGGGGGGCTTCCCCATTCATAAAATGACTGCCATGTTGGGTACGGTCAGTCAAAAACACCCATTTCCCAGAAGACAGACTGGTAAGACTAAAAGAAGACTTAACCAAGAACAAGGCAGAGGTGGAGTTTGAGCTCTAAAACGCAAGACCACTCTTTTGAACCCAAATAACGATGGTGCTAGAGTGCAACCCTTTGCTTTGCAGCATTCCAGCCTCCCAGTTTATTTATTTTTGAATCTTAAGAAATTTTAAAAATCAGGAGAGGCAGGGAGCCTGGCGGGTGCCAAAAGAGGTATCCACAGACACATTAGTGCCTAGAGGCACCATGTTGGAGTCCCCACTCTAAGGTGACGGGGATGGACTGATATATTTTCCGTGAATCTGAGTCTTCAAAATATCATGATTTTTAAAAGGTTATTCAATTCCAATCCTACCCTCCTCTCCCCCCTTTCCACCTCAGTTGTGGAAATAGTTTATGTTGTTAACTTGTTTGTGAAAATGGAAAAATACTTGAATTTTAAAAGTTTATTGCAAAGTTGGGCAAACTATCTCAAAGCAGATCTGATAATGTAACATTTAGATACATGGTGGGCTCTAATGTCATAGTGATAGGCAACATGTAATTTGCAGACCATATGTGGCACTCTAAAGGCACTTTTGAACAGCCTGTGGGTTATTAGAATCTTGGCAATCCCCTGCTTTGCATAATAACATTAGGCATCTAGTCGTCATGGTGTGCTGAGTTAATAGGCTTGAAAACATAATGCAAAAATTGCTAAAAGGTCATAAACAAGAAAGCAGATAGAACTTTGTCCATATATTAAGGGGGTTCACCACTAATTGTACCTGTCTCAAAATACAAACTATAGAATAAGTGTCTTGTGATCCCCAATTGTAACTTGACATACACCAGGTTGATGAAAATGGCATGCAAATTATGTCAATTATTTGCATCTAACATGAAAATTAGATGTAATATGTTTTCAGTATGATTTTCAGATGCTGAACAGCATGAACATTTTCTCTCTGTGACTTACATGTTGACAGGATGCATCAAAACTGAGCTTTGATTATGCAATCTTATCACTAAGATCTTTCATTCTTCCAAAGCGAGGGAAAAACACTTTCTGGATTTCTGGTCTTCAATAAGTTGTTGTTACCTATTAGTTAATTTGTAACTTTTTTGCAAAATATGTGTCAAATCTCATAGTGGCTAGGAACAATGTCCCAGTTGATGAGCCCCATGTCCAGGGTTGAGATCCTACAAGTGTAGGAAAAAAAAACCCCACAAGTAGATACAACTCTGGGGAATTGCCTGTGAGTCCTGGTGAGTCCATCAGCCACCAAAAATAATCAAGCATGACTCAGGAGATAAGTACATGTGGAAGAAATTCACTTTTGGGAACACTAGAAGATTTTTGTAGCTAGTGTGAGTCGATGAGGTTAAACAGCAGAAGAGACACAGCTGACTTCGGCAACTTTCCCCCCATCCAGAAAATCTCAGGCCCTTTCTGGATAATTACTATTTATTGTACAATGAGTACACAGTTGTTTCAAGGGATCTAGATTCTTTCTCCGCAGTATCTGTGATGTCTGTTGTGAAGAAATGGCTCTGGTAAAAATGGTCTTCCCAGTGATGAACAATTATATTTTCTTGCTAGGAAAAACAATTGTTCCTCCTGCAGCTTGTGTATCTATGCAGTTAGAGGAATGCTATGTATACGATAGTTGTATGTCATTAACACATTATGGCTGCTGCCTGTAACATCAGTGGTCGTAAAAATCAAACTCTTTACCTGCCTTCTCATGCTACCCCATTTTGAGAACTTAAGTTTGAGAACTTGTTGAGTTGAAATGCTTCTTGGTGTACCACTCGCATAGATTACTAATATTTGTGCAACAACAACAAAACACCCTCTCCTTCACAAGAATGGCAAATTGTCTTGTTCCTTTTTCTCTCTTCAAAATTGATTTTAGGGTGTCCACAGCCCCTCCTTAATGCTGGAGTGCCTATCTACCCAAGGAAAAATGTGGTGAACAGGCCTTCCACCACTGCATATAAGCAACGTTACATAATGTGAAGGAAAAAGCCTCTGTTGGCAGTCCTTTTTCACACATAATCATTTCATAGGTGCATTGCATTGGCCTAGCACTACTGTAAGAGAACAACCTGGATTTTTTTTTAATGTTACTCAGAGAGAGATTTATTATAACACCTGAAAACATACCAAGCACTTTACAGAGGGGTAAACAAACAGGCCCTTACCCCAAAGTGAATTATCTAAAAGCAGTAAATAGACAATGCAAATCATGGCATAATAAAATGAAATATTTTTATAGTTATATCGGATTAGGAGTGGGATATCGTGCGTCGTGGACACAGGGAGTGAGCGGGAGGAGGCCAATGGCAGACTGGTTTTGTGGGATCGGTTCCGGCTTCTTCCTTCTGATGAAGTGGACAAGGTGCTTTCATCTGTGAGGCCGACCACCTGCTTGCTTGATCCTTGCCTGTCCTGGCTCATCATGAGCTGTAGGAAGAGACTGGGTGAGGGGATCAAGGCAGTGGTGAATGCCTCCCTCGAGGAGGGAGTGATGCCATCAGCCCTCAAGGAGGCAGTAATAAGACTGCTTCTAAAGAAGCCCTCCTTGGATCCCCAGGATCTAAACAACTTTCGCCTAGTCTCCAATTTACCATTTCTGGGCAAGGTGATCGAGCGGGTGGTGGGTGCTCAGTTGAAGGCACACTTGGATGAAGCCGATTACCTATTTAGATCCATGCCAGTCGGGCTTCAGGCCTGGACATGGGACAGAGACGGCCTTGGTCGCCTTAGTGGATGATATGAGGAGGGCTTTGGATAGGGGCGAATGCTCCTTTCTAGTCCTCGATCTCTCAGCGGCTTTTGATACCGTTGACCACGGTATCCTCCTGGACCGCCTGGAGGGGTTGGGCTTGGGAGGCACTGTATTGGAAGGTACCAGAGGGTAGTTCTCGGGGAGGAGGCTTCGGACCCTCGGCTGCTCACTTGTGGGGTGCCGCAGGGTTCCATCCTCTCCCCGATGTTATTCAACATCTACCTAAAGCCGCTGGGAGCAATCATCAGGAGGTTTGGGGTGCGGTGTCATCAGTATGCGGATGACACAAAGCTCTACCTCTCTTTCAAGTCTTCACCGAGGTTGGCCATTGAGACCCTGTCCAAGTGCCTGGAGTCAGTGGGTGGCTGGATGGGAAGGAACATGCTGAAGCTGAACCCCGACAAGACCGAGGTACTTCTGGTGGGGGACAAGGGGAGGTTAGGGGATGTTGACCTGGTGCTGAATGGGGTACATCTACCCCTGAAGGGCCAGGTCCGCAGCTTGGGGGTCATTCTAGACTCCCAGCTGTCCATGGAGGCTCAGGTGTCAGCTGTGAGCCGGGCGGCGCTGTATCAACTCCATCTGATACGGCAGCTGCGCCCCTACCTTCCTAATCACCTGCTCCCATCAGTGGTTCATGCCTTGGTCTCCTCTCGCCTATACTACTGTAATGCGCTCTACGTGGGGTTACCCTTGAAGACGGTTCGGAAGCTACAGCTGGTACAGAACGCGGCGGCTCGCCTGGTTAAAGGCAGCCGCCGGTGGGATCACATCATGCCAGTGCTCAAGGAGCTACACTGGCTACCAGTTGCTTGCCGAGCCGAATTCAAGGTGTTGGTTTTGACCTTTAAAACCCTATACGGCTCCGGTCCAGTCTATCTCAAGGAGCGTCTCCAGCAACACCAAGTAGGCCGCTCAACAAGATCTGCCACAGACGGCCTTCTCCTTGTCCCTTCAGCCAGAGCAGCTAGACTGGTGGGGACTAGGAAGAGGGCCTTTTCTGTGGCTGTCCCTGTACTGTGGAACTCTCTCCCGAGTGACCTCCGCCATGCCCCCTCTCTGCTGAGCTTCCGCCGCTCATTAAAAACTTGGCTATTCAGGCGGGAATATGGGGTCGGCTAATTATCTTAAAATTTTATATTGCTTAACTGTATTTTATTCTGTTTTTATCTTGTATTTTTATCTGTGTACATCGCCCCGGGTGGCCGGCTGCCAGCCAGATGGGCGAATAATAATAATAATAATAATAATAATAATAATAATAATAGTTAAACATTAAAATATAATGGCATTGCTTGTTTAAATTAAAAATGTGTTGCAGGGATATTTTGCTGCACTTTTAATCTGCTGAAAAGGGCCTTTACAAAACTGCATTTCCAATTTAGGTCATCAACATATTTAGATGGTTGTTCTGGTGTTCTTGTAAATCAGTGGTGGCATATACCGGTATGTGGGCAAAATTCTGTGGATGATACTGTGTATTATTTTGTATTGCCTGCTAAAAAATATTGTAAATAAATAAAATAAATACAAGGATCCCAAACATAGATTCTTTATGATAGTGTTTAGAACTTTCTCAAGAGTGATGAATAAGGATTACTTATTTGCTGGCTGATGTACATAAATATATTGTTTGTAGCTTTGTGTGTGGTGTTGGCTGAGAAAATTAAGAGACCAGCATGTAAAATGTATTCATATACCTTGTCAAATGGATCAGTTGGCATAAAGCTGTTATGTTGACAATGATGCCAATGTTCTTGGTCTGTAGTCTAATTTGTATTGTACATCTTGAGGCTTGTGCTGATTCTCAGTTGCATTTTATTTTTCTGGGTTAAACTTCCCTTTTTGCAATGATGTTTTGGGTTTAGCAAATAAAGTACCGGTAATCACTGGCTTTAAAATATCTTGTTTCCAGCAATTTGGATTCCTAATTCTGCTACAGATTCAATATCTCTTCCATAGCACTTGAACAACTGAAAAGTCCTTTCAGTTTGCCCAGTGCAATTAAGGTTAATTGAGAACAAATTTTGCTCTTCTCTATTTGTAATCTGATTTGTTAGAACATCGCACTGAATCATAACATAGTTTTCATGATCTTAATTTTTCTCCTGAACTGATTTTGTTGCTTGGTTTCATCTCTGTGCTCCTAGTGATACTGCCATAAATAATTCACATTCTTCCTTTTGGCTTACATCTTTCAAACTGTAAACACCTAACGTACACTCAGGAGGGTCTAGAAATTTGCATTGCAGTGAATTGCATAACTTGGTATTTTCTGTATCCTGGAAATCAAGGACTGCTTTTCAAGTTTGTTTTCTAAAAGGTGTGGGCACTTGGATGTGTGAAAATGGAACATTGAAAAGGTAACGCACGTCGGGAAAAGATGTGTAGATGGATGCCGGAGACCTGAGCATTTCTGCAGACATCTTATATTTTTCCAAAATTGACACTTTGATCATTTTTCTAGTGTTCGTTTTCATGTATCAGGATATGAGTGTGACTACTGTCATCTGTGTGTATTTTTTTTTTAAAAAATTAGAACTGGACATTACCTTTTGTTGTTTAAAATTATTTATTTATTTATTTATTATTTTTTTATACCCCACCTTTTTTCCTGAAAGGAACCCAAGGCGGCTTACATAATCCTCCTCCTCCTCTCCATTTTATCCTCACAACAGCCCTGCGAGGTAGGTTAGGCTGAGAGTCAGTGACTGGCCCAAAGTCACCCAATGAGTTTCATGGCCGAGCGGGGACTGGAACCCGGGTCTCCCGAGTCCCAGTCCAACACTCTCACCACTACGCCACACTGGCTCTCTTAGCCTTCATGGTTGCAGAGGAAGTAAAAGTGGGCAATTTTTTTTAAGGCCTAGAAACAAGGGGAGGTTAGAGCAGGACTTTGTCATGGCACATTGAACCTGATGTTCATTGAGGCTAGAATATTAGTATACCAGTTCAGACCATTTCTGTGTAGTGGAGATCTAGCAGCCTTCATTCTTGCTTTTATAACTTCAGGAGTTGACTACTGCAATGTGTACTACATGGGAGTTGTGTTTGGATGGTGCAGAATGCTGCTGTCAATCTCCTTTTTTGTTGGTTCTTGGGCCCAATTGGAAGCTATTGACCTAGTTCATAGGGAATGACAGCCCATGGCTTAAACAACCCGTGAACAATCATGCACAAGCAGGGGAGAGAGTGCATGCTGCCTCCTGTGTACCCGCCACTTCCACTTTTACTCAGCAACCTATAGTTGGCCTATTCATAGGTTGTTGAGCATAACATGTGAACCTGGAGTGCTGGGTTGTTTGTGATCTCAGCAGCCCAGCAGTTAACTAATGGTTTGTTGTTGGGTTAACCACTGGTTTGTTCAGCCCCTAAACAACCTAGTGCTCTGGCTTAGCATGTCAAGCTCAACAACCTACAAATGGGCAGATCATAGATTGTTGATTAAAAGTGGAAGTGACTGGTCCACTGCAGGCAGCGTGCCTGCTTGTCCTCTACAGCCCATGGGTTGTTTAACCTATGGGCTGTTGTTACGTGCTAAATGGTCTGGGACACCAGGATTGCATATCTGTCTCAGTCCATCTTTTGAAAATGTTGTACAGTATCTTATTCTGGATTTTTTTTAGTGATCTCATTTCTGAGCTAGCTTTGATTTTAATATGGGGTATGATACTGGATTATGCTTTGTATCATCATCATCAGGCGATCACTCGTGACCGAGTATGATTGTCTTCCAGGATAAAAAAAATTACAAAAAGGAAATTTTAAAAGGAGGAAATTCTAAAGAAAATTGTGTAGACTCTAGCGATGGGTCCGTAAGTGACTATGGAGGCCAATTCTAGATCCACACAGCTTCCCACAGTGAGGACACAGGCTACCAGATGGAAGATGGTCCTGTAAAGGATTCGTTTGACGTGCTTTTCGCCTAGCACGTTTCTCCCATTCACCTTGCACTCGGGCTTCTTCAAAGTCCATAGAACCTTTGTGAAAGGCCAACCTCCAGTTAGATCGTTCATGGGCCAGAGCTTCCCAGTTTTCGATGTTTATATTGCATTTTTTTAGATTAGCCTTATGAACATCTTTAAACCTCTTATATTGACCACCGATATTCCGCTTTCCATCCTTGAGTTGGGAATAAAGTAACTGCTTTGGGAGACGGCAGTCAGACATTCGAACAACATGACCGGTCCACTGAAGTTGGCGTTGAAGGATCATTTTTTCAATGCTAGTAGTCTTTGCTTCTTTCAGTACACTGACATTTGTTCGCCTATCTTCCCAAGTAATTTGCAGGATTTTCCAGAGGCAACGTTGATGAAATCTTTCAAGGAGGTGGAAGTGACGTTTATAGATAGTCCATGTTTCGCAGGCATACAATAAAGTTGGCAATACAATGGCTTCATAAACCAGTGTTTTGGTCTTCTTACAAATATCCCGATCCTCAAACACTCTATGTTTCATTTGAGAAAACGCGGCACTTGCGGAGCTCAAACGATGCTGGATTTCAAGAGAAAATGATCGACATTTTCCAGTATTGTCCCGCCAAGCTGGATAGATGGCATCACCAAAGGGTTAGCTTGCACTTGCTGATGAAGCACTTTGGGTTTTTTGATGTTAAGTGAGAGACCAAGTTTTCCGTATGCTTCTGCAAAAGCATTTAGGATAGTTTGGAGATCATCCTCTGAATGTGCGGAGACCACATTATCATCAGCATACTGAAGTTCCACAACGGAGGTTGTAATTACCTTACTTTTTGCTTTCAGCCTGCTGAGATTAAAAAGCTTTCCATCTGTTCGATATATAATTCCCACACCAGTGGGAAGTTTCCCCTCGACAAGATGTAAAACCATGGCGATGAAAATAGCAAATAATGTTGGGGCGATAACACATCCCTGTTTAACACCTGATCCCACTTTAAATGGGGCACCATGAGAGCCGTTGTTGTCCAAGACCGTTGCCGTCATGTTGTCATGGAGAAGTCGCAAGATATTCACAAATTTATTGGGGCATCCAGTTTTCATAAGGATAGTCCAGAGAGCTGTTCGGTCTACAGTATCAAAGGCTTTAGCAAGATCAATAAATGCCATATAAAGGGGTTGATTTTGCTCCCGGCATTTTTCTTGGAGCTGACGTGCAGTAAAAATCATGTCTACTGTCCCTCTAGAGGGGCGGAAACCATATTGAGTTTCAGGGAGGATCTCTTCTGAAATAGATAGAAGATGGTTTGCAAGAATCCTAGCAAATATTTTACCTGCGGTAGCTAAGAGAGAAATGCCCCGATAGTTTCCACAGTCTGTTCTATCACCCTTCTTAAAGAGGGTGATAATTATGGCATCCCTGAAGTCTTCTGGGATCTCCTCCCTTATCCAGATTTTTTCGATGAGTTTATGAAGATGTTGTACAAGTTCGGGGGGCCCTTCTTTAAAGATTTCAGCAGGAATCCCATCTGGTCCACTAGCTTTGTTATTCTTCATTTGATTAATGGCTTTTATAACTTCATCCAAAGTGGGGAGTATTGCAAGTTCCTCTCTAATTTGTTTTTGTGGGATTTGCGAAAAAATCTCATTATCCACCTTAGATTTACTATTTAAAAGGTCATAATAATGCTCTTTCCAACGCAGTGCAATAGACTCTTTGTCTTTTAAGAGTTTGGTGCCATCTTTTGATTGTAAAGGGTTTGTACCATAGGTTTTTAGTCCATAAATGGCCCTTGTGGCCTTAAAAAAGCCCCGTGCATCATGAGATTCTGCAAGTTGTTGAATTTCTTCAGCTTTCTTTTTCCACCAAGCGTTCTTAAGTTCTCTTGTTCTTCTTTGGACCTCAGCCTTTGCACTAGCATAGTTTTTTTCTTGGCAGCGCAGTTAATGTCATTTTGCCATATTTGGAAGGCTTTCCTTTTTTGGTCAATTATATATTTAATCTCATTATCATTTTCATCAAACCAATCCTGATGTTTCTTAGTTTCATATCCAATAGTTTGTTCACAAGCTGCAGTAATGGAGGTTTTCAGCTTAGACCAATGATCCTCAATGTTATCAGGAGGTTCCGTAGGTAGATGTTCCTTAAGAAGTGATTGAAGATGAGTTTGCTTAATAGGATCTTGAAGCACTTGGATGTTCATTTTACGCCTTGGTTTCCTTCCTTGAAGCCTACGTTGGGGAGCAATGTTGATAACCATAGTGGACCGGATTAGTCGGTGGTCTGTCCAGCAGTTGTCAGCCCTAGTAAGAAGTACATCGTGGCGATCTCTAACACGGACAATTACATAATCCAGAAGATGCCAGTGCTTTGACCGTGGGTGCTGCCATGATGTTTTAAACTTATTCTTTTGTCGAAAGAGCGTGTTTGTAATAGTGAGATTATGCTCTGCACATATAGACAAAAGTAAGAGTCCGTTCAGGTTGCTATTACCAACTCCGTCTTTTCCAATAGTTTCTGGGCATAAATCAAATTCACGCCCGACTCTTGCGTTAAAATCGCCCAGGAGGATAATTTTATCCTCCTTAGGTATCTCTGACAGGAGAGTGTCCAACTGGGTATAAAAACTTTCCTTGATGTCTTCATCAGCATCTAATGTTGGCGCATAAGCACTCAAAATAGTTACCTGCTGGTTATTGGCGAGCTTTAATCGAAGAGTTATCAGGCATTCGTTAATGCCAGTAGGAACTTCTGACAAATATGCTCCTTTATTATTTGTTTGTTTGTTTGTTTATTTATTTATTACATTTATGCCCCGCCTTTTTTCCTGCAAGGAACCCAAGGCGGCTTACATACTTTAGTTCATTTCAGAACAGCTGCTTTAAATATATAATCATTAGATCCCTGAGTTGGTGAGTATAAAAAGAACCCTACTGGATCAAGGCAAAGGTCTATCCAGTCCAGCATCCTGTTCCCCACAGTGGCCTATCACATGCCGCTGGAAGCCAAGCCTACAAGGTTAGCATGAAGGCAACAGCCATCCCCTAGCAACTAATGTTCAGTGGCCTACTGTCTCTGAACCTGGGGGTTCCTTAGACCTATCAGCAGCTATTAACTATGATGGCTAACTCCCTCTTAAAGCCATCTACAGCCTCCAAGAACAAACACAAGAACTTGAGGAGTATCACCTCTTGTGCGTCACCAGTGTAGATCAACCTGTGTAGGTTAACTCTGGGTTGCTTAACCCATAAACAATCCAGAGTGTTTGGGTTTGGACATTACACTAACAACCTACAAACATAGGTTGTTTATGCAAACTGGAAGCTGCACGCACACAACACGCATCCTGGCAAATTGTGACTTGTGAACTGGTCCAGAGTCATCATTTGATAAATATAATCAGAGTGACTTTACTTTTTGCTAAATTCATAAGGGTTTTCAGGAGAGGAGTGTTATTGATCTTCAACTGACCCAAATCTGCATCACATCCCAATCTAAGTGTGGTTGTATTGGTGGCACCACAAAAGTTTTAAAGTTCTTGTTTTGTTAAGAGGAGGGGGAGAGAAAAGGAGAAGATTAACATGTTCTGGGAAAGAAACCTAAAATGTGGGTGTTGCTGCGAAAGTAAAATCTCAGCAGATTTATTGGCTTGCACACGGTACTGTAAAGATTTAATATACCGGTATGCTTTTTCCCACTGCAGTGACTGTAATGGAGAGACAGAAAAGAAAAGAGGAGATAGAGAAGGGACTTCAGTTCATCCAGTAAGTGAACAAGTTTGGAGTCTGTGATGTTTCTGTTTTCATTAATCTGTGAAATCAAGTAATCCCTGCTTTGGTGTATTTATTTTTAAATGGTATAATTCATTTTCCTTAATACCAAATAAAATGAAGGATCTATAAAATCCGTAGAATGGCCAAATAAGAATCCAACCACAACTCCAGTATGACTCCATAATTCCAAGAATGTGGTGCCGCCACAGAGAAAGCACCTCTCGGTACATGAAAAAGTTTACTGGATTCTGAGTGAATGCATTTTACTTACCGTATTCCTTTTGTAAGGGAGAACTGTGAGACACTGAAAGTTTACAGTCTTAACTTTCAATTTCTGTTTTGTGTTTGGTGAGTAAAGCTGCATATTAGAACCCATTTTCCCCAGGCTTGTTCCATTTATTTTTTAAAAAAATAGAATAAATTGATTGTCATGGCAGTTCACTATAGCTGGGTGCTCAAGACTTGTATTCCATGCTTGGTGGCTGCTTCCAGTTTACTCAACTGTACATGAGTACAACTTCAGAGGATAGAGAGGTCAAATTTAGTTAGTCTGGAAATGTTACCTTTGCCACATTTTCTTTGGTGGCCTGGGTGCCTAGATGCTTTGACTTTCCTCCCTCCACTTGTGGAAAATGTTAGTTCCTTCTGTTGAAAGAGCTCAAAGTATTTGACAGACATCAATTAATTGAATGACATGCCTGTGATGGGAGTAACTAGTAGTGTTCTCATTTTGTAGACAGGAAAACCAAGATGTTTGTTTTAATCTGAGTCCTTAGCTGGCCATGGATAAAAATAGGTGGCCACAGGGACACCTGGTGATGCTGACGTGTGTGCCAGGCCTATTTTCTGATCATAGACCTTTGGATGGCAATCTTGGTGAAATGCAGGAGTTGAAGCAGCTTCATTTTCTTTATCTCTTTCAGTTTAATTTGAACCCATCTAGGATGGTATAGGAATGATATCATGCTAACTAATACTGTAGCACAGCCTTCCCCAATCTGTTGCCCTCCAGTTGTTTTGTAGTACAACTCCCAGCATTCTTGACCATTGGCCATGCTGGCTAAGACTCATGGGAACTGGTCCAAAAGATCTGGAGGGCACCAGGTTGGGGAAGACTGCTATAGCTGGTTGTATGTATCACACTTCAGTTATTAAGCTGAGTTTGTTGTCCTGAACTAGTCAAGCCAATCAGTTTTACTGCTTTGAAAGTTAACAAATGGACATGCCCAGCCATTGTTTTGATGGTCCCATATTTATTTATTAATTATACATACAGGACTGTGGCTCACGCTGGCTCAGCTTGTCTGAGTGTGGAAAGCTAAGCAGGGTCAGGCCTGGTAATTACCGGTACTTGGATGGGAGACCCCTCCTCTAGTTTCCTGCATTGAGCAGGGGGTTGGACTCGATGGCTTTGTAGGCCCCTTCCAACTCTATGATCTATGAAATCTATATTTCTATACTGCCCAATAGCTGAAGCTCTCTGGGCAGTTCACAGCAATTTAAACAACGATATTAGTAGCTTTATGAATATTGTTACTTTATACTTGCCATCTTGCACAAACAGTAGCCATTAAAACCGTGTGAAAGAGATCTTTCCATTAAATAACGTTGGGAGTTTTATGGAAAATAATATCCTTGTTTGTGTATGCAGCTATGAGCAAAGTATTGTGCAACTGCAGGTAAGTTTGTGCAAACCACAGCAGTAGTAGCCAAAGGCAAAATGCAGTATCCCTCCCATAGAATGTTGTTGTAAGATTTAAAACAATAGTGAGCATATGGATACCAAGCAATAGCAATGCCAGCAAGTGAAAAAAGAGGAGAGATTCCCTGTTTTTTAAAATTATATTATGCATTTAGAATTACACCCTTGTGCACGTTAGTTTGGTACATATATTTACACGTTTCTGTATTTCACATTTCTGTATTTCACAAACTCTTTGTCTTTGTCTAGGTCCACATTACCCCTAAGCCAAGAAGATTATGAGGTAATTTTAAGATTTGACTTTGATTTTAAAATATGAAATGTTAATTGTCCTTTGATCAAAATTGGTGCTAGGGGGGAAGTAATTTCCTGATGTGGCTGGATGGGCATAGCTGCATGTGGGAACCTCTACAGACACTCTTGGCACTAACTTCAGTTGAAGCAGAGTTAGGCAAGTGAGGGTTTTGCAGTTTATTCGTATGGGGAAAGCACGATTATAATTTATTGATTGATTTACGAATATTTTACAGTATTTCATAGGAGTTTACAAATTTAAAAACAACCTCTGCAAAGCCATCAAACTAAAATCATACCATAAAACAAACCCCAAAAACAAGCATCAGTACCACAAAAACACACAGAAACTAGTGGAGCATAGGATTAGCAGCAATCTCAAATGCTTTCTGAAAAAGAAAACTTTTTTGTATACCTCCAAAAAGGTAGCAGAGAGGAGCTCTTTAGGTAGAGAGCCCCAGACCAAGGAAGCATGTGGAAAAAGCCAAAGTCCAGTGAAGATAGCAGCAGTAAAAACTGAAGTGTAAAAAGGACAATTAGGAGGAAGAAGTGTCTCAGCAGCCCCCCCAAAGTCCTTTTCTTTTTTCCTCATATCTCAGAGCACCCTAAACATAACTGCTCTCCCATTGGCTCTGCTCTGCTCACTTCTTCACTTAGAAATCAATTAGAAATGAATAATTAGACCATGAAAACTCAGAGTTAAATTCTCTTTTCATGTTTATTTTAACAGAGGGTAGCTAGCTTGCCTGGGTGGTCTTCTTACCTAGGGGAGAACTATTGGCCCCAGCCTATAGTGTTAAAACTATAAGGAGTGTTGTTTCCTTCCTCACTATCTCAGTGTTTTATGATCAAAAAAACATTCCATGTAGTCTTCTGCATTCCAGCCTCCAAGGACAAAACCTCTCAGCTTAGTATTCCAAGCTGAAACAGAGACATTTAACCATCGTAGCTTTTTGTACCTAAAAACTGTAGGTAATTTTAAAAAATCCAGGCTTTAATTGGCCTTCCTCTCCCCAGTATACCAGAGCCCAGAAAACAGGTCAAAGCAGGTAGGCCATTGGATTCTGTACTAGCTGAAGTTACTGAACTGTCTTCAAAGGCAGCCCCTTGTGGAGCACAATACAGTAGTCAGTACAGTAGTCTAATTTGGAAGTCACCAAAGTGTGAATGACAGTGGCCAGATCTCTTATCTTCCAGGAGCAGACATAGCTGATATATCAGCTAACATTGATACAAGGCCACAGCTAAAACTTGGAATCTAGGAGCAATACTGGGTCCCTCAGTACTCACAAGCTATGAACCTGATCCTTAACAGGAGGGTGTGACCTCATTCGGAACAAGCATATTTCCCACCAACTGTACCACTGGGTCCTCTACTACTACCAACTCTGTCTTATCTAGATTGACTTTTAGTTTGTTCACCCTCATCCAGTCTATTGCTGATCACGTGCACATACTAAAGTACCTCACTGCCTCACTTGGATTTGATGAAAAGGAGAAATAGAGTTGGGTGTCAGCCTACTGATGATGCTGAACTCCAATCCCCCCTGATGACCTTATCTAGTAGTTTCATATAAATGTTAAATAGCAAGGGAGACAATATTAAACCCTGAAGAATAACTCCCACAGGCGGGGGACATTTTACTAGCACCATCCACTGGAAAGTCCAGGAAGGA
This sequence comes from Shinisaurus crocodilurus, assembly GCA_021292165.1. Lineage (NCBI taxonomy): Eukaryota > Metazoa > Chordata > Lepidosauria > Squamata > Shinisauridae > Shinisaurus > Shinisaurus crocodilurus. Next base: position 252,474,885 of record CM037879.1, on the reverse strand, counting down.
GCAGAACTGCTGCAAAGCATTGCCCACCCTACCCCATCCCAAAAGGGAGTCCAGAAGAATGCCATGCCTGATGGTATGAAAAGCCACTGAGAGGTCTAGGTAGATCAGCAGAGTCACACTCCCCCAGATTCCCTTCTGGCACGGTTTGCCAGTCTGGTGACTAAGCGTAGTCCTACGCATGTTTAGACAGAAAAAAATCCTACAACTCCCAGCATACCCCAGCCATGTGTAGGATTGCGCCTTAAGACACTCTCAGTCCTGAAGCCAGACCTGAAAGCAGACTGCAGTGGATCCAGATAATCAGCTTCCTCTAAAAGCACCGGCCACTACCATCTCAAGTGGTAGTGGCCACTACCATCTCAAGCACCTTGCCCCCAAAAAAGACAGATTAGAAACTGACTGATAATTCCCCAAGTCAGCAGAATCCAGTGATGGGTCAGCAACTGGGTTGGCTATATTCCTTCCAAAGAAATACTGTACAAGGCTTGATCTGGCGGAACCTGCCAGCAGAGGAGAGTTTCTGGTTACCTGGGTGCAAGTGGAAACAAGTCTGTAGTCCATGTAGAAAGAGCCAAGACGTCAAAACCGGGGAGGCAGCCTGCAGGATACAAGGCAAGGGCAAGTCACAACAAAGCACAGCAAGGCAGTCAGGTGAGCAGGAAAATGCTGAAAGCATGAAGACTCGGGAGTGAAGGGAAGCAGCCTTGGCAAATGCAGAGTCACATTCAGTAGCTTACCCAGATGATGAATTGTCCAGACTGAGGGACTGTAGGAGACTGAAAGATTGTATAGTAGGATGTGGAATCAGATTGACCCTCCATAGTCAAGTAGGTCGTCGTCCCCCGTCCCCGTCCCCCGCCATGCCTTGCTTGCAGGCTGAGTGTATACAGTTTGCTTTTCTGTCCCGTTGCCCTGGGTGCATAGTAACAGGCTGGATAAAAATAGATTAGAATCTTTCTCTTAAAAAGTAACTTGATTTAAAGTGAAAATCTAAATTTAATATATACAAACACGTTAAAACCTACACTTCCAGCACCATGCTATGCTTGTTTATGCAGCAGTGTCACACTGGTGAGGCTTACTTCCAGGTGACTGCATAGGATTGCAGCCTTAGGCTTACTAGAGAATAAGTCCCATTGAAATCAGTAGGACTTACTTCTCAGTAAACATGCGTATAGACTGCACGATTAATCTCTTAAAACTTAATCATGACTATCAAACTGATTAAATTGAAGGCTGCTTTTTTATATATATTTAAAAAGCGTAGGGGGAAATGTGCAACACCTGAGGTTAAGCTTTATAAATGGCACCAGTTGTTATAGGATTTCTACTGGACCCAGAGACTAGCAAGTACCGGTAGTTATTGGCCCTACAATCCAGAAGATGCCGGTCTGTATAGCATCAGGATTATCTATTGAGCAATGTGGTAATCTCAAACTCCTATGTTATGCCTTCCAACTTCCTGACCCCTCCAATGGGTTCAGTTTCAAATCAGGTATATTTATAAATCTATTAAGCTAAGTGGCATGGACATTTACCTTCCAACACTGTTTTGCCCAGCAAATACCAGCCCTTGCCTGCTGTAAGTACTGGACACTTATAGCCTAATCTTACGCATGTTTACTCTAAAGGAAATCCCACTTTGTTCAATGGAACTCGCTTCCCAAAATGTATGCATACGACTGCAGCCTTCACCTTCAAGTGGGTGATCTTGCATAGTATCGTTGTGTGGGAACAGAGAGAGCCAAGCAAAAATCTGTCTCTAAGGAAATATAATTCTGTAGCATAGGGCATGTGACCTGAATCATCGAAGGGTTTGGGTTCGGCTCCTAGGTTGTATAAAGGCTCTATTAAGCTGCAAGCCAATATGGTTTAATTGCTACAGCAACCAGATACTATGCATGCTTCTTCAAGAAATATATGAGTTGCAAAATGGGAAACTTGATTTCAATTGAGCCCATTTATGCACTGAGCTGTTCCCTTGCTCTTAAGACTCTTCCTTCATGTTTGCAAGCACTTGACAGAACATTTTGCCCTGCATCCCCTTGCAAGTGTCCTCACACCAACCTTTACTACAAGTCTAGGGAGTGCTGTACCATGGTCACTTGGTCCTGTTTTTCTTGTTGGGTTCTGTCTACATTGTGTTGTGTAACATCAGGACACTGCAGCGTGGGCAGGTCTACAGTGAACTGTAAAATTGTGATGTGACATAATATGGAAGAAGCAGCAGATACGGTGTGGCTTTCTAACCAAGGAACGCTGTTTCTCACAGACGACTAGTTTTTGCTCACAAACTTGCAAGCAGGAGATTGTAGCTTTCTAGGATTACCCCAATTATGTACCTTTATATTATGAGAAAGTGCAATTTATTATTTATTTTTATTTGAAGTATTTTTTGCCGTTCCTCAACCAAAAAAGCTCCCAGAGCCACTTATATATAATCAATTAAACAAGACAAACCCTGCCTGCACGCTAACACTATAAAAAGACAAAACACACACAAAGAAAGAAGAATAGGGAGGGAAGGAGTGGGGGGAATAATTTTTTTTAGCAGGGCTGGTGGAATGGCCCTGCTCTCGCTCTTCTCTCCCTCAGCTCAGCCTGCTGGAGGTGACAGTTGAGGGAGGCCTTTCAGCCAGGCTGATGGAGTGGCCCTACTCTCCTTCTCTTCTTCTCATCTCCCTTAGCTCAGCCTGGTGATTGAGATGTTGCTAGGGCACTGTAGCAAGGACAGGATGAGACGACATGCTCTGGGTGGGGGGGCCTGAAAGTGCCCTGTAATTTTTGTGGCATGTTCTCTGTTCCTTCCTTACAGGCCTTTTTGCAAAAGCTGGTGCGAAACTTATTTGCGGAGGGCAATGATTTGTTCAGAGAGAAGGATTTCAAGCTGGCACTGGTGCAGTATGTAGAAGGGCTGAATGTGGCTGATTATGCAGCTTCTGATGAGGTGACCATTCCAGTGGATCTTTTATGCAAGTTGCATGTCAATCGGGCTGCCTGCTACTTTGCCATGGTGAGTATGCTTAAGGCCAGGTCATACATGCATGTACTTCATTTGATCTTCCATCACTTGATAAACTTCCAGCTGAATGTGTGAACAGATTCCGTTGAAAAGTATTGCATTGAAGTCATTTTTAGATCTGTCATGGCTCATTTGCACATACAGGCCATTATTTGATGTTGCACATTCATCAAGTGATGACCATACATGTGTGATTCATCCCTTAGCCATTTTCCTTTGGAGCAGGTGAAAGGCATATATACTTCAAGGAGAAGAATGGGAAAGGCGGCCTACCGTTTAAGGTGTTAACCTGATGCACTGAGCTGCTATGAAAGGTGTCATAGCACATGAAGGTGGAAATAACTTGGTGAGAATTGATAACTTGGTGAGAATTGAGATGGTGGACTGCTGTGCTTAGAGCCATGATTCCCAAAACATGAAGCAGGCTTTCCTAAGAAGTATCAAATTCTAGAGGAGTAGCAAAAACAAGGAATCATGTGGCACCATGAAGACAATCACATTTATTGCGATGCAAGCATTTGTGGGCTACAGCCCAGTTTGGCAGTAGTGTGCATATATGTGTAAGTATAAACACACACACACACACACACACACCAGGGATGTTGAAGAGTCCTTGGCCTCGAGTCACGAGTCGAGTCACGAGTCTTTGGACCCGAGTCTCGAGTCGAGTCTCGAGTCCAAGGTCCAAAATGGTGACTCGAGTCTCGAGTCCCGAGTCACTCCCAAAGCGGCGGCCCATGGAGGGAGCGGGAGGGTCTCTGCGAGAGGAAGAAGAGCTGCCCTTCCTCCCGCGGAGACCCTCCCGCTCCCTCCATGGGCCGCCGCTGCTGCCGCCCCCACTTACCATGGGCGGGTCCTTCCCTCGTCCCTGCTCCTGCCGCCGCCGCTGCTGCACTAGGGATGCATTACGAGCCCTCCCTGGGTTTGTAGTTCTCCGCGGTGGCAGCGCGGCCCGATCTCGCTCTTCTGAGCGGCGTGGAGAGTGTTGTCCGTGCCGCTCGAGTTGCCGCCACCGCCTGCCGCCACCTCGCTGCCTCGCCACCACCCGCTCGCCGCCGCTGCCGCCGCCGCTCATGTCACGCCATCGCACGCAGCCGCCCGCACCGGTCCCGTCATCACTTCCGGCGCGGCGGAAGTGACACGCTGGGTCCCTGCTCCTGCGCGCTTGGCCGCCGCCGCTCTGCTTAGAGCAGTGGCAGCCAAGCGCGCCGGAGCAGGGTCCCGGCGCGTCACTTCCGCTGCGCCGGAAGTGATGACGGGACCGGCGCGGGCGGCTGCGTGCGATGGCGGCGGCGTGATGGCGGCGTGGCGTGCGATGGCGGCGGCGGTGGCTGCAAGCGGGTGGCGGCGAGGGAGACAGCGGCGGCGGTGACGTGAGCGGCGGCGGTGGCGGAGTCCTTGGGCTCGAGTCCCGAGTCGAGTCTCGAGTCCCATTGAAAAAATTGGGACTCGAGTCAGAGGGGGGACTCAGTCGGACTCGCGAGTCGAGTCGTCGAGTCTTAGTCCCCATCCCTGACACACACACACAGGCTCAGCTCGGATGTAATGGCAAGCCATGATTTGTCATTATGAGAATCAGCAGCAGCAAGCCCCAGGCTTGTACACTCCTTCCTTCACACATGAGGGGAGATAAGAAACAGAAGCTTCTTGTTTCGTTCCTTCACATGCAAGCCAGAGGCTGCTGCTGTTTGCTCTTGTAACAACAAAACATGATTTGTCATTGTGTCTGAACATGTACAACTAATGCACAGTTCACAACTAATGCACAACTAATTCACATGCATGCACGCATGGGTACAGGGAGCAGAAGGAGGTTCTGCACATTAGTATCCAAAGAGCTGGGAACTGGATAGGAAGATGAAATCTTGGTCAGGCCAGTAACATTCTGGCCAGGTGGCAACTTTATTACCCTTAGATCTTTGGAGAGCAGGAGGTGTGTATTGTAAACCATGTGTCTGGTGTTCATAAAGGACACCAACTGTTAGTCCCTGTCCCAAAGGCCAGGGACTAGTCAGCTGCTTCTGCTACAACCCATATCTGTTTAGCTCTCTCTTTTGCTCCCCCTTCCTTTTCCTGTACACTGTACCTAAGAGCAGTGGATTAGTTGGGGCAGATCTTGCATGGAAGGAAACATTGAGGATCTATTTATGTGAAAGATCTCGTTATTATGTTGGTCTCTTTTTCCAAAAGGGCCTGTATGAGAAGGCTTTGGAAGACAGTGAGAAGGCTCTGGGATTCAACAATGAGAACATCTGTGCACTCTTCCGGAAAGCTCGTTGCTTGAATGAGCTAGGGAGGCACAAGGAAGCATATGAATGTAACAGCCGCTGTTTGCTCTCCCTCCCGCATGTAAGTCGTAACGGACACATTTACAGATATTCAGGTTTTTTAAAAATAGAAAAGCAGCTTTAGGGTGCAACCCTATCGAGAAGCCTCCAATCTCAGGCTTCTGAGATTCCTATGCCCTGCCGGGCTGCTGCCAGCAGGGCGGGAAGAACAACGGAGGCGATTTTCACCTCTCTGTTCATCTTTTAAAACGTTTCCACTAGACGGGCCTTAGAGCCTGTCTAGTGGAGTGTGCTGGCAGGGGTGGGGCTGGAGCTGGAGAGGCCTCCTCCCTACCTGGCCCAGCCACCGACATGCCCCCCTTTTGCTCTCCCTGTCGAGACTCTGTGGAGGCTGGGACGGGGGGGGGGGAGGGGTAAAGATCCGAGCAGGGATTTTCACCAACAAGATCGTAGCTCTGTTTATGGCCTCAGGTGAAAATCCCCAGTATCCATTGGCCCCTCAAAGGGTTGTAAGATTGTGCCCTAAATGTTTTTAAATAAATAAAATATACTCAAAGTCCAGAGCTTTCCCCCTCTTCCTTTCATTAGCTCTCTCTGTCTTTTTAAGCCAGAGTGCAATAAAAAAAGTTATTACCAAGGATTTGACAAATCTTCCAGACCTCACTCATCAGCTGGTACATAGAGAATCCAATTTCTAGCGCAAATATGGCAGCTATACAAATGTCCGGCACTTCTTATTGCAAATAAAATGTAGAGAATCCATGGCCATTTCTGGTAAAGGCTCCTGGTCCTCTCCCTTAAGGCAGTTGCTTCTTGTCTTCCCCCCACCCACAACTCACACACTTCTCTGTGTCTGTGCCAGGGCCGGTGCTACCATTAGGCCAACTAGGCAGCCGCCTAGGGCGCAGGGCTAAAGGGGGCACCAGAAACGCCTCGGGGGAAAAAAATACAGTGCTCTCAAGTGGGAAGGGGGGCGCTAAATATCTGATCTTGCCTAGGGCACCAAACTGCCTTGCACCGGTCCTGGTCTGTGCCCTGTCTGTCTATCCCATTCCTCTTCCTCTGCTTTGTTCATATTGGCACAGGTTTCAAAACGACGACACGGGACGTAGAATAAATTATGCAAAGCAAACATATGCAAATTTAACTTAGCCCAATTGTGCACAATTTTACATGTGAAGGTGTGATATGATTGGATGGATCCTGGTTTGTTCAAAAACTATCGCTAACTCAAATAATGGCTTAGTGTTACACGGAAACAAGTGAAAACATCTACTTTTTGTTCTTGTTTTTTGTTTCATTGACAGTAAGGAATACGAGAGATTTACTGCTTTATCTGTATAATCAAATGAAGTATTTATTTTTTGCAAAAAGTATATCTTTAATTGTTTTCTCTGCTGAAGGATGAAAGTGTGGCACAACTTGGCCAGGAGCTTGCGCAGAAGCTGGGATTAAGGGTCCGGAAAGCATATAAGAGGCCTCAGGTATGGTATTCATATCCCACTCTTCCAATTAGCATTCATTGGGTGTTACCATTTTTATCTTAGCAATCCTTGGAGAAGGGCTAGCCCTGCTTTCCCCGACCTGGTGCCCTCCAGATGTGTTGGACTACAACTCCTATTATTCCCAGCCAGTATAACTGCCTAGAAATCATGGGACTTGTAGTCCAATACATCTGGAGGGCACTAGGTTGGGGAAAGCTGGGCTAGACTGAGAGATGATGACCTGCCTAAGACTAGCCATTGAGCATCATGGTTGGGCAGGAATTTAATCTTGGGGGGGTTCAACATCCAGACCCAGTGCTCTACCCCAGAACTACATGATCCACCAAGCTGGCTGCAGCCCATCAGCAATGTATAGTGACCTCTGAGCTGCTTGGTACTCACCTCTGTTTATGTAGCCCTGGAGAGAGAGCAGAAATAGGAATTCTTGTTTGAGCTCCTGGTGGGCTGCTATACATGACTGGTGCTCTAGATTGAGCTTTGTGCAGTTGAGCAAGTCTGATCTAGCTACTACACCACAATGGTTTTCATTGGAGTAGTAACTGGTGTGTATGTTTGAGTGTAAATGTGTGTAAAAGACTTCTGAGCAAACCAGTAGGTTGGACCGGTGAATGCTCTGTACTCTACCCTTCTTTGAGGGTACCTGCTACCATTTCTAGATAGTTAATATCCTATAGGGACAACATTTTATTTTTCTTATCTCTTATTGTCCTGTAGTTTTTTCCTTGAGATTGGATGATCCTCATATTAATGCTTGCCATTTGAGATTTCAGTTCATAGTTGCAAGGATAGAATTGGAGTATGTGCATCATTAATTAGAAGCTGCTAATGAATTCAGAATAGAATCATTTTGTTTGGTTACCCATGAAAGCTTTAGAGAGTGTTATTGTGCTTGCTTGGTACATGTGTCTCTAAACACATCTGTAGACCGCTCCTCTGTGTTCAGGGAATAAGCTCTTCCAGAACACGAATGCCTGGGAGAATTTAGCTCAGATGTGGAGCTAGTGGAATCATTTCCCACTGTGACCCCGGCTGTATTTTGTTGGAGGACGTGCTGCAGTCTGTCCTTTAGAACTGTTCCAAACTATCATGTTTTAACCAAAACACGAGGGACCCAAGTGTGAATAATGTTCAGGTTATTTGGTCTAGGCCATGTAAGGTACTTGGGGGAGCAATGGAGATGAGTTCAGAGCTTTCCCAGGAATAAGGTTTTATTGAGAAAGTATAACAAAAATGAGCAACTAAATGGTTAACTATGAAGGCTTCCCAGAATAAGAGCGAAGAGAGCGGATGAAGGGTTGAGGGGTAACTGGCATGACTGTGCAGTGTGATATTGGCTTCTGAGGAGAAGGGGCAATGGGGAGGGAACTCACAGTAAAACTAAGAAAGGCAGAGAAAGAGATTTAAAGAGGGAGAAAGAGAATATTACAAGTCCTTCCTCGTTGTTCTATCTGGAATCCTGGAGAAGCAGGTGATGGTTGCAAAGATGGACACCAGCAGGAAGCTCATGAACTTTGTGGACGGGGAAGAAGGATTTTTTGAATTCAAGTGGAAGGAGAGACTCACGAAGAAAAAGAGGGGGAGGGAGAAACTCTGGAGACTTCAGGGAAGAACTCGGGAGAGGAGCTCAGAGAAAGGGAACTGGACCTGTGGGGAACTCAGGGAGGGATCTCAGCTTGCCAAGACAGGTCCAAACTTTGCCAGCTGAAGGTTTGTTGTACAAAAGGGTGGTATTAGGAGAGCACTTTCCAGTTGTGCCCTCAAAAGAGGATGTTATTTAACAAAAAAATGTAATGTGTACTGGTAGGGCAACTTACAGTAGAACATCTTGTATGGTACTCCTTAGGGCAGGGGCGGGCAATTTGTGACCCTCCAGATGTTGTTGGACTGCAACTCCCATCAGTCCTAGCCAGCATAGCCAATGGGAGTTGCGATCCAACAACATTTGGAGGGCTACAAGTTGCCCACCCCTGCTGTGGGGACTCTTCATGGCCAGTTCAATAGGTGGTACAGCAAGGCTTGATTAGATTAGAACTGGAGGAAGATTGTGTGTTTATGATCTCAGGAGATCCTGTGTTAGCTGAATAGTGGGTAGGGAAACTACCTTTTCCATGTCAATAGAGAGTTTTGGCAGGAAATGTAGCTTGATTTGCCCTGTGCAGCCAGATCTTTACTAGCTTACATTCCCAGGCAAAATGGAACCATTTAGAGCCAAGGAGTTGGAGAGCACACACAATGGCAACAAGAGACCTACCTCCTTTCCTGTCAAACCTTAGTGAGCACTCTTTGCTTCACTCAGGATGAAATCCCTACACAGTACTCAATTCTTGGTTGGGAATAGCATGTAACTCACATGAAGATTGTCATGCTTGACTATTATAAGTGTGTCTTTTGCTGTATGTATGGCACTGGGAAGCTAAGATTAGTTGCAGTTCCCAGTTTGTGTACAGGGTGTACACACAATGCAGGACATATGCATACCATCAGAGAGGACCACTTTGTACGGTTGCCTGCTTTTTCTTATATCAGGGATTCACAACATTTTTGGCCGCCAGGGTGCTGGGGCCACACATGTCTGCACATGCATCTACATGTACACTCGTATGCACACTCATTCACATTCCCCACCCTATGTATACACACCCTCCTCGCCAGATAGGACTTTCCCCTGTTAGCGCTGTCAAGGTAAACTGTTCCCTTATCTTTGATTTCTCAGGAGAGATCAGAGCTAAGGGACAGGCTTCCCTTGCTAGTGCTGCCACAATTCCAAACTTTCTGTAGCTAGCGCTGACATGGGAAACTCTGGGCAAGGTCTCCACGGCTCTGCAAACCGCACTGGAAGTGGCCAAGGGCCACATGCAGGACGTAGGTTGTGGACCCCTGTCTTACATGTTAGTGGCTTCATGCTGGAATCTTGTCATTGATCATTGTTCTGTTAAGCGTCTGTTACTTTCTCTCTCTTCCTTGCAGCAGGAATTGGAAACATTTTCTCTACTCAGTAATGGCCTTTCATCCACCTTACAAAATCAGGTAGGCCTTTATTGTTAAAATGTTACAAGTGGGACAAAATGTTGCAGTGTGGAGTGCTCCTGTTCAGGGCTATGGGTGGCCAGCCATGTCCTCTCCAAAAACTCTCCATTCCATTCCCCTTTCTCCTGGTTCTCAGTCTCTCTCTCCCCCCACCCCAACACTCTCCAATATTCTGGAGACACAGCATGCTCGGTCTTCATTGAGCTGTGTGTTTTCCCCCTAAAGATGTTTGTTCTTCTGCAAATCTTGGGGTTTCCCCGAGCATTCTGATACCTCCCTCTTGTTTCTCAGTGGCCCCATTTTGGCTACAATCCTGTCAGTACTCATTGGCTGAGTTCACTATTAGAGAGAGTTTTTTAACTTTTAATTTTCTAAATGCTTCTGATTATCTTCTAGGAGTTGAAAAGGATCTAAACATTTTCTTTCTTTCTTTTTAAATCTGTATTATTGTATAGCTTGCAAATAATAGTTTTGGTCAAGGATTGAAACTTCTTTTTTTCTAAGTCACCTTGGAATGGTGTCTCCCAGCATTGCACAGTGGAGAAGGTTTACCTGCCTGCTTAGCATGTTTCTCCCTTTCACCTTGCACTCGGGCTTCTTCAAAGTCCATGGAACCTTTGTGAAAGGTCAACCTCCAGTTAGATCATTCATGGGCCAGAGTTTCCCAGTTTTCGATGTTTATATTGCATTTTTTTAGATTAGCCTTAAGAACATCTTTAAACCTCTTATACTGACCACCGATATTCCGCTTTCCATCCTTGAGTTGGGAATAAAGTAAACTGCTTTGGGAGACGCGCCAGGGACCTCGTAAGTCCTTTCCCTGGCGTGTTTGGGTCGAGCGGCAGCAGGTAAGTCGCCGAGAGTCTCGGGGGGGGGGGTAGAGTGGGGCAAGTTTGACTCGCTTCAGCCCCCTCGAGACACTCGGATACATCCCTGCAGCCGCACAGCAGGAGGTGAGCGGTGGGCGACCCCTCCTGGTCTGTGGAAAAATTGTCATCCATGAAACCGGTCCCTGGTGCCAAAAAGGTTGGGGGCAGCTGATCTAGAATACCACTGAATCCCGTGCAAAATGACTGGTGAAAAGTTGATCCCACCCCCATCCCCCATATTTATTCTGGATCATCTTGTTTTAGGTGAACAGGACATTTATTTCTCTTTGTCTTTACTCACTTGTGCTTTAATTTTAAAATTTTACACTGTATAAAGTATTTAAGCCTTTACTTTTGTTGTCTTTAATTCTGGGTGCGATTCCAATAGTTATTTCTCTTGACTTAGGAAGGTTCAGTAGTATGATGGCATGCTACAAAATGGGACTGGCTCTAGTGTCTTTAATAGTTTCAACAAGAGGAGAATTTCAACACTTGCGTAGATTTGCAGTGGTGAGGGAAATGGCATCTGCCTAAATTCCTGACTGTTGAAGGCATAGGAGCCCTGATCCATATGAAATCTGGCAACCTTCTCTCAGTGCAAGGGTTGAACAACCATTTTGGGATAATCTGGGTGAGAAGGGAACTAAGGGAGTATCTATCCATATATAGTGTGAGTGTTGAGCCCATTGTGGATATACACTGTCTTATCCTATTTTGGCTGGACATGCCACGATACACAGGAGAAGCTCAAGAGCAACTGGTTCTTCCTGTTTTCAGCAGAGGCTGGCTGTACAAAATGCTGATTGGCTCCCCCTCAGCTGTGCAGAGTACTGATTGTTACAAGGGCCAGCCAATCACAAAGCCACAAACTGCCCTCCCCTCCAAAACAACAACCCTGGAGCCATTTTTCAAGTTAAAAATAAAGACTGGGTTAGAAAAGAGGGCCAAAGAAACACTTAACAGTATGTATGTGTGTGAGTTTAACAACAGTTTAAAGTCTTCCTGAAGCATGCAGGGGAGGGCTGAAGAGAGAGAGGAAAGTAGTGCTGGATTCATAGCCAAGTATATGTGTCAGTAGAGGAGCAAAGGCAAGAAGAAGCAGAGCTTGCCCTACACAAGGGGGGGAAAATGCAACAGTTTCTGTATGCACCCTTATGAAAATTGGAGAAAGGAATTGAATGATAGGACCAGCTAAAAAGAGAATTGACTCTAGTCTTTTCCCCCCTTCTCTGCAGACTGTTTCCAGTGGATTGGGCTCTGTAGATGACATTGAAACAGGTGATAGTTTTATATTCCTTTGATTTGTAGCTATTGCTGTCCTTCCTAACGACTCAAGTAGATTTGACTTCAGGAAGGCTATGGAGATACCTGCAGACCATCTGGCTGGCTGCTTACTTTGTCACTAAGGCACATAACTGGAGCTGCAGGAAATGTCCCTGGGGAAAGACAAGTTCTTTCTCTTTGGGAAGTTGGCACTGTTCCTACCATTGTTCCCATCAATGGTGTGGTTGGGCAGGAGAACCAGTGCGGGCTGAAGCTCCTAGTGCACATAAACAGTGGTGAGGGAATCCACCTGCTGGCGACATCTGATCCCCATAATACACAGTGTGCAGACATGCTGTAAAATTTGGGTTGTATGTGCGAGCCACATATCATGAAGGAGTTGTTAGGAGTGTGACTTTAGAACAGCCTCCCCCAACCTGGTGCCCTCCAGATATTTTGGACTTCAGCTCGCATCAGTGGCCAGTGGTCAGGAATGCTGAGAGTTGTAGTCCAGAAATTTGGAGGGCACCAGGTTGGGGGAGGCTGCTCTAGAATGTAATCTGCCTGACAGCCATTTAGTGAAAGACCAGCCGTCATATTTTGAAAGCAGGAGAGACCATTGCTCAGTGGTGAAGGATCTGCCTTGTACGCAGAAGGTCCTTGGTTCAATCTCTGGCATCTCCAGTTTAAAAATAAAAGGGATCGGGTAGCAGGTGATGAAAAAGCGCTCTGCTTGAAACCCTGCAGAGCCACTGCCAGTCAGAGTAGGCAGTCCTGGGCTAGATGGACCAATATTCTGAGCTGGTTATAAAGTAGCTTTGCTATACTTCTGAGATCAAGATTCTCTGAGCTTCATGTTTTGCCACCTGACTGGGATATGTGTGTGCTGCCAGCCAGCCATGATCTAATGATTCACCTTGCAGACAGCTCTATGGGCCTCCAGTGCACCACTACTCCCACTGTTGCCTCTGCCCCTGTGAGCGAGGGCTCTGCCTTTTCATCACCTGACTCGGATACAAAAGGCACGCCAACGTCACTCCCTGCCGCCACCCTGCTCCCTTCTACAGATGCTGCATCCATGCCAGGTTCTGAAAGTGTGGACGACTTCACCGAAGGAGGAGTTCTTGGGGATGAACTGGACTCCATCTTAGATTCTATCACGGACGGGTCACAGTATGCTTTGGTAAGAGAGGATTTCCTAGATGTGTGTCTATCCATCTGTCTGTTTTCTGTTGTTCTTTTGTGACCTTCCCTCACTCCTCCTCCTGGCTTCCCACCCCACCCTCCTTTTTGGCTTCTAAATACCTGGGGGGAATCTGTGCTAACAAGAGAGCAGAGTATAGTATGCATTTCCATGTGCCATTGTTTATCAGCTTGGGAACACAAAGGGCCTGTGAAAACTGAGCACTCCCAACTGTCTAACTGTGGTTAAGCAATGGGAAGCAGGCTTCAGAATTGTGCGCTCGCTCCCTCCCCTCTGCCTCTGCCTTCTTGAGAGCAAATTCCCCTTTGCCACTCTTAAATGTGGTTCAGGGATACGATGGCATCAAAGTTAACCACAGTTAACTTAGTCCCTCCCCTCACCCAGCTCCCAAATCCTCGTTAAGAGGGAACCCTGGTATCAGGAATGGGGAAGTCCATTGCTCAATGGCAGAATGTGTGCTTTGCATGCGGAAAGTCCAGGGTTCAGTCCCTGGCACCTCCACCTAAAAGGATCATGGGTAGCAGGACTTGTAGAGACTTCAGCATGAGACCTTGGAGAAAAACCTGGGCAAATGCAATCAACCTTCCCCAAGGTGGTGCCCGCCAGATGTTTTAGACTAAAACTCCCATAGCTCCAGCCTGTGTGGCCAATGGTTAGGGATGATGGGAGTTGTAGTCCCAAACTTCTGGAGGGTGCCATAGTGAGGAAGGCATTCTGACTCAATACTGGGAAGTTTTACATGTTTGTTTTCCTTTGCATCCCTCCCTGCCTTTGAATGCCGGCTCATCTGAGGCCATTTGAGCTTCTCTGGCGCCAGCCTCATAATTGCTCCTATAAAAGCAAGCAGGAAAAGGCTACCAGCAGGCTAGTCAACAGCTCAAGTTTGTAGTTTTTCTTCTGTTCCTTCCCTCAATCTGCTTTGACTTTCCCTGGAGCCTCTTCTGTATCCCAGTGGAGCTGTTTGCCTGTTGCCTTCCTGTTTTCCCCTATCCAGTTATGCTAGCTATTTCCTGGCTTGCCCCTGACACTTGCTTAGCCTTAACCATGGTTAATGTTGATGCCAGTTTAATGCTTAACAGAAGTAAGAGAAAGGATATGCACTTCAGAGGAGAGGAGCTGTGTGCCTATGCCCAGTCGCAGGTTGATATTTCTGCCCTATTGGGGAAAGTAACTGTGGACTAGTCTTACGTTTTGACTGTCATGGTGCCCTGTGCCACTTTACCTGTGTGTCTACTGTGTTTTCTTGCTCCCCTCTAATTGTGACATGTCTTATCTTTCCCACTAAAGTCTCTGGTCCAAGGTGCCATCCCTGCCAATCTGCCGAGCGAGATGCCCCAGCTGATTCCTGTGTTTCCAGGTGGCACTCCACTGCTCCCTCCGGTGGTGTCAGCCAACATTCCAGTCTCCACGCCACTCCCTCCTGCCTCCTTTGGCCTGGTGATGGATGCCACAAAGCAGCTCTCCTCCACGTCTGTTCTGGATGCCTTTGAATCGCCCGTGGGTGGCAGTGGGAGCTCACCTTTGGACTCATTGGATTCGCTAGACCTTCTCTCGTATACCGAGTCCCGGCTTGATGTGTTGGATGCTTTCGGAACTAGTAGGGGTTCACTGGATGCGCTGGATTCCTTTACTGTGGGTAGGTATATGGGGCCAATTAGAACCATGTTACCTTATGTCACAGGAAGAGTAATGCTACCTCAAAATTCCATAATGGGTGCCCTGGGCACTTCTCTGTCAAGAAGCAGCTACCCGAGGCTCATGTTATACACTCTTCCACCTAACTCTCCCCCCCACCCCGCACACAACTCACGCCAGTGCCTGGCCTGCCTCCCCAATCCCTGCGCCCTCTTTTGCCAGTTGTGAAACCTACTGCAAGTGTCAGTTTGTACACTGCCCATCATGTGGTTGCCACTAAATAATGTTAAATAGCAGCAGCATTAGTAGATTGATGCATTATAGATTAAGCTGAAGTTGTAAAGAATTGCATGTGGTTAGTTGCATGAATAACAGGATTGTGCAGAGAAAATTAACATCTCAAGAGACCAAGAGGTGGGGGAATGTTTCAGGATAAACTAAAGCAAATTTAAGAGGTTCGGCATAATTTTTTCCCTCTAACAGGGATGTTTAATGGACTAGAAAATATTTTTCCTCTTACTGAAAGCCCCTGTCTTGGCGTAATTTAAAATAAAGACTGGAGAGACAATCCACTGGGAAGTTCTCCCACGCAGGCCCCATTGTAATGAATGGAGCTGTATTAGAAGGGTTCCCCCATCCCAAATTATTGAAAGTATTTGCTTTGAGTGCTAAAGGAATGTAGAACTTGGTTTCTGCTGCCTCTTGGGCATTTCAGAAAAGAGACGGTGCCTGTGTGTGGTGGTGCTCCTATAGTTGGCAGCAGTGTTTTACACGGACATATCATCTGAATTTCTTTTGTGCTTTTCTCCCACTGTTTAGAGGAAACCAGCCCACAAGAACCCCTGCAGCCTGCTGGTATCCAGAAGCCACCACCTATGGTGAGTTGTTGGCTCTCTCTGAATTGGGAGAACGAAGGGAATAGGTCTTCTGTTTCGGTGCACTAGTAAATAATCTAGTGCAGTAGCCAGTCATGGGTTCCCAAGTTTCACCCAAACCATTCCACTAAATTGGCATACTATGGCAGCCATTCCATACTTCTTCTTTGCTCCCCATCCCTGGCTAGCATTTTATTTTGGATTGACCGCAAAGTTTGGGAGCAGCTTGACCGCTCTCCCTGTAGAGTTGTGACGGAGGGCAAGCTTCCTTCCACGTAGAGGCTTGTTCTTCTGAAATGTAGCTTGACCTGGATTTTCTGCAACCACCTATTCCTTGGTAATGACAGGCTGCATTAGGACTCTATGAATTAACTTGGGAACACCACAGAAGGGAATGAATAATCTCTTGTTATAAGTGGAGAGGTGTTTGTTTAATTGAATGAAGTCTGGCTCCAAGAGCGACCTCTCTGCTGTCTGTTATGCGTTGAGAATGAAGCAGTGGTCTCTTAATCTGCTTGCTTCTGTCATCTTGTTCATTTAGGAATTGAAAGCCCTTGAGAGAACAGTGCATCTATTTTTGGTGAGCTTTTAATGGGGCTTCTTTTTATTGTCTTTTCAGGCAAACCATAGTGGACCAAGTCACACAATGGTACCCAAAGTGGTGGAATTGCTGATGTCTCAGCCAGAGTCAATGATGCCAAACACAACGCTACTTGTGAAGAATCCACTGGCATCCACTCACATCTTCAAACAAGCCTGTCACATCTGCTATCCCAAAACAGGTTATCTGCGCTTGGTGACATGGGCCAAATGCTATTAGCAAATTTGGGCTCTTGTTAATTTTGTCCTCCCCTTGTAGGGCCCAAGGCTGCTGATTATACCTATCGAGAAGGTCTGGAACACAAGTGCAAGAGGGATATACTGCTGGGCAGACGCCGTAACTCCGAAGATAAAATCTGGAAGAGAATCCGGCCACGCCCAACCAAGACCAATTTTGTGGGATCTTATTATCTATGCAAAGGTGAGTTGAAGGAGGAGAAAGAGATGGAGTGGGGGCTGTTTTAGGAAGAAAGTGAGTCCTGAATAATTTGGGGCGGGGAAGGAGAGGGTGACCTGTTTCCTTTTGACCTTCTCTGTTGTTCATGTGTTCACACTTTTGTTACTGCCATTACGAATGGTAGGGATTTATACCCTACCCTTCGTTCAAATTCCCAAGTTGGCTTAACAGAATTTCAAAGCAGAAAATGCTAAAATAAGCAAAATCAATAAGAGCAGCATAAAAACACAAGTATTACCAGCCCAAGATAAAAACAGATACATTAAACAAAAAGTCCTGAGAAAATAAGGTGACATCAGAGTAGGTGCCAGGTGAACTTCCCTGGAGAGAGCATTCCACAATCAGAGCACTACCACTGAGAAGGCCCTGTCCCTGGTAACCTCCTACTGTACCTCCAGATGGCAGGGGAACCCAGAGAAGGGCCTCTGATTAAGAGCTTAGTGTACAGAGAAGCACATTTGGAGACAACCAATCCCTCATTTAACAATTTTCAGGGAAGCATTGAGGTACAAGAGAGGCAGAAAAATCTAGAACTCTGTATGTAGGAGCTCTGCTTTTATACTACACCAGTCACCAGTGGTTTTCAAACTGTGTTCCAGGGAACTGTGGCTTCTTTGGAAACTTATCAGGAGAACCTCAATGAGAAGATCAGTGATGGCAGGCAAGATTCCCTGAAAAACAACTTGCTAGCCATGAGTGATCTTTCTCTGCAATATCCAGCTGTAGGAGAGAGTGTGGGGTGCATTTTAGGTTAGACTCTGAGCTGGATGTGACAAGAGTTCCAACAACACAGTGTGTGAACTGAATATACACTTTAGGACATGTCTCAGAATCATCAGTAGATGTAAAAGGGTTCCCTGGAGGTAGTAAGTTTGAAAATAATTTGCTGAGAAAGACAGTAGTTTAATGGGAATAGAAATACTTCATGCATGTGGTTCTTGCACTAGTCCCATTGGGTGATGGAGAAAAGGTCTTGTCTCTTTCAAACACTAATCTACTAATACATTCTGCAGGAATATTGGCTGTATGTTCACACTTACCTTTTTAAAAATGCATTTTTTAAAATCTACATACTCACAGTTCCATTTTAGAGGGAACTCTCTTGTCTCTGTTTTGTACCAGTGTACCCTTCCAAGTAAAAGAAGCATTGTGGCCATCCCATACTGCTCTGCTGTGACTGAGGGAGGGAGCGTTGTCTGAGTGACCATAGGATTTTTCGGATTCCCAGATCCAAGGTCAGAGACTGCACTCCAACCTCAGAGCTGGGAATTGGAGCTCCGACTCCCTTCCCCCTTGCAGCTGGCCCAGAAAAAAATTGCACCTGCTGCTCTCCAAGGTTGGGAAAGCGACCTCAGATAGGGGGTAAAGGTGGGTGTTTGGGGGGATTGGGAGGGGAGGAAACTGGAGTGGCCAGGATATGAGGTATCCTGAAGCCACTCCAGCCTCCTTCCCTCTGCCTCCAAAATGCCGTTGCTAGAAAATGGCCGTCTAGCAAAAGCCCCCATGGTGATGGGAATGCTTCATAGGGAGTTCCACTGACAAAATGCAGTCTATGCACCTGACTCATGGTGGATTTTTAATTCTGTATTATTTGATGGGGAGACTTCTCTGTATGGAGTCTACTGTGCCATTTCTTGCTACACCAAGCTTTTTGGATTCCTGCGTAGAGCCAGCCCAAGACATTTTGCTGCCTGCGGCAGAACAGCAAATGGTGCCCCCACCAACTCCCAAGTCAAGGTGCATAGTACCTAAGGCCAGTAAAATTATTTTGTTACTTGGGGCAGAAAATCCCGCCTTCTGGGACTAAAAATACAACAATATTAAATTAAATTAAATAACGAACCATTTGCTGCCCTTTCATGACACCTCAGATCAGCTACTTGAGGCAGCCATCTGCTCCTCCTAGGTCCCATGTTGCATAGCCAACAAGGTCTGAATACATTGGTCTACAATCAAGATGATCAGGGACATATTATTGTGATGAAGGGTTACATCAAAATGTGGCATTTTTTGTTTCTTTTTAACTGTTTGTGAAGCTTGGGGTGGGTGGAGAGAAGGAAACAGAAGAAGGGGAAGCAAGAGAGCTTGGTTCTGATCCCAGCCTCCACTCCGTGTGTGGTGGTGTGATGTTTGTTGCTTTGTAGATATGCTTAACAAGCAGGACTGTAAGTACGGGGATAACTGCACCTTCGCGTACCACCAGGAGGAGATCGACGTGTGGACAGAGGAGCGGAAAGGAACCCTCAATCGTGACCTCCTCTTTGACCCCCTGGGTGGGGTCAAGCGGGGCAGCCTCACCATTTCCAAGATCTTGAAGGAACACCAAGGCATATTCACCTTTCTCTGTGAGGTACGGAGTAGGAGATATACAAGATGTCCTTGCACTGGATTCCTCTCCTTCTCTGTTCTAACTCCATAGCTGGACCATTGGGCCACTTCATCTAGAATACTGCTCAGTGCTAGCCTCAGACATTCTTTGTTTTGAAGTAAAGCTCCAAAATCTCTCTCACACTCCATTCTGGACTGCATCTCAGCTCATTCTTTTAAAGCAGCCTTCTCCAACCTGGTGCCGTCCAGGTGTGTTGGACTACGGGCTTGGGACCATGGGAGTTGCTGTCCAACATACCTGAAAAGCACCAGGTTGGGGAAGGCTGGGGTTTTTTTTTTTATTGAATTTTTAACATATATATAGCAACCAAACAATAAACAAAATATCCAATCTATTACATAGACTACTATAAACCAGAATAAAATAACCACCACCACCCAAATTAAAATTTCAAAAGAACAAATCCAGCTGGGCGCCGTTTCCAAAGTCTTTTTCATCCACAAAGTAGTCAATCCTGCAATAGGTACCGTAAGTATTTGAGGTGTGATGAACTGATGTAAGGTAATTTGTCCTTGTTCTATTGTAGTTTCTGCTTCAGTCATTCCGTTGTGTCTTATGTAAGTTTATTGCATCCACATGTGCTGGAAGGCTTGAGGTATTTTTGTTGTAGATGTTCTGTAGGAGAATTAGACAAAAGGCCACCATTCTGCATCAAAAGAGTTTGTTTTTTCCTCCTGCAGTTCTCAGTTTTTGAGTTAATTTTTCAATTAATGCAATTTCCCATACCACATTATACCAATGATTGATAGTCAACCCTTTGGCATCTTTCCATCCTCTTGCTATTAATAGTCTAGCTGCTTGTAATAAAAATCTTATTAGATTCTTATATAGTAAATTGTTATTATCCCTTTGGAAGATGTTTAATATTGCTAATTCTGGAGTTTTATTTATCTCTGTCCCTATGATTTCAGATATTTCTTTAAAAACCATTGTCCAGAAGCTAGATACCTTCTTGCATGAGAGTAGTTTTTATTAATATAATAAATTTTATGGGGTGTCCAGTGCCATTTTTGTATTATTTTCAGTGAGAGTTCTTTGAATTTTGTTGAAATTGCTTTAAACGGAAATTCATCCCATATAGTTACCCATTCCTCATCTTCTATTTGCATTCCCCATTCTTTTTCCCATTTTCTTTTAAGAGGAAGGCTATTCCCCATATCTGTTTTTATCAAGAGTGCATATAACTCTGATATTAGTCCTTTTTCCTGATCTGTGAAAGTTAATAAAATCTTTTCAAATTGTGTTAAATCTCTGGTGCCTTGTTTTTTCACATTCTCTTAAGCTAATGAATGAGCTTCTTTGGTACCATAGCAACCAAGTGATTGCAGTATTCTGTAATGTGTTTCTCCATGTGTCTCTTGGTAGTGGTTGTGAATTATTATATAAGTCTCGCAATATCAATAATTTATTATTTTTTAATATCTCCCTGGGCATCTGTACATCTTTAATTGGAAAATTTGGGTGTGCATAAAGTGATATTAATGGCGAGATTCCTGGCATTAGTACCTCCTTTCTTCGTTTCCATATCTTTAATATTATTTTCATGTTGAAGTATTGATTTTGTATACCCTGTGTTATACGTTTTCTGAGAAAAGGTATTGTATGTGGATTGTCTTGATCTAGCCTGTGGCTTATGCTGGCTCAGCTTGTTTGAGTGTGGAAAGCTAAGCAGAGTCAGGCCTGGTTATTACTTGGATGGGAGACCCCTCCTCTAGTTTCCTGCACTGAGCAGGGGGTTGGACTCGATAGCCTTGTAGGCTCCTTCCAACTCTATGATCTATGAAATCTATGAAACCCAATGTTTGTTTTTATTATCTACCATAAATGATAATAAATGTCTCAGTTGGTAAGCTTCATAATATAATTTCAGTGATGGAATTCCCCACCCACCATCAGTGGTAGGTCTATACCTGAGATTTCTTGCCATATGTGGTTTTTGACCATTAAATATAATTTTTTCTAGGGTATCTTGCCATGATTTAAGCCAGGTTTTGTTTGGGTTTTTTGCGATTTGGACTCCTAGATTTCTAAAAGCTTTATGAACTATAGGAATTTGTAGATTTTTAGAGATGTTGAGTTGACTGTTTGCTCCTATATTATAGCTCATGAAGTCGGATTTGTCAAAATTTACTTTTAAGCTAGACATTGCTTGGAGATCTTGCAGTTCTTGACGTAATGGCTGAATTGCCTCTACTGGGTTTTGTATTGTTAATATCAAATCATCAGCATACATGCTGAGTAAATATGGTTGATTTTGGATTTGTATACCTTGTATAGCGTCATCATGTCTAAGTCTGTCCACAAGAAATTCTATAACTAAATTAAATAACAGAGGGGATAAGGGGCAGCCCTGTTTAGTTCTGGCATATAGTTGAAAGGAGCGTGAATCATAAGAATTAAATTGTATATTTGCTGTTGTTTTATTATATATGGCATTGAGAATGTGGGAGAAATTTGGGCCAAAGTTGTACACTGATGTACTCTCTAATAAGAATTGTAAATTAACACTATCAAATGCTTTGAACAAGTCTAAAGCTATTATGGCTAATGGAGTGTTTTTTTACTGTATTTTATTATGCTATACAGGCTGCGTACAGGATCTGCAATATATCTTTTTGGAATGAAACCATGTTGATCTTCATGTATTATTTCTCCTATTACAGATTTTAATCTGTTAGCTCATATGGTGGTAAATGGGTCGGTATGATTCTGGGAGTTCCAGGGTTTTCCCTGGTTTTAATATCAAAACGATTCTGGATTGAGTCCATGTATTAGGAAGTGAAGCTCCATCTAAAATTTCATTATATAGTGAATATATATTGGGGCTAATAATTCTTTACAGTCATGCCTCGGATTGAGAGCATAATTCGTTCCGGAAATGTGCTTGTAATCCAAAACACTTGTATATCAAAATGAAATTCCCCCAAAAAAATTTGTACAGAGATTTTTAATTTAAGCTGTACTACAGTACTTGTATTGCAAGACGTTGCTTGTATATCAAGTCAGATTTTTAAAAATAAATATTTATAAATTTGCTTGTCTTGCAAAACGCTCTCAAACCAAGTTACTTGCAATCCAAGGTATTACTGTATATGCTTTATAAAATTCACTTGTGAAACCGTCGGATCCCGGTGACCTGTTAGATTTTTGTGTTTTGATGGCTTCCATTATTTCTTCTAACGTGATCCTTTGTTCTAATATTTGTTTACTTGCTTCAGTTAGTCCTGGGATGTTTGTTTTGCTTTGATATTCTCTAATTATATCCCTGTCTTTTTCTTCCCCTTTGTATAATTTCTCAAAAACATTTAAAAAAATGTCACCCATCTCTTCTATGTCATAAGTTTTATTCCCTTGTTTGTTTTTAAGAGCGTTTATTTTGTTTTTGTCTCTCCTTTTTTTTACCCTGTTTGCCAGTAGTTTGGATCCCTTTCCATCAAATTCATAATGTTTTTGTTTAATATATAGTAAATTTATCATGGTTTGATCTAATTCCAGTAAATTTAATTCTGTTATTTTCTTCTCCATGTGTTGTCTGATTCTTTGTTCCCCTGTTTGTTTGTATTGTGTAGTGAGCCTCTCTAGTTCTAATTCTGTTTCTGCTTTTTGTTTTCTCCTTTTTTTATTTATGTGGCTCATTTCTTTAATACTCAGTCCTCTGAGAACCGCTTTCATTGCTTCCCATCTAGTTCTTTCATTTGTGTCTCCTTCTTTGTTTTCTTTAAAATAGTTATCTATACCCTTTTGTAAATTTTCTCTACTTTCCGTGTTTGTTAATAAGATGGGATTGAGCCGCCATACGGAGGTACACTTGACGTTGGTAGTTGTACTAAGTTGAACAGATACTGGTGCATGGTCTGTCACTTTTATGGGTCCTATGTCTGCTGTTATGACATTTTGCATCAGTGTGCTAGTTAACATTACTGTGTCTAACCTCAAAAAAGTTCCATGTACCCTGGAGCAGAAAGTGTGTGCCCATACCTCCCTTAAATTAAATTTGTGAATTATGTTTAGAAGTTTTCCCACCTGTATACTGTGTGAGTCTGTTTTATTATATATTCTTATTCTCTTTGTGCTTTTCTGGGTTCAGCCCCTTGCATATCCCAATTAGTGTCTGCCCCAATTATTATCTCTGCTTTTGAAAAAGTTCTCAATTTTTTCAAAACTTTATGCAGGAAGTCTAACTGCCTTTCATTTGGACTATATAATGAGGCTAATACAATATGTTTGGTTTGATTTAATATCCCCTCAACAAATATATATCTGCCATTTGTGTCCTTTTGTATTTTCTTTGGTTCAAAATCCACTGTGTTATGTATTAAGATTGCAACACCTCTGGCTTGGTTTGTTCCGTTCGCTATATGTATAGTTTTCCATTGACTACTGTTAAAGATTCCTTCCCTTCCTTGGGCTTTATGTGTCTCTTGCAAAAATAGTATTTTTGGTTTTAAGTCTCTTATTAGTTTAAGTAGCCTTGCCCTTTTAATTCCATTTCCCAAGTCTTTTATGTTTAGAGTTAGCAACTTTAGGTCTTCCATGGTAGATGCCATTTTCTATCCTTATTCTTGTCTACCTTACCCATTTTTATAGCACCCATTTCAATCATCCCTCTCTTCCCCCCAACTTGTCCCCAACCTTATAATGATATTCCCCAACCTTAAAACTTGTTTGCAGCTCTCTCTTAGCATAACTAAAGCTGCCAATGCAGGTGAGACCCTCCTCTCCCCTTACAGAGAGAGATGTTGCAGTGTTAAACTGCTCTAAGTGTTCTCTCTGCCCTGCCTTGAGACCAACCATGCCCTTTCCAATTTCCTTTAAATCTAAGTCTGAGCAGTCCAATCTATTCCTCCATAGATTGACTACGTAAGGGAAGAGTCTCTCTCCCTCTATATTTTATTAATGGTTTAAACACCATGACTCTAAAAAAAAATTCTTTGTGGCTAGTCCCCCCACTTTTTCCTCAGTCTTCTTCCCTCCTCCCCTCTCCCTTTTGCTGTGCATTTGAATATTTACACTTCATTTGCCCTTCACTTTACTTTTGCCACCTCCTGTTGCATGTTATGATTAATCTTTTCTCTATGGCAGTGCTCTCAGCATTCTTGAAGTTTGTTGATTTATGTTAAAGTCATTCCTTCTCCGTCTATTCTCCCTGCGTCTGCTTACAATTTTCCATCCATCTACTTCTTGCTGCTCTTGATCTTCTCCGTCCTCAGTAACCTCTGCTGGGAGATCTATGCCTAGCGTTCTGAAGAGCTCTGCCATTTCCCGTGCGGTCATTGCCATCAGCGTGTGTCCTTTGTTGGGGACTATTATTTTGAAAGGAAAGCCCCAGTGATATCTGAGTCCCAATTCCTGTAGTTTCAATGTATAGGGTCTGAACAGTCCCCTTTTTTGCAGCATCTCTGGTGCCAGGTCTTGCATAATCATTACAGGTTTGCCATTATATTTTATTTCTTTTAATGGTCTTAGATTTTTCAGTTGTTCTTTCTTATTATATCTTCCGAAGCACATAATAATGTATCTTGGATTGCTGGAGTTGTTTCTTCTGGGTCCTAGTGCCCTGTGCACTCTTTCCAAATCATCAGCTTCTATTGGGCATTCTGGGGTTAATGAAGTCAGCCATTTCACTATAAAAGTTTTAATGTACTCACCTTCAGCTTCTTCCTCGCAAGTTTTTTTATTCTCAGGTTACACCTACAATTACGGTGTTCCTGGTCTTCAATCTTTGATTTATTTTCCGCTATTGCTCTTTGTAAGGTTTTTATCTTTTCCTCCTGTTGCTGAACTTTTTCTGCAGCTTTATTTTATTTATTATATTTATACCCCGCCTTTTTTCCTGCAAGGAACCCAAGGCGGCTTACATAATCCTCCTCCTCCTCTCCATTTTATCCTCACAACAACCCTGTGAGGTAGGTTAGGCTGAGAGTCCGTGACTGGCCCAAAGTCACCCAGTGAGTTTCATGGCCAAGCGGGGACTAGAACCCGGATCTCCTGTTGTTTTTACTTCCTCCACAGTTTCTTTTATTTTCCTCAGTTTGGTGTCTAATAGTTCTGCCCAATGGTTCATCAGTTCTTGTTTTAATGTTTTTAATTGTTGTAATATTACCTCCTTCATTTCATTATTCGAAATCTGTGCACTTCATCCTGACTCTCCTGTGTGTATTTCTCTCTGCTGTTCTTCTCTGTTTCCTCCGGTAGCCATTTTGTTTCCCTGATTGTGCTGTTCTGCTGTATTTTTCTTTCTTTGTAGGGAAAGGAGTGTGTGATCTCGTTGTTTTTCGTTTTGCTAGATTCCTCTGTCATTCCCCATCAGATCTTTGAGTTTTTGTTGCTTATCGAGCTTTTTTGAATATTGTAGAGTCGCCCTTTTAGTTTTAGGGTGAGGAGCTCTCCCTCTACGCCACCATTTCCTAGGCGTGCTAGCTCCGCCTCTCCGGGGAAGGCTGTTTTAAAGACACACAGGACAATGGCACTCCTCTGGAATCTACTGCCTAGTCTGCTGCAGTTGCTTTGCACATAGCTTCATGGTCAGCCCTGATTCAGCCTCCAGAAGCAGCCAGTAGTGTTGAGGAACAGAGAACAAAAACATCACTGTCTTTCATTTTTGCAGTGGTTAGCATAAGCATCCTGTTCTCTCTTAAGGGACTACGCAGAGAGCCATTGTGTTCTAGTGGATGGAGTGATTGGTCCTGGGAGATCTGGGGCAAGTTGCAACTTCATAGCCTCAGTTCCTCATCTGTAATAATGGCCTCTATTCACATGGTTGTTGTGAAAATGATTTATGTTCTTATAGGCAAGGGTTGCATTATATTGAACGTGCTATAGAAAACATTTTTTTAATAATAACCTGTGGGGACATAAGAGCCTGAACTCCCTTTCTCTGTGTGTGCTTGCAGATCTGCTTTGACAGCAAACCCCGAATAATCAGCAAAGGGACCAAGGATTCTCCAGCAGTGTGCTCCAACTTAGCTGCAAAACATAGCTTTTATGATAATAAGTAAGTGGGCTGGGCTTCTCTTCCGCCAGTAATATATATTGTAAGGGATTTACAAGGCTGTAGCACCATCAACGTCATATCCTACGTCCCTCCAGATGAAGTTGGAGGGACATAGGTTTGTGCCCTAATTTATTTATTTATTTAGAAAGATTTTTAACCTGCCTTTCAGGGCTCACTGTCCTAATAAGGTGGTTTATGAGATTCTAAAAAACATAAAAATCTAGCATTTTGCATGGTGCCACTATGCAAATTATATGTCCTCTGAGATCAGACAGGCGCCAACAAATCTTATTTTTAGGCGCAGGTTGAAGACACATCTATTGATGCAAGCCTTCCTTGTGTACTTTAGCCTACTATGTATGTAGCCTACTTATGGATATGTAGACCCAGTTTTTTGATTCTGTATATTGATTTTATATATTTTTTTGTTTTTATTATTTGTGTACACCACTTTGAAAACTGTAGATGTAAGCAGTTTATAAATACACCAATAAATAAATATATTAATTACAATTTCAATCATTACAATTTCAACATTTAAACTTCCATTTTTAAAATGTTTTTTCCGCTCAGTTACAACACAGTTCAGCCAAACCAAGCAGTGATGAGGCCATATGTATCTCCCTGAGGAGAGAGAGAGTTCAAAGGTGTGAGGCCACCACGTGAGAAGACCCTGTCCCTAGTACCTTACAGCTCTCTCTGGTGGGCTAGAGAGCAGGGACTCTGATACTGATCTGAACGCTTGGGCAGACTCCTACGGTGTAGGTGGTCCTTCAGATAACATGGTCCCAAAGTGTTCAGGCCTTTAAGGGGCAAAACCAGCACCTTACATTGGGCCTGGAAACAAGTAGGCAGCCAATATAACCAATACATTGGTTAGTAACACTAGCTCCCTCAAGTTTTCTATCTGCCTTATTCTGTATCAGTTGCAGTTTCTACCATGCTTCTAGAGTAATGTGTGAATCAGGCCTGAGATGCAATATTTTATATATTATATCTGTTTTTCTTCCAAAAATGGCACCCAACACAGCTTATACCGTAATTAAAATACATGAAAAGATACAAAATATTAGGGATAGGTGTTTATGGCAGTCTCTTGATCTCTGACAGTTGATATTGTAGTCCAGGTTCTAGGGCCCTTCTCTAGGTAGGAAACTTTTTTCCTGTGAAGGGCTATTCATAGGAAAAGTGAATCAGGGGCAGCAGCTTATGGTGGGCGGAGCCAGAGCCAAAAGTGGGCAGAGTTTGCAGCCTTGCAGGATTTCATAGCTCCTCCTCTCTCAGTGTCCATCCCATCTTTATCGGTCTCTCTGTCTTGTGCTTGTACCTGTATACACACACACACACACACACACACATGCAAAGAGAAAGCCATTTCCATAGGGTTGGTCTGGAGCGCAAGAGTGGGCCCACAGTATCTGGAGAGCCTGATGGTGTTGAGGGCCTCACAGAATAAGCTGAGGGCCACAGGTTCTCCACCCTAGCTCTAGAGTCTAGAGAGAGGAGGCAGAAAGAGCTGCAAATAGACTGGCTGGCTGGCTCAGCACTATTCTATTTATATCTTTAGATATACTTAGTATCACTGTCATTCTAAGAAGTATTATCTATAATGCTAAAAGAGGATGTGCATCTGTCTATCAGTGCCATAGCGCCAAGACCATGAAACCTAGCCACCTGAAACTTGTCATGCGTACTAAAGGAACCTTAGGAGTGAGCACCTTGGGTTTTTTGTTTGTTTGTTTTAAAAACACATTAATTAATTTAAATGTGTCCACGTGGTTGAAGCTTGCAGTAACACCTTCAGCCACTAAGGGCAGACTTCCCTAACCAGCACATAGCGTGAGTAGTCCATACATTTTGAAGCCAGGGGAAATTAGTAGGCTGGAGGACAGAGTATTACACTGCCCTCTCCCCCTCTGCTGGGGCAGTCACCCCTCAGGAGAATGGAGTGGACAGACCCCTCCCCAGGGGGCTATGGGAGTGCCCCATGGCAGGGGCCGTGCTTAGGGGTGCCAGCAGGCATGGCTTCACTCAGTCAGGGTGGGCACAACGTGTCCAACTCTTGACAGCTGTGTCAGTTTGCTTGAAGGCTTCTCTGTATCACACTAAGGGCTATTCCAACCCATATGAAGCCGGCTCTGCTCACTAGTGAATAAATATTCCTCCCCTCATTGCAGGTGTCTGGTTCACATTGTTCGTTCCACCTCTCTGAAATACTCTAAGATCCGCCAGTTCCAGGAGCACTTTCAGTTTGACGTGTGCCGGCATGAAGTGCGTTACGGCTGCTTGCGTGAAGACAGCTGCCACTTTGCTCACAGCTTCATAGAGCTTAAAGTTTGGTTGCTACAGCAGTACTCTGGTGAGTGTGCCCATGTGGCTCAGCCTGTGGGCAGGAGGGAGAAGGGTCTGGGGATGTCCACAAGGATGCCGAGAGGGTTGTGGGTTGTTTTTTTTTTTGTTTTGTTTTTTTTGGTAGGTTTCCACATACACACTCTGTCTCATTGAGCTATCAGTGGGAATCTCAGTGAATGAGTTAGGGAAATTTAAAGGCATCATTACATGTCCTACTTGCAGCACGATCCTGTGCACGTTTGTTTAGAAGTAAGCCTCACCATATTCAGTGGGACAACTGTAGCATATTAAAATCTTACATACATGATTATGAGTTGGGGGAATTATTTGAGGTGAGAGTTATGAATGAAAACTATAAACTTTGCAAAAAGGAAACATCATCTCCAAATTGGATCACTGGATGTGACCACTAGTTTGGCAGAGTAGCTGGAGGTTGGGGGTGTGGGGGAAGACAGGGTTTGAATCAAGGCTAGGTGGTGGTCCTTGGACACTTGAATTTTGTGCCCTGTAGTGCTACCTCTGCAACACATATACAGAGAGGGGCTAATATAGGGCTGGAAACAGCCATTTCCCCTTTCTCTGTCTTTGGTATGGGTACCAGTATGCTGGGCCATTATCGAGAACGGGAGATCCGTTTGCACCTCCTGTATCCCCATCCAGACCTCCCTCTTGGACCAGGTGAAGGTTACCCATGCCTGGTAATGGCTCTGTATGAGTGCACATGGATGAGGGAGGAGGCAGGGCTCTATTCCAGTGCTTGCACACCTGGGTGTTGCGCCCATTCTAGGATGGACTGTGCCCTTGCTTCATAGTACAGTAATACCTTGGATTGCAAGCATAATTCGTTCCGGAACCGTGCTTGTAATCCAAAACACTCTTATATCAAAGCGAGTCTGGCGGGCGTGAGTGGGGCCGATTTCGGTCCGCTACGCCCACTCGAGGCGAGCGGTTACATCCCTACACTACTTGTATTGCAAGACGTCGCTTGTTTATCAAGTCAAAATTTATTTTTAAAAATTGCTTGTCTTGCAAAATGCTCTCAGACCAAGTTACTTGCAATCCAAGGTATTACCGTAAGTGTATTTAGCATTGTGGCTGCAATCCTAAGCATATTCCTTTTACTATTAATAAATCCCATTGACCTCTGTGGGGCTTTCTTGGGAATACATTTAGGACTGGATTGCTACAACCCATTGCTACAGAGAAGGTAAAGCTCACCCAGTCATCAGCCAACTTGGCCTAAGGGGAAATTCCTTTAGAAGATCTATATTTTGAGTCCCTCACACACTCCAAACAAAACTTTCTTACCTCTTCACTATAAGTCTTATCTCCTCCAATATCCAGTAGTACTATCTTGTGGGTTGTTGGTGCCCAGTTTGAGATATATTGACAGATCTTGGTTACATTCCTGTACAGCAGCAGTGGAAAACTTTGGCAGGTCCAGAGGCCAGTTTCCCAGAGGTCCCGTCCCTCCCTGCTCCTGCCAAAATTGCCACTGCACTGCTGATCTTGCCATTGAAATTTAGTGGCACAGTGGCAAAATAGTCCCCTTTTTGCTTCCGCTGCACTGCCAAATTTCAGCAGCAAACTGCCACTTTTTTGCTGCGGTGCTGCCAAATTTCTGTGGCGTTGGACCAGTGGGCTGTAAAAAAAGGCCAGACTGCCACATGCAGGCCACGTGTCGCCCACCCCTACTGTACAAGAAGCATCCACACCTCAAAAATATCTGTTGCCATGTTGGCAGTCTTGGCAAAGGTGATGAAATATGCTTTAGCATGCTGTTGTATTGACAAGGGGTATATTATGTACAAGAACCTTCATTAAGCAGGGCCTGTTAATAAAATGTCTTGAATCTCTGTCAGTCCATTGTCTTTTATAATATTAAAACCATTTCAAAAATCTAAAAAGACTAGAGGCTGGAAGCTCTTAACATGTGTCTCTTTGGTTATCCAAGGAATGACCCATGAAGATATTGTAGAAGAATCTAAAAAGTATTGGCAGCAAATGGAGGCACATGCCAGCAAGGCTAACAGCAATATGGTAAGGAGCTTCAAAGAGCCAGTGCCTTTGACTCTTGGGCTTGTGTGTGTTCACTGATCAAAATAGACAGTATTAGGAAATTTTGTAAGAGTTAATCAGTAGGGTGTACCCCGTACCTTCTTCTGTACCCCCATGTACATAAAGCATGCTTGAACATTCCCTAATGTTTCCCTCCACATGGAGAAATCTACGCATAGTTAACCTGTGGCATTTGTTAGCTCAAGAGGAGATGATGGCCACCAACTTTGTTGGCTTTAAAGGGGGAATTAGACAAATTCAGGAGGTTATGACTATGCAATGGCTATATGCTACCTCCAGGATCAGAGGCAGCTGGCCTCTGAATACCAGTTGCTGGGGCACAACAGTGGGAGAGCGCTATTGCCCTTGTGTCCTGCTTGTGGCCTTCCCAAAGGCATCTGGTTGGCCACTGTGGAAAACAGGATGCTGGAGTAGATAAGCCTTTGGTCTGATCCAGCAAGGCTTGTATGTTCTTTGTGTGCTTTCTAGAGAATGAGCATTGATTCCCTATATGGTGAACATAGGAAAAGGGTGGATTCTAATATATACTAGATTAATATCTAGTTTATTCATATGCTCAAGTGGCACAGTGCTCTTTCCCCTTTCTTACTTTTAACTCCTCTCTCTTAGAATAATATGGGGGCTAAAGCGTATTAAGGGGTTTGTTAAACTGAAATATCTGTTTATGTGAAAACAAGCATGTCTTCTTCTGTGTCTTAAGACTGCAATCCTAAACGCAGTTACTAGGGAGTAAGTGTCA
The DNA here is from genome assembly GCA_021292165.1 of Shinisaurus crocodilurus. Taxonomy (NCBI): domain Eukaryota; kingdom Metazoa; phylum Chordata; class Lepidosauria; order Squamata; family Shinisauridae; genus Shinisaurus; species Shinisaurus crocodilurus. Next base: position 252,443,587 of record CM037879.1, on the reverse strand, counting down.
TGGAACATGGTGGGACGTACATCTGAGTAAACATGCGTAGGATTGCAATACACCATGTGCAAAATGGGATCCTGAATGCAACAGGTCAGTCTTGAGCTAGCTTCCGAGGAAGAGAAGAGGATGTTTATGGGCACAAATGGCTCTTTGTACTTCATGGAGGTGGGGGAAGTATCTCAGGGACATGCTTTTGTTCTTGTAGGTTATACATTAAATAAAAAAGCAATTAACTGTCATTGACAATTTCAGAGATTATAAACAGTGTGTCCTATATCGATTCTTTTGCTGCTACTGCTATTCCTCCCTCCCTTTTCCCTTCCCATCCTGTCTTCAAACTGATTGTGCATTCTGACATCTGGTGTAAAGCTGTTAGATGCTACACTCTCATTTGTTGCTGTTTGTCACTTTAAAAAAAAGCCCTAACAGGAAATTATGCCAAGAAAACCAAACAGGACAAAAAAAGCAGCAACAAAGCAAAATCCAGGGACTGTGAACCTTGGAAACAGTTGTTTTATAAATAGTTAAGAACATCCTTTTGAACCATGGACTAGGGACAAGATTAATTCTTGGAAGGTTATAGCTGGCAGGGGGAGTGTTACTGATATGCAGGCCGCTGCTCAAAAGCAGGGTACATTTCAAGTAGTGTGGTGTGATTATAACTAGTTTCTCTCCTCCTGGGTGGCATTTTGGAGTCCTGGAGAAGTGCTTAGCTGGTGAGTAACAGAAGGGGCCCAACCCTGATGTTGGATTAAAACAGTTCTTGGACTAGAACACAAACTTCCTCGCCTAGTAATGCCTTTCGGAAGGTGTGGCTGGTAAGAGGAGGAAAGATATGGAAGTGGGGGTGGACCTTCTCCTCCCCTTGCTTAGAGTGTGACCTCTCTGGATTAAAATACTTAATAACATTTCCTTCCACTAGGTGTCTCTAATTCCTTCTGTCAGCCATTTCCAGCATAGGACAGCCTGCTGCTGCTTTAAAATATGGGGAACCAGGCACATGATGCAGTTCTCCTTACCATGTGTCTGCATGTTTCATGCAGACTGTGGTAAGTAACCATGCAGTCATCTGTAGCTACCATAATTTTTGCATGCTTGAGAACCGAAGGAATGGGAAGGCGGCTGGCTGATGAACCACTGGAAGGCAGTTGTATGTGAAGGAAGCACCTTCAGGGCTCAAGAGGATGGCTGAAAGGAGCTCCAGAATTTGGTGCAGGAAGGAAGGTGTTCTCAATTCAGTATTTCACTTAAGAATACCAAAGTACAGTCCTGCTGTGCAGGGATGGCCCCCATGCTGAAGCTGAAAGTCCAAGTGTTTCCAGGAAGGAACAGACCTTGTAGGAGCGAGGTCCTGATTGTCATGGCAGAGCAGTACAGCGGAAGCAAAGTGGAAGTCACTGGGACAGTAGAGGCATGGTGTAGTGTCAGTTCCCAGCTAGAATAGACAGGGAGGGGTGTCTCTGTTGCTTTAATGAGAGAGGTGGACTATCCCCTCTCATAAGAGTTGGGAGGCATTCAGGAATAGCATGAGGAACACATGTGGCCTGTGAGACCATATTTAAGGTTGGAGAGCAGCTAGCCAAGGAGTGGGAGGTTGAAGGTGGCCTTGGGCAACTCAACCCTTCTGCCATTCCTTGGCTGAGGTTGCAGTGCACTTCCCTCCCAACACATAACACTGGGGTCTCCAATGTGGTGCCTGTGTGCACCAGTGTACCTGCGGACACCTATCTTGGCACCCACCAGGCTCCCTGCCTCTCCTGATTTTTATTTTATTAAGATTTTTTTAAAAAATAATATTAAAAATTACTAAAGAACAAAACAAAATTGGGAGGCTGGCATGCTGCAAAACGAAGGGATGCCCTCCAGCGCCGTCCTTATCTGGGTTCAAAAGAGTGTTTTTGTGCTTTGGAGCTCAGACTCCACCTCTGCCTGATACTTAGGCAAGTTACTTTTCTTATAGTCTCATCTGTTTACCTTCTGGGAATGAGTGTTTTGTGGCCGACCATGTCTACTATGGCAGCCATTTTATGAATAGGCAAGCTCCTCCCGCCACCCGATCAGCCATTTTGTGTGAACACCCATGACACTCTCTCAAAATTGAAAATTGCCCACTGACCCAAAATGGGGGGACCTCTGTTGTGACATGTAATTTTGGGGATACATTCTAGCTAAAGATGCTGAAGTGCTGTACTGTTAAAATGTGCCTCATATGGTGCAATCCTATGCATGTCTACTTAAAAGTAAGTCCCATTGGGTTCAGTGGGACTTACACCCAGGTAAGTGGGTATAGGATTGCAGCCATGGTGCCTTTGTGAAATAGACATTCCCCTCTTCCCTTTTCACATATTTTGAACTGAGGCTGAAAGAGGGAGGCTTAGCTAAGGTCACCTCCAGTCCATCACTGAGGTGAGATTTCAACCAGGCCTTTACGGGTTATAGCTTATGGTCTTAATGAAATATAGTGCCCCACATGTTGAGAACCATTGAGTGTCTGCTGGCCTCACTTGCAATGATTTATAAAAGTGTCTTTTGTAAGAAATGGTATAGAAAACAACTGGAAACAGAGGTGAAAGGCGTCTATCTGCACGTTTGTGCAAAGAAGGATAACTTTATACATTTCATCTTTATCACATTCTTCCCCCTAGAACAGTGATGGCGAACCTATGGCATGCGTGCCACAGCTGGCACGCAGGACCGCTCTGTGGGCACGCGAGCCATAGGTCTCTCTCTCTCTCTCTCTCTCTCTCTCTCTCTCTCTCTCTCTCTCACACACACACACACACACACACACACACACACGTACGTTTAATTGCTGAGTTTAAAAAAAGGTTTAATTCAGGTTTAATTGCAGTGTTGGCACTTTGAAATCAATAAGTTGGTTTTGTGTTGCAGTTTGGGCACTCGGGCTCAAAAAGGTTCGCCATCACTGCCCTAGAAGCTCAGGGACATGTTCATAGGATCTTGTACCTGGAGGGGGGAGGGGAGCCGTTTGGGAGAATTTTCAGTGGGGAAAGTTAAAAAGCCCCTCTCCCTTTTAGTGTCTGTACCAACATCCTCTCTGGAATAGCAGTTCTCAAATGGTGAGGTTAGGACCCACCACCAGGGGATCACAACGTTGCTAGCATTTGGGAGCTATGTCAAGAATACGACGATCCTTGTTGCTGGCATCCTGTTAATTAATTTGAGGTCCCTGCGGGATGCTGATAATACAGTAGGGTTATAGAAATTTAAATGCAAGAGAAATAAAAATATGGCTAGTTAACCTGTCCCAGGTGAGTTCACCACAGCTTTGCCAAAGCCCAGGCACCATCCTGCCTGCCGTTAGCTCCTTCTCAAAGGAATCGGCATCTCTCTGCTTTAGGGAGGGCTAGGCTTAGCTCAGTCAACAACAGGATGTTTATTTTTGCTTTTCTTTTTGTGCAGTCTAAGCAGGTTAATCTGGCATAATGCTCATTCAGCTGTGCTTCCAGCTAAATAACTCCTGCATGGAGAGGGGTGCGGAGGAACTTGCACGGAGAGACTGGTGGAGATTCATATCAAGGGGATGGTTTTCTGTATTCAGAGTCCCCAGAATCTGTTGCTGGAGCACTCTGTCCCTTTTCACACTCTTTGCTCTTGTGCTAACATTACCTAGTTGTGGGAAAACTACAAAGTAAAACAGGACAACTGCTCAAAACAGGACAACTGCTCACAGGTTGCAAAACTATCATCCTGCATTTTCTAACCTATGAACTAAACTCAGAGTTGACCTTGACTAATTTCATCATTTCTTAAATGCATTCACTTTTGGATATATACCTGGAGCAGCTGTTTCATGTAGCCAGTTTCCCTCCAATCACCAATCATGCAGGTCAGGGTTGAGTTGCTTGTTGCCGTTGTTTTTGGAAATAAAGATAGGTATGAATAATTGTGAGCAGCTGACCCAGAGTTGGCAGAGTCTGCTACAGATTCACTAAAACAAGACTAGGAGAAGGTTACATGAGAATGATACTTTTATGTATCTAAGTTGGATCTGACTCGCACCTCCTTTCTAGAAAACTGCTTTATACCAAATCAGACCATTCATTGCCAGTGTTGTCGACACTGACTGACAGCAGCTCTACAGGGTTTCAGGCAGGAGTCTTTCCCAGCCCTCACTGGAAGTACAAGCATCATATAACCGGGGATAGGAAACCTGTGGCCCTCCAGATATTGTTGGACTCCAATTCCCATCAGCCCCAGCCAACAAGACCTATGGGTGGGGCGATGGGAGTTGTAGTCCAACTGCATTTGGAGGCCTCAGACCGCCTCTGATTACGCAATTTTTTAGAATTTGCTCTTTTTATAATTTTCTTTTTGTAATTTTATCCTGGAAGACAATCTTACTCGGTCACGAGTGATCGTCTACTACTACTCAAGAAGAAAGGAAAGGGCTGTAGCTCAGAGGTAGAGCACACAAGTGGGACCTGTAACAAAATGTTGCAGTGTGAAGTGCTCCTCTTTATTCTCCAGCCAGAAAGCCAAACCTCTTTCAGGATACTTCCATTCCATTCCACGCCACCTTCCCCCTCTCACTGGGCTGTTCTGAGTTTATTTTTGCCCCCTTAGGGTTTTTTTTTCTTATTTCTGCAAACCTTGCATACACAGATGTCATAGCGCTGGAGTTCGATCATACACACACCCCTATTAGTGATGGGTCCATAAGTGACTGTGGAGGCCAATTCTAGATCCACACAGCTGACTGTTGCCTTATTTGGAATAACAAATTGAAACATTGTTGTGCCAAAGCTTTTAATCATGTGGTTGGTATGCTTTAGTTTCCAGCTTTATATTGTAATGTTGGCCCCATAACAATGGGTGCTGCTGTTACCTGAAACTTGTTTGGCTTAATTAATCAACTGGATGCTTAGGAACTTCTAATTTCCATGTAACATTGACTAATGTCTTAGTTCAGGTATGTGTCTTGTCTTTACAAATATGGTCATGTATGGTAGGTGCTTTGGCTTCTTTCTTAATTCCTTTCCTCTCTATGAACATGGGCTTCCCTGGCAAAGGTGGCATATGCAGGGCCTTTGGGCTACTTACATCAGAAAGCCTGTTCAGTTTATGCTTGTCTCATGTTCTTGAAAGAGCCACTTGGGAGTTGCTGATGTTGGACAGAAAGAGTTTTTCATGACCTTAATCAGTGTGATCTTCTTATATATACCTGCCTCCAACTCCTAAATGAGTTTGACCTTTGTCATATTTTGGAGTGTATACCTACCAGAATTGTCTCATTGGCTAATAGTTAAAATAGCAATGTTTGCTGGATTCCTAGGTAGCTTTGTGACTTCTTTTTTAAGGTGTGCAAAGACTATGGGCAAGGATTATTAGACAGATACCTAAGGGATAAATGTTATCTACTACGGTGTCTTCAATAGATGTTATTTGGTGGAAGTAAGTCTCTTATTTTTCTTATGTTAAGGCAGACAGCCGCTTTCCCCCATGGCTCATCCACACTATAGCAATAGATGTCTAATAGTGTAGAGGTGGTTTATTTTTAGGGTTTTTTGTTTGTCATCAATACTCTTTTGCACTGTATCTCCCGCACTAGTCCAGTTTTTAGTCCTGTTTTTACCATTTATACTAGCAGTAATTAGCATGGGGATTGGCACAGTCCCTCTGTGGCTTGTGACCGCTTGGTATACTTATTCAGGTTGTGAGAGACTTGAAAAACTTTCCGTCTGCCCCATGCTAGGTCCCTCCAGATGTTTTGAACTACAACTCCCATCAGCCCCAGCCAGCATGGCCAGTGGTCAGGAATGATGGACGTTGTAGGCCAAAACATCTGGAGGGGCCCAGGTTGGGGAAGATTGATTTTGAAGCACATTAATGCTGTAGCTTTATCTTACCACTTCCAATATATCAAATTTCAAAATCTTCTGCTAAGCTTGGCCCAGGCCCTAAGCAAACAGCCAGGGATCTGTTCTCTGTGGAGATTCAGTTGGCCTCTGACATCAGTTTGTGAAACAGATAAAAAGGCAATGGCTAACCAGGCTGACAAGTTGGTGCACACTTGCTACCCAATTAAGGCTGCAATCCTATGGCCATTTACCATGGGCTGGGGGTTTTCGCCGGGCTGCAGGCTTCTGCTGCTTTTCTCTACAAGCAGCGATCAGAGATAAAGAGGGTATTTAAAGCCATCTAAACTTTAAATACCCTGCTCTTAAAATATACTGCATAGAACTAAGCTGTGCTCTGTATGCATGAAAGTTCTTACACTGGGGCTTACTCCTGAGTAGATATGCATAGAATTGAGCTGTGTTTTGTATGCTTGGCAGAAAATCTCCTAATCTTGCTTTGGCCCTGCCCACTCTGTCCTTGGCTCCAGCCACTTCTGGAATGCAGCCCCCAAGCCCTTTCCCAAATTAAAATTTGGTTCCTGGGCTGAAAGAGGTTAATCACCGCTGCTGTAGAGGTATTGGGTATATGCCAGAGCAAATTGAACCACCCTTTTCTTCTTCCCTCCCCACTTTTCTTAATCACCTTTTTTTCCTGAACTTAATTCCCGTCCCTTGAGAGATGACCTACAGTCCTGAAATGTTCATCTTTTAATGTATTTCAGCCCCTGACTTTTTCTTGTTTTCCTTCTACAAATTCAATCTTGATACAAATTGTCCTTGAATAATTAGTGGCACTTTCCTCCTCTGCTTGCACTATCAGTCATTCAAAGCTGAAAACAGTATTGTGTCCTGTGTCCTGCACAAGTAGAGAGTTTATATGCATATCAAGTAGTAGTTTGTATCCCAAAATAATGAGCAAGATAAAATATACAGTTGAAATATATTTCAAAGTGTAAAACCAACCCAAGGTAGGTTGGAAGATAATGTCTCCACATTAATAGCCTTATGTTTCTCTTGCTGCGTTCTTAGGGGTTATTTATACCCTTCCTCTGGGTTGCTTTGTGTGTGTTCACATGTTGCAGGTGCATTCATGCCTTTCTTGGAAGAGCTTTGTGTTGGGTCCTATTGCTATTCCAGATTGAATGCGCCCAATATATGTGATGAAAAGGAGTGATTAGATGGAACAGTGGCTAGCACAGGGAAACCTGTAGTGATGCAATTGTAAACTCAGCAGCAAGATCACAAAGATTGTTTTCACTGTGAGTTTTGCATTGTGCCATTTCATTCTCCTCCTCTACCGGGGAAGAGGAGAGCATGTAGCAGATCCTGTGTAGTGTGTGTGTGTGTGTGTGTGTGTTTAGTCCTTTATGTATGATCTCCTTCAAATTTTCATTGAGTGGTGAAAGGAGAGAGGAGAGAATGTCTGTCTGGAAATTAGCAGGAAATATTATTTTTAATAAATTTTAAAAAGATAAATAATATAAATATTTAAAGACTATGTTCTTATCCCACTACTCTGATTTTTTACAGCCTTGTTTTATTTGTTTTTATTCTGCCCTCATAAAAGAGCATGCACATAAAGAAATATGTACTACTTTAGTGAATCTAGATTGTCCAATCTGAGAATGCAGACTCCTCAGTCAACTTTGCTTTTCCCTCCTTCCCAATTACAGGCTTCTACTAGGACTCCCACATCAAACACTTTTGACCTCCAAATGAAATTTGTCTGTGGCCAATGTTGGAGGAATGGACAGGTGGTGGAACCAGACAAAGATCTCAAATACTGTAGTGCCAAAGCACGCCACTGGTGGGTGCCCTTCTTATCTCCCCTTACCATGATGTGGAATTTCCTCCTACCACATATTTTGTGACATGCTGTCTTATATGGAAAAAGCTGCAGAGCCTTCCCTTTTTAGTGGACTGTTGAAATATCTGTAGCTGTGAACTGAGCTGGCACCAGGCCTACCTACTCTTTTGGAGGAACCTAGGTGAAAAACACGAAGATGTTGGAAGTTAGAAATGATTGACAGGAGTTGGGCCAATTCCTGTTTTTCTGCACAGCTCAACATTTGTTTTAATGCATTGTTTCCCAAATTTTTGAGAATGGGGCAGTGGTTTATTTATGGATTAAAATTGGAGGCACGCTTTAGTCTTACATTTTAAAAGGTTTGGGTTTTTTGTTCGTTTTTTACTTGATCAACTCCCAGAGCAGTGGGCAGGCAATTGCAGGATGGCCTATTTTAATATTGCTTCCCAACATCCCACCCTAATTTTTGCATTCCCAAGGAAGGAACAGTGCTTTCTAGCTGTGGTATAGATTTTGTCTATCCCTACAGGGTGATATCACTGATCATATTGTAGCAGAGAGTGGGGATCAGTACAGCACAGGGCCCCCTGCTCTGAATGGCTATAGAGAGGTAGATGCCTCCAACACTTACTTATGTATGACATTTGTATCCCACCTTTCCTCTGTGGCGCTTAAGGGGGGTGTAGTAAGATAGTCTCCCTTTCATTCAAGCATTGACCAGACCTGCTTAACTAGAGCAAGATCATTGTATCCTGTGCCTATACAATATGCGGTGGACCTGAACATGGTAGCTTAATTTTTCAAGGCCCAGTTCCAGCCCTCTTGTGGCACACTAGTGTGCTTAATACACCATTTTGGGATCACTTCCTTAATGTATGTAGGACAGACCGCTGTCCAAGATACAGGACTAGATGTTCTGCTTGAGTAAGGCTTTTCATACGTACTGCTGCTCTGTACAGTTTACATTGATGATTAGTTCCCTCCCACCCCACCCCAACTTTTATGGCACAGAACTCTCCTTTTTTCCAGTGTGGAATTCTGGATTAACTGCCTGTGGTTTACGCTGGCTCAGCTTGTCTGAGCGTAGAAAGCTAAGCAGGGTCAGGCCTGGTTATTACTTGGATGGGAGACCCTTCCTCTAGTTTCCTGCATTGAGCAGGGGGTTGGACTCGATAGCCTTGTAGGCTCCTTCCAACTCTATGATCTATGAAATCTATGAAACCAGTTGCCATGAAAGCCAGACATTGCTAATCATGATGAATTGACTGTAAATGTTCCCTTGGAATGTTTTCATAGCATGTTTTTTTGCTTGTGCCATCTTATAATGAGTTTCTTCCTTGTCACACAGTTGGACCAAGGAGCGCCGTGTCCTACTAGTGATGTCCAAAGCAAAACGGAAGTGGGTATCTGTCCGATCGCTGCCTTCCATCCGCAACTTCCCTCAGCAATATGATGTAAGTAGTGCAGTCTTATCTTCCATACTTGAAGTCTGCATGCCATGAGGAGGGAATCCAGAACACAGATGCTAAAGAAGGAGGTGCTCCATAGACAAGGTAATAATGACAAACTGGGATTGCCTGAAGGCCAAGATTAGTCAGTGACACAGGACTGAGAGAAGATTTGAGGCCTGTTGAAATCACCCATGCAGATTTGATCTTTGATTAATAATCCTTGTCTCATGAAAGACTGGTTGGCTCTGGAATTGGGAATCGGATGTAGCATTTCACCTTGAATCACCCTCCTTTGATGTAGGCCAGAGGTAGAGCAGTGTGTGTGAAAGAAGCTTGCAATATTTCTGAGCTTGTTTACTGCCAGAAAAGGTTCGGCACCAGTTTCTGGGGCATGAAGAAGAATTGATTTCAAGTAAACTCAAGTACATGTTTTTAAAAAGAGCACTTGATTTAAATAAGTAAAGTAGCAAGAGGAACAATAACAATAAATCCAGTCACAGTTGAACACATGACGACACTTTTTCTATCTCTCCAAGTAACCACTATCTTTGGTAAATAGCAAGAATAATTTATTTATTTATTTATTTATTTATTTAGTACATTTCTAATCTGTCCAATAACTAACGTTGTCTGTCTGAGTGGATTACTTCCAGTTAAAAAACTAAAATGCCATATTAAAACACAATTAAATTATAAAATATGATACAAATATTTAAAAGAATAAAATACAATAGAATGCAAAACAGTAAACAGCACAGGAATCGATAAATCAGCCATAGTAACCTAAAACTAGGTCTCTAAAATGCTTGGGAGAAAATGAAGATCTTTGCCCGGTGTTGAAAATTTAACAACGTAGATGCCAGGCAAACCTCTCTATGGAGTCCACCCCACAATTTGCATGTATTATTCCCACATTTGCATACATACTCCAGATACCCCTTGGGTCAAATGTCTCCTTTTAGGAAACTTTCTTACAAATATGCTCCATGGCCTCTTAAAAAGACAGGACTTCATTCTGCTTTGAGGGGAAATGCTGTTCTTCATACAGAGTTGCTACAAGGAGGTGAAGACTTTCACTGGTGTGTCTTTGTTGATTGCTAAGAGGATGGGGTGTTGTTGTTTTTTTGTTGTTGTTTTGTTGGAAGGATTCATTAAATCTGTTTCTAATCAGAATTTCTGCCTATTTCCTTTGAGCACAAAGCCAATGGCAGGTTCGCGTGTCACGCTAAGCCACAGCCATGGTGGGTTAGTTGTTCTCTGAATAACCCAGGATAGTGCCAACAGATGATCAGCCTTTCCAAGGCTTGTCATGGCTTGTTTCCAACTCACAACTCCCGCCTGCTCCTGGCACGTATCCCAGGGGCCTTTGTGGGAAAATTCCCATCCCTCAATCCTTTGTTCCCTCGCTACATCAGCAGCCTTGTTACTATTGGTCTGCTGAGTGCTCTGGGCATGTCTCGACTTTCTGGCTCCCAGCAGAATGTTTTCCGATCCCTCCCCTGCCCCTTGGCAGATCAATACCTGCCTATACTTGTTTTTCAAATAAAAATGGTAAACCATAATACAGTAATTTGTTTGTTTGTTTGTTGTATTTATGAATCGCCCATCTGGCCGGCAAACCAGCCACTCTGGGCGATGTGCAACATGATAAAATATAAAATACATTTAAAACAGTATAAAATTTTAAAATCTTAACCCATCCCATATTCCTGCCTGAATAGCCATGTTTTTAGTGAACGGCGGAAGCTCAGCAGAGAGGGGGCATGGCGGCGGTCACTAGGGAGAGAGTTCCACAGTATGGGGGCCGCCACAGAAAAGGCCCTCTTCCTCGTCCCCACCAGTCTAGCTGCTCTGGCTGAAGGGACAAGGAGAAGGCCGTCTGTGGCAGATCTTGTTGAGTGGCCTACTTGGTGTTGCTGGAGACGCTCCTTGAGATAAACTGGACCGGAGCCGTATAGGGTTTTAAAGGTCAAAACCAACACCTTGAATTCGGCTCGGCAAGCAACTGGTAGCCAGTGCAGCTCCTTCAGCACTGGAGTGATGTGATCCCACAGGCGGCTGCCTTTAACCAGGCGAGCCGGCGCGTTCTGTACCAGCTGTAGCTTCCGAACCGTCTTCCAGGGTAACCCCACGTAGAGCGCATTACAGTAGTCTAGGCGAGAGGAGACCAAGGCATGAACCACTGATGGGAGCAGATGATTAGGAAGGTAGGGGTGCAGCTGCCGTATCAGATGGAGTTGATACAGCGCCACCCGGCTCACAGCTGACACCTGAGCCTCCATGGACAGCTGGGAGTCTAGAATGACCCCCAAGCTGCAGACCTGGTCCTTCAGGGGTAGATGTACCCCATTCAGCACCAGGTCAATATCCCCTAACCTCCCCTTGTCCCCCACCAGAAGTACCTCGGTCTTGTCAGGGTTCAGCTTCAGCATGTTCTTTCCCATCCAGCCACCCACTGACTCCAGGCACTTGGACAGGGTGTCAACGGCCAACCTCGGTGAGGACTTGAAAGAGAGGTAGAGCTGCGTGTCATCCGCATACTGATGACACCGCACCCCAAACCTCCTGATGATAGCTCCCAGCGGCTTTAGGTAGATGTTAAATAACATTGGGGAGAGGATGGAACCCTGCGGCACTCCACAAGTGAGCAGCCGAGGGTCCGAAGCCTCCTCCCCGAGAACTACCCTCTGGTACCTTCCAGAGAGGAAGGACCGGAACCACTGCAATACAGTGCCTCCCAAGCCCAAGCCCTCCAGGCGGTCCAGGAGGATACCGTGGTCAACGTTATCAAAAGCCGCTGAGAGATCGAGGACTAGAAAGGAGCATTCGCCCCTATCCAAAGCCCTCCTGATATCATCCACCAAGGCGACCAAGGCCGTCTCCGTCCCATGTCCAGGCCTGAAGCCCGACTGGCATGGATCTAAGTAATCGGCTTCATCCAAGTGTGCCTTCAGCTGTGAGCCCCCACCACTCGCTCAATCACCTTGCCCAGAAATGGCAAATTGGAGACTGGACGGAAGTTGTTCAGATCTTGGGGATCCAAGGAGGGCTTCTTCAGAAGCGGTCTTATTGCTGCCTCCTTGTAATCCAAGTAATACCTTGGATTGCAACTAGTAACTTGGTCTGAGTGTTTTGCAAGACAAGCAATTTTTGAAAATAAATTTTGACTTGATAAACAAGCGACGTCTTGCAATACAAGTCGTAGGGATGTAACCGCTCGCCTCGAGCGGGCCGAAATCGGCCCCGCTCACACCTGCCAGAGACTCGCTTTGATATAAGAATGTTTTGGATTACAAGCACGGTTCCGGAACAAATTATGCTTGCAATCCAAGGTATTACTGTATTCCCTTTGGTATTTTTTATTTTTGTCTCTCGCTTCGTTTGTGGATAGTGCGATACTTTCTTTGCCTGCCCAAGGAGCGGATTTCATTCATTGTCCCTTCCTTGCTCCCTCCTCTGCTCTCTGACAGCCGTTGCAGTGGCTATCGCTCCGACTACCCATGTCAAGCGGTTTGAGTTCTGTCTCCCTCTTTACCTGCTTGCCCCACCTCCCTGCCGCCCCACAAAGAAGCTGCTTTCACTCACCCACCCTCTCTGCTCCCACCTCTGCTCTCTGTCAGTTGGAAAAGCGACTGTCCCTGCCGCCCCTGCTTTCCAACAGCCCGAGAAGCAGTTTGAGTCCTGGCTCCATCTTCACCTGCTCCCCCCGCCTTGCTTTCCTTTAGCCAGAGAATCATATTTTGCTCATGCTGCCAACTCCCAGCTGGTCTCCGAGAGCACAACTGGCTATAGGCTTTGCTCATATGGGGAGTGCTACCTAAAGCAATACTGATGGGGTGGGAGGTGTATAAATGAGATATCCTACAATGGGGTGTGATTATATGTGAAAAGTGAGTATTACTAGACTAATAAAGTGAGGGGCTTACACGGGGAATGCTGTCAGACAGATGATTGGGAGAGGGGGAAAGCTTACACAGAGGTATACTTATGGGGAAAGGATACTTTCATGGGGTATCACTACCGCAGCGTCAGTGGGGGTGGGGAGGCGTACCTGCTATATTCTATCTAGTATAACAGTTGCAGGCAGAATAAGTAATTCTGCTGTTGTAAGTCCTTTATAAGTGCTGTGCAGTCCCTATGCACTGTACACACGTGGGTAATTGTCCTGGATCCATTCAGCGATAGCTGTGCGGATATTGCACGCTTCACATCATGTCACTGTTTCGGATGGTGGATTCAGTGGACATGGGGGGGGGGCTGATTTGGGCAATCATCAGTGGCAACGGCGTCGTTCCGCTTGGACAGGTTCGTGCTACCATTTCTGTATTGGATCCACACCCCTCTTGGCTTATAAAAACTGGCAGGGAGGGAACAGCCGGCTAGGCCAGGAAAGTGATTAATGGCTCCTTGCAAGAGGGTGTGGTCTCAGGCCACCTGAAAGAGGCGGCGGTGGGAACACTCCTGGGAGAAGCCCTCCCAATTTTCCTACATTTCAGCAGCATAGTGCAGGGCAGCGGTGGAGAACCTATTTGAGTGCTGGGGCCATTTTACCCAACCGCCTTTCAGAAACCTTGATGTAGGTGTGTGGAGGTAGGGCACAACAAAGACAAAACTAAACTTGGCAGAACTGCAGGCTCCTTCAAGGTCGCTGTGTAGATTATACACAGCTGGCTCACAAGGGATATTTTTTTTAAAAAGGTCTCTGACAAGTGAAACAGAAAAATGGCATTGGAGTGGGGGAGGAGAATGCCAAAGCAGGACAAAGGCTACAGCAGCACAGTCTGCTGCTAGGCAGAATTCAGGAAGTGAGATTGCTCGCGAGGAACAGCACGTTTTTTGGCTGCTCTTGCCAAGCCACTCTGTAGCCCTATTTCAACAACACGCAATGAAATCGTCCTGCAGGGTTCGGAGACACAACAGGATTTGCACGACACAACAACCTACCATGGCAGATCACCTATGGTAGGTTATCGTGTTGTCTGAACTGGGTCAACATCTTCTGTTTGCGTGTGTGAGTGATGAGTAAGAACGAGGGAGAGAGGTTACAGACAGTTGCTCTGGAGATCATGCTTCTATTACAATGAATGATTTTGTGGAAGGGGAACGAGCAGCTGTGATGTAACCTCAGGGTGTGGTTTTCTAAGAACTGAAGAGGCTTTATTGTTGTTACAAGTTACCAGAATGCCGTAGGCATCGCAAGGAAATGGAAAAGGGGCAGCATCATAGCTTCAGAGGAGAAGCTTCTCTTTAATTCCTCTCATAGATTTCATAGATCATAGAGTTGGAAGGAGCCTACAAGGCTATCGAGTCCAACCCCCTGCTCAATGCAGGAAACTAGAGGAGGGGCCTCCCATCCAAGTAACAACCAGGCTTGACCCTGCTTAGCTTTCCACGCTCAGACAAGCTGAGCCAGCATAAGCCACATGCCTGTATATGTTGTTGTTTTTACTTTATGTATTTTCTTTATATTCTTTCTGGCTCTGCAGTATAGCAGGTTCTCACAGAGGTTTGCAATAAAATTAAAATCCATAACAATAAAATTTAAAATATTTAAAGTTTAAAAGCAGCACTTTGAATTCTGCTTGGAAATGGACTATAGTTCAGTGTAGCTGTTTTAAAAGTGGCAAGGTAGATTCCATTCACCCTGTCACGGTCAAGCTGTAGTTTATTATTATATTTTTAATCTGCCCAATAACAAACATTTTCTCTATAATAAATTATTTATTTATTTATTAACATTTATATACTGCCTTACCTGCTAAAAAGCCATCAAGACAGTATAAATAAGCCACTTGGACCTCCAAAGACATGGACAGATCTAACATCATCCCCTGATGGCACATCTAATCCTTTTGGGAGGGTGCAGTCCGGTCCAGATCAGGCTGAACAACATTCCCCAGATCAGATAAATCACCCACTAACAGTACCTCTGTCTTATCTGAAGTGAGCTTCAAGTTTATTGACTCCCATTACAGATTCCAAGCAACTGTTCAGCACCTCCACAGCTTCACCTGAATTAAATGAGAAAGAGAAATAAGGTTGGGTATCATCAGCTATATACATTAATGTCCTTTAAACACTGGCCTCCCATGCTAGTGAGATGTTTGGGGAGATCTAGTTCTTAAATATATCCAAGTAGCTTTGTTAAAAGGTGCAAACATGGCTGCACTGGATAACAAAGCTTGTTGCTAGGGCTGGCCATATTGGATGCCCTGATCAAAATAATTTCCATCTTTCTCCTCCTCCAGAATCATATATATGGTGGTTGCTTTGTTTGGGGTGACCTGGCATCCATGCTGATTACTAGGCATGACTTCTGTGGACATACACATGAGGGAGTGAGGGGGTGGCACACAAAAGCAAAACCTGCCCAGTGCTGGCACGTTGTTGCAGGTATGTGCCAATCCACCATAAGGCAAGTGATGACTGGCTTGAAACAGCAACTTCTCCCTGTGCTGTAGGCGCAGCTCTTATGTGGTAGAAATAGGGGTCACTAGTGTGCAAGGCTGGATTCAAGCCATCAGCTTAGTCAAAGCTGGCTTTGCAAAATCTAAGCTACTTATGAAATGGAGGAATCTGGCTGTGATTTGCCTCCATTCCCAAATGGGAGAGGGGATTTGGCCTAGAATTCACTTTTTGAGGGAAGAGAGTCAGGGAACTTCTATCTCAGCTTTGTCATGACTCATCACTCTCTCTTTTTGCTTAATAACATGAATATAGCATGCTGAAGCTGTGTGTGTACACCATTCTCAATTTACTGAGGCAGCTTTCCTTTTTAAAGTAGATCTGAGTGTAGCTCCACATGCTGGTATGCAGCTACAACTCTTGGGAGTTCTTTCCCGGCCCATGTTCTACTTAGGAGTTCTACACAACTTTTCGGCATCAGGCAAAGACCTTTTTATTTTCCCAGGCCTTTTAAACTGCTGCTTGCTTTATTTTTAATGTATACAGCTGCATTTTAAAATCACCTTCTCTGTTTTTAGATGTTCAGTTATTTCTCTCTCTTAAATACTGAATTTTTGTTGCTGCTTTTTAAAAAATAAATACTTTTTAATGTGTTTTTAATTGGTTTTTATCATTGGATGTATTTATTTGTTTTTTGCTTTTATTATGCATGTTGCCCTGAGCGCTTTGACTATAAGGCAACTCAGAAATTGAAATAATAATAACAACACAACACAAGGGCTCTGAGAGAGAGAAGAATTGGGAAAAGGAATAAGTGTGTTTTTCCCCCATGGAATGTGTTCATAGATGAGAGGAGGGAAAGATTGTAATATTCAAAGACCTTGCCTAGATGGCAGGTTTAGTGCTAAACCAGAGATGATGGGAATAATGTACTTGTTGGGGGAGAGGCAGTGTGAGGCCATCATAAGAGCCCTGCTGGATCAGACTACAGGCCTATCTAGCACCGCATCCTGTTTCCTGTAGTGGCCAACCAGATCCCCCTCAGGAGCCTCCAAGCAGGGCTTCAAGACAATAACCCTCTCCCATTGTTGCTCCCCAGCAACTCATATTCCCAAGACTCAGCCTTGCACTCCCAAAGATAAGGAGACTGGAGGGTGAGAAATGCTGTTGGTCAAGGCCTGGTCTCCAGAGGTCAGAGACAGCTCACAGCAAACAGGAAAGAGGATTTGCCACAGCTGTGGGTCATGGGGATTTAAAAGGAGCAGGAGGGAAGTGGAAGGAAGAGGGCATTGGTGAGCAGGAGGAGAGTCTGGCAGCGGCTCTGCCAGAGCCTTCAGGGCAAGGGAGAGAGCTGCCTGTCGACAGAGGCCGCCTAAAGGGCTATAACTTGGACGCAAGGAGAACAGAGAACAGCTAAGGGTCATCACAAGCTGGGAGCTACTAGCCAGGAGAGGTTTTCTTCCCTAACCCTGGGGGACTGACCCTTTAAGTGGCCCTCAGAAGACTAAAGGAAAGGCAAAGGGGAAATGGGTGAAGAATAGACAGCCAGAGAATAGGGACAAGAAATGAGAAGGGGGGAAGGACTGCCTAGTGAAATAACTAGGCTCCCTTGAAGCATACTGCATTTTGATCTTGTATTTGCTTTAACTCTGTTGTTGTACTTTGAACTGCTGCTGCTGCTAGCTTTGTTGTTGTCTTTAATCGGTAGTTTTAAATCTTATATTTATATTTTATTGTATTTTATGTTTTTAACTGTTGTGAACCGCCCAGAGAGCTTCGGCTATTGGGTGGTATAAAAATGTATTAATTAAATAAATAAATAAAATAAAATAAGCATGTAAAGAAAATGAAGTCCTCCTTACTTATTTGAAAAGCATGTGGCGCTGTCGCTTGGGAAGAGAGCCCACGAGGCTGGTCCCCATGACACAGCAACTAACTTAGTGTTATGCACAGCGAGTGCTTTCTTGGACTGTGCCATCCACACTAATCCTGCTAGTCTGACGAACAGCATGAGGAGATTGGCACAGATACCAGATGCATTGATTTGGCACACCTGGCACTCAAAAGCCCCTTCATCTGGAAGCCCCCATAATAACTGCCAGCCTCAAGAGGGTACAGAGTTTTGGAAGAAAGTACAGGAATAATTTCACAGCTGTATTTCCAAAAGCCTTATTGAAGAACTACAGTGGCTCGTAGTGGGTGTGGACACAACCAGCATCTCCCTCACCTCCCCCCTGCCCCCCCCACTCTTCCCCTCTCATCTCAGTGTGTGCGAGACATTTAAACTCCCTCTCCCTACATGCTGAGATCACATTGTGTCCCCCCCCCCACAGCTTCAATCAGCTGGGTGCAGGGAAGCCCACCATTGAATTGAGGTGGACAGCACATGGGGATTACTCTCCCCATGTGCTGTCTTCCCTATTTAAATCTTGCTTCCACCAGACTGCCAAACAGCGGTCTCTCCCCACACACCTCTCCAGCACAATCATGGCAAAACTGGCAAAATTCAGTGGCAGGGGCAGCGGGAGCTTGGGCACCTGCATCCAGCTGCACTGAAGGCCTCTGTGGGCTATGGGTTCCCCACCTGTGTCCTATAGCAGGGGTGGGCAGAAGGTAGATCAAGATCTACTGGTAGATTTCTGGGTGAGTTGCAGTAGATCAGCAAGTAGATTTCTGACTCCCAGTTGTTTAACAAAAGGAGCAACAAAAGTGACTCCCCACTCCACACCTTAAATCAGGGATGGGGAATCTCCGGCCCGTGGACCAAATTTGGCCTGCCAGGCTGGCTTATCCAGCCCATGGAGCCTCAAACAAGGCCCCTCCTTGAAACCATGCCCCCTGAGAAGGAAGAGCGGGTGGGGGGTGGTGAAGGCGTTACCTTCGCTCCTCCGTTACTTTCACCACACAGGAAAAGGAAAAGGGGAGTGAAACCGGCTCAATCTGCTTCACTTCTCCTTCACTTCCCCATACAGGGAAGGTGAAGAAGGAGCAAAGCTGGCTCAGTCACTTTGTTCCCCGGTCAGCTTCCCCGTGTGGAGAAAGAGGAGCAAAGCCTACACCTCAATGGGCTTCACTTTGCCCATGCTTTCTCTAGCCAAGGATAGCCTGGGTTGGGAACCCGATGACAGCATGGGGTGGGGCCCCAATGACAGCATGGGGTGGGGCCCCGCCCACTAATGTCATCCAGCCTGAGGTGAGGCCTGGGGTGGTTGGGTAAAATGGCCCCAGCACTCAAATAGGGTCTCCACCCCTGCTCTACACTATGCTGCTGAAATATAGGACATTTGGGGGTGATCAGGAATGGATTTTTGTGTGGAAGGACTGTGAGCTCCATTCAGTTCTGGTACTCTGGGTTCAGAATTCTTTAATTCTAGGTGTGCACCAGGCTCTGGTTGGTGGAACTTCAGGTTCCAGTAAAAAAAACAAGGTCCTACAAGCTTAAAGGCGGATCCCAGTTAGAAGCATAGTCAATGTATAAGACCTGTCTGTGCCATCTTTGTTTGGCTAGGCACCTTTGCTGGCTGCTTCACATCCTTTTTGTTCTTATTTCTCACGAGAAAGGAGGCATGTTTGAGGACCTTGTTTTACTGTCTTTCCTCAGCTATGTATTCATGCCCAAAATGGCAGGAAGTGCCAGTATGTCGGAAACTGCTCCTTCGCCCACAGTCCCGAAGAGAGAGAGATGTGGACCTTCATGAAAGAAAATAAGAGTGAGTGGAGCATGCATGTGGGAGCTGGGAAGCTCTTCTCTTCTGGTTGCTTTCTTTCTTTACCATTTTCAGGGATCTTAACAGTGAGAATAACAGATTCACTGTGGCCCAGTGCCAATGTAATGCTGGCTTCCTGCAAAGCACCGTTTGCAAACTAAGGACCAGACTTGTGAAGCCCACTCCCCTCTCTGGAGCAATTCTCCCTCCCTTCCCCGTGTTAACGGTGGTTTTGCATTACATGAGCCCCAATGCCTACCATAATTCTCTGAAGCTGAGAATTAAAACTATGGCTTGGAATGGGTTTGCAAACCTTGGTTCCGTGAAACCATGTTAATGCCAAGAAGGGAGGGAGGAGATGATTCCAGAGGAGGGAGGGGGCACACATGCAGGCGCATTCACAAGGCTGGCTCTCAATCTGCAAATCATGGTTTCCAGGAGCCAGCCTTAAATTTGAACCAGGCCAATGTGGGCTGGAATTGGGTTGCCCAAATGTCTCACGAATATGTATCTGTCCACTTTCCTGCCAGCTGAACCACTACCTTGCACCCCACACTATTCTAGACTTGGATCTTAATGCATTTCTTACCTGATTTTCCATTTTCTGATCCAGCTCTGCCTGTCCTAGGCATGAAATGCAGGACTACTATTGCATCCTGATGTTTGCCACTGATCTGTCGGATCTCCTTCATAACCAGTACATTATGACATTATGCTGTCATAAGAATATAAGATGTTTTTTGGGTGTGCTCCATTTTAAAATCCAGTATGTAGTGCAGTTCTAGCAGAGTTGTTTTTGGAAATTCAGATAGCCATTCTACCTAGAGCCAAAAGGAAGTAGATGGGATAGATAGTGGGATAGATTTTGGTCAATGGCATCTAGTTTAGAGGAGACTGCATTCCTTTTACTTCTTCATTTCATGGAAGAAGTCAGTTTGGCATGTGCTCTATGTTAGCCTTGCTTTTCCTCTGCTTTTTTAAAAGTACGCTGTGTGTGAAAAAGCATATTTCTCTCATTCAAGCTTCTGAGCTATCCTCTGGCATTTGGGGGGCTGGTGCACACATTTGCAAATGGACCACAAGCCTAATCAAGTCCAGGGGTGGGTTCTCCTTAAAAGAATAAGTGCTTCTGCAAGTCCTTTCCACTGGGGTGGGGCTCTAGTTTAACGGTGGAGCACCTGCTTTATATGCAAAAGCTCCCGACTTCAATCCCTGGCATCTCCAGCTAAGGCTGGGGGAAAAAACCTTATCTGAAACCTTGGATTGCTGCTACCAGTCACTGTAGACAACACTGAGCTAGATGGACAAATGCTCTGACTTGGTATAAGGCAGGTTGCTGTATTTCTATGTAAAGCTTTCCTCTTTAGAGAGATGGTGTCTTGGCTAATTGAGTTCATATTTCCTTGTAGTTTTGGATATGCAGCAGACTTATGACATGTGGCTGAAAAAGCACAATCCTGGGAAACCTGGCGAGGGGACACCGCTAACAGCACGGGAAGGGGAGAAGCAGATCCAGATGCCCACTGACTATGCTGACATGGTAAGATCTCTCTCCTGATCTTTCTCTTACTGTGTTTTTGTTTTTAGTTGTGCTTAGAGGTTTCTCAAGAAAGCGGTCCACTAAATAAAACAGGTGTGGGCAGCCCACAGACCTCAGAGGTCTTCAGGTTCAAACCTCCCCATCTGTACTAGCTGAGATGGGCTAGACAAAGAGTGTGTGGGTATGTGTGTCTCAGACTGGGGCAGAGAGGAGGCTGGGCCAACGCTGTGATCACAGCCAGCATGCAGCCTCTGAGGCCCACCACCCATTGCCACCTGCGGTCCTCGGGGGCAAAAAGCGTGTCCATCCCTGAAATAAGAGGTTGGGGGCGGATTCCATAAATTACATGTATTTTGCTAGGAAGCCCTGAAGTGCTGGGAAGCTACAATCAGTGTATGAGAAGTGAAATACAAACAGGATTATTTTAAATGCCGATTAAATTTGATTGCCTAAATGCAATTGGTTTCTTTGTAGGAAAAGCAGCAATATATGAAGCAGTCCTGAGAATGTACAATGCTGCAAGATTAACTTTGTTAATCAGAGAGGAATCCTGTGGATAAATTTAAATTACCATATTTTCCCCTAAGTATAGTGATACTTTCTTCAGTTGCTTCATGGGAAGGTCCACATGAAGCTGGGTCCTTCTACATTTCTTTGTTGTTGTTCTGCACAAGTTGAGCTGAGCAAGCTTTTTTTAAAAAAATAGGCTTGCTACTGGAAAATCTTCCATCAACTCAGATGCAAGTCACACCATGAAATGAGAAAAATGATAGTTATTCATTAGTGATACAGCAAAGATAACCCAACAAGCTTTTCTCAATCAAGTATGCTCTACTGAAGAGTCAGATGCAAACACTTTTTAAAAAGTGTGCCTCTTTTATGGGTTTAGCCTTATCTCAGGAGCATGTCCCTAAAATACGGGTTTAGCCTTCTCTCTGAAGCCTGTCCCTGTAATTAGGAATTGGTTAGTGGTGTTTAGGAAAGAGTATTAAACCAATAGGAGAATGATGGATTTAAGTTGGGGTGGGGAGACTTCAGGCTTCCAGGATCTACTTTGTCTTTTACTAGAACCTAAAGGTCCTTTGAGATAGTGGATAGGGAGAACCTTTGAAAAATGTATAGGGAGAATTTTTTCTCCCTCACCCATAATATTAGAATCCAGGGCCATCCCGTAAAGCTGAATGGTGGAAAATTCAGGAGAGGTAAAAGGAAGTACTTCTTCACATAGTGTATAGTTAAACTGTGGAATTCACTACCACAGGATGTGGTGACGGCCACCATCTTGGATGGCTTTCAAAGGAGATTAGACAAATTCATAGAGGATAAGTCTAGCAATGGCTACAAGTTATGATGGCTATATATTACCTCCAGTATCAGAGGCAGTATGCCTCTGTATACCAGTTGCTCAGGAACATGAGAGGGAGAGTCACTGTGTGAACACAATGCTGGGCTAGATAGGCCTCTGATTTGATTTAGCATGGCTTTTATTATAGTTTATGTTCTTAAACTCTGCCAACTAGAGTTAAATGCAAAATAGTGGCTCAGGGCAGACATACATCTTGTACAATTAAGGAACAGGGTGCTTCTGAGCACATGGTTCAGACCAAGAATTTGTTTTTAGTATCAGGACTGAGTTTGCATTGCTTTCACACACAAATCCAGTCCTGGTTCCTCCACTACCCCACCCCTCCCAAGCTTTTTTCATTACAGTAGCCTAATTTAAAAGAGGGATTTTGTTGTTGCTGTTAAACAATTGGAAGTCAGAAACCACTTGAAGGTTTTCTGCAAATCACCCAGGGATCAACCAGTAGATCTTGATCTATGTTCTGCTCACTCCTGATTAAAGTCATGAATGTGTAGGTTTTGTTAGACACTAAGGAGGAAAAAGCTCTTAAGAGCAGTTGGTCAATGGAGCCTAATGAAGTTGTAGAATTACAGGCAGTCCCCAGGTTACAAACAAGCTCCGTTCTAAAGAGTGTCTTTAAGTCACATTTGTACATACGTCGGAACAGTATAGCGTAGTATACGGCATTTACGTAAATTGCGTAAATTATGTATTCTACGTTATACTCTACGTAAACAATGTAGAGCCGGGGAACCCGGAAGTCCGTTCATAAGAACGAGTTGTCCGTAAGTCGGACGTTCTTAACCCGGGGACTGCCTGTATATTCTCCTGTTCTCTGTTGGTTAGATGGGTTACCACTGCTGGCTTTGTGGAAAGAACAGCAACAGCAAGAAGCAATGGCAGCAGCACATCCAGTCAGAGAAGCATAAAGAAAAAGTCTTCACATCTGATAATGACTCCAGCTGCTGGAACTACCGTTTCCCAATGGGGGAGTTCCGGCTGTGTGAAAGGTACAGTGCACAAAGATCCCGCTTTCCCAGGTGGCAGTTGCATGTGAGGAGGAAGAACGTATTGCAATCTGCCCAGAGAACATTGGTTATTGGACAGATCCCTGGTTGTAGTCCCCGCAGAGAACGTTGGTTATTGGGTGGATTAGAAATGTACCAAATAAATAAATAATATACATACATACATACATGCTGGTCAGCCTTATTGGATTTATTTTCCACTTCACTGCTGGAACTATTGTCTAGAAAATGCCCTTAGATGGAAGTACATGATGAAATCACCCTACATGAAACAGTTACTTCATTGTCTTGCCCCTTTTGTAACTGTAGTTCTGTTAAAATAACAATCCAGGTTGCTTTTGAAAGTCATTGACCTAGTTCGCATGACACGACAACCCATCATGGGTAACTAGTCACGGTGGGTTGCCGTGTCGTGTGAACCCAGACTGCTTACTGTAGGGTGGCTTGTTTTTTCCCCACAAGCCACCCTGAGAACCCATGGGCTGTTTTAACAGTTGTTCAACCCACGATGGGTTGTCGTGTTGTCTGAACCTGGGCAACCGATTCCACTATTGATTGTGGGAAGCGGCGAGCGAGGCACTCGGCAAGAGCGGCAAACCCTTGCCAAGCTTGCCCGGGCCACCACCAGTGACAGCTGCCCCACAAGTGCCCAAGCGGCACTTTAAGGGAACCGTTACTGGCTCAATGCTCCCTGCCGTAACTGCGAGCCCTTTTTTGCTTCCTGCAGCTTTTTTCCCCTTTACCTTTACCTTTAAAGTGCCCAAACCGCACATTGGAGGGGCTGTCACTGGTTGGCCACCTTAAAAAAAAAAAAAAGAAATGGTGCCCCAAATGTGCGCAATTTTTTTGTATTTTTTAAATTATTTTTTTGGCTCAGACTTGCACAACTGTGGAAGGTGGGCAGTTCCGCGGTTCCAAAAATGGGAAGCCTCGCCTGGGCAATGTCCTGGAGGGTACCTGCTGTCAAAGTGCAGCAGGTACCAACCCTGGACATTGATCCAAAGAGGCTCGAAATAGGTTCTGGTTTTTTTAGTTTGCTCTGACGTAACAGCTGTCAAAGGGCGAACTGTCAAGTCAAAGCAAAGGTGCGTGTAACCTTTGCTCGTGAAAGGGGATAGGCGACATTTCCCCCCAACTTTGCAGCAAGATCCTCTGAGTGTCCCCTCCATATGTATACTTCCCTGTCCAAACTACCATGTCTAGCCATGCCTACATCCCTGTTTCCAAAGAAACCCTTACCTTTCACAGCTGTCAAAAGCAAGTGTTAGCGAAAGGGGAGGGGTGTACTTTTCCACTTTCCTGAGCACCTGGAGTCTCAGGAATGGGTGGGAAAGTTGGGGGCACTGGGACCTGTGGGGAGGACACTCAAAACCCTGAGGATCTCGCTGTGAAGGGGGGGAAATGTCGCCTACCCCCCTTTCGCAAGCAAAGATCACTTACGGCTTTGCTTTGACTTGACACTCGCCTTTGACAGCTGTCGGGAAAGCAAAGTGAAGAAAACCATATTTGGAGCCTCTCTGGGTCAGTGTCCAGGGTTGGTACCTGCTGCACTTTGACAGCAGGTACACCCACCCCACCCCACCCCGGACATTGCCCAGGTGAGGCTTCCCATTTTTGGACCTGCGGAAGGCTGTTCTCACACAATTTAAATGTGTATAAGACCACCTCCATTCCATGTATTATTATACATTGCTAACTTGGGCATTCATCTTGCCCAGCAGCATCTTTCTCTCTCTTCTGCGCTTTGGGGTTTCTTTTGTCTTTGGTTTTGCTTTGATTTTGCCTGAAGAAGAATTCTGTGAAACTTGAAAGCTAGATCACTATTTGTGACTTTTTAATTGGTCCTAATAAAAGGTATTATATTATCATTAGTGTTTCAGATGTATTTTCATGTTTCTCATTTAATGCTGGTTGTCGCATTAATAGGAAGTTGTGTCTCAAACAACTGTGTGCTAGTAAATGGTCTGGGTTTTTTACTGAAAATCTGCCCCTCCTTGGCCTGGGCTCTATATTTAGTGGGAAATCCCTTAGTAGTTCGAGGTTAGCTTTCTGAATTCAGATAGAAATTCAGGAAGGAAATAGAGAGAGTTAAAAATCCTACAGTATCTTAAGCCATGTGTTGTCCTCCTGCAGATTCCAGAAGACAAAATCCTGCCCCGAAGGGGAAAAATGTCGCTTTGCTCATGGCCAGGATGAGTTGACGGAGTGGCTGGATCGGAGGGAAGTAATGAAGCAAAAACTGGCCAAAGCCCGCAAGGATATGCTGCTGTGCCCCAGAGATGATGACTTTGGCAAATACAGCTTCCTATTACGGGATAGCATATAATTATTGGGGGTAGGGAACACATGCAGATTTTTATAACTGGAGATGGGAGCGGGAGGAGCTGCACAGTGACAAAGAGACATAATTGTGCCACGAACCTGTCTTTGATTGTAAGATAATCGAGATGATTTACTCATGTTAAATGGAATCGAATCATCTATAGCCAGTATGATGCTCTTAGAGTTTTGTTTTCTATCTTTTTTCCCTTTCTAAAAACATTATGTTTTAATTTACCACCACCAGCTTCTTTTTCTCCTTTCAAGAAGATACTGTTTGCAGTGTTTGGTACATAAGAGAGAGGGCGCTTCTCATTTTGATTCTGTGATTCCTGAATTCTTACTTTGAGCACCCTGGTTTGTTGAGATATTGCAATGTCACGGAAACAAATGAAGAAAAAACGTGGAGAAATGACAAGCATATGGGCTTTTGTTCAGTGTAGGTGCCTGTATAGTGCTGTGTAGTTCTTCTCCACAGACACCACCATCTCCACACACACACAAAGTAATTTAAAATACAAATAAGAAGATATCCCCCCCTTCAATCTGGTTTTAAAGTTTTCATATGACTCCAGTAATCGCTGTAGGTAATAGTCTAAGAAGTTTCTTTCTTTCTCCTTGTAACCTAGATTAACTCTTATGTCCTCCTTTGGTCCCTAAGAATCCTTATCAGATGAGGGAAGGCAGTAGATTCCTAACCCTGCCATATGCAGCTAAAAAAACTATCAGTATGTTGTCTTTGGAGGCAATTGACTGTTTTTCATATTATATGTTATCCCAAAAGCAAACTGAGAACAGATTATTGAACTGGGGCTGATATGTACATATGTTAAACATAACCCTGAAGATTCTTCTTCCTAATGTTGTAGCAGTCGCACAAGTCAACTTTTGGTTCTCCATAAAGACCCTTAAAACTAATTATGTTTTGGCCATTATGTTCTGAAGCTTGGCATGCACTTAGACAATTTAAGTATTTGGGGGAGAGCCTATTCAGTCATTATAGAAAGGGTGTCCGTTCCAATTTAGTGGTTCCATCTGTATTGGATACAGTTTTTTGTCTGCAAAAGCCAGAAGGCCAAAAACCACTGATGGACAGAAATAATTTAAAGGGATTTTAAACTATCATCCAGTAATTCAGGTTAAAAAGTTTCCATTTAGGAAACAGCATTTTATAAATCTGACTATACCAGGTAGAGCAAGGTTTGAAACCTTCCTTTGCCACATAGTAATTTGGCGCCAGTTAGGGAGCAAAAAGTTAAAATATTTCCAAAAGAGAAATTAGTTTTGAAAAATCATCTGATTTAACTGAGACTGGAAAGAAGGAGAACAAAATCTCCTTTGCTTCTAAATATATAGTTTATAAAACAAATAGAATTTAATATCTAAAAATAGCCTTCAGCAGCAAGAACATATGAAATCAACTGTCCATCCCCTCTTTCAAATAGAGGACTTAGGAGACAATAAAATCTTTTATATATTAATAGTATTTAATATACCTCTGAAGTGAACTTCCAGGGGCTATAATCCGAAGCATATTTACTAGGAATTGGGTTCTGTTGAACTCAGTGGGACTTACTTCTGGGTAAACATGTTAAGGATTGGACTGCAAAGTCGGGGGGGGGGGAATTGAGAGGATGGGAACATTTCACAGAATTATCATTCTGTGAAATATGGGCTGAAGAAGAAAAAACGTGCTCTAATGTTCTGACACTTGGTGTGATGTGAGTGATAGCCATGACTAGTGTGGGTAAGGGAATAGATGGTTCATACTGACCCGGTTCACATGTAACAATAACCCAGAGTACGGTTGAGTATGGGTTGTTGTTGAATCGTGGGTTGTCGTTACGTGTCAACCCTGCACTATGGTTAACCACAAACAACCCAGAGTTCACAATCCAAGAACAAGCCATGGGTTTTCTTCCTGCGTTGTCTGCGATTAACAACCCATAGTTAAACCATAGTGCAGGGTTCGCCAGGGATGTTGAAGAGTCCTTGGTTTCGAGTCACAAGTCGAGTCACGAGTCTTTGGACTCGAGTCCGAATCCTTGGTCCAAAATGGTGAGTCACGAGTCACTCCCAAAGCTGACTCCACGAGTCCCTATTAAAATCAATGGGGGTTTTCCCCAACAAAATAAGGCTATTTCAGATGTGTGGCTTAAATAAATTCTAGGCACAAGTGTGCCTTTTTATTTCAAAACTCTGCAACTGATTTTGGCAAGAACAGACCAGGCAGACAAACCCAAAATAACCAGACAGGCAGAGGAGGCAGGGAACCCCAAAACAGGCAGGCAGAGGCCTTTGTCTTGGACAATTCAAACTGTGGAACTGGTTAAGAAGAGACCAGGCAGGCAGAGGCGGCTGGGAACCCCAAACAGGCAGGCAGAGGCAGCCAAACCCAAAGTGTCTGAAAGGTTGCATTTTAGGGAAATGATTTTAAAAAATAAACTTGCTGTACTTCCTAAAACCTATCCATGTTGCATTTGAGGAACACGATTTTGGAACACAAGTCCTTGGTCTCGAGTCTCGAGTCCCATTAAAAATATGGGGACTCGAGTCAGAGGGGGGACTCAGTCCGACTCACGAGTCGAGTCCTGGAGTCCGAGTCCCCCCATCCCTGGGGTTCGCACCTAGCAACAACCTCAAGATTCAGTGACAACCCACACACAACCTATACTCTGGGTTGTCATTACATGCGAACCAAGCCAATGTGTGGGGTTTGTTTTTGTGAACTGAAATGCTCAGCATTTGCGATTGGCTAGGTTGGTGCAATTCTCTTTGGGGTCTAGGAGGGAATGCATGTGTAGTGCAAATGGATATACAATGTTGCAATTCTTGCTTTATATTTTGCAAGGTGGCTGTTGGCACTGTGTGATCTGAACGGGAAGGTTTCATGCTGAGATTTAGCTATCCAGGATATGCAGTCTTGGTTACACTATATATTTTCCTATCTTGTCCAACTAAGAATTTCGTTTCTTATTTATTTCATGAAATAACATGAAATCAAGATAAAATAGGCCTTCTCTACTCATAGGGCCTAAAATAATTTTGGTAAAGGGGAATGTGGTTAGTAAGGGAATATAATGTCAGTAGCTTAGGGTCAGTAGCTCTCTGAGAGCTCCTTTTTCTGCTTCATCCTGTTCCTCTTAACTGATGATCAGATGCCCCAATGGTTGTCTCATTTTCATCGGATGTCTGGCCTTTGCACTTAGTAACCTATTTTTACCTCTCATAAAATCAGCTTAAAGTGATCTGCTCCCTGCGTAAAAACAACAGCTTTAGGGTTATTTTTGTAATACAAAAAACACCTCTCTGAAGAGCAGCTGTAGGTGCTTTTCACCATCTTCTGAAGGTATGGCAGAAATAATATTTTTGTGTGCTGAGTGCCTGTGAACAGTAGTCATGTACCCTGACCACTACCTTTCAGTGGAATCCATCTTTACTTTGCTTGAAAGCTATGTTTTGAAACAAGCAGTCACCATATAGTCCCCTATTGATTTGATTGTTCAGAAATTTGAAATGAAACCTTTCAGATCATGTTATTGTTATACTTTCCATTGTCCTAGCTGCTGTTGTTTTTTTTTAAATTGAAGGGAGTGGGGTTTTGTCTCCTGTCCTGCCAGTTAAATAGTCTTAATTAATGTGACACTGGAGTAAGCAAAGCTGCAGGACTCTCAACTGCAATTAAATGAGCCAAATCACTGCCCGCCCCCCCTTCCCATGCACAGACATTTTGAGTAGTTGCCTGCTTGACCATTATGCTCTCAGCCCATTGGTCTTATTTCTCAAAATACCAATAAGAATGAATGAACAGCTTTTGGGGTCACGGTGTGAAGTATTCCTAACAGGTAGAGAAAGACACAAGTAAGAAATGGATGCTTAACATTCTTAAACTATCTAGAAATGTAACTATAAGTGTATGCTCTGCCATGACTTAAGATATGTGAATTTATTTAGATTAGGGGCAGGTTAGTGTTTCCTTTCCTCTTTAATTCAAAAATAAATAAACTGCTTTGCACCCTTTTTCACCTGGTCAAGACTACTTTGATGGGGGAGAAAAGGGCTTGTGGTTTATGGAAGCAGAGCAGAGGGATAGGGAGCACATATTCCTGGGTATTGCAGTGAAAATCAACTTTTGTTTTTTTCCTGATATGATAACCTGATACGTGGTGTTGCAGTATTTTGTCACCAGACTTGTTCTAGTGTGTATATATGTAACCCTTCCATAAAACATATATACACAGGTATTAAATATATCACTCTATATAATATTATATATGTATGCGGTATCGAAGGAATCTTTTTATTGAGGGTTAAGGTAAAGGACTCTCGCTGGGGAATGGAGCATCTCATTGAAATAAAGCTGAAGCTGGGAGGGGAGGAACATTTCTATTGGATTTTTTTAAAATCACTGTGTTTGGGAGTAGATTATTATCCTGATCAGTGATGAACTTCCCCTTTTGTAAAGGCCTTTAAATCCAATCCATAGAGGTAAATGTTCAGCTAATGGTGCTAAAGAAAACCTTTTGTTTGCTTTATTGAGAAAATAGACATTGTCAAGAGCAGGAGGCTCTACTTTGTCTTCCTGTTTCTTTTTCCCTTTGACTTTTTACAGTATATGGGGTTATTTGTTTGTGCTGTAACATCCCACTACATCCATAGCACTAGCAACTTTGCAATAATTAAGGAGTAAGCCCAGTACTCCAGGACAACTGAGTGAAAGAAACCAGCGTTTGGTTGGCTACAATAAATTTGCTGGCAAGGGGAAGATATTAAGAAAGTAGACACATCTGAGAACGGTAATGAAATTAGGTCATTGGCTGTGTGTATTAATAAATATAAACTGTGTTCCAAAAATCATGGCAATGTCCTTTTCTTTACTTAAAAGAAAATAATTGCTTTAATCACCATATAAGATGCTTTTAAAAAGCAGGTAGGGCTCCTTTCCCAGACCCTCACAAGGGAAGGATATGTTTGAATGGAATGCTGGTTAACTAGGCCTTCAAGCTAGGCGATCCCTAAGAAATGTAGTGACAGAGGAAAGCCACTGAAGGGGGATGCTCTGTTTCTAAGCTGAACTTGTAATAAGTTGGAGAGTCCTTCAAAATGTCTTTGTATTAATATATTTTAAGAATACCACGCTTTACTATTACAAAGAAATTAATAATACCTTTCACAAGGTCTAGTAACCAAGATAATAATGTAGATGTTCTAACAACATTATTGTTCTTAACAAGACAGATTTGCTTCTTTTAGCCTTTGTAATAGAAAATAAAAGTGTGCACTTTAAACCCTCTCCATGTGCTTTGTGTGTCTATGTGTCTTTAGGTAAAAGTTTTAAGATGGCTCTTCCATCTCTCATACACATCTTTGACAGGGAAGTATGGTTGGTATGAAATCTGAACAAAGGGGATCCATCTGTGGCATGAAAGTAGATGGAACTTCTTCTTTGACCTACCTCTAGTTTAAATGTTTTGTCGTTTCTTCCTGTCCTCAGAGTCAGATGCTGGACTGATGTCTGGGCACTGTAGTGGGCTGGATGAGAGCCAACAAACTGAAACTGAAACCTGTCAAGACAAGGTTCTTTGGATTGGTAATTCCCAAGTCCAGGAATTGGGAAGCGACCTGCTCTGGATGGGGTTGCACGCCCTTTGAAGGAGCAAGCCCATAGCTTGGGAGTTCTAGATTCATCTTTGTTAATGGAATCTCAGGTAGCCTCGGTGGCTCTGAGTGTTCTTGCCCAGCTTTGGTTGGCCCACAAGCTATGATTGTTCCTGGACAGGAATAACTGGGCCACAGTAATTCATGCACTGGTAACTTCCTGTTTAGATTACTGCAATGCTCTCTGCGTGGGGCTGCTGACCTGGATGACATGGAAGCTACAGCTAGTGCGGAATGCAGCAGCTAGATTTGTTACTACAGATAATCTGGGCGTTAGATTTCCTCAAAAGAGAGAGACTAACCCCACACTCACAAAAGGTTTTGGATCTTTGGCTGGGGTATGCGCTTTGCCCTTTAACACTAAACACAGATGCTCACATATTAACATCAGAAACAAAAGAGTTGTTTATTAAAGATGAAATATAGAGCAGGTACAACATCTTACTTTTGGTGATACAGTAAACCCAGTGGTTTCAGGCGGCAAAATACCCTTACACTATTGTTCAAACATACTCTATATTCTTGGAGAGGAAATAGTCCCTGTTTGCCCTAACAGGATACAGATATAAATGGGGTGGAAGAAAGGCTTCCGTCTAGAGGGATAGTTAAAAGAAGTTCTAATCACTACCTTGTCGGTTGGTGGTTCCCTGCAGTGCATTCCCCAATGGTAGTCCCGGCGTGGAGGCAGGAGGCGATCAAGAGGTCTGCATTTCAAGCATGCTTGGAGGACTTAGGATGGCTCTTTCCTGACACACCTTCCCATTACTCAAACCTCAGTTCTTATATCTTTCCCTGAGTCCCTGGCCGTTTTAAGCCCTGTTGCTCTGGTTTCTACGCCAAAACCGCAGCAACAGGGTTCAGCCGTGTCGTCGCAGGGCCCGTCGCATCACAGCCAGAAATGACACGACGGATCCCGCACGGGCGGCGCAGGCACAGACCGAGCGGCCAGAGAGCCCCTCTGCGCTGCGGAGAGCCAGAGATAAAACGCCCCCCCCCCCGTACGAAATCCACCACTAATTCTAAGATTATTTTCAGGAAAGTCTCCTGTGCCTTTAGGCCGTGTGTGTTAATTTGACCATTGCAAGACTCTTGGGCCACTGCCTATTCATTCATCAGGCTCTCCATTCAAACTATCATTTGCATCTTGTGTGCCAGTCGGGCGGCTGGGGCTGTTCATTCCCGCTGAACCCAAGCTTACCCATGTTCTTGTTGGGGCCTGCTGTGGCCTTCCCTGTGAGCCATAGTCACAACCAGACAATTATAACTGTATCCACTCATAACAGATTGCTGTCAGGAACAGCTTACAGAAACCTTATAACACCAATGTTACAGGAACTGTAATGGCCCACTCCTCTTCGTCCCGCTGTTGGGAACTAGATTATGTGAAGATCTATACATAAGATCTTCCTGTGTGCAACAGATGGCCTTCTCTGCTGTGACGTCCTGATTATAGAATACCCTCCCCTTGGAGGGCCTGGCTGGCATTGACTTCGTTTTGGCATCAGGTGAAGACCTGGTATTACCTAAACCTTTGGGTCTTATTGCCTGTAGCTCAGTTTGGTTTGGTTGCTTGGCTTGTTAATGCTGATTTTATATTGTGGTTTCATGTTGAATTGTTATGTTATTTTATCCGCCCTCAGATCTATTAATACAGGGTGGGTTAGAAATAATTTTATTAAAACATTTCTAACATTTCTAAATAAATAAATGTATGGCACTTGGAAAGACACAGAAGTTTTTATTTCAACAGTGTTTTGTTGGAGGCGGGACGCGGGAAAGTGAAAAAGTCCAGTGGAAATTCTCCTGGAACTGTTATCTCTGGCAGCATGGAGTAAAATTGTGGGGGGGGGGGCATGTAAATTATTGAACTTGTCACACAAGTGAGGGAAGGTGCAGGGCAGGTCCCCATCCAAAGCAACTCAGTCAGGACAGCTGCACCTGCCCCGCATCCTTCCCAATCGGGGAAGGTGAAGGTGAAGCCAGGTCTCCAACAGAAGCACTGGCAGGAGGAACTCCAGCAGGAGACTGAATGGTGTCAGGAGGTGCAGCCACGGCCTCCTGACATCAGAGCACATGACCATGCCCCATGATGTCATCCTAGTTCCCCACCCCGATATAAACTACTGAACTTGCCACACACATTACACACATGTAGATGTTGCCTGTTCTCGGAGGAGGGGCCCATGCAATATTAAGAAGCCTATTATGTACTTTAGAAACACATTGACTGTTTTGCTTACTTGTTATAATGATGTTAACACATGACCCATGAATGAATAGGGCTTGAGTTAACGGTGGCTAGTTTAGCTTGCAATGCTCTTGAGTCCGTTGTCAGGCTGTGGCTGTATTGGAAGGACTCCGAACTGTGCAGCTTGGCATACTTAGCTGTGCAATCAGGTTAACTCTTCAGCCTCCTAGATTTGTGTGGGGAAATCATCCCAAAGGGAACTGCTGTAAGAATGACTGAAACAATAATTAATGATTACAATCTTGAGAGTTCCACCCTTAAAGGTGGCCTAGAAATAATTTTAGATAGGTAGATATTGATACAGAGGGAGAATACGATATAAGTATACCACTGTTTCCATGCCTTCCATGTAGCAAAGATCACATTTGTTAGGGTAGCAAGCTAAGTGTGACCTTTAGTGAGAGCTAATAAAGATGTTCAGTGCTAGTTTCAGGTATGGTTATGGAAACCTAAGACTGATTTCATACATTTTTCCTGATACAAGTTTTTCCTGATGTTCAGCCAGAATCTGGCTTCCTGTAACTTCAGCCCATTATTCCATGTCCAGCGCTCTGGGATGGTCAAGAAGAGATCCTGGCCCTCCTCTGTGTGACAACCTTTCAAGTACTTGAAGAGCGCTATCATATCTCCCCTCAGTCTTCTCTTCTGAAGGCTAAACATTCCCAGTTCCTTCACTCTCCTCACAGGGCTTTGTTTCCAGTCTCCTGATTGTCTTTGTTGCCCTCCTCTGAACCCTTCCCAGTTTGTCTGCATCCTTCTTAAAGTGTGGTGCCCAGAACTGGACACAGTACTCAGGTACCAGTACTGAGTAGAGGGGAAGTAGTACTTCATGCGATTTGGAAGCTATACTTGAATTAATGCAGCCCAAAATAGCTTGCCTTTTTTGCAGCCACATCACATTGCTGGCTCATATTCAGCTTGTGATCTACAACAATTCCAAGATCCTTCTCACTTGTAGTATTGCTGAGCCAAGTATCCCCCATCCTGTAATGGTGCATTTGGTTTCTTTTTCCTAGGTGCAGCACTTGGCATTTATCCCTATTAAATTTCATTCTGTTGTTTTCAGCCCAGCGCTCCAGCCTATCAAGATCACTTTGAATTTTGTTTCTGTCTTCCAAGGTATTAGCTATTCCACCCAATTTTGTGTCGTCTGCAAATTTGATAAGCATTTCCTGCACCTCCTCATCCAAGTCATTAATAAAAATGTTGACGAACACTGGGCCCAGGATCAAGCCCTGTGGTACACCGCTTGTTACCTCTCCCCAGTTTGAGAAGGGACCATTGATAAGGACTCTGAGTCCGATTCTGTAGCCAATTGTGGATCCACCTGATAGTTGTTCCATCTAGCCCACTTTTAGCTAGTTTGCTAATCAGGATCATCAGGCACTTTGTCAAAAGCTTTGCTGAAGTCAAGATATACGGTACACTGTAAAGAATTATAAATAGTAACAGTGAAGTTAGAGAGCAAGAGACACACACACAGAGGTACTAGAGCTCTAGTCTGCCTGCCAACCCGGCACCCTAATCTAAGATGGAGTGGGAGGGATCTACACAGTTACTAAATAGTGAGGAAATACATTCTGAATGTGCTTAGAAGCATACAAATGTATTGATTCACACGTTCCTAATCTATGTTTTGAAAATGATTTCCAGGGCTGAATCTTGACTCATATAGTAGAAATAGTAGATTCCTGCCACCCTCTGACGTGCAAGTATGTTGCTTTTTCTGAGACTTTCATTTTTGGTATTTTTTTCTTGTTACACGCTTTACAATTCCTACTATTGCGTCTTATGGCTTATTTCCATGCCTCTCATTCTCAGAGTTTTGTGTGATAAGTTTCACCAATTTTCTGCTTTAAATACTGTGTGATAAGCAGAAAGTTCCTTGAGCTTGGCACATCCTAAGAACTCTGTTCAAGTAATTATTTCATCACAGATGCACAAGTCTCTAGAACAGTGTTTCTCAAATAGTGGGGCGCGCCCCCCTGGGGGGGCGCGAGGCTCCGTAAAGGGGGGCGCGCCTGATTGGCCAAACCAATTGGTAGGCCCGCGTGAGGCAGCGTCATGCGCGCCAGGGCTCAGCCGTGATGCGGCGGACGGGGACGACGGGCCTACCTGCTGCCTCCGGCCGGCCGCGCTGGACCCGCCGCTGCCCGTCGCATCATGTCCTGCACGCCGGATCCGCCGCCCGTCGTCATGCCCTGTGCGCTGGATCCCCGCGCTCTGTTTTTGGCGGGGGGAACCAGGCAACAGGGCTGTTTAAGTCCTGTTGCTGCCCTGGTTCCCCCCCCGCGCCGCCGCCAAAAACAGAGCGCGGGGATCCAGCGCACAGGGCATGACGCGACGGGCTGCGACGGCGGAGCCGGCTTCAGCAGCGCGGAGAACACGCCGCTCAGAAGAGCGACGGACGGCAGCAGCAGCTTGAGCGGCGTGGAGAACGATCCACGCCGCTCAGAAGAGTGAGATCGGGCCGCCGCAGGAACGATCGGAAGAGCCCAGGTAAGGCTCGTATTACATCCCTGCCCGTGCGTTCCCATGGAGCCGCCTCATTCTTGCCCCCCAGCCGCCTCATTCCCTCCTAGCCAGCACCTCCTCCTCCTTTCCCCACATTCTCCCTGGCTTCTTCACAATCCCCCCCTCTTTCCCCCTAAATTACCTTCAGGCTATGTGTACAATGTAGTACTATTTAAAAAAATTGAGTTGATGTTTTTTTTATTTAAAAAATGTATCATTGAAAGCCCTGTTATTGTGTTTTTCTTTTAAGACCCAAAATATGTTAATTAGTTCAAGACAACTGTATGAGTTGTTTTTACTAAACTAAAACCCCCAAGTATTCAGGTTTAATTGCAGTGTTGGCACTTAGAAATAATAAGTTGGTTTTGTGTCTGCCAGTTTGGGCACTCGGTCTCAAAAGGTTTTTTGCCATCACTGCTTTACAGTCGCGGGGGGGGGGGCGACGAAATTTTTCTTCTTCCTAGGGGGGGCATGACAGAAAATAATTGAGAAGCACTGCTCTAGAAGGAAGAGACTTGCCTTCCTCAAAAAAGAAAAAGGGGGGGAAAGGCCTTCACTAGCTCTTTCAGTGAATCTTTCCCCCCTGCTTTCTCTCTCAGATTTGTATCAGCTCGTAAGGGATAGACATGTGCCATGTGCCAACTAAGCAGTGGCAAATCTAGCTGCTACCGTTGGCCTATTCTCTTGAGCTGATGGCTGTCTTCAGCTTTGAAGCAAGCTAATTCAGCTTGGCATGGCGCTGTTTCAGGCAATGTGGCTACTTGCACAGGGCAGGGATCTTATAGGTAAGGCCTCCAGGCTGAAAACAGTTTGTGGGTGGGACTTGCATGAGGGATGCCAAGGAAGAGCTGGGGCTTGTTAACATTGCTTCTGGGTAGCTTGGTTGTGTGTGAAGCGTGACTGGGGGATGGGATAACTGACTTGAACTAGCTGAAACAACCACAGTTTTAAACATGCAACTTTCTACCACTGGACTCAATGCTCAGAGACCACGCATCTGTTTCAAACATAGCACAAGGTTTGCGCCTATCTTGTGATATGGAACTAATTAATATATTGATTAAAGCAAATTTATTAATTAAAGCTAATGAATATATTTACAAACGTAAATACCTAATATTGTGGGTTAAAAAAAAAACTGATGGCAAAAAGGCAAGAAAAAATGGTTTGCCTTAAAATTAATTAATTGGCAGTGTTGAGTGATCCCATTTTATTTATTATTACATTTATATCCCACCTTTTTTCCTCTTCCAAGGAACCCAAGGTGGCTTACATGATTCTCCTGCTCCTCTCCATTTTATCCTCACAACAACCTGTATGAGGTAGGTTAGGCTGAGAGTCAGTGACTGACCCAGAGTCACCCCGTGAGCTTCATGGCCGAGCGGGGACTAGAACCTGGATCTCCCAAGTCCCAGTCCAACACTCTCACCAGCACTATGCCACACTGGCTCTATATGCAATGGTATTGGGAATTAGAGCCATATTTAAGCCAAGAGGGACTCAAGAGCTGTAGAGCAACACAGAACTGCAGCAGGTGGACCAGATTTAAATTAATTGTCCATTTAATTGGTTATTTTATAATAGAAACATGGAAGACTCAGGCAAGTCACTCCCTTTTCTAAAAATGTGGCATGAGAATGAATGATACACAATTTAGCTCAGAGGAAGCAATATGTACCGGGAAGATCTTTTGTCATGACCCAGACTACCAGCAGTGGCTTGGATGCTGGCTTGGAAGGGCAGGAGCCAGCTGAGTCAGGAGTGCCACCCACAGTACTAAGCCACTCTGGTGCTTGCATCTGCACTGCAATAAGTTTACCAGCATTCTGAGGTTAAAGGATATTCTGAAGCCTCCCACTGTGGCTATGATATGAATTACTGGGAAATTTCCACGACCTTCCTCTTGTCCTGATGGCACATATGACTGGTTATTCTGTGCTTCTGCAACTCTCCTCCAGGTGTCAGGAATTTGGTATCTGGCAAAGAATTCACCAGTGTGATACTTCCAGTTTCCCCTTAATGGTAAGTTGTATTTTATTTTTAATTGTGCATTAAAAAACTTACAAACAACTTTTTTTAGACTTCGGTCACAAATGCAAACACAAGACTTTGTAGAACAAGCATAAACAACGAAGCATAGACGATTCAGCCAACAGCTTTTGTTGAAGATAGTATCAAACATCCTTCCAGATTTGCCCATGAGATAATGGAGGCTTCCTTCCTGTGTTGCTCTAGTTGGCATGAGAAAAATAAAGCTTTGCCAGACAACGAAAAGTGGGTCTGGTTTGGTTTGTTTGTTTAAAGGCAAGCTTTTAACTCATTGTAGCTGTGAAAGGAAGCTTTAACATTTGTTGGCAAGGCATGCTGGTATCTCTCAAACTGAAGGAAGAAGACTGAACAGAACTTGTAGTGGTCATTGCTGCATGGAGTGCTAGTTTTCTGCCTACCTCCTGCTTTCTTATGGCTAGCAAAAGCAGAATACACTGTGTCAAATAAACCATTATATGCAAAAGCCCACCTGCGCAGAGCCCCTTTTGGGAAACTTCTATAGCTGAGGGATTTTTGGCAGGAACCGTCCCGCACCATCTCAGTATGCATGTCCCTCACAGGTTCCCGCCTATTCCCTCAGTTACTCTTCGACCACCATTGTGGTTGCCTCGAGAAAGCATCTTTTGTCCTTTGAACTGTTTATTGCTTACTCTGCTGAGGGTTTTTTCTTCAAACTTTCTCTTTTTCTACTGTTGCATTTCTTTCTTTTGGTTATATTATGTTTACTTTTTTCTTTTGTGGTCTTTGTGATTGCTGTCAAGCCTCAGGCCATATGGCCTTGAAGGCTCCCTTCCGTAAATGCGTACACTGTGGGAATAAAAACTCCCTCCAACAGACAGGCACTCTCTCTGTCTGTTTCGGAGGGGGGCACATTGTGGATGACTGTGCCCATTGCAGATGCCTGTGCCCATTGCCAGGCGTTCACGAAGCAAGCACAATGGAATAGATCTGATAGATGAAAAGCTGTGCTGTGGAAAAAGATGCTGGAGGCCGTCAAGACCCCAAGGCCATCTACGCCTCAAACTCAGCCTTCTTCACCTGTTTTGTCAGCTTCGCACACAGTGCGGGTGTTGGGGTCCTCAACCCCTCCCTAACAAGGCTCTACCCATGGGCCACACCAACCCTCCTACACTGGGGCATTCACTTACACTTTCTGTAGCCAAAAAGCTGGCTAAAAAGGCTTGGACCCCTAAGCCTGCAGAGGTTCAATGGTAGAGGAAGAAAAAGGAGTCCAAGAAATCGCCTGGAAAACTGTTGGTATTGATCCCGCAACCTCCACCCCTCTTGGATTCCCCGATACTGACACTGACAGCCTCTCCTTCCGTACCAGAGCCAGACCTGATCTGGCATACTTCAGCCTCAGAGGGTGAGATCAGGGACCCCACCCCTCCTCAGGATCAAGGAGAGGATACACGCCACTTTTCACCACCTCAATACTGGGAGGACTCTCCGGATTTGATGGTGTCTCAGATGCCATACTTGGGTCAGCGCAAGGAGACTTACCGCATAGTTGAGAGACAACCGTGTTTGCATTCTCCTATGTCAAATTGGGACAGACATTCCAAGTGGTTTCTTCCCCCATGGCATCCTTATTACTGGGATCAATGGCAATCTCATTGCAGTCGGGGGTGAGACGGCTACTACGATCATCCTGGCTACTCCAGTACCATGTCTCCTTGGTACTGACGCTGGACCCCCTCGGCGGCTTGCTCACGCACGCACGCCTCCAGAGTCCAGAGGATGTCTTATGTACATTCAATTCTAATTTGATGAGCTGCCCAAAGTGGTAATGCTCACAAATAAAGAAGATGCAAGCTACAGACATTTTCTAAAATATTTAAATATTCTCCAGCCTAGAACAACTACTATATGAAGAGTTCAGCACATAGAAAAAATTTAAAAATGTTAAATGCACAAGTGTGCCATGGCTAAATTTGGCTCAAGCAAATTTTTCCTTTTGTCAATTGACATAGAGGATGGCCCTTAGGTTTAAATCCTACATATGTACACTTACACACTTACACAGGATTAAACAGTGTTGAATTCCCCTACACTGTTGAATTCAACAGGACTAACTTCCAAGTAAGCATGCATAGGATCAGGTTATAAGTGACTTCAATTCTCTGGTGTTTTTTTTTAAAGATTATTTTTAGATACATTTCCCAGGAAGGTTGCTGAAAATCTTGCAACAGATTGTCTGCTGATGTCATGGGAAGGGAAACTAGATTACAGTCTTGATGTTTCCCACACCCACCAACTCTGAAGCCTCAACCAGCATCATGGTGCGTCATCTTCATCCATGAGACACACTGGCCAAGCAATCCTATGGTCCCAGGGTGGCTGTCTGTTAATGCTGGTGTAACTTTGGCATAGCTTAGCTGGGATCCTATGCACTGGTCACTGAGGTCATCAAAATGGCATGCTCCTGGTGTTTCCTCATGGACTTTTGGCCCAATTGGAGTCCACCAGGAGCAGGGCTTTCAGTGTGGCGGCTCCATTTCTGTGGGACTCCCTGCCTCTGGAGGTCAGGCAGGCTCCGACATTGTGCTGCGTTCAGCGCCTGCTGAAGACCTCCTT
The DNA here is from genome assembly GCA_021292165.1 of Shinisaurus crocodilurus. NCBI lineage: Eukaryota > Metazoa > Chordata > Lepidosauria > Squamata > Shinisauridae > Shinisaurus > Shinisaurus crocodilurus. The sequence continues at coordinate 252,403,084 of CM037879.1, read as the reverse complement.
GTGTCCGGGAAGCCTTCTCTGCTCTTCAACCACCAATGTAATTTTAGTTTGTTTTCAATATATTGTTTTTGTTTCTTTTATCTGTTTTTGTCTTTTTATTGTTCACCGCTCCAGAATCTGCTTGATGTGGAGCAGTATACAAATACTGTAAATAACAACAACAACAAGAACAACAACATGATATTACTTTAAACTACACAGAGCATAGCAACTCCAACAGCTACTGCCCTAGCATCCATCGCAATACTGTTGACTCCCACCAATCATTAACATGCCGACAGCACTCCCATGTTAACCATATATGGAATGAGCCATTCTCACACACAGGAATGAGGAAACTCCACTATGATGCCACTTTCTCCCCTCACAATACAGACACACATCACAAGACTGCACCTTCCCTAACATCAACCACTGTGGTGCAGGCAGCCAGAACCCAGGAAATGAGGTGCTCCAAGAATCAGTGCATATAGAGGTTTGAAGCCCTTTTGTACAACTCACACACAGAGTCTGCTAGTAACTGCCCTACTGACTGACCAATGCACAGGGAAGGAAGCACATCACTACAATAGAACATTTGGGGGAAGGTGTGCACTAGAAACACAAAGGCTCCCCTGGAACAAAGGTTTACCCTTTCTGCTCATCCCATACACCCGGTCATTTTTTTTATTTTCTCCCAGCAAGATCTGGTGGCAGTGGGTCATTTCTTAATTTAATTCCTTGAGCAAGATGTGGGGCAGTAGCAATTTTTCTGAGCAAAAAAAAGACACAGCACACAAGGATAAATGAATAGGGAATATTCACAACTCCCAGCATCTCCCAGCTGCCCATGCTGGCCAGGGAATGCTGGGAGTTGTGGAACTTATTTCTCTGTAAACATGCATAGGATTGTCATACAAGATGAACATTACAAAAGTATACATATAGGCAATTTCTAAAAATTAAAAACATTTTATTTGTAAAATATATTATCCTTTTCTAGAAGAAAATGGGTGCTTATTCCAAAGTAATTGTGTTCGGCATCAGGCAGCAGAAGCAAACTCCCATTTTATTCCTGCAGTCATAATGGTGACATGATTTAAATGAGTTTAAAGTGCAAAATTACACATGCTCAGGGTATTATCATTATTTTTTAATCAAGGTTGGCAAACAGTTGTACAGCAGGGGGGACTGTTAATACACATGGCTGTCTAAAGGTAGCTGTGGGCTGGTATGGAATAAGAACGTAAGAAAATAAGAAGAGCTGTGCTGGATCAGACCAAGGTCCATCTAGTCCAGCATTCAGTTCACACAGTGGCCAACCAGCTGCCAGGGTGAATAAAAATCAATGATTTAAAAAAATATATCAATCAGTTTTTTAAATTTAAATTGGATTTTTTTTAATAAAATGCTTTTTGAGGAAAAATCTATCTAAAGATAGTTTTCTATTTAAAATACATTATAGTCCAAAGGTTATTCATAATGAAATAAGGATTACTTTTTAATTATGTAGCATGAGGCTGTATATTCATGCAATGTTTAATTTTTTTGGTAAATGAATTCAATTAATCCATTCATAATGTCATGCTCTTCCAGAGGTTTCTGTAAGATTATTGGGCAATTTTTCTATCTAGAAGATATTATCACAGATGCTTGGTTTTACAGTTCTCAAAACTGTGAATTTGTGTCTGCAGAGATCACATGCCTCTTCTTCACAGCAAAAATGTTATGAATGAAATAGTCTAAGTTTTTAAAAATATATTTTGTTTAACCACATCAGTTAACAAACATGGATGTTTAAGCAAATACAGTAATACCTTGGATTGCAAGTAACTTGGTTTGAGAGTGTTTTGCAAGACAAGCAAATGTTTAAATATTTATTTATTTATTTATTTTTTACTTGATATACAAGCGACGTCTTGCAATACAAGTACTGTAGTACAGCTTAAATTAAAAATCTCTGTACAAATTTTTTTGGGGGATTTCGTTTTGATATAAGAGTGTTTTGGATTACAAGCACGTTTCCGGAATGAATTACGCTCTCAATCCAAGGCATGACTGTACAAGAATACATATGCTATAATGTTATTGTTTTAGTTAAATAAAACTATTTAAATTGTTATTATTAAGGTAATGATTATTTTTCTCCTTCCAATAAAGTACAGCAGAAAAGTTGTCCAAATATGAATGATTAACCTATTAATATGAATGATTAACTTATTAAACTGGAGATAGTTCACCTCACAATAATTTCTTAATTATCTATGATGTGTTTCTAATATAACCAAATCAGTATTTTTTTTTATATAACTGTAAAACTAATCTGAAAAGTTGTTATTCTAAAAATGAAACCTTCATCTGGTTGTAAATATTAAGATTATACCAGCAAGAATGAGTCTTTGGTAACAGTGAGTTGTGTAAAATATGTATTAAGCTTATAGCGAGGAAGAGTGCACTTTGGGGGGGTGGGAGTCACATGATTAAATCGAGTCTTTCTGAGTAATGGTTTAAATAGTGATTTAAATCATGATTTGAATCAAATTGATTTAAATCATGATTTAAATCAAATCCACCCTGCCAGCTGCCCACAGGAAACCCACAAGCAGGGCATGAGTGCAACAGCACCCTCCTGCCCATGTTCCCCAGCAACTGGTGTACATAGGCATACTGCCTCTGATACTAATTGCCATTTATTTATTTATTTGTTTATTTATTTCATTTCTATATGCCCAATAGCTGAAGCTCTCTGAGCAGTTTACAACAATTGATAGCCTTCTCCAGAAATGTGTCCAATCCCCTTTTAAAGCCATCCAAAGTGGTCTCCATCATTAGATCTTGTGGTAGTGAATTCCATAGTTTAACTCAGTGCTGTGTGAAGAGATACTTCCTTTTATCTGTCCTGAATCTCACATCAATCAGCTTCATGGGATGCCCTGGGTTCTAGTATTAAGAGAGAGGGAACCCAGGGTCATCCCATGAAGGTGATTGGTGGGAGATTCAGGACAGATAAAAGGAAGTACCGGTACTTCTTCACACAGCACTGAGTTAAACTATGAAATTCACTACCACAAGATCTAGTGATGGCCACCAATTTAGACCATTAAGTCCAAAATTAACTTGATGCATCACTGGTAATTTATTGTTTATTTGTTATTTATACCCCACCTTTCCTACAAGGAGCCCAAGGTGGTATACATGATCCTCCTTCTCTCCATTTTATTCTCACAACAATCCTGTTAGGTAGGTTAGGCTTAGAGATAATGACTAGCTCAGATCATCCAGTGAGAAATGGGAGGCATTTGCTGATATTCCTCATGCAGGAAAATCAAAATGTCCTGGGTGTGCACTGGCTGTATATGCGTGTGTCCCGTTTTGCAGTTCTTTCTATATGAGTCAGTGAATCAGTCTGTGTCTCTTTCTGTAGTTGTGTGTGTGTGTGTGTGTGTGTGTGTGTGTGAGAGAGAGAGAGAGAGAGAGAGAGAGAGAGAGAGTGTTCAGTATTGGGTACAGAGTAGGGGGTCACTACAGACAGCTAGCCCAGGGACCATCATGGCTTTGATCTGACCCTGCCTATGTGGCTCTGAGGATATAATCATAGGATATCATCATTAGCAGTGACAGCATCATGATTTTGTCTGGTTGTGTGACACTGCCCCCCTCCACTGTTCACTCATGATTCTGTGTGGAATGGGAGTTGTTGCTGGAACAGGAGAATATGGGCCCAAAGGAGTGCTTTTTTGTGGCTGTGTGATTTCCCTACTCTCTCCTTTCCAAGGTAATATACCTCAGTCTTCCCTTTCTGTGGTATAGTTTGCTGGCTGTTGGGCATTCAAAGACTGCTTTGCCTCCTCTTACCCCCTTGGCTTTGCCTCTGGGGGTGTGTGTGCGCAACCCAACCTCAGCACCACCAGTCAGGTTGGCAATAGCCTCCACTGCTTTTGGCTCCACCTCCTGTGACCCATTCTCTGCCCCCCCCCCGGCCTGAGCCCTGGATCTTTTAGGTACCTAGCACCACCCCTGCAAACTACACTAGATGCTGAGTTGTATGAATCTTTTAGAAATGCAAATAGCAGCTATGGGGGTTCAAGTAGCGAGAAAAGGTGACAAAAATCCCCCCAAGTTATTTGCTTTTTAAAAATTATTTAATTTTCAAAACAAAATATAACAAAATACAACAATAACACAAAAATTTAACTAAAACTACATACAATAAATCATAAAGTGCACCCCCCACCCTCCTAGGGACGAATTAATATGCTTCCATCCCCTTGATCAAATGAATTCCAAATTCAAAAAATATAACATATCCTGACAAGGCATACTCCCCTTCCCCTTTATTAATACATAGTCTAATAATTGATCCCCCCCCCAAGTTATTTGCATAGGGAGGGATACTCCCATTGGAACTTGTGGGAACTTCCCTCCCAATACAAATAGCAGCTTCAGCTTGCTTTTAAAAAAAAGGAAAAAAAAGCTCCTTTTCTGCAGTTCTGAGCCTGATCGGGCCCTGCTACTGGCATTTATAAAAGATTCATGTGCCTTAAGGAGACTTATTTAGCATCAGGTGTAGTTTGGCTCTTAAAATACTGGTTTGAGTCCTGCTCCTGACAGATGGTTTTTGGCTCTGTGCCAGCAAGTGTTGCATCGCGTGGTGGAGTTTTGCTGGTGTAGATTCCTCCGGCTCCTACATTGATGTATCTCCACGAACCATCAGTACAAGGATCTTAGTCAGTATCCTAAACCTCTCCAGCTAGTGTAAATGGAGCATAGGATTGCACTGTTCCTTTGTGAGAAGCAATTGTGATTCAATTTGAAAGATAGCTTTGATGTAATAAATCAATAAATATTATAAAAATAAACTAAAGCCTGTTGCTTCTGTCCTGTAGCATCTATTGTCAGGCTGCATTAAGGAACCAAATCTGTACCATGGAGCTTTGTCCAATCCACACTTGATCCGAGATAGAATTATTTATGATGCTCGTGCTTAGGGTTGTCTATGTTAAGGCTAAGAACTTTGATCCTATGGGTCATGACCCCACAAGAGACACTAGCATATGGGAAACAAATATAGAATTGTTCTTCACGTTGGTAGACAAACTTGAAATATTGGCTAAGAGGCGACAACTTCCAGTGTTAGTGCACACCTCTCCAGAAGGTGACCGGCAAATTGCAAAGCCATTCCACAGACTTAAAGAAAATGGGCATGCATTTCTTCCAACAGATCTGGAGAATATCCTCTGATCTATTTACCGGGGGAGGGAGGGAGGCTGGGAGCAATCGCTGCTGGCGATATGTTTGACGTTGGTGGTAGGCACATGTTGTGCCGACTGTCAGAATCCTCCTTTGATTTGTTGTTTGTCTGCTCACACTTGAGATAAAGCCTTTCTTACGATCAAGCCGTTTCCTTTCACTAGTTAGGTAACCGGCCCAGTTCTTCGCAGCCTGATTGGCTGAGGCGGGCCTTGTAAATCCGTCCTGGCAGCGCAGCCCAGCCCTGTCTGTCATTGGCCAGTTGAAAGGGAGTGGACGTGTAGAGCGATCGGCTGTGACTCTCGTTGGCGCTCGCTCGCTCGCTCGCTCTCCCTCCCCCCCCCCCATTTTCACTGACTAGAATTGTTCAGCCATTTAGCTCCAGGCACCTCTAGCGTCGGTCGCTCTTGTGACTTCTGTTAAAGCCAGTTCTGTGCGCTCAAGACACGCATCCGCTAACCCACGTGGCCCTCCCTTGGGAAGAAAGGAAAGGGATTTTTCCTCCCAACAAAGACGGGAAATGTCCAACTGCAACAGATTTGGAGTCGCGTCTGCCATGGACTTTCCTGAAGTCCTGAAATCTCTTCTGGAGTACTCTTTACCCTGGACGGGCGCGCTGAAAGGTAGGACAGGAGCGCCGACACACATACACAAACTCTCGTCCCATCTCCCACCCCGAGGCTCGGCTTTAGAAGGGAAGGGGTGACGGCATGGAAGATATTATAGCTTCACCTCGACTTCTCTCTTACTTGATCCAGCGGGGTACCAACAAGATGCCACAAGACTTTTTGTTGTCTCGAGTTGAGTTGAGCTGGCAGCTCAATTCAACTCAGCTCAAGGGTTGTGACTCCGACACTGAATTTACAAAGTCGGGAGGAAAGGCGTGTGCCGGCAGACGTAGTTTCTATTGCTGCTAAACTATGTGGGGCGGGGGGTCGGCAGAAAATGTAGAAAGAGGATGTCAAATATGTGAAGTTGTGTTGATTCGGTTTGATTTCTAGGTCCGAGTAACTTGTTTCTGGAGGCGCTCTCCGCAGAGAAAACTGTCAGGAGTAACTTCCACGTCGATTTCAGTATATTCCGTTCCGCAGGCTATCGATCTGCTCTGATGCACAGTGACCACAACTTTACGTGACCACCAAGAGTGTAAAGTCCCTTCCTCCCTCTGATTTCTTTGAACAGGAGGAGGGAAAAGAAACAGAAAAGAAGCCACCACAAGGCTTCAACTTTTGCCTCTGAAACAGCCACATGAGATAAAGCATCGTGGAGCAAAAGTGTAAATGAACAGAGATAAATTGAGTTGCTGTCTTGATGGTGTAAAGTTGTAGTCCTTGTACATCAGACAGGACCTATAGTTTGTGGAATGGAATATACTGAAACTGACATGGGAGTTTACAACTTTACACCATCAAGGGAAGGGACTTCCCAGAGTAAAATAATTTAGGGCACAATCCTATAGTATGTTTGGCAGAAAAAAGTCCTACAACTCCAAGCATTTGCCAGCCAGCATAGGACATTTTGTAGGGCTTTTTTCTGTCTAAACATGGATAGCATTGCAATCAAAATTTGAGTCTCCGTGAACTAGAATGGCACAAATGCTACTATGGGGTTTGTGTGTGTGTGTGTGTGTGTGTGTGTGTGTGCATATGTGTTTTCTTCAGTTATTGAATACCTAGGCACTGGCCAGGAGCCTGTCTGAATGCAATGGTGTGTGCCCTAGTTGTGCTCCTGGTTAGTTCATGCAAATGGGTGGTCATGTCAGCATACCGAACTTGTGCAAGAATGCAGTTGTTGTAATGAGGCAACTTAATGGGTTAATATTAGCAGAAAAGGATTGCTGAGTGAGTTTGTGGGGGGGGGCACAATGTCAACAGGAGAGCAATGACAGCTAAAGCTCAGTGGATATGTGCCATGGTGAAGAGGGGGATAACGGAGAATATACTTGTTTCTCATTCTTTGCCTCTCCCCCAGCAAAAAGAAAAAATATTCTAATCTTCTACTTCCTTCCTTGCAGAAACTTATGCAATAATCTGTCTGTTTAAAATGGAGCCAGATGTCTGCACTACACTTGGAAGGAAAATGTGTGCGGGGGGACGGGGACGGGGACCAAACAATAATATGTCGACAATTGGTTTCCTAACTTTGGAATTCAGATCCTAGGGGCTGAAATGACCTGGAGGAGTTTATCCAAGAGGTGTGTGTGGAAAGGAACATGTAGGGACCTCTGTGGACAGTAATTTACACTATTCTGGATGTAGTTTGTCTTGGCTACCCTGAAGCTGGATTCTTAGGTTATGATGTGTTGGCAACACCCTTTCAGAGTAACCTTCATATTGCTTAACCCAGTGGTTCTCAACCTTTTTTGCCCCATGCACCCTTTTCACCATATCTCAGAATGTCATTCCCCCTTTCCAAGATTGTCTGACTCAAAAGTTGCATTCCAAATAATATGCATATAATATATAATAACTATAAATGGAATATTTCCACAGATAACAAGTGAAACATTTATCTTTATTTTTAATTTAATCTGTGCCATAAAATAAAGTGTGATGTCCTGTAGATTATGTACAATCTGTAGAATTGTAATTTGTAGAAAGATCAGTATTCCAACAGTTTGAGTCTGTGGTCCCAATTCACCCTCTGAAACCCTAAAATTCCCCCCTGGTTGAGAACCCCTGGCTTAACCATACAACTTTCAGGCTTTACTAAATGCTACACAGCTTTATGAATCTGGACAATCCTATTGGAGTACCTATATACCCCAATGCAGTGCACCCTTCTGGAATAATGAAAGAAAACTAGGAGAAGCAGGATCCTCCTTGTATCCTCCTCTCTAAATTAAATGGTGCAAATCCTCAGTTTTTACACATTCTTCTATAAGAAATGACTTCCCGATGGCCCCTACACAGCCCCATATTCTCTCCCTACACACATACATCCTCTTACATGTCTGCCTTTTGCATCAGAGCTAACCGTCTCCCTACCTAATATAAAATGGTGTGAGAGCCAGTGTGGCATGAGTGTTGGACTGGGACTTAGGAGATCTGGGTTCTAGTCCCCACTTAGCCATGAAGCTCACTGGGTGACTTTGGGCCAGTCACTGACTCTCAGCCTAACCTACCTAGCAGGGTTGTTGTGAAGATAACATGGAGAAGAGGAAGACTATGTAAGCCACCTTGGGTTCCTTGCAAGAAAGGAAAAGGTGGGATAAAAATGTAATAATAATTTTTAAAAATGGAATGCCCTGTCACAAGTTTAATTCTGAAAGTTATACGCTTCCCTGAATCCTCTGCTTGATTATTTCACTGCTCAGGGCTAGTGCTAAAACTAAAAGGGAACTGAATCTGAAGATGACAGACTGCTAAACCTGAGCAAACTGGAAAGGTGCACCTGGTGGTCTCGTACACAGAATTTAACACACTGCCCTATTTAATCTGCTTGTCAGTCTGAATAACTAATTCCAGAGGAATCCTAAATATAGAAGCCCAGAATAAGCTGTTTCATCAGTGGTCCAGCAGAGCTGCAAACCCTGTGCATAATGTTATGCAGGTGATCCTAGCCTCATAGAAAGCCCATGCAGTTCCTAATTAGTGTATATCAAGTCCTGCTATGTGTAAAACAATATGCCTGCAGTACAGCACAATATGTGCCATCCTAGTCTAGAAGTTAGCCCATTCTGCCATGTCAAATGGTGACACTTTTACTCGACAAAGTGAGACCCAATTTAAATAAGATGCCAGGCAAGCAAGAGGAACTTCCCTGTAAGGTGTCCCATGCACCTGGTGCCTTGTTTAAATTAGATTGCCTTGCCTTCAGGTGCAGTGTTAGCATGCCAGAAATCAAGCAGACACATTGCTGGTGTGCTAACATTGCACACACCATGGCTGGGGAGATGGTTTAAAGGAGGTGATGGGTGTGTGGAATGTGGAACAAGTACATTCTTCTTGCCCTGGCAAATTGGACTATTTTCTGTTTGTGTGTGCGCATTACTGACCTCTACTGGACAGAATATTTTATATTTTGCATGTTATATACTTGCGGCTTAGTAAAGCTTCAAGTAAAGTTTCGGGGATAGACTGAGGCACAGGCAAGTTGTCTAGAGAAGAATGCTGCAATGGTCCCTAAGGTCTGAAAAAGTTGCCAAATTCAATCTTATTTACATTTGGGCAGCTTCTAGCATCCTCATCATCCAATTTCATGATCTACAACACCAAACATATTCCTGCTGACGATCTCTTTACATTCATTTTCTTTTGTCTGTTAAAGGCCAGGCTTCCCCAAAAGGCCATGTGCTGATTACATCCCTTCTCTGATTATTTGTGACCTCCTGGAGGAATTCCTTCCCACCTCTTTTTGGGAGCATCCACAGCTCCCACAGGCCCCTCAGTAATGAGGATGGGTTGGGAGGATGTTGACTGTCCTTTCCTTGGATTCAGAAGCACACTCAGTGGAGGTGGTGCCAGGTTCCCCCTCCCAGCCTGTTTTAGTTAGCCAGCCATGCTGCAGAGCCCACTTTCTGTCTCCCTCGGTGTGCAAAGTGCTTGGTGACTGAATCAGCGTGCAAAAAAAAAAAAAAAAGTGAGCAAGAGAGAGAGAGGCAGAAGGTAGTGATGTACACAGTGTATCACATATGGAAAGAAGAACCTACCTCACAGGGTTGTTGTGAGGATAAAATGGAGAGGAGGATTATGTCAGTTGCCTTGAGTTCCTTGCAGGAAAAAAGGTGGAATATAAATGTAATAAATAAATAAAAAATAAATTAAAAAGTTCTACAGAGTACTACAGAATGAAAAGTGAGGTTAACAGCGAATAGGTTTAAAATAAATAACTTGGCTAAAAATGTAGCAAAATGCTTTTCTGTTGTTAATGTAGTGGGGCAGCCCTCTTAATAAAAATGTAAAATTGGTGCTCAAAGTGAATGAAGTTGTACACCCTGTTTTAGGTTTTGGAAGCAAGCCTATCTCTTGTTTGGGGGTGGGGGTCTCACATCAGCAGAAGGCGTGCATAGCTGCTGTTATGATGCAAGACAAAAACAGTTCAGATGTACAGTCATAGCAATATCTGTGATCCCTCAGTCCAAATTAGATATTGTATTTTAGCATATTTTTCAAGAACTACATTAGCTGACCAAAAGGGGGGGGGGAACCCTTGTATTAACATGAGGATAAGTTTTAAAACCAAAACAACCCTACCAGGGAATGTATCCTTGAAACACTTTTGGAGGGGGGAACCTTGTGATTTTTCTGGTCTGCAAAATGATATAGAAATTGGAACTAGACTTCAAGCAGGATAGTTAGGGCTTGAAAGATACTTTAGTATGTACAGACATACCTGGAAACAGGAGCAGGTACTGGTGTTTTTGCTGTGGGGTTCACTCCTCAAACATATGTACAGCATCCAGTCCAAATTCTGATTGGCTTTTTCCTGTTTGCCCTTTCCCCCTATGCTTCTGGCCCACTGTCTGCTTAGTTCCCCCCCCCCCCATCCATCTTGCTTGGTGCATTAAAAAAACACACAACTTTAAAAATACTTTCCTATACACTCTTGTAACTACATTATTGGCATAAGAGCCAGCAAATCAGTGCTGTACACTACCAAGTTCAATTTTTTTGAACCAGAACAACAGATTTTCACTGAACTGAATCTGGGGAAGAAGTTGTAAATCTGTCCAAAATGTGTTACATGTGCTGCTGTAACAAGCTTACCTCGAAAACTACCGGTACATACATCTGTCTGTATGCCCCCCAATAGACAGTGTTATTTCATCAGGCAACAATGCAATTTCCTTCTCTGATGCCTGAAGCAGTTCTTTGTGATACAACCTTTACATGAGCTGACAACAAGAGACATGCCCTTACAATTTATTTATTTCCTCCATTTTGAGGGGAAAGGAGTGAACAGGGCACCTAAAATGACATTGACTGATTATAATTATCCTGCTTTTAGTCTTAAGGCTTTCAAAGCAACTTACAATTTTCAAGTTCCAAAAACATAAAAATGCAATAAATGTTTAAAAGCAGCAGCAACAGAATAAAAACACATGCACCCCCAAAATAAAAAGATGTAGAATATGACACTAAAAGGCCTGTATTTTTTTTTAAATCCACTTGGCACCCCAAAGACAGCAGAGTCAGTACCAGACAAGTAGTTTTCGAGGTAAGCTTGTTACAGCAGCACATTTAACACATTCCAGGGAGAGCATTCCAGAACCAGGGGAGCACCACCACAACAAAAAAAGGCCCTTTACCTACCTGGGCACTACCTACCTCACTTCCAAACATGGGAACTTGGAGAAGGGCCTTTGAGAAAGCTCTTAATATTTGGGTTTGGTTTTTTTTAAATTTTATTTCTATGTCAAACAAACACATAATATCAAACATATAACAATTAACAAAACAAAATAGACTTAAGAAAGCTCAATATTTGGGAAGGTTCATGCAGTCCTTTGGGTTTAGGACTTTAAAGGTAAGAACCAGCACCTTTAATGGTTCATTTCCAAGCATAATTGGTACAGTTGTTTCACGACAGGCATGATGTGAACCATTCAACTAGTCCCAGTTGGTAATCTGGTATGGTGAGTTATTGGCTCTCTCTGAATTGGGAGAAAGAAGGGAATAGGTCTTCTGTTTCAGTGCACTAGTTAGTAATCTAGTGCAGTAGCTAGTCATGGGTTCCCAAGTTTCACCAGAGAACTTAGAACGCTTGGTGGAAAAAGAAAGCTGAAGAAATTCAACAACTTGCAGAATCTCATGATGCACGGGGCTTTTTTAAGGGCACAAGGGCCATTTATGGACCAAAAACCTATGGTACAAACCCTTTACAATCAAAAGATGGCACCAAACTCTTAAAAGACAAAGTCTATTGCACTGCGTTGGAAAGAGCATTATTATGATCTTTTAAATCGTAAATCTAAGGTGGATAATGAGATTTTTTCACAAATCCCACAAAAACAAATTAGAGAGGAACTTGCAATACTCCCCATTTTGGATGAAGTTATAAAAGCCATTAATCAAATGAAGAATAACAAAGCTAGTGGACCAGATGGGGTTCCTGCTGAAATCTTTAAAGAAGGCCCCCCCGAACTTGTACAACATCTTCATAAACTCATCGAAAAAAATCTGGATAAGAGATCCCAGAAGACTTCAGGGATGCTAACATTGACAGTGAAATCCAGCATCATTTGAGCTCCGCAAGTGCCGCGTTTTCTCGAATGAAACATAAGAGTGTTCGAGGATCGGGATATTTGTAAGAAGACCAAAACACTGGTTTATGAAGCCATTGTATTACCAACTTTATTGTATGCCTGCGAAACATGGACTATCTATAAACGTCACTTCCACCTCCTTGAAAGATTTCATCAACGTTGCCTCCGGAAAATCCTGCGAATTACTTGGGAAGATAGGCGAACAAATGTCAGTGTACTGGAAGAAGCAAAGACTACTAGCGTTGAAAAAATGATCCTTCAACGCCAACTTCAGTGGACCGGTCATGCTGTTCGAATGTCTGACTGCCGTCTCCCAAAGCAGTTACTTTATTCCCAACTCAAGGATGGAAAGCGGAATATCAGTGGTCAGTATAAGAAGTTTAAAGATGTTCATAAGGCTAATCTAAAAAAATGCAATATAAACATCGAAAACTGGGAAGCTTTGGCCCATGAACGATCTAAATGGAGGTTGGCCTCTCACAAAGGTTCCATGGACTTTGAAGAAGCCGAAAGGGAGAAACGTGCTAGGCGAAAAGCATGTCAAACGAATCCTTTACAGGACCATCTTCCATCTGGTAACCTGTGTCCTCACTGTGGGAAGCTGTGTGGATCTAGAATTGGCCTCCACAGTCACTTACGGACCCATTGCTAGAGTCTACACAATTTTCTTTTGAATTTCCTCCTTTTAAATTTTTTTCTTTTTGTAAATTTTTTATCCTGGAAGACAATCTTACTGGGTCACGAGTGATCGCCTGATGATGATGATGACTATGGCAGCCATTCCATACTTCTTTGCTCCCCATCCCTGGCTAGAATTTTATTTTGGATTGACTGCAAAGTTTGGGAGCAGCTTGATCGCTCTCCCTCAGTAGAGTTGTGAGGGAGGGCAAGCTTCCTTCCACGTAGAGGCTGGGCAGCTATTTGTGAGATGCTGTAGTTGCTTCTTGCATTGTAGATCCTGCATTGAGTAGTGGCTTGGACTAGCTGATCCCTTCAAACTCTGATTCTGTATTAAAATCATCAGACTTTGTAGCTCCAGGAAGCTTAGTGGAGAGGTTTTTAATAACTGCTTGAAAAATTCAAGTGAACAGACCTGCCGGATCCCGCAGGGGAGTGAGTTCCCAAAACACAAATCCTTCTACTCAACCCAACGGCTCTGTTCAACTTACAAAACCACTGGCACCTAAATACAAGATCTTAATTTCTACAGAGGGACATATATAGAGGGAAGCATTCCTGTCACTAGGAGTGTGTGTGTGTGTGTGTGTGAGAGAGAGAGAGAGAGAGAGAGATTATGCGTGTTTTCAGGGACCTAAAAGGTCCGTGAACTAGTTTCCTGGTTGTAATTGCTTCTCCTCCTGCTGAGTCTTGCTCAAGGTTTTTCGCCCTCCCAATAGAAATGATGTACAATCTCGAAGACCCTCGTCAAGTCTTTTCCGCGCCTAGCTAGGAACTAGGCCCCTCTGACGCCATCGCACCTCTTACATATCTTTCACGCGCAGGTAGAGGGCTCCGCTTCCTCCCTCTATTGGCCACTCTGAGAGTTCTTGCGCGCGCGCAGCACCTCACGGAGCCCTCCCTTCCAGGCTCGTTTAAGGCCGCGTTCGCGCGCCGAGTCAGAAAAGCAGGGGAAGCCTCAACAGGGGCCGCCAACGCCTGGGGCGGGGAAGGGGCGTGGCCCTCATGCTAATGTAGCGCTCACCCTTCCGCAGCACGTGCCGGGCCTGCGTTAAGGGTTGTCTCTGGTGGCCGCGAGCCCTAAGCCGTCCTGCCAGACCCGCCTTTTGGGAGGCATAGCCAATCGCAGGGCGTAGAATGGGTGGGCGGTGGAGCTGGGTCTCATGAATAATAAGTACATTGGGGCCCTCGAAGGAGCCACCGCGTGAAGTGGCGCAGGCGCAGTCGTTGATATCGGGTGGCGGTGATTCCCCCCCTTCCCTTACCCGGGAGCCCCCTTAACTGCCTTCGTTTGCCGTTTCACTCACTTCTCTGGGCCCGAAGGCGGGGTCTCGGCTCCTCCGGTTGACCCCTAAACGCGAATAGCATGTCCAGCCGTGCCGCGCCTCAGGAGGCGGCAGCAGCGGCGGCGACCGCGGCAGCCGCGCCGCAAGAGCGGGGCCTGACAGGCGCCTTCCCCTTGGTGCTGAAGAAGCTGATGGAAAATCCGCCGCGGGACGCGCGCCTAGGTGAGGGTGGCGGGAGCGCGGCTCCTGCAATGTCCGCCGCTGCGGAGGGAACGAGCGAGCTGGAGGGTGGGAGAGGGGAAGGCGAGCGTGGCGAAGGGCTTCCTGTCTGTTCCTCCCAGCCGTGCTGGTCGCATCCATTTTGCTTTGGCCGCGGTGGCGGTGGCGCCCTGCTTTGTTTTCCGTTCCTTCGTGTTCAGCGCGGTCAGGTTTTTTGCCTGCGACCCTGCACTTATTTATTTTATTTCATATTTCAGTGACTCGGGGAGCCTAAGTCGGCAATCGTATGCACACTTATCTGGGAGTAAGTCCCGTTGAACAAGGCGAGGCTTCGACCTGTATAGGATGGCATTACAAGAGCAGCTTGGAGGCACCTAGTGCGTCCAGCAGCGTCCGGGATCGATTTTATCTCATCTCCGTTTCCAGATAGTCCAGCTGCAGCTGACAAACCGAACACGTGAAAAGGGCACGTAGTTCCCCCCCATTCAGAGAAAGCCCCCCCCCGACAGATGGGGATTTCATAGGAGTTCAAAGGGCTGCTATTGCACTATATGTTCAAGGCTAAAGTGCAAAAAAGAATGAAAACACACTGCCTCTTTTTCTTTCTATGTGTTACTTCTGGTGCTTCATAATAAACCAGAGATGGAGGTGCTTCTGATAAATACGGTCTGAAACGACCTTTTCTAAGTCGCACGCCTGGATACAAATTTCTCCATCAGTGTTCCAAAGTGGATATGAATGCAAATCCCCTTTCATATGTTGCAGCATGGATGGGCATTTCATTCAGTGGCTCACCTGTGGGTGTGTATTGCATTTGCAACGTATCTGTTTCCATGATTGCCTTGCTGAATAAGGCTGACTGTGTGATTGGTTTTTGTGTGTGGTATCTTTTGATTTTTCATTTCTAAAATGCTTTAAATTAAAAAGTGATTCTTTTTTGCTCATGGTGTGAGAGAAGAAAACTAGCAGTAAACCGTTCATTTGCTAAGCTCAGTAGCAAACATGAGTACTCCTCCAGTTCTGGATACTTAATTACTCAGCTTGAACCACGAAAGCCCTGTTCTGTTTCTGTTTTTCCAAAGCTCCGTGGTCTTTAGTTTGGCAGCCTCCATCTCAGTGAGAGAGCTCCCAGCAGAGGGACTGGACTACTTTAGATATGACAAAGAAAATATAGTTGGTTGAAGAATGATGTGGAGTGACTGGGTTTCAGACCTTATCACTTAAGCTATTTATTCTCTTTCTGGCATCAATGGTTGAAGCAAGAGCCACATTTTTTAAAGGACCTCTGGTTCTTTTGATACAATCTCTTAACCCAGGGATAGGCAACCTGAGACCCTCCAGATGTTTTGGGCTACAACTCCCATAATCCCTGATCATTGACTTATGGAAGTTACAGCCCAAAACATCTGAAGGGCACTAGGTTGTCTACCTCCATCTTAACTGCTATGGTTGGTTATATATTTTACATTTTATAATATAAAGGAATAATCTTGTTTTATCATTTATTCACTGCATTATTGTGTCTTGCATGAGTGAATTAGCCTCAGGTTGAATTTCAGTTGTTGGTTCACATATTTAGCTGTGATCAAGTGTTTAGTTTTATTAATTTGTAAACTGCCTTTTCTTTAGGAAGTTCAAAGAAGCAGAGATACAGTTTTCTGGCAGTCCTAACTAGTCACTGACGAGACTCAGACTTGCTTAGTTTCAGCAGCCATATCTTGGACTATGGTCTTGTTTAGTAATTGAATGATGTACATGTGTGAACCAGTCCTAGTAAAAACTCATTGTTATGCATAGTTTTTCATAAGATCAATAGCATCATCTGTTTTGCTTTTAGATAAAGAAAAGAAGGAAAAACTTGAGGAAGATGAAGCAGCTGCTGCTAGTACAATGGCAGTCTCTGCCTCCCTCATGCCTCCCATCTGGGATAAAACTATTCCTTATGATGGGGAGTCTTTCCATTTGGAGTACATGGATCTGGATGAGTTCCTCTTAGAGAATGGAATTCCTTCCAGTCCTAATCACCTGGATCTGAACCAGAATCCACTCCTGCCTGTGGCTGAGTTGGAAGGAAAAGAACCTGCCAGTGCTTCTGCTGCTGCCACCCCACCCCCATCATCTTCCACAGTGGTTTTTCAACAGTCAGAAACTACAAGTGCAGGTATGTATAATATTGAAGGGGGAAGGGAGGATGTCTTACAAAATTGCTTGAGATGTGTTTGAGACAGCTGCTACAGAATCTGACACCAAATATGATTTTCATCTATCTTTCAGTTCCTGTTAACGTGAGTCTTTCTTCATCACAAAAACAACTTTATATATGTGCTTGTTATGTCTTGTAATGTAAATTTCAGTTGTTGGTTCACATATTTAGCTGTGATCAAGTGTTTAGTTTTATTAATTTGTAAACTGCCTTTTCTTTAGGAAGTTCAAAGAAGCAGAGATACAGTTTTCTGGCAGTCCTAACTAGTCACTGACGAGACTCAGACTTGCTTAGTTTCAGCAGCCATATCTTGGACTATGGTCTTGTTTAGTAATTGAATTCATTTACATTACACAAAGAAACAGACACAACAGGCAAATATATAAAGATGGGTGGTGAAGGCTGCAATCCTATGCACTTCTATTTATTTAAAGTGGTTTTTTAGCCACTTTTCAGGACACACCCTCACAAAGTGGCATGCAAACAAGAGCATGGTCAGATACAAAACATAATAGCCACAGTAGCAAGCATACTTTGCAAAACTGCTTTGACCACACAAGCCAATTTCAAGTTCAGTTGAAGGCAGCTTTAATCAGAAAAATCTTTACTGCTTGCCTAAATGCCTGCACAGATCAATAGGAAGGGACCCTTACATACACTTAATAGGGGATTAAGCCTTATTCAACTCAATGGAACCTATGTCTGAGTAGATATACATAGAATGCTATATATACATATATATATATATCCAAACTTCTCTAAGTAACCTGGGTTGCTTCTACACTAAAGGCCTTTAACATTGCTTTTCCTCAATCAGGAGGCAATGGAATTAAAATGGTGATTCCACCTGTTATTTAATATAGTGCTATGTTATCTGGCAATGCAAGATCCTACTATAATGGTTAAATGGTCATAGGTCTTCTACATTACTTATAATGATAACTGTCCCTTTAATTAGAAACTTTCTTCTTCTGCCCTTGTAATTGCTTCCTGTTCAGCAGGGATGCAGCATTGAAGCTGGATTACCCCTTAATAGGTCATATATACTCAGTTCCTGTTCTCTGTTTCCCTGTGGGGGGAGGTGTATGTGTTAGTTTTCAGAGCAATTGCCCATTAAAAAAAACCCCTTTTTTTAAAGTACAACTGCCACATTCCAAAATTAGTGTTCAGGAAATAATTATTTTTTAAAAATGAGCAATTGCTCTTGTTGCAAACTGTAAACCAGTAATTGAAGCCCTGCTTCTCACAGCCCCATTCAAAATGGAACAGGAACTGAATAATCAAGAGCCATGTAAGAAACAGTTCAGTAATACCACATTCCCGCTGAATACAAAACAATTACATTGGAGAAGCTACAGTGAGGAAGCTCCTAATTTCAAGAGCAGTGATCTTGAAAAGCCTTAATAGTGCTTCACCAGTTTATACTGGATTGCCTTGCACTGCAATTGTGTGATAAAGTTGTTGCTGTTACCACAGATCAATTTTACATGTGGGTGGAGGGAGTGTAATACACCAGGTTGGCAATGATGATGTTAGAATTCTCTGAAAACAAAACACTGAGTGAACAAAGGATGGCAATTCCAGACTGAACAGCTACTGTGGAAGCCACCTTCCTCTCTCCTACTAGACCATGTTTTTCTTCCACCATGTACCTTTTGAAACCCCATAGCACGTTGAAGTCATCTCCTACTGCTGCTTCTGTCCATTCACTCTCGCCTGTGTACTCCCTGCTCCTCTGTCATGACCATAAGAATCTAACAGGGAGGGTATTGCTCCATGCTCTGAGGCCTCTTACTTCTGTACTATAGTCATTGGCTGCAGAATTTCAGACCCAAAGATGAAGGAGAAAAAAGTATTATTTGATTGCTTCCATCTTGCCTTTCCTGCAACAGTGAAGTGGTCAAAGGAGACTAGTACTGAAGTATTTCCGCCCTAGTGGCTGGGTAGCCAAACCCTACTTGTCATGATCCCTTCTTCCAATTGCAAAGGATTTTTGGTTCAGTCAAATTGTCTTGCTGTCCCTATAGCTTTCTGTTGCCAAACATAGACCTCTGATTAAATAGTGTTGTACTTTTGTTGTTGTTAATGTTGTTGTTTAGGGCTCTCCACCATATCTGAGAAAACGGTTCCCTTTTTGGGGGGTCCTATTTTGGTTCATTTTGCTTTCTTTCTTTCTTTCTTTCTTGAAGAATTTCTGCCAGAGTGCCCCCCCCCCGCCCCCAGGAATAGCTGAACAAGTATACTGACACCTATGGTTTATATGATCCTAGTGGCTGATAATCCTCTTGAGGTACATATCAACATACTACCCAAGAATATGATGATAGCTTTAGTTCCTACCAGATCTGTTATTTATTTATTCCTTATAGTTTGGTGCTCCTTAGCATGCCATTTGCACCAACTCATAGTACTAGTCCTATGCTTCTTTGAGAGTTACTTAAGAGAGTTTTCATGGAGTGCTCCCATCAGACATGGGTATGCTGAGAATTCTGAAAGGTTGGCATTTTTTTAAAAATTTGCAAACACAGCAACAACAACAAACATCCCCCCAAATAAGTGGGGGTGGGGGAGATTTAATACAGTAATACCTTGGATTGCAAGTAACTTGGTTTGAGAGTGTTTTCATAGATTTCATAGATTTCATAGATCATAGAGTTGGAAGGAGCCTACAAGGCTATCGAGTCCAACCCCCTGCTCAATGCAGGAAACTAGAGGAGGGGTCTCCCATCCAAGTAACAACCAGGCTTGACCCTGCTTAGCTTTCGCAAGACAAGCAAATTTTTAAATATTTATTTAATTTTTTTTTTTACTTGATATACAAGCGACGTCTTGCAATACAAGTACTGTAGTACGGCTTAAATTAAAAATCTCTGTACAAATTTCTTTGGGGGGATTTCGTTTTAATATAAGAGTGTTTTGGATTACAAGCATGTTTCCGGAACGAATTATGCTCTCAGTCCAAGGCATGACTGTACTTCCATTTCAAATATATACTTCAATACAAGCAGACCAGATATCTAAATAAGCAACCATACGAAATTGTTGGCTGTAGAGATATGTTCAAATGTAGCAAGAGCAGTAAGATCTTCAGTCCACTGAATGATAGGTGCTGGGTGTTTATCCTTCCAAACTTGAGTAGAAGTCTCTTTGCTACTGTAAGGGCTCTTCTCAGTATCCACTCTTGCTGTCCATCTGTTAATCTTCATATCACAGGGATCCAATTTAAAAGCATGAGGATATCCACTATTATCACGGATATTTCAAGAACAAAATTTACACGAGCAATGACTTCCAACCAAAAAGAAGCCACTACAGGACGTGCCCACATCATATGCCTCAATCAGGCACTGTCCTCATTACATTGCCAGCATCTGGCAGAACTAGCCAGCTGCTTAACAAGCCTCTGTAGTGTCCAATATGCATGAAACATCAGCTAGGTTATAGCTTGGCATACTAGTGTCTGCTTCAAAGTAAACATAGGTACAAGTCATTCCAGTATTACCGCTTCTCATAATGGGAGTGACTTTTAACTTAAGTGCCCTTCCATGAATGAAAATATTAGTAATGGTCCTCATTACATGAATTATGTTAGCCATAGTGTCACATTGGATACTGCCCGTGCTGTAGAGGGGAATTTATTTTTCTAGAAATCATGGCTGTGTTAGTAGTTCTGTACAGAACTTGTTTTGTTCAACACATGAACAAGATGAATGAACTTTCTGAAAGGAAATAACTACATTCTTCCCATAGGTGTGGAAATTTTATTTATTTATTTATTAGCTTTTATATATATTATTTGCTAAAAAGCCATCAAGGCAGTGTATAGCAATTTAAAACAATAAAACAATACAAACAAGAATATTAACAATCGTAAAAACATTAAACTACACATTTTAAAAGGATACATTGAAAACGTGTCTTTGCACCCTTTCTAAAATCCAAGAAAGTGGGGGTCAATTGTAGTTCTTGAGGGTGTGCATTCCATAGTTTGGGAGAGACACAGGAGAAAGCCCTTCCATGCATCCCCAACAAACAGACCTCTGCAGGTAATGGCCCTAAAAATGCCCTCTCTCGCAGATCTTAATACCCAGACAAATTCATAGCAAGACATAATATTAACCCATTCAAGCTAGTACATAGAGATTGTGGCAATTGAGATAAAACTGCAGATGCTGGCTTCTGGGAATGTCTCCATTCACCCCAGATTTCAGAACAGATTTTTAATAGACAACCTTTTAATAGACAACCTCTAACAGACAGCACAACCCTATAATTAGTAACCCTACTGAATTAAACCGAAGTACACATAAGTGGAATAATGGCACAACCCAAATCTGGATCCAACCCATTATTTATTTATTTATTTATTTTATTTATTTGAAATATTTTTATGCCGCTCCTCAGCCAAAAAGGCTCCCAGAGCGGCTTACATATAATCAATTAAACAAGACAGTCCCTGCCCGCAGGCTTACCGTCTAAAACAGACACGACACACGAGGAAAAAGGAATGGGGTGGGAAGGTGGGGGGATTTCCCTGCCTTAATTTCATTCCTCCTTTTTAGTTGTCTCCCTTGTATCTATTTCTAGATATTAAGTCCCTTGAAGTGGAGACCTGTGCTCTCATTCTTTTGTAAAGTGCCATATATACATAGGGGGCGCTAAATAAGTATTTGTCTTTTCAACAATGGACTTCTTTTGACCCCTTGGACCCTTCTGGCTATTGTCTTCACACTGAATTGCTATTGCAGTGTCTCTTTCCTTTCCAGAATCCTCACCAGATAACGAGCGGCTGACTCCCAGCCCTATTGATCCAGAGTGTGTTGAGGTTGATGTGAATTTCAATCCTGACCCTGCTGATTTAGTGCTGTCCAGTGTGCCTGGAGGTGAGCTCTTCAACCCTAGAAAGCACAAGTTTGCTGATGAGGACCTGAAACCACAGCCAATGATCAAAAAAGCCAAGAAAATCTTTGTCCCCGAAGATCAAAAGGTATCAGGCTAACTTTGTCACAGTGTTGCATGTTAGATTAAAGTATTTTCCTGTGTTTCTTTAAAATGTTGTTATTGCTTAGATGGGTGGTAATATTTGAAAGGTTCTTGGAATCAGGTTTTGTTTCCTACAGCGTAAATTTTCAGCTCTGCTGCTCTGGTTCATAGTACTGGTATTTCCCACAACTGGCCCCTTTTGACCCATTAGGTCCTTTTTCTGGTACAGAGGAAATAGCAATGTGAAAACCTACTGTTGCATCAAGTAGAGGGGTGGGAAAGCTGTTTTCCTCCAAGGGCTGCATTCAAAGATGAGTGATGGGTTGGGGGCTGCACCTGTGAGCGCATGTGCACACATGTCTATATGCACACACATTCATGCACTCATACACATGTGCACACACATGCACATTCTTTCATGCACACACACTCTGCTTCTCCTACTGCGTGCACCGCCCACTCTCTCTCCCTCGCAGTGTGCAAGATTTAAACCTTCCTTCCTGATTCTGCTGATGCTGCACGGAGAGAGGGCGGGCAGGATGCCTCTTTGTGTTCCCTCTTTCCCTGAAGCATTAGGCTGTGGCATTGGCAGTGGTGACACAGTGGGGAATTGGGGAGGCATAACATCCATGGCAGGCTACAAGTTGCCCATCCCTGATCTAGTGATGTTTCTCCAGCAATATCACTTTACGCTACTCACTCACTCACTCATACACATATTTACTTGCAGGATTGGATCCAGGATCTTCTGTTGACAGAAGGGCTCACTCACGAAAGGTGCCTCCTCCACATTTTGGGGATCCCTTCTTCCACCCCCACCCCTGCATGCTCCACATTCACCAGGGTCCTTTGATCCTCCGTGTAGCTCTTTCAGGGGACTGGAGGGGCTACATCAGGGAGGAGGGGGCAGAGAAGTCTGCTTCCACCAGCCTAGTTGCACATGCCTAAATCTGGATCCAACCCATAATGTTAAAACAGCATTTGGTCAGATATACTTTGTATGGTGGTTGAAATAAAAAGAGATTGTGAAGAGCTCCAAAAGAATCTCTCCAAACTGGGGGAATGGACATTAAAATGGCAAATGCAGTTCAGTGTAAGTAAATGTAAAGTGATGTACATTGGGACAAAACATCCTGACTTCACTTATGCACTGATGGGACTTGGGCTGGTGATGATGGACCAAGATAGAGATCTGTGGTGCATAGTTTGCTGAAAATTCTGACCCACTATATGGCTGCTGTGAAAAAGGAAAAATCCATGTTGGCCATAATTAGAAAAGGAATTGAAAATAAAACCACCAATATCATACTGCCCTTATCCAAATCTATGGTGTGACCACTCTTGAAATGCTCTGTAGAGGTCTGGTCACTGAACCACAAAAAAGATATGGTAGCATTGGAAAAGGTGTGGAAAAGGACAACCAAAACTATCTAGGGACTGGAGCAATTCCCCTCTGAGGAAAAAGTACTATGTTTGGGGCTGTTTAGCTTAGAAAATAGGCAAGTAAGAAGTGTATAAAATTATGCCTGGGCTGGAGAAAGTGGCTAGGGAGAAGTTTGTCTTCCTTTCTCATAATACTGGAATCGGATCATCTTACGAAGCTGAATAGAGATTCAGGATGGATAAACGGATGTACTTCTTGACACAACACATAGTTTAACCATGTAATTTGCTACCACAAGATGTAGTGATAGCCACCAACTTGGCTTTGAAAGGTGGTTAGGCAAATTCGTGGAGGATAAGGCTACGAATCATGATGGCTGAAGAGTAAATGGGGCAAAGCTACCATTTGTGGGATTATGACTGAATGCCTCTAAGTCAGAATCCCCCCTAAACATAATAGAGTTGTTGTGATAATAATCCTGCTCAATATGAGAGGAACCACAGGTTCAGACATTTGGTGTATATCAAAGGCCACTAGTCATGATGGCTATATATTACCTCCAGTATCAGAGGCAGTATGTCTTCGTTACCAGTTGCTGGGAGACAAAAGTAGAAGGGTATCATTGCACTTATGACCTGCTTGCGGGCTTCCCATAAGCATCTGGTTGGCCACTGTGCCAACAGAATGTTGGACTAGATAGGCCTTTGGTCTGATCCAAGAGCGTGGCTCTTAAGTTCGTATGTTTAGGTTATTTCAAACAAAAATTAGTTCCAACTAAAGTTTGTTTTATTGGTAAACCCCAGGGATGGGGACTCGGACTCCAGGACTCAATTCGTGAGTCGGACTGAGTCCCCCCTCTGACTCGTGTCAGACTCGAGTCCCAATATTTTTAATGGGACTCGAGACTCGACTCGGGACTCATGTTCCAAAATCGTGTACCTCAAATGCAACATGGATAGGTTTTAGGAAGTACAGCAAGTTTATTTTTTAAAATTATTTTCCTAAAATGCAACCTTTCAGACATTTTGGGTTTGGCTGCCTCTGCCTGCCTGTTTGGGGTTCCCAGCCTCCTCTGCCTGCCTGGTCTCTTCTTAACCAGTTCCACAGTTTGAATTGTCCAAGATAAAGGCCTCTGCCTGCCTGTTTTGGGGTTCCCTGCCTCCTCTGCCTGTCTGGTTATTTTGGGTTTGTCTGCCTGGTCTGTTCTTGCCAAAATCAGTTGCAGAGTTTTGAAATAAAAAGGCACACTTGTGCCTAGAATTTATTTAAGCCACACATCTGAAATAGCCTTATTTTGTTGGGAAAACCCCCCATTGATTTTAATAGGGACTTGTGGAGTCAGCTTTGGGAGTGACTCGTGACTCGTGACTCGTGAGTCACCATTTTGGACCAAGGACTCGGACTCGAGACTTGGGTCCAAAGACTCGTGACTCGACTTGTGACTCGAAACCAAGGACTCTTCAACATCCCTGGTAAACCCAGCTGTTGAAGTGGATGATAGGTAGTGAAACTGTTTACGTGTCCTTTCTGATTGTTGACCAGGACCAATCCAGTGATTGTATTCTGGACTGTGATTCAGAGTTGGTCTTGAAAGGCGGCTTCACATACTTCATTGCAGTAGTCTACTGGAGCATGGATAACAGTAGCCCTGGGGTGGGGTGGAGTTGCATCAAGGCACTCCAGCCATAGTTGGTCAAAGGTGGAAGCCAGGTAATAGATAATTTGTGGGATTTTGATATTTAAAAGTGCTAAATAGTCAAACTGATTATTTCCTCCTAGGATGAAAAATATTGGACAAGGCGGAAGAAGAATAATGTGGCGGCCAAGCGATCTCGCGATGCTCGGCGCCTGAAAGAGAATCAGATCACAATCCGAGCTGCTTTTCTGGAGAAAGAGAATACAGCCTTGAGGACTGAAGTGGCAGAGCTGCGGAAGGAAGTAGGAAAGTGCAAGAACATTGTCTCTAAATATGAGAGCAGATATGGACCCTTGTAAGCAACCCTTTCCCCCTTACTTTGACCTTTGGATTGTTCAGCTTTCTGTAAAGACTCATAGAAATAATGTTTGTGGTGCCTTTGTGTATCACTAAGCAAGATCCACTTCTACTGACACAACTTGGTTATGTACTTTCTGATCTTTGTGTTGCAGTATGTCAGTTTTTAATATTTTTTAAACGGTTTAACACATTTTGAGAACTTGGCATTTCCAATCAAATAACACATTTGATGACTTGAGGGGAAAAGACTAACTTGTCTAGGTTGCTAAACTGGCAGAACTTCTATACTTGCTGTTCTGATGTTTGAATTGGAAGGAAAATAGTTTGTGCAAAAGTAAAACAAATTGTATAATGTGGAAGAAATGGTGCTGGGAGAATTATGAAATAATTTCTCCCTTCTCCAAGTTAGCAAAATGTGTAAAATCATCTGAAGTGCAGGTTTAATCATAGTTTTATCTTATTCATTTGAGAAAAAGATAAGCATTTTTTTCAGTCCTGAGTCTTTTGATTCTATAGGAACAGAAATATGGATTAGTGAGTGTGCATTCATGTAAACAGCACAGCTGTAGCTCTGTTCTGAAGAGTATTATAAACACTTTTACCCTTTGTATCAGAAGCCTTTTCTCTTAACTGACTGACCTACAATTAATTACTTTGAATTGACAACCTTTCTCTCTCAGTCACTTTTTTAACTAACATGAATGATCAATGAAGCAAATTCACTTGAATAACCAGATTCATTTGATACAGTAAATTCTTCACTTCGTTCTTCACTCTTCACTATTCTTATTTTTATTAAAAGTAACAAGCTATGTTTTCTGACCTACTGTTGCAGGAGTAGTAGTATGAGCAGGGCTTTTTTTCTGGTGGAACTCACCAGAACTGAGTTCCAGCACCTTTTCTTCTATTAATTGCATTACAATTTAATCGCCATCTACTCCCGAGGAAATGTAATCCAAGAGTTCCGTTACCCTTTTCTCCAGAAAAAAAGCACTGAGTATGGGTGTAGGGATAGC
Organism: Shinisaurus crocodilurus; assembly: GCA_021292165.1. NCBI lineage: Eukaryota > Metazoa > Chordata > Lepidosauria > Squamata > Shinisauridae > Shinisaurus > Shinisaurus crocodilurus. Next base: position 252,376,883 of record CM037879.1, on the reverse strand, counting down.
TTGTTTAAGACTGGTTCCCATGGTTGCCTTTGTTTCACAGGAGCTGGCTTTACAGTTAGTGCTAATTTAATGCTCCCCAAATAGCCTTAAGGAGCAATCCTATGGCCCCTAGACATTGTCTAAGGGGCCAGAGAATAGTGGGGATTCCCCCCTCCAAGGTCGGAGATAGTGCTCTGACCTTGGAAGGGGGAGTTGGAGATCTGCCAGCCCTCACCTCCCCCATTGCAGTCAGTGTGGAAGAACCCCACCGGGTGGCCTTTGAGGTCAGAAAAGCAACCTTGACAAAGGGCAAAAGGGGGGCATTCCAGTAGACGGGCAGGGGAGGAGACTGGCGAGGCCAGGACACGAGCTATCCTGAGCCTCTTCCAGCCTCCTTCCCTCCCTCTGTGAAACACTGTTGTTAGATGAGCAAAAAAGTCCATCTAGCGAAAAATGCAGGGCGGGAGAACGGGGAGGCAAAGATTGCGTCCATCACTTCTTCTGTCCTGCTGGCTTCAGCCCAGCAGGGCATTGGATACACAGAAGCCTCCGAGTTCAGAGGCTTCTGTCTCACGAGGGTGCAACCCATAGGATTGTGCCCTAAATTTTATTTCTTTTATAGTGGGGGAAATGGTGACATCCATGGCAGTGCAATGTAAAAAGATGCTATCTTATAAATAGTCATATTCTTGCTTTGCTTTTTTTAAAGTGACTTATCCGATTCCGAGTGATCCAACTTTAAAGACTCTTAAAATCACAAAGAAACTAAAAACTACACATGAAACCACCTGCTGTCAGAGTGAAAAGTGGAAGATGTGAGTTATTCTACACAAACAACTGATGACCCTGCCTCCCTGCAAGTACCTCATCTGAACTACCCAAGGGCTGAGCATGATGAAAAGGCTAAGATCTCTAATGCTACACTTCTCTTTGTACTGCTGTTTTCCCTTGTTACCACAATCTGCAGTGCAGTTATTAACTCTCTTTGTCTACCCTTGGTGCTCTTGTCCTTGAGTTCAGATTGAATAAGTAGTGGCTTTATAAGGTGATACTTAGATGGGAGGCACATCTTAGCTGAAAATGGCTTAAACTATAAATCTTCAAGAATTCCGTGTTTGTTTTTCCTCATCTCTTCTATGCTTTAGAATGGATGTCAGTACTGCAACTAAATCCTGTTTAGCAATTGTTTCTTGTACTATTGGAATAGAAATAACATATGTAGAAAACAGACTAAAACGAAATATGTTTTGGTGTAATATGCTACCAATATATTGACTGAAATTGAAGTAATGGGAAAAAACAAGCACCCCAAGATGCACTATATCTTATCAAATTTTAGTAAGTAAAATGCACCTTATTTTCTCAGCTGATAAAGGCTGACACTAGGTTTCTGAAGTAAGCACTTTCTCTTAAGCTCACTGACCTCTGACAATACTGTTCTAAGACTATTGTGTTGGCATGCTGATGCATTCTTACAGTCTTCTTTTTATAATAATAATAATAATAATAATAATAATAATAATAATAATATATTTCTATTTCCTTGTTTTCATAAACATACTTTAACTGGAGCTGGGAAATGAGGAGTGAGGATGATAATAAAAGGACAGGTCGTAAAAGGATGATGATGAGGCTACCATTCATTTCATCTCTCCTCTGCTGTCACCTACTTCTTAGGTGGAGGGAAATGTGAGCTCTCAATGCCTAGTTTCCTTTACCTCATTGAAACAATTTGCATCGAGTTCTCTGGAGTCTCGCATCAAAGTGGGGGTAGCCTTCTGGTTTTCTCAACTGCATAAATATTTAATTCTGACTGTTTCTTTTTCTTAATATTCCTGAACAGTATTAGAAACAAAGTTAGCAACATTTATGCTATCTTCCCCTGCTGCTTTCCTCTAAAAATTTTTTTTTAATTTCACTGAGTGCCTAATATACTAGTGTGATAAGTGTTGGACTCATAAACCTTCTGAAACATCAGACAGAGCACAGTGGAAAATCCTTCATGCCTATAAGGTAGAAGAAATTATTGGTAGGCCATGTAGGTAGCAAGGTGGGATGCTGAAAAGAGGGATTTCAATTGTGTAGAAGTTGTGCCCTAAGCATGATCTATATTAAATTTGTAACATACCAAAATAATATATTTGTGGATATATTTACTAATGATGAGCACATCCTGTTAATCATATATATATTTGAAAACCGTTTAGAGGTTAAGTGCCTCACTGTTCCGTGGTGTGTTTGAGGAACAGGAGAGCAATTGGGAGAAACAGATACCAAGCAGACACATTTTTCCAGATGTTTAGCCAAATAGTTCCCAAAATTGGGTAAGATTCACCCCAGTTTGTCATAGGAGCCTTATGGCTGGATCAGCAGCTTTCCATCGGTCAGTTGGGATGGCAGAGTGGCAAGTGGCTTAAAAGCATGCTACTTGCAGCCTCAGGAGCTAGAACTGACAGGAAGCTCTTAAGAAAACCATGCGGGTAGATCACATTTTGGAAAATAATGATCTAGCCTGCTGTTTTCAAAGTGCAATCGCAACAGAATTAAGGACTTGCCTGTCCTATTTAAGAGCAGATTTTAATTGTTCCTAATTAATAAACCAAAATGCATATTGTTTAAAACTTCTTGACTATGGACTGTTAAAGTCTCTAAAATCGTAGAGGCAATTAGTATAAAGATTAAATAGACCAAAAAAAATCAATATACTAGAATTCTAGACCTAATCTAAAGGCTGCGTGGTATACACTTGCAATTTGCATTTAGAGCCAGATTTCTGATACTTGTGTTTACTACATTACAAATGACTCTACATGTTAGCTATTAATTTCTTAGGTTCTCCAGCCATACTCTTTTGTGAAAATTTTGCAGTTGAAAAACAAAATAAAATGCAATCTATCTTTGATTCTGACACTATGCTGTGTAAGCAGAAATAAAAAAATATATTTTGTTGTATTGTATACCTTTATGTCATTGAAAAATCTGCAGTAGTGGTGATGTGATTTATGGCCTGTATATATAAAACTTTCAGCATCACGTTGCACTATGTTTTAAGAAAGTGCTATAAAATAATCAAAATAGCATGTAAATTGCCACACATTATCTACATATATTAGTCACTTTGAAGACTTACACCTGTGTTATACTTAGCTACAAAATGGTACAAATGTTATGTGTTTAAGTATATTTCTACCTTTGTGTAGAAAGATGGCATCACTCTTTCTGACCGGAATAGTTCTAATGCTTAATTCTTCTCAGCCACAAACAAGGAAGGCACAGAGGAAGTCATGCCTCTTTCGAAGGCTGTAATCCTAGACCCATTTACCTGGACATAAATCCCATTGAACTCTGTGGGGCTTGCTTCTGAATAGATATGTATAGGATTGCACTATTGTTCCTTAAAATTCGTAACTTCTTTGTAAGAGGTGGTTATAAATCATGAGTCTGATTAGGTCTGCCACTTTTTTCTTATTGCAGCTCTTTGACTTGGTACCCAGTTTATGGTGATAACAGTAGAGAAGAATATTCTTAATTTGTACTACTGTTTAAAAGTATTTGTCCAAAGAAGTAGTGCAGGATGCAGGCAGTAAGTGTGCCAACTCTTCTACATACTACCTATTTCATTATATAATGGAATGACCGTTAATAGAAAACGAGTGCATTCTGTATGATTACAGAGCTTGGTAGGTAGAGGTTGTGGGCAAGAGTTAACTCTGTATGGATACCCAGAGATTACCCACATGCCACTGAACAGCCATGGGATAATAACTTCTAAATTTATTCCAAATATTAGGGAGAAGAAATTCTACATAAGCAAATACATTTCTGCATAATAGTGAATTCATTATGGTAGTATTAACTTGTGTGGTCATCTCTTGTTAAAGTGGATATATTATTCTCTACTTTAACTTCATTCAGAGATTAAACAATTTGTATTTTAAAAAAATAATTTAGCAGCTAATTCTCTTGTTCATAAATATTTTTTGACTTGCATAGGCTTAGCATAGGCATTTAACCTCTGTTTAATTGGTTTTGAATTACTGAATATTCATGTGAGGTTTCTACTTGCAGCTAGCACAGTGGGTTAGGTTTAAGGGACAATTTGTGGTTCTTTTTTGTGATCTCTGTGCAGGTTTCATGTAAAATGTTGATAGTTTTCCCTCTCATTACTTTTGTAACATTCATTCAAGAAGTAGTGGAGGCATTTACTTAGTGCTGTGGATACTGAAGCATTTATAAGCTTTGATATTAAACCTGTGATATTAATCTTGGTTGCTGTTTGGTATAATTGTTAAAATTCCCAGTGTCTTTATGGGTATGGGTGTTTTGGTTTTGTTTGTTTTTTTAAGTTCATTAGGATTTCTCCATGTCCTTCCTGTGCTGTATTGTGCTGTGCTTCCTGGAATCACCAAGTATTCTAGATGTAGAGATTGCTTATGGTACTACCTGGTGGACAGTTCTGTTCTGTCAAGTGTTGAGGTAACAGATGTAGCAGAAGAGAACTAGCAGTCAATGTTTATTGGAATACTGTAGAAGTGTTAGAGCAAATATACTTTGAATAGCCAGAAGTACTAGAAGCTGCACAGTACATTTTTAATGGTTTTTGGGTGTTGTTTTTTTTTACAAAAGTCCCAAACACGTCTGGATCACAAGCTCATAGTTAGTGGGCAGCACTATCCTATGACTCCTAGACAGCATCTAGATGACCATAGGATTTTTTGGAGACCCACCTACAAGGTTGGAAAATCAGTCTGACCTTGTAGCTAGGTCTCTGCACGTGGGGTGCCGCCACCTGCAGCCAGCATGTAAAGAACCGCACCGGCTGCATCTCCAAGGTTGCAAGAGTGACTTCAAAGAAGGGGTTTAGGGGGCAGGGAGGGGAGGAGACAGGTGCCACCAAGATACAAAGTATCCTGGCAGTGCCTCAGCCTCCTTCCCCCACCCCTCTGAAGTGCCTCAGCTAGACAGCCGAAATTGCCCATCTAGCTGAGTTGTAGGGCAGGAGGAGCACGGAGGTGACCTTCGCTTCCGTGTTCCTCCCGCCCTTCATAGGATGCCCGTAACCCTCTGAGTTCAGAGGGTTATGGGCGTCCCGATTGAGTTGCACCATAAATTATTCTTTCCCCCCAATGACAAAAATCTTAGAAATCTGAACTTTACTAAGGAAGCAAATACCCTAGCCATCTTGTTCTGTAGGCACCTTCATTTCCTGCGGAAATATGTAGGCTAAGTTCGCTAGTCTTCAGTAACTCTTCAGCTAAAGAGCTATTTCTTGTATCTTTTAGGTGTATAACCACTTTTAATGCACATCTAAACATATAAAGTGGGAATGTGATAAACGTGTTTTCAAACACACGTATCCCATAGGTTAACTTAAAATACATTGCTCTTATGTGGGGCTTCCAATGGTCTCCCATTCAAAGGATTGGTCAGGTCTACACCTGTTTAGCTTCAGCAATGCTGGAGCCTCAAATACCGCCAGACCACTTACTTACTGCATTCAGACATAACACTAAACCGTCGTTTATGGGAATGGGCCTAGCCTCCTCCAAACTCTTAACACTCCCACCCTGTACAGCTGTTTTCTACTCCTACTTCTGTTTTAGAAGCTTCTACTGTTTTAGATTAACTACAGTTTAGAGTAGCTCTGTAATAATAAATAAAACCCTAACCAGGTATAACTGTTAACTGGTTAGTGAAAACAAGCCAGCTTCATAAACTATGGTTTGAAGGTGGCTTGTTTCCATTAATTGTAATTAAGGCTAACCACAGTTTGTTCAGGTTCAGCTGACACAGCAAGCTGCAGTTAATAAAAAACCAACCAAAACCTTCTCAAGTCTTTCTGGCAGTTTCACCAGAGGAGGAGTGGGGAGTACATGAGACTAGAGGTGGGAGGATAGGCTCATTCTCCTAATGCTAAACCATGCTTTGTCTTTATATCTGATGCAGATCTCTATGTCCCAACAGGTAATGTGTGAACTGGCCCTTATATTATGCTCTTTGAGTTTTATACTGATTAATAAAAAAAATCTAACTGTTATTTTCTTTAATAAATATGACAAATATTATATATCTGTAGTCCTTCATATCAGATGTACAGTATTTTTCCATGTATAAGACTATACTTTTTCCTAAAATTGTTAGACTAAAAATTGAGGGTCGTCTTATACACGGAAGTAAGCCAAGGAGAGAACCGCGCGGTTGCGAAACTGCCCAGTGGGGGGCGTCTTATACATGGGGGCGTCTTATAGACTGGAAAAATACGGTATATCTACGGTAAGTCCTTTAAAGCTTTTGTTACAAACAGCCTGCCCTGTCTGAAGCAGAGTGAGGGATAGGTACAAGACTGATGGCTGAGCCAACATTCATTTTGCTGGTACACATGTCTCATTTAAGTTGAGAAGCAGGAAGGAATTCAGACTTGCCTGTGGCTGAAAGACATGCTTTTCTATATTGCATCTGTCTTCCCTACCCTTGTTACAGAACGTATCAACTGCTTGAGTAAATGTGACTATTCCTGGCAGTACAAGTATGTCAGGCATTCCCCCCCCCCCCCGCCTTTAACTTTACAGTACATGTGTCTTGAGCAAATTATAGACGTTTATGTTGAATGGAGCCTTGCTAGGAGGAGGTAACAAATAATGTGAGATACATGAGAAAACAGGGAGATGGAACCTTGCCCTAACCAGCATGCTGAGTCTAAAGCCATTTTCATTGGGAGCACTTGGACTCTAATTCTGTTGGTTTGGGCTAATTTATAATGGGGATTCCTTTTGATGTGAAAGCTTGTCATCTTGAACTCATTGAATCTAATGGCAGTGAAAAGAATGCAAAGCTGAGAAGGAAAGTTAGTTATATTTTTTAAGACTCATAGGATGTAATCCCATGCATGTTTAGATAGAAAAATGTCCTACAACTCCAGAAAAAAGTCCTACAGTGGCTGGCTAGAGCATGCTGGGAGTTGTAGGACTTTTTTCTGTCTAAACATGCATAGGATTGTGCCCTTAATATATATTTCCCCCCTACACCTGGTCAGTTAATGACATGTTTCTTTCCTGGGGACCTATGCTTTCTTGTTGATGAATTCAGATAATGTTCACAAGACAGCCTCCCAATGTGAAACTGAGGATAAGGTTACTTTTTTTTTACTTTTTTTTTCTTTTTCTGCTTAATTGGGATAACAACTTGTGCTTTGAAACATCAGCTGGCAAAGTGCTTAGTAGGGTCCAGGATAGCAGAAATGTTTTGTTTTTACATTGGTGTCTAAAATATGGTGATTAACATTATTATTGGCATACTGTATTTTGTATTACAAAATATGTAAATACAGTTTAATATTAATCTTGGTCCTTATGGAGTAATAAGTGCTTCCATTGTAATCTCTGCAAACTTGTTTAAAATATTTTAATGTAGCATGGCTTGAAAAAATATTCTTAGAAAACTGCAGAAATCAAACAAAATTAAATTGATGTTGTAGACTTTTAGTTCGTGATGTTCCTGTTTACAAAATGTTTAATAAATCACAAAAGCAGAGAGACTAAGAATTGGCATGGAAGGTATTTCCATGGTCACTGAGTTTATTCATAATAGTACTTAACCAGTCTTACATGGAGGCAAGCCAGGCTGCCACTTAGCAGTATCCCCACACATGACATCCTGTTGACAGAAAGCGCAGGATGACTTCAGAAACACAAATTTCTGCATTTTGTCTTAATGTGGTGCTCTTTGCACCACCCTTCATCAGTCTGTAGTAAATTGTAATTCATTGTACCATAAATTAGGTTTATGACATCTTAGGCATAAAAAAGCTGAGCTCATCCTCTCTCATATTTTGAGAATGTATTTCCCCCCTATCTAATCAAACATTTTAATAAATGGAAATTTTGTCTGACTTTTAAATCTTTCACTGTATGCCTCATGAGCCAATTGGAAGTTTTGAAGAATTGGATAGGAAACATGGTAGATGAATTTGGCAATAACGTTTGCCTTTTCATCAGTATTTTGCATTGGGAACTATTGCTTGCAATATGCTTTCCTTGGAATTTATTCAGCTTAGTGGCATAGGTTACTGCTGATAAAACCCCACTACCACTGTTATGTCATTGAAATAGCAATAGAAAAACTGGTTGGCTTATAAAGTAAGTGGATATGGAAGTTCTTTTTGTTTAAAAAAATATATGTTTCCTGATGAGTTTTAGATCCATTTGTCAATATAGGGGAAATTAGACTGCACTAAAACATGTATCATTTTTATATCAAAAGTAAACATTTGTGTTGCTGAATACTTTTAGCATCTGCTGCATTTCTTTTCAGTGTGTCCAGTCTGTAATGGGCAAAGTTATTCCTGTATATAAGTTTTGTAGATTAGTCTGTAAAATGCTTTTGAGTCCTCAATTAAAGGCACTATAGCAAAATTGTTGCCATGTATAAAAACCTCTGGGTAAAATTGTATCTTGCTATACATCTGTTATTTCTGCAAATACTCATTGCCTATTTTTTTTTTTTTTTTTTTTTTTTTTGGTATCTACAAATGCTTGATGGATTACTGGTGAAAGGGCTTAAATGATAAAAGTCCTGGTAAGGAAAGAACATTTCCATGCTCAAGGCCCACCTCGTATCCATTTCTATTTCTATTATGGTTTTGTAAATTAAACAATTATGGATATGAACGCTCTCTGATTGTGGAAACTGGGCTGAATTTTTCTGGGTATATTAAAGCCTCTCTGCCAAGTATCTTTTGTAATGCTTTTCTTTTAAAAATGTAAAGTTTTGACTGTATTGAATTCTGTTAGTATTTTTCCCTTTTGAAAAAAATAAAGTGTATATTCTACTAAACTAAGATATAATCACTCCTAGACATTGTGCACACAAACCATTGTCAGAACATTATGGTCTGATGCAGAGCCTTCAGCAATCACTGATGTCTGTCAGTAGGAGTTGATTGTATTACAAGCTTTTTCTGGCTGTGAGAACTCACAAGGTTTATATTCCTTTCTCCTCATGTTCTTCTATTGTGAGGAACTCAGAAGTATCACTGAACACAATCACTTCTCCTGAGAAAGAAAATCAGGGTTACCTACTCCACTTCTTAAAACATGCATGAAAAGTACAAAAGCAAGATATTATATTCTGGGTAAGTCCTTCTGAAGCATTTAACACTCCACACGTTACTGGAAACACTGCCTTTATCTGAAGTGGTCTCCAACAGCTTTTTGTTGAAAAAAGTGAAACAAATTGCAAAGACTAATCTGTCCCTTCATGCTAGAACCACCTTTAAAGAGAATGTAGAAAGGGGGACTTTGTGTATGAATTAAACTTCTCTGCTTCTGGTGGCGCATGCTGTGAAGAGTCTATTGGAGGTCTCTAAAGCATCATTAATCAATAGTAAATTAATCTTAAGTACCAGAAAGGGTTGCTTAAAAGAGTGCTGAAATCTCTCCCTAGAGGATAAGGACTAAGATTTGAAGTTGGTCATCTAAGTCAATGAAATCTATATGTAGTTGCAAAGAGAGAAGACTATGGGTACAATCCTATGCAAGTTTAGACAGAAAAAAGGCCTACAATTCCCAGTGTGCCCCAGTCAGCTATGCTGGCTGGGGCATACTGGGAGTTTTAGGCTTTTTTTCCATTTAAACTTGCATAGGATCGTGCCTTAAATGGCCAACTGGATCTGGGGTCTGATAGAACATCGAGAGTCATTTCTTATTGCTTCCTTAGCAATGATGTCAGTTTCCAATAGGTAAAATGTGGCACAAACAAAGGGACAACAAAGTTTGCTCTACATGATATCTAAACTGGTCTCTTGCCGAGGACGAATGCTGATGGACAGTAGGAGTTGTGTGTTAAGAACAATGTATGCCTAGAAATGCACAATGAGGCATGAAGGTGGGAGGGGGGCTTACGGTACTTCAATTGGGTAAGGACAGATAGCTTCAATATGCAACTTGGTGCTAAATGCGACTTAGAAATTGCAAGGGAATTTTTGTCTGTGTGAAAATGGGAGGGGAGAATCAGTGTTGTGTCTGGAAGAAAGATTTGATAAATTAATATAAGAAACTAGGTTAGACCTTGTATCCTTTCCAGCAGCAGACAGCACCAAATGTTTCAAAAAAAGACATTTAGGGGAAACAGAATGGAGACAGGTTGCTTTTTCCAAGAGTTGAAGATGGAGTAAAAGAAGGATTGCTACCTGTAGTGTGTACACTCATCCCACTTTGCCTGTGCTAAACAGGTTTTTGAATCACTTTCAAAAAACCAGTTTGATTACAGACAACACTATAACGAAAGAAATGTGTGTATTTTGTGGGAAACAATGGGCAGGCTTGAACGTCATGCCAACCAACCCTGCCAATAAGCCACGGTAGGTGGGTTGTTGTGAGAACAACCCATGGTGTGAATCAGGCTCACCATGGGTTGTCACCTCATCCTTCCCCCTGGGTCTGGCAGCTGGCATCCCAGGGAACTTTGCGGCTCAAGCCGCTCCCTGTCGCAATCGGAGCCATTTTGGCTCCCACAACTTTCTCCCCCCTTCCCCCCCAAGATCATTTTTTGTGATCTCCATTTTGGCAGCCACTGACAGCCCCTCCAAAGTGCCCAAGCAGCAGATTGGAGGGGCTGTTTGTGGTTCACCATACCCTTTTCTTTAAAAAATTGTACCCCAAATGCGCACAGTTTCATTTATTTTTTAAAACAATTTTTTTAGCCAGAATTGCACAATTCCAGAGGTGCAGTAGTGCGAGTGCGCATTTCCGCAGGTGTGAAAATGGGAAGCCTCACCCAAGTAATGTCCTGGAGGGTACCTGCTGTCAAAATGCTACAGGTACCAACTATGGACATTGAACCAGAGAGGGTCCCAATATGGTTTGTTTGTTTGTTTGTTTGTTTTGCACTTTGCTTTGTCTTGACAGCTGTCAAAAGGCAAGGTGTCAATTCAAAGAGATGACGCAAGTGATCTTTGCTTGCAAAAGGGGTGGAGGGATTTATCCCTCCTTGGCACTGGGATCCTCAGGGCTTTTTGTCTTCCCGATAGGTCCCAGTGCCCCCAACTTTTCCATCGATTCCTGAGACTAGGTGCTCAAGAAGGTGGTAAAGTGCAACCCATCCCCTTTTACTGGAGCACAGAGGTCTGACAGCTACCTGTCAAAACTTTGGTTCCTTTTAAAAGGGTTTTTGTTTTGTTTTTTTAACAGGGCTCCCCATGGTTTTTTCACAAGGACAGGCCTGTGGCTCACGCTGGCTCAGCTTGTCTGAGTGTGGAAAGCTAAGCAGGGTCAGGCCTGGTTATTACTTGGATGGGAGACCCCCCTCCTCTAGTTTCCTGCATTGAGCAGGGGGTTGGACTCGATAGCCTTGTAGGCTCCTTCCAACTCTATGATCTATGAAATCTTATGTCCCTGTGAAAAAAATCATGGGGAGGCCATGTGGTTTTTGCTGTTCTTGCTAAGCACCCTGCTGTCTGCTGGACTTTACCCATGGTGAGAACAGTAATCTGCGTTCAGACAACATGACAACCCACCATGGGTAAAACAACTCCTAGAACAACCCATGGATTCTCAGGGTGGCTTGTTTGAAAAATATAAGCTGACATGAGTAAACCAGGCTGGGTTCGAATGGCATGACAACCAACCATGGCTCACTGCTTATGGTGGGTTTTCATGTCGTGCAAACCAGGTCAGTATCTCAAACCACTTTTGACTCCCTTAAACTATTGTCAACCTTCAGCCTTAGAGTAATCAGTCTCCATCCTTCTCTTTTTCTGATATTTGATAAAATGAGACACCACCTTGTTGGATTTATTTCTGGCCTTTCACATTGTTGTCTCCTTGTTACAAGGAGCTGTTTTCTGCATTGTCCTGGTCCTTTTGAACCCAGTTATGCTACCAGCCTTCCCCTCCCCCCAAGCAAATAGTTGCATTTGGATAAATTGTGTGATGAGAATCAGAAAATATACTTGAGTGGCTGTCCTTCGGATTTTTGTATTACGGAAACAGTGACAGTCTAATTGTTATACTTGGTTCTTCTTGGCCAGTGTACTGAACTGCCATTTTTGTCGCTTGCCCCATTACCCTGGTACTGTTATGGGTCCCGTTTGAGAGTCTGTAGGCAGACTTTCATGCAGTATTTAAGGTTTAGCATACCATAGCTTAAATTAGAAACTTGATGCTCTCGTCTCCATGCCTTCATAGAAATGGAAGACTGATATTTTATTCACCTCCTCCTTAGGAGACTAGAGAGAGTTCCAGATAGTGGATCATTGAATGGGAAAGCAGGGTGCATCTACACTGTCTTCTGCAGAAGGGGGAGTGACACAGAAAGAGCTAAGATTGGTAGAAGTGAGTGGGCAGTCGGGAGTAGCAAGGTTTCAGGGTAAAGGTATTGGCAGTACTCCAGGCTCCCTATGTATGATTTACCTGCAATACAATTGCTGTTAGAATGTTGGACATGACTGTAATTTTCTGGGTTTGAACTTTGCTTTGAGAGAGGGAAGAGCACAGTTGGCAATCTTGGCTGTTTGGCCCCAAAACATCTTCCCAGACCCATAGTGAGGTTCAGAACGAATGAACAACTTGCATCACATCTGATTTTGAGGGAAGGGCTTTGTGTTTGATAGCTTTCTGGTCTGTTATAGCCCTCTCTGTTCTGTCTTCATCTGATCTCATCAGCACTGACATCCAAGTTAGCTCCTTAATCTGAGGATCTCATCTAGTAGCCATGCAGACTCAGCCCTCACCTTCAGAACGTGAGTGGTCTCCAGCTTGTTTTGGACCCTTTGGCCATTTTGATCCTTAATTGCTTGCCTCAGAACCAGTCACACGCCCCCCAGCGTGCCGCGGAGCTTTGCCAAGGTCTGACAACGAGACAAAGCAGTTCAGAGAAGTGAGGCATGGGAAGGCTCAGCTCCCCTTCACCTCATGTAAAGAACGCCCGACCTTCTTTTATACACAAATGGAGTAGATGTGAATAAACAAACGTGGCTGCCCAGTTCTGGTTTTCTAATAACTGACCACTAGATGGCTCTGTTGCAGCATAGCAAATGCTGTGTGACCTTGTCTCTTTTAAAAAAGAAGTAAGGCTCCCAATGGGATTGCGCAAGAAACTAAAGGTTATTGATATGGAATTAGAGAGGGAGAGAAACGCAAATTGCTTTGTCTGCTGACATTAATCCAGCCTAAACTCCGTAACCTCTGTGGTGTTTAGAGGTGTAAGGTGTTTTCTCCCATTAGAAAGTGATTGTGTTTTCTTTCCTTGTATGCCAGTTGAATGAGCATGACGGATGGGAAGCTAGAGTCCTAACAACACTAGACATTCTGGTCCATTTTTTCTCAGGTTAGTTTTATTTGGATGAGTGAGTAGCTTAAAGGAAAATAAATGACAGAAAAAAGCCTTTGTGTTGCAAGCAAAAGGCATTGAGAACCTAGGGGTTGCCAGTCTGGCCTCAGTTCCGTCAAACCCCATCTGGTTTGGGGGCAGGAGAAAATCTCAGAGGAAAGCATGATAGCTACCCAAACTGCATTGAAGAAGAAACAGTTTACCTTCCCATACAAAGTTTCTTCTGGCCTCTCCTGCAGAGAGAGAGAGAGAGAGATTAAAATGTGCTTTGACATAATATAATGCCACAGAAGTGTTAAGTGCTCTTATCTTCCTCCATATTGCATGTTTATTTAAACTGCACTGAAAGGAACCTTTATCCACTACTATATGAGTGCTCTTGCAGTCCTTTAAAAAGAAGGGAAATAGTTTAAGGCAGTCCTGTTCCCCCACAGCAGTGCTTCCCTGCCTACGATATCAACAGCTTTCTTCCCTGGACACTCTCTCACAGACCTTCTCTGTACTCAGAATAGAATGTGGACATCATTACATCCCATCCTCTCTCAAATTATGTCTCCCTAAGAAATTCACATTTGGAGGGAAAATATGGGGGCATGTCAAAAAGTGTGTGTGTGTGTGTGTGTGTGTGTGTGTTTAAATCACGAACAAGAAACCATTTCAGGTCATAATTGGTATCATATACTGCATTGGTTTCCTAGCTCCCTCTCATTTTCAGCATAGAATAGAATAGTAGAGTTGGAAGGGGCCTATAAGGCTATCAAGTCCAGCCCCCTGCTCAGTGCAGGAATCCAAGTATAGAATCATAGAAGTAGAGTTGGAAGGGGCCGCTGAGTTGGAAGTAGAGAAGTAGTTGGAAGTTTGCCACAGCCATTAAATTTTCTAAATTCAACACAAGTTGAATGATTAGAAGTTAAAGGATTAGGCTTGCAGTCTGATGGTGCAGCTTGATGCAGCTTTGTCCCTCGTGTGATTTATTTATCTATCTACAGCTTTTGTATACCATTCCTTATCCAGACAGATTCTGGAGCAGTGAACAATGAAAAGGTAAAACAGATAAAGGAATAAAAACAGTGCATTAAAAACAGGATAACATTAAAACCATGGCTGGTCAGCAAGGAAGGCTTCCTGAAACAAAGACGTATTCAGCAGGCACAGAAAACAACACAAGTGTCGGAACCTGCCTGACCTCCAGAGGCAGGATGTTCCATAGAAGTGGAGCCACCACACTGAAGGCTCTTCTCCTGGTGGACTCCAATCAGGCCATAGGTCCACATGGAAGTACCAGGAGAATGTTGTCCGATGACCCCAGTGACCAGACAGGTTGGTCCTCCATGACAAAAAGTGCCATCCAGCAGCTTAGGCAGTATGCCACTGTGGCCCTCTTGGATAGAGATAGCATGGCCATAGTGACATGTTCTGGTAATTTCCAGACTAGATTTCACTGCAATGCATTATATATGGGATTGTCTTGGAAGACATCTCAGAAACTTTAGTGGGTTCAGAATACAACTGCTAAATTGCTAACCAGCAGCAGCCCTAGAGAACATATACTCGTCTGTTTCTGGGCACAATTCAAAGTGCTGGTCTTTGCTTTTTAAAGCCCTATGTGGCCTGGGCACTGGTTCCCCACAGGACCATATTTTCCCACGTGTCTGCCTGTGTACTGAAAACATTGAAAAGGAGGCTCTTTCTGTGCCCCTCAGCCATCTGAGGTGCAGCAGGTGGAAACTGTGTAGATGGCCTTTTCAGTTGTGGCATTCCAACTGTAGAACATCTTCCCCTGGGAGGCTCACCTGACACATACTTTTATGTCTTTTGGTTCCACATGAACACCTTACTTTCCTGTGTCTGTCAAAACATTGATTGTTCTTGACCAGCCTCTTGTTGTTGCTGTTTTATTTTACTGCTGCTGTTTCTACTGTTGTTTTCATTGTTTATTTTTATTGCTTTTGATTTTATAGTTAAATTGTTTTAATATGCTGCAACAGCTGCCTTGGGAGTACTTGAACTGAGGACATGGGATATAAATACAATAAATAAAGTGTTCACCTGGCATGAACTACTTAGCTATTACAGCCACTGAAGAATGACTAGTAACTTAGGGTGCAATCCTATGCATGTTTAGACAGAAATAAGTCCTACAACTCCCAGCATCCCCCAGCCAGTCATGCTGCCTGGGGAATGCTGGGAGTTGTGCGGCTTATTTCTGTCTAAACATGCATAGGAATAGATTTATTTTTTTTTAGGAATAGATTTTTATTATAAAATGCATAGGGTTGCGCCCTTACAGACTGATGAGTCCCACCCAGTTTATATCTCTGTGTCTATGGTTAAGGATTGGGAAAAGCAACATTATATATTTTAGTCAAGTAAAGCTTATTTTGCCACGGAAGGATACATGATTCCAATTTAAAAAAATAATTATTATACTTTGATTTTGTAGAATGTTAAATGTATCCCTTAATCTCTTAGACTTAGGGCCTTGCTGAGGGCACTTTGCATTCTCAGGCCATTGTTGTTACTCTGTAACTTTTTAAAAGTCTATTATATTAAAAGAAGGGGGGAAAGAAAAAAATATTGTAAAGGTTCACTTTAGAATTACAAAATATCACAGAGTGTATTCATTTGGTATCCTTCTGCTAACCAAAGATTCTTTGATCCAGCAGAGACTTCCATCAGTAGAACTGGGAGTGAGGTGATGTTTGGCGATACCCCGTCCCCACCGCAGCCTCCCAAAATCTATTCTGGAGAGTTGGATCCTTCTTTGTAGTTGGAATTGATCTGACTGGTGACCCTTTGTGAGGAAGGGTGGGATATAAATCAAATAAGAATAATTTACAGAAACTTTAGCTTTGGGGTGCTGCTGATACATCAAAGAGACCCAAGTTTCAACTGTGGAAAATGCTTTCTATCCTTTGTTACCTTTTTACAACAAATCTTTTAAGGAAGGGCCCATTTTACAGCCAGAGAGTGGAAACAAACAGTACAAGGCCAGCCTGCATCTGCATGGAGTTGGGTTTAGGACCCAGGACCAGTTCTGGGACCTCACTGGACTACTAGCTTTTGAGGATATTTCTCATTTGTACTGAGATTATAAGATTACAGACCAGCCCTGATGTCACCTGAGACAGTTGAGGAAAGCGGAAAAGAACCAGATCGGGAGGAACTGTGGCAGCCGTTCCAGTTGGGGATAGCACAATACTCACACAGCTTGTTTCAGCTGCTCTGCACTAACTTGATTCCCCATACTGCTGTTCTTAACTCTCAGCTCAGGTGAGAGACTGAGGAGTGGTTCAAGGACAACTTCAGTACATCTCCAATGTGATGGTGGCTTCCTGGGTGGATAAATTGACCTTGTTGGCTCCAGAACCAGTGTTCAGCAGTTGCTTTGCAGTTGGTTACAACAGAGCATGGATTGTGACTCTTTCCCTTGAGTAAACTACATCTCTTGCTGCTAGGTTAACAAGCTGTAATCTCCTGTACAACAGTTGTGTAGAAGAGGGAGTTTCTTCAGCAGGGGCAGCTTTCCTTACTCCTGTGGTGCTGTTCAGTAACAAACTACAACTTCCCTTGTTGAAAGGATGACAGCACTGTCCTTGGTTGCATTGACGCAGTCCGCAGGAGTTGGCTGGAGCCTTTTCCTTCCTTGTCTGCCTTGATGCTGGTGGATTCCACAAAGGCCAGTCCCAGGAGTGGACTATATGAGTGAGGCTTCAAGAAAAAGCTGGTCACATGTTGTCTCTTTAAGCAAGCATTCCCTTGCTTCTTCAGGCCATCTGTCTCTCATGCTCTGTTCAGCTGATGGGGCAATTCTAGAGTGTCAGGTTCCCTTCATGATAGTGCAAGTTTTCCCCTCTCACAACCCTTCCTGCTCTGGTCCTGGTGGGGAAAGGCCGGTGGAGTGACCTTTCTACTGTTACAGCAAAAGAGTGGAGACTGCCAGTACTACAGGAGGCAGGGCTGGGGATTAAGGAAACACAGCAGGGTCAGGAATGGGGAAAAGGTAGTCCTGGAAGTAGGGATATGTGCAGCCTGAACCATTGGAACAAGAACATTTCTCACCGGAGTAAGTTTCTGCTCAGCTGCCATAGTTGATGCTAGGATGATCAGATGCTTGCCATTTCTCCCAATGTGACGTAGTGGTGAGAGTAGTTGGACTGGGACTCGGGAGATCCGGGTTCCAGTCCCCGCTCGGCCACGAAACTCACTGGGTGACTTTGGGCCAGTCACGGACTCTCAGCCTCACCTACCTCACAGGGTTGTTGTGAGAATAAAATGGAGAGGAGGAGGAGGATTATGTAAGCCGCCTTGGGTTCCTTGCAGGAAAAAAGGCGGGGTATAAATATAATAAATAAATAAAATAAATAAATATGCTCACTGCCCTTGTACTAGCCGTCAAGCTTCTAGCGACTCACCTGGAGACCAGAATCTGCAGTTCTGCCTCAGAACTTTTTGGAGTTGCTGGGTTTCTAGCAAGGCTACAGTTGCCTTCACTGTGAAGGGTGATATAACTTAATGTGATGGAATTCATGTTCTAATTTCAATAAAAGTTCCCCATACCTTATTTCTTGGCTTGGTGTTAAGGGGGCTACAGAGAAGAGCTGGAGGAGGCAAGGAGAAAGATGAACTATTAAAAACAGCTTTGCCTGATTGCTGCAGCTGTTCCACTCACAGTCTGTAAACCTCCCTCTGGCATCCTGGTTCCCAAGTACATGGTGAGTTACGTAATGGGAGACACTTAGGCATCACTTCAGCCTCAGAAAAGGGAAAGAGTGACATGACATTTATGCCGCTTGTGTTTCCCAATCTGTTCCTCCATCCAGCTGGGCTTCTTTCCAAAGCCTGTACATGCTGAGCTGCTCTTAGGGGGCTGACAGGCACGTGGGAGTGAGTGTGGCGTGTCCTTCATAACGGGAAGAAGGGCTTTTCTCCCTGCATGTGAAGGCAGTAGCCATGGGACTGTGTGGGAGATGGGCAGGAGTAGCAAGTGTTCTTGCATGTAGTGTGAGATGGACAACAGGAAGCAGGTACCCCATGACAAGTGGTCGCTGTGCAGGAAAGTAGGCCACTGACAAGTGACCTAAAATGTGTTTGCTTTGAGTGAACCAATAGTCTTATACTTGGTGCGGGGTACTAACTGTCACATGTGCAAAAGAGGTTTAAGTGTTTGGAAAAGGGGTGGTTTAGTTGGAATAAGGCGTAATGATTTGTTCACGTTTTGGGTGTATCCACAGATTATTGTATCTCTTGCCATGGAATTTATAGTTCCTACTTCCCACATGAGAGAGGAGATGGGGAGCCTTTTCTGTGTTGGGGATCCAACGTGAAACTGGCCAGTGGACCACACTAAACTCTCTCTCTCTCGCACACGCACACCTCTATCTACTTGTACTCTCATAGGCCCAAGACTTCTGTCTCCTCTCATATGAGCCTTCAGTGGCACATGCCTAGATTGCCATGTTGTTTTCAACTGTGTAGAGTTACAAAGAGAGACTGCTTTTTGTTTCCACTCTTGGTTGCTATCACTTCCCAATGTCAGATGAGCAGAAGCTGCTGTGAGGCTCCCTGCCAGGAATACTTGGCTGCAGCTAATGAGGTTCCCTCTGCTATGTTTATCTCCTCCTAGAAAGTTATCTTGCGCCAGTTCCTAATTATTCCGGTGGTGAAGGATTGAGAATTGGCTGGTGACAAATTGAAAGGACAGGACCTGTGAGGAAGTTTCAGAGGGCCACTTGAGTGCAAGGAGGGGGAAGATGTGGTTGACGGGCCAGAAACTCCCCAACCATGGAATACAGAATTCCGGTAGTTGGTCAATTAGTAGATAGAAGAGCATTAGAAGGGATTGGCAATTAGAGAGAAGTCCAAAGAGAATCGGATATTGGAGGGATGAACTAGGCCTGGTTCACACACAACGACAACCCAGGGTTTTTTAAAGTCACCATGGCTCAAGCACTCCCACTTGGCTCTTCCTGCCAAAAGGAGCAGCTAAACAACCCAGGGATGTTCCTGGGTTCCAGCTCTGGCTTTTCGGGGGAGAGACAAGCCAGATTTCCAGGTTCGGACATCATGATAACCCAGAGACACTCTTCTTTAGCCACTCCCACTGGTAGGAGGAGCCAAGTGGGAGTGCTTGAGCCATGTGACTAGCACACTGGCTCATTCACAACAACCCATGGGTTTAACACTTGGTGGTTGTAACATGCGAACCGGGCCATTGCGTTCAATATGTTTAGACGTCAGCTTTCGGAAAGTGTTAACATGCAGGAATCATGGAAGTGTCAAAAGGTGAACTGTCAAGGGAAAGCAAAGGTGCGAGTGATCTTAGCTCACAAAAAGGGGGTGGTGGTATTTACACCTGCTTCATGGTGAGGTCCTCGTGGTTTTTTTTCTCCTGATAGCCCTCTGTGCACTTTTTGCCTAGACTCTAGCTGCTTGGGAAAGTGCAAAAGTGCATCCCACCCACTTTCCAGGTTAAAGGAGTTTTGACAGCTAGCTATCTGTCAAAACTCTGGGTACCCTTTAAAAGGGGTTTTTGACAGGGCAATGAGTGTTTTTTGTCAGTGACATATACAGCAATATATACCAGGGTTGGTACCTGCTGCACTTTAATAGCAGGTACCCCCCAGGACATTGCCCAGGCAAAGCTTCCCTTTTTCAGACCCACACAAGTCCACCTCTGCAGTTGCGCAAGTCTGACTATAAAGATAAAAAAAAATACTTAGTGAAAAAAATTGTGCAGATGGGAGCACAATTTTTTTTAAGGGGTGTCCAACCAGTGATAGCCTGTCTAATGTGTTGCTTGGGCACTTCGGAGGGGCTGTCACTGGCTGTCAAATCTCTGGTGGGGTTTTTAAAGTGACAAAAAAGCCTCAACAAGCCGAAAATGGCTTGCAATTGCGGGGGCGGGGGGGCGGGGAGACAAGTTGGTCCTGTTGCGGGGTCCCCTGGGATACCTGCGGGAGGACTGATGGGGAGGGAATGGGCAAACAACCCACGTGAGCCCAATCATCTGTCACTGGGAGTTATTCAGGGAACAACCCACTCACTGTGGCTTATTGCCAGGGTGGGTTATTGTGACGTGCAAATGCAGCCTTTGTCTGGAAGCACCCCTTCTGTCAGGTGCTTAGGCCAAGGCAGGTAGATACCTTGAAGGCAGACATGCTGGAAGTTGGGAGGCACACTTGAAGGACCCCCTGGCTTAGCCCAACGGTAGATTGAGAGAATGAGGAAAATCAGTAGGTCTGCATATTTTTGCAGCCTAGATTGGTCCTCCAGCATCATCTGACTACCTAGGCCAGAAGAATCATGGGCTGTTGCAGCAAACTCCCAGCTAGACTGGTCTGTATTTCCTTCCTCTAACCAGCAGTTCAGTCATACTAGGACTTAATTCCCATTTCACATGGCTCCTGCCTGAAACTCCACGGTGCCCAATGCTAGGAATTTTCACTAATTCATAAACACCTGTCCAATAGCAAAGCCATGTTCCTGCTCCCTGCCACAAATGGTTCCTTTTCGAGATCACCTCTCACTTATGGCTGCAACTAGACTCCTAGGCTTGCAATGATGACTCATCATCATCATCATTATTATTATTATTATTATTATTATTATTATTATTTCTTCTTTAATATGCATGTGTTTGAGCAATGTCTCTGGAATCAGACCCATACAAACTGCACAAGAAGAAACAGCAGGGCTCTGATGATGGCAGCCTCAAAGAGCCAGATATTGACCTGGTTTGTACATCGCACTACAATTCCTGGGTTGTTTAACCCAGGAATTGCCAGGGATGTGTGAAGCAATGAGTCTGCTGCCTCCCACACACTCGTCATTTTCACTTTCAATGAACAAACAAGGAATGTCCTGTTCCTGGGTTGTTGTTTTCTGATGTGTGAACCCAGAAACATTGGCCCGGTTCTCAAGTAATGACAACTCATGGGTTATTTAAACCATGGGTCCCACATTGCCTCCTGTGCATTCATTGCTTCTGTTTTCAATTAACAACCCAGGAACATCCCATTCTTGGGTTGTTATCATGACATCTGAACCTGGAAAGTCTGAGTTGTTTAGGGATTAAATAACCCAGAATTAACCCATGGTTTGTTGTTGGGTTAACTCTGGATTGTTTAATCCATAAATAACCAAGAGTTTTCATTTCACACGTAATGAAACAACTGAGGAACGTGGCGTTCCTGGGTTGTTAATTGAAAGCGAAAAAGACGGACGCACAGGATGCAGTGCGTTTGTCACTTCATTGTCCCCGGCAATTCCTTGGTCAAACAACCCAGGAATTGCAGCATGACGTGCAAACTGGGTCATTGAATATTTCCTTTGTCCAGGCTATGCTGTCTGGGATAAACAGTGACTGCAAGTGTCCTCTTTGTTCCATTGGGATAATAGATCTGTGGAGAAAAAGCGTCAAGAGTTTCCTGCACCACACACACACACCTCCACACGTGTAAACGAGTATAATCCCAGCTGGGGGCTGGGAAATGCAAAATGTACATAGTTTCTCTGATGGCTGCAGAGTCTCCCATGTCTTTGATGGCCAGTGCCACAGCTATTTGCATGCAAATGTGGCAAAGAGCCACCCCTCCCCTGCCTGGCCCAGATGAAGTTCATCCTGATTGGCTAAAGACACCTGGGCTACTGAGAGGAGGGGTGGGGGGAAGAATCTATACTGCTGCTGTGGCTTCTGGTTTGCGTTGTTGTCTGCACGCTTTCGCAGGAGTAGGGTTTTGCTAAGGCAAACCCTGAGAAGACCAACCCCTAGGCAAAAGGAGTAAGTGCTTAGGTATTTATATGGTAAAGGAACTAGTTTTGTTATTTTCTAGCTCTACTATGTATACCAAAGTGTCTCCCCACCTTTCTCCCTCTTCCCTCATTCCCCACCTTTTATTGTAATCTGTTTACCTTAAATAAACTTTCCTGGTTTTACGCCACATAGTGTGTGTGGTTCCTCTGTGGTTCAGTGCTAAATCCAGTGTATAGACCAAGGGCAAGGCCCTGAGAGAATCAAGACGGCAGAGCTAAGGCTGGCAGTTTTGCACCCTT
Source organism: Shinisaurus crocodilurus (assembly GCA_021292165.1). Lineage (NCBI taxonomy): Eukaryota > Metazoa > Chordata > Lepidosauria > Squamata > Shinisauridae > Shinisaurus > Shinisaurus crocodilurus. Next base: position 252,354,524 of record CM037879.1, on the reverse strand, counting down.
GATCTCTAGACTTGAGAAAAGGACCGGTTGGCAGTCCTTCACAAGATCTTAATTAGTTTATGCAGTTCCTGGACAACAGAGGTGAGTCCAGTGTCCACATGGTTCCAATTGTTTTTGCTCATCTTCTTTAATCATCCTATTGTGTTGGGGGAAGGGGCAGAATCAAATCATGTATGCAGGCAGGTTGAGTTGGAATTGTGTGAGGCTTTCCTTAATCTTTTTATCCCAGGGAACTGCTATAGATGTTAATGGGGACTATTGATTTGGAGGCATTAATGTACAATAGCTTTCAACCTTTTCAGTCCTGGGACCCACCTTTAGCCCGAACTTTCCTTTGGGGGCCCACATCTTAATTGTTTACCATGTATTTATATGGTGGCAGTGCTGCTGTCCTGACCCACCTTAGATCAGACTGACCCGGTAGAATCATAGAATAGTAGAGTTGGAAGGGGCCTACAAGGCCATCGAGTCCAACCCCCTGCTCAATGCAGGAATCCAAGTCAAAGCATCCCTGACAGATGGCTGTCCAGCTGCACCTTGAATGCCTCCAGTGTGGGAGAGCCCACGACCTCCCTAGGGAGTTGGTTCCATTGGCGTATTGCTCTAACAGTCAGGAAATTTTTCCTGATGTCCAGGCAGAATCTGGCTTCCTGTAACTGGAGCCCATTATTCTGTGTCCTGCAATCTGATCGAGAAGAGATCCTGGTCCTCCTCTGTGTGACAACCTTTCAAGTACTTGAAGAGTGCTATCATATCTCCCCTCAGTCTTCTCTTCTGAAGGCTAAACATGCCCAGTTCTTTCAGCCTCTCCTCATAGGACTTTGTTTCTAGTCCCCTAATCATCTTTGTTGCTCTCCTCTGCCCTTTCCAGTTTGTCTACGTCCTTCTTAAAGTGTGGTCCCCAGAACTGAACGCAGTACTCAAGATGATGCCTAACCAGTGCTGAGTAGAGGGGAACTAGTACTTCCCGCGATTTGGAAACTACTTTTATTAATGCAGCCCAAAATAGCATTTGCCTTTTTTGCAGCCACATCACGTAGCTGGCTCATATGCAGCTTGTGATCTACAACAATTCTAAGATCCTTCTCACTTGTAGTATTGTTGAGCCAAGTATCCCCCATCCTGTAATGGTGCATTTGGTTTCTTTTTCCTAGGTGCAGCACTTGGCATTTATCCCTATTAAATTTCATTCTGTTGTTTTCAGCCCAGCGCTCCAGCCTATCAAGATCACTTTGAATTTTGTTTCTGTCTTCCAAGGTATTAGCTGTTCCGCCCAATTTTGTGTCATCTGCAAATTTGATAAGTAGTGTGAGTCCCAACCCAGAAGTTGAAGACCAATTATGTTACAAAGCGATTGGATTGGAGTTACAGCCCTATCCTCTAGAATGATGCAAAAAATGCAGGCTGGTGACTTTATAAGGACTTCTCCACCTTTTTAATATTCTTTAGTGACTGGATCCAATTACCCTAGATAACACAGGCCCTTTCTTTCACTCTGTTTCCATTGATTCTCAAGAGGTGAGGCTCATGTGGATGGTAGACACTTCCCTGAGCAGGCTGGATTACAAGCAACTACTTGAGTTTGCCTGTATACAGAGCTTGCCTTCCAGAAATGACTGCCTCTGAGAGGGCTTTGATGAGACCCAAGAGGAGAGAGGTGGGGTGATGTGGAATTGTTCATCCCTCATGAATATCCTTGCCTCGCTGAATGTATAAATAACATTCTCAATACCATGGCTGTTAATTGTTCATTAAGTATTTCCAGAAAGAATGAAGTAATTTCCAAGAAGTGACATTATTGGCAGGGAAAGTAGTTTGCTATGGAAAGCCTCTTTTACTTTCACATGCCCTTTGTTATCTATATTTTGTTTCCTTCTTTACAGTTTATTTTTTAAATATTTCTTTGTGTCCAAGAGCTTTTCTCTGATTGTGCCTTAGAAGAATTTATAGTCATTGAACTGACAAAAGATGAGGCTGATCCTTGACCATCTTAGTGGTGCCCAGGATATGATGTGATGCATAGGTGTTATCGAGCTGCTTGGAAACAGTGACTACAATCAGCTTTTGTGCACTGGAGATAGACTGCAGTTACTAGAATGTCTCCAGGGAAGATGGGCAAGTAATCTTCCACTGGTGTGTCAAGCCAATTATCAACCTGGACCTTTCTCTTCACGTGAATCCATCTCCTCATGCTGTAAGGTTGCCAGCTTCTTTTTTTCAGCATGACTCTTGTGCCTTTTATTAGGAGCATGACAGACAGAAATTGAACATCTCTGAACCTTTCCCCAGTATGGAGATACAGTGCTTGGAAAGCTCCTGATTATTTTCTATGAATATTTTATGTTTAAATCAGTAAATATTTTAATAACCAGTGCTTTTTAACAAAACATTCAGCACATAGATGTGATACAAACTAATCTCAATCTTTGTAGAACCCTCCCCCGGCCCATATCACCCCCATCCGTTCCCTTTCCATGCCCCAGTAACAACATACCGGTAATTCAAATTATGCACAAACCACACTATTCTATGATATTAAAGAGAAACCAACATGAGACTAAAACAAACAAAAATAATAGAAAGTGAACCTGGAAATGTCTGAATAAAATGTCTTTCCCAAAACATTTGAGGAATGGCTACCATGTGCTACTAAAAGTGTCAATCTTATCTTATTTTGCTGAACAGCAAATTTTCCCTTGCCAGTCATGGCTGCCATTGCTTTCCAATGCCTAAGAATAATTCACTTGGTAAATATGAAAGCTCTGTGAATGACCTTAAGGTGGCTATTCTTGAAGAAAGGAATTTCAAAGACAGATACCAATGTGAAATTGCTGAAGTACAATTCATCAAGAGATGCAACTCTATTTCCCATCAAACTCACCACTGTGATATCTCTGTTATCACCCAACAACGTTTTGTTAATAGCAACTTTTAAGATCATCATCAATGTCTGTACTGAATTGCCTTTCAGTTCCCTCTGACAACATCGTTTACATCTCCCCCCACCCCTAGCATGTATACGTATATAGATCTGCCAATTTTAGGTAAACACTTCATGCATTTGATGAAGTGGACTGTGTCCACAAAAGCTTATGCCAGAATACGTTTGTTAGTCTTTAAGTTGCCAAAAGGGTCTGCTGTTTTTGCTTCAATAGACTAACATGGCTACTCCCCCACCCCACCCCAAAACAGCTACTTCTAGAAGCACTGACGTCCATAGGACAAACTATGCCATTTGCCACATACAGAGGTGTTCTGGGCAAGTTAATTGTGCAACATCTAGCGCCAACCACTTGTAAAACATTAAGCCACAACAAAAGGGCAAAGAGAACATAAAATGGGGGTTTGCACAGGCATTTGCTTCCTAGGCAGCAATCTTGCTAGCTGTTGCCTTGATGTGGTCCTCCAGATTTCCAAGAAGGTTGAGCTGCCTCTGGACAGGGACAATCAGGTAGGGCACAGAAGATACAAAGCAGATGACAGCAGGGAATGAGTTCTTGCAAGTACAGTCATGCCTTGGATTGAGAGCATAATTCGTTCTGGAAACATGCTTGTAATCCAAAACACTCTTATATCAAGACGAAATCCCCCCCCAAAAAAAATTGTACAGAGATTTTTAATTTAAGCTGTACTACAGTGCTTGTATTGCAAGACGTCGCTTGTATATCAAGTAAAAAAAAATTAAATAAATTTTTAAACATTTGCTTGTCTTGCAAAACGCTCTCAAACCAAGTTACTTGCAATCCAAGGTATTACTGTATGTTTTACACACAATCCCAAGTCAGTTCTTTAAGAGCTTATCCAAACCACAATTTTTTCTGCATGATCTGTTACAGAGGTGTTGGCCCAATCCACACCTCATCTGGTGAGCTGTTACTGTTGCTGTTACTGTTTAGAACACCAGATATATTTTTTTCACACACACTTTTTTGTTTGTTTGTTTGCACAAAGGCTTGTGCCTCAGGATGCCCAGATGCACCCGTGTCTTTGTTGTGTCTGACTGGCCATTTTGGCGGGTGCAGCTTTCATGCAGGGGTGGGGTGGAAAGGTAACTTTGCTGCAATCAATTTTCTCTCCTATACAAGGAGCCCTGGCCTGCTTTACATCTGGTCATCTTTGCATCATTAAAGAGTTACAAACTTTTCCACAGTTGCTCTGGCCATGCCTTTTCTCATCCATTGGCCCACCCACTCCATTATTGGAGTTTGTCTTCTGTTCAGTTTTGTTTTGCAGCTTTGCAGCCATGGACTTAAAAGTAATCACAGATCACATGCTAATTTTATTTTTCAGATGAAGCAAATGAGAGCTACTGTAAACTTTATGATCCCATTTCAAGGTCCCCACCCTCTCCATTTCCCCACCATGCTATCCTCATCTGTGTCTCCTAGTGAATGGCATTGCAATGAATAGATAAGTGGGCATGTTCGTTTTCCCCCTCTGGGGCTTTGTGCCTTTAATAGCTGCATAATTATACTGGATAGGTACAGCCTTTCTAACATTCAGATGCAGTGATGGAGGGAAATTGCACATGTTGATTTTTGTTTTATTTAATTTCATTTTGCTTGACATGAAAAGTTTCGCTGTGGGGGCAGGATGAGGCGGCAGCCATACTTTGGATATGCAAACACCAAACTCATAAATCAGATTAGCTCACACATTACCTAGATAATAGTGTGTCTGAAGAAGCAACACACCTGACGGGTCTACTGGGTTAAAATCCAGTAAGCAAAATCCAGATGGCTCAAATACAGGACCTGTGCCACACGCTGCTGGGGACTGTGGAAACTGCTAGCATCACTAGCCAATTTAACCAGGAGGAAAATTTCTTCCCCTCTCCATCTATGGACATCAGACCATGATTATGAAATCAAAACCTGTCCCCAACTGGGCTCATTGCATTGGAGTGATGCACTCATCTAGGAATTATTGCTGGTGTTGTACATATGTAATGATGATCTTTGGATGCCATCTTCACTCCATTGGTGCATTTTGGGCATGAAAAACAGTCCACAGGGGCAGCTTTTATGTGCAATTTCTGGTAATTCAAGGGGGCTTATATAGATAGGACAGCAGAGTCTTAGAGAGTCACTACAGGTAAAAGCTGTAGTAACTTCCTCTCAATGGCTTTACTGCCTGTTATAGAAAAGCAAACCTGACTAATCGGAGACTACAGACAGGGTTTTTATTTCTCTTTCCCCACCTGAAGTCTTCTCACATGCAGCCCCGAAACCTACAATGCTTAAAGACCAGGTTGTTAATTTCTGAAACCTAATACTAGTCATCATTAAGAATTAACTTATGTGGGCCTTGAGGATATCTCACTGTACTTTGTGTGTATCTGTTTAATAGGTACATGTGCCTATTATTTTTCAGGCTTGCTGATGTATACCAAATTTGTACCTAATACTGGAGTTTACTTTCATGGGTACCCATTTGGGGCAAGGCCAGCACCAGTGCTTGGCAAGGCAGGGCATCTGCTTGGGCTTATTAGTATTTGAAGGGCACATTGAGCCAAGCTCCAGACTCTAATATACTCTCCTGGCATTCAGGAGACGAGAAGGGAAAACAGACTAAGGAGCATGGAAGGGATGCAAACGTCATGGAAATGAGTGCTGATTGTGCCCTTGCTGAAGGAAAAACAGTCTGTTTCCTTGTGACTGATATTAACTGAGTGGTCATCTGTGCAGTGACACGCACAGGTTCAGTGCCTGTGTTGAGCGCTGTTCTGGAACATTCGCAGAACTAACGCCTACACATGCTGCCACTTCTGGGCCCTCCTCTTGAAGGGGAAAGTCTTCCACGTGCACATGCCTCAAGAGAAAGCGCAAGCACTGTCCCATTCCCCCTTTTCGACTGCAGCAGAAGTAGTGACCCATAATGAATGAGGCATGTACGGTGCGGAAGGAGGACAAAGGGGAGGGTTATGTGGGTGCACAGATGGCCACTTGGAGAACATCAGTTATAAGTAAGCAACCTGTTTTTTCTAATACTGTATTCAGTTCATATATAATAAAAACAAGCAAAATGAAAAGCAAACGAATCTGCTCAAAGGTGAGATTAGTACATATTTTAAAAGGAAATATTTTGAAGACATGCCAAGCTATGCAATAATAGTATTAATATTACATTGTAAAAATCTCCAGCTTGGGCAGCAAGCCTATGATCCCTGGGGAGGCAACTCAGGGGCCACAGGATGGAACTCCTCCACCCACAGTGAGGGAGGTCAGCAGGGGATGGAGGCTGTCTGACCTGGGAAGCCACCTCCATGCTGCAGCGGGATGGTCTGCCTCCATTGCTCCTCCACCATTGGAACTCTGGCAGAGGGGGCATTCTGGGGGTGGGGGAGGTTTTAGAGCCACAGAATCCAAAGCCATGCCCCCCCCAGTTCTTGTGACACCCCCCCTGAATGTGGAAAGCTCCACCAGCCCTGAAGCTGCCGTAGTTTATTTCTCTCCCATTGCTCTCAATAAGAGGGACAACTGAGGGCCATGTGCTGGGCCAGGCATAGGAAGTGGCAGTTTGGCCACCATGGGGTGCTCTGCTGGTTAATGTGTGAAAAACCAACGACCGATATTGTATAAAGGGGACCCATACCAAATAGAAATACAGGCAGTCCCCAGGTTACGAACGAGTTCCGTTTTTAAGAATGTCTTTAAGTCAAATTTGTATGTAAGTTGGAACAGCATAGTGTTCTATACGTTAAAATCGGCATTTACACAAATTGGGTAAATTACACAAATTGCGTAGTATACTATACTATCTACTCTACGTAAATGACGTAGCACCGGGGAACCCAGAAGTCCATTCTTAAGTATGGGTTCTGTCTGTATGTCAGACTTTCTTAACTCAGGGCCTGCCTGTATTGTATTTGCAAAATATTTTGCCTAAATATTATATATGTTGTCAATCTCTGTAAGCATAGCTGGCTGGGGCATGCTGGGAGTTGTAGGCCAAAAACATCTGGGGACCCAAGGCTGGAGAACACTGCTCTAGAGTCTAGACAGAAGATGGAGACTAATATACAGACTGTGTGGAGGCACAGATGACAGGTACCTGTAACCAGAGATCAATAATTTCTGTATGGAAAAATGGTAACACCAAAATAGTAACAACAGACAGCTACCAAGCTCATATATGTGGAGGGGACTCCTGGGGCAGCTGCAAGTCCACAGGGTAGAACCTGGTACTGTGAATAATGAATCCCTATCACAAAATAAATATATGGGATGGAGAGGGTAACTGGAGATGTAGAAGTATGCATTCTTCAGATCTATGGAAGCGAGTCAGGTTTCTGCATCCAAGGGCGGGATAATGTTAGCTGAAGAGAACATGATGTGGAATGTTCTGAGTGTTGTATCATTATTGACGCCTCTGTGATCTAGGATTGGATGAAGGCAACCTTCTCTTGGGGCCATGCAATAACAGTTAAAAAATCACTAGGACAATTGTGATACGGATGGTGGTGGTGAGGTTGTCCATACTCCTTTTGCTGCAGCAGTCTAGGAGAATTCAGTGGGACATGCTCCCTGAACAGGAGGGAGATATTTCTTTTTGGGGTGGGGTGGGGTGGAATTTGAGCTCTAGAAGATTCATGAATGGAGCAGATGCAGGACCCATATTCGAGCCTACACTGGAACTATGAAGAGTGGTAGGTCTCTTAATTGGGAGAGGGCCTTTGCAGATCTCTTGCTCGTGGAAACTTGGAGCTTGTCTTAGGGTGCCAGCACTGTTTCCCTTAATCTGCCACTGGATGTGACCACTTTGCTAAAAGATACAGACAGATTTTAGGACTGAGATGTTGACTGACAGTAAACATATGCTGCTGAATGAAAAACATTGGTTTTTCTAGCCTACAAGAAAATGCATATTTTGACATTAATCTTTCCAATAATCTTTAAAGTGCAATGCCTTTGGTCCCCACAGTCATGGCACTGGGTTTGTTTGCTGTTGTACTGTGATCCTCTTGCTGCGCAATCCGAGGCACATTTACTCAGAAACAAGCCCCATTATGTTCAGTGGAGCTGACTCACAGATAAATGTGCATAGGACTGCAGCCTTAATGTTAAGCAAGTGTCTTTATTTCTCTTGATGTGTATGTTGTTTGGCATCCTAGCTAGCTGACACTTCAAACTGGAAAAGAGCATCAGTCTTTTGGCTGAGGAATCTAAGGGCCATTTCTCATGTGAATATTTTGCCCTGGTTCTATGACATTGTTATATAGCTGCTGAGGAATTGCGAGCATCTACCACATGTCTGTCAATAACTTTTGACTAGTCTTCTTTTTGGGGGGATGGTGGTGGCAAGGCAGATCTAGTGCTAAATCTTCACCTGTTAATGTGAACAAAATTTTAAAAAATGTCCTTTCATGTGGCCAAGTGTGCAGAAAAGAGGAAACAGGACTAATCCACTGTTTGGACAAAATGACATACATCTAACATGATCCATTGAGCAGGCATGTACTCCAGAGATTCTACCCTTAAAAGTGGCCTAGAAATAATTTTAGGTTGATTTAGCTTTAGATTTAGATTCAAAGGAATGGGACTAAAATGTAGCAACTCCAATGAGTAGAGGACAAAGGAAGGGTTAACTCATAGCAGCCTCTGCCACATGCAGCATCCTCAGCCTCTCTCTGCTTGCCAGCTCGGGAGACTAGCAGAGAGTTAAGGAGCTGGGGGAGCCTGACGTCAAGAGGGCCAGAATAGAAGACTCTATTTATAGGGCTGTTCCAAAGGGGATGGGAGAAGCACAGGCAGAGAGATTGTTCGCTCACTTGTGCTTACAGGGTTGTTTTCTCTGTTCTTAACAGGGTTGACAGCTGCCCCACCAGCTGACATAGCTGGCTTGTTTGGAGGGAAATGGGCTCCCCCCATTGCACGTACGTGGGCTGCATTTCACCCCTTAATCCTTCCCCCTTTCCTACCTTGAATGCTGAATGTTTACACACCCTTCCATAAGCCATCTCTGATGCCAATATTTGTTATGCATGGAAACTGGCTGTGGTGAAGAAAAGGGATGCTGCACATGCTCAGAGGCACTCTTTACATGTTCCAAGACTGTGATCTGGCATTGAAGATAGATTCTGGGGATAAGTCCTGCTGGCCCCTGGCTCAAGTCAAGGTTTACTCATATCCCCAGGAAAGAATTCTTCTGGGGCTGTCATGACATGATTGAATGTTTTGCCATTATTTGTTTCCTGGTGCCAGTGGCAATATTGCTAAAAAAAAATGGGGGGGAAATGGGGCAAAAGCTGTCAAGGATAACACCTGTGCAACTGTGCCCTTCCCTGTGAAATTATAGAATTTGTGCAAACGTAAAACCCAGAGTACTGTGCCTGTGGCTTATGCTGGCTCAGCTTGTCTGAGTGTGGTGGAAAGCTAAGCAGGGTCAGGCCTGGTTATTACTTGGATGGGAGACCCCTCCTCTAGTTTCCTGCATTGAGCAGGGGGTTGGACTCGATAGCCTTGTAGGCTCCTTCCAACTCTATCAATGAAATCTATGTATGATGCTACATTTGCCATGTCTTTCCTCACCTCCAGGCCTGTCATTATGCCTGAAATGGCACAGCCATAACACAAGGAAAATACCCTTGCACAATGCTCATATTACATTTTCCCCCCACAGGCAAGGTCCCCATCCTAAAGATGTATTAACCTCTGTAGTTGGTGATAGGAACAGTAACTGGGCTTCTTTTCAAATTTCAATCTTTTCTCCATAGCATTTTGAGTATGTGGGTCCTATTGTTGCATTCCTTTCATATTTTTGGCAATGGAACAAAAGTCTCTCTTCTACCCTAGTTATCTTCTAATGTATGAAGCAGAGGTTTGTGCTGTGATCTCCAATTCCACCTAGAGATTGTAACATCTTTTAACAAGAAAATAGCATTTGTCTACCCTTTGTACATTCATTATTGGGAGGTTGTCTCCTAGAATGCAGATACATGTAATAGCAGGTTGTGGGGCTGGATTTTGGGTACACAGAGCAGCATTTTCAGTGTCAGTCTAATTTACAGGGCTGCTTTGCCTAATAGATTTTGTTTTGGTGTAGTACCACTGAACAATTTAAAGCATGAAGGAGACACGCCCATTGCAAATATGAATCCTATAGGTACCCTCGCCTCGTCAAAGGGCCATAATTTACGACCGCAACCTGTACTTCCTATAGTACGTCATTATAGACTACAAAGAATTCAGGGCTGCCACCAAAACCAGCAGCCCCATATAGATTTCCTGCCTTCCCTCTCTGCAATATCTAGTTTAACTTACCCTGGTCTTATGTCATTTTGATGTGCGTTTACCTTCCTCAGGGTGTGAACCACATCATTGGCTGGGGTGGGGAGCAAGGAAATGCATACTGTAATGATGTCAGCACATGGGTCAAGTTTAACTAGACATTACAGAGGGAGGGAGGGAGGCCACTGGGCTGCCATTTTCGCCAGTAGGCCTGTGTTTTCTGTTACATAGCTCTGCCCTTGATGGACCTGGGTTTGCCTCTATGTAATGTATTTTCTGTGCATGAATTGCAGGAAATAGTACTTCTGTTTTGTAGCTGTTGTTGATACAGTTCCAATCCTGGAGCGATCAATGGAAGACGTAGGGTGATGAAGGGCACAAGCAGATCTCAGTTGGGACTTCTTCTGAAAGTGCCTAAAGGCCTGCCAAAATGGGATCAGCCTTTATAAAATGTATAAAGAGTAATAATGTTTTGAACATTGTTAGGTAGAAAGCCCATTGCATTTTATTTATCAGAAACTTTTCCCTAGCCACCTTGGGTGCCATTTTCTTGGTAGAAAGGCAGGGCATAAATCAAATAAATAAATAAACAAATCAACAAATAAATGCTTAACAAAAACACTAGCATAGCTCAAAGCAGTCATATAACTATATACACCCTCCCAGAAAACCCCAACATACAGCACAGCAGAACCATAAAACCCTAGCAGAAGGATTAAAAACCAGTAAAATCATGACATTAAAACCAGCCTAGATGGCATGCTGGAAAGCCCAAGTAAATAAAAAGGTATTTGCCTGGCGCTGAACAAATATTACATTTGATGCCAGGCAAGTCTTCCCCGGGAGGGCATTCCACAGGTGCGGTGCTACAACTGAAAAGGCCCTCTCTTCGACCACCTGTCTGCAAAAAGTGGAAGGGCCTCTGTCGATGATCTTATCATGTGGGCAGGTTCATGTGAGGGAAGAGGGGGTCTTGTTGCTCTCTTGGTCACAAAGGGTGAGTTCGCGTGACACAGCAACCCACCCTGTGACTAAGCTATGTAGTGTGAGTTGTTCATGGAACAAACCACGCTGCGCTCGACAGACGATCAGGTTGTCCCCCCTGCTTTCCTTTTGGTCCTCCGGGAGGTACCCCAGGGGACTTGATGGCTGAAGCCGCCTTATCTCCTCTCCCCATTCCAATTGCAAACACTTTTGCACTTGCCACAGCTTTTCTCACCCCTTCCCCCCTTTTTCAAGTCGCCAATGTGACAGCCTCCAGCAGCCCCTCCAAAGTGCCCAAAGGTGATTCACCACCTTTTTTTTTATTATTTTGCAGCACTGAATGCGCACAAATATTTTTGTATTTATTTATTTTGTTTTGTTGTGCAGAGATGCACAATTGTAAAACTCTGAATAGCCAAAATGGGAAGGCTTGCCTGGGCAAGTGCCTGCTGTCAAAGTGCAGTGGGCACCAACCATGGGCATTGACCAAGAGAGCCGGCTGCAAATTGGTTATTTTGTTATTTTGCGTTCACTTGACAGCTGTCAAATGGAGAGCTGTCAAGGGAAAGCGAAGCTGCGAGAGATCTTTGCTCACAAAAGGGGGTGGTGACTTTTTCCCACCCTTCACAGTGGGATCCTCAGGGTTTTTAGTCCCCCCCCCCCATAATTCCTACTGCCCTCTCTTTGCCAGCAGACACTTACCAGGACATTGCCCAGGCAAGCCTTCCCATTTTGGCTATTCGGAGTTATGCAATTGTGCAACTCACCAAAAGTGGCAAAAATAAAACAAAAACAAAAATATTTGTGCATGTTCAGTTCTGTAAAAAAAATTTTTTTTAAGGTAGCAAACCACTGACAGCCCCTCCAATGTGCTGCTTGGGAACCTTGGAGGGGCTCTGAGTGGCTGTCACTTTGGAGATTGTGAAAAACAATCTCTGGAAAAAAAGGGGGGAAACTGGTGGGCGGGAAAGCCACAGTGAGGGGAAAGGGCTTGCAATCGTAGCGTGGGAGAGCAAGCCAGTGGCCGTCACTCCAAAGTGCTGCTTGGGCACTTGGAGTGGCTGTCACTGGCAGTGGCTCGGGTGAGCTCTTGCCAAGTGGCTCGCTCACTGCTTCCCTGGACCTACAATGGGGTCTGTCACCTGGGTTTGGACAACACAGCAACCCATCATGGGTCCAACAACCGCTAGAACAAAGCAAGGGTTGGAACTTGGCAGGGTGGCTTGTTGCCCACAAAGAAGGGTGTGTGTGAACAACACACAGCAGGGGCAAAGAGGAGAGGGCGGCCTGGAACTGTAACCCCCCTCAAGTGTGCTGATGGAGGGGTCAGGGTGAGCATGTTCCATTCATTAAGTTGGAAGGCATCCAGAATGGCAGAGGTAAAAGCACATGGGCACCGTGCAGTTTGGTAGAAGACCATATAGCAGCAGTGTTCGCATGACACGACAACCCCTGCGGCTAGTTACCCATGATGGATTGCTGAAACCCTGGCCTAAGGAGCCATTCCCTGACCAACCTTTCTTCCTTTTTCAACTGCACAGTTTGCTCAACTTCCTTCTTGTACTGCATAGTATTTTGCAGTTTTCCTGGTAACATAAATATCTCTGCAGTCACAGGGCTTGATGGTACTACCACTCTTTTAGTGTGCTAGATGCTATGCACAGTAGTAACATGGCATCTGTCCCACAGGCTAGTGATCTAGGCAGATCCGGATGTCTCCATTGTCATTTCTTTTAAATTGCCTCCATCAAATGCTTCTAACTTAGGGTGCAATCCTATGCATCCTATATATGTTTAGATAGAAAAAAGTCCTACAACTCCCAGCATGCCCCAGCCAGCCATGCTGGTTGGAGTCTGCTGGGAGTTGTAGGACTTTTTTTCTGTCTAAATATGCATAGGATTGCACCCTTAGATGTTCAAATGATGCAATTGTGTGGGCTAAAGATAAGTTTTATAAAAATGTGAACTACTGGGGTCCCCTAAGGTTTATCCCTGCACAGTGAAATTGAACCATGCTGTGAAGTGTTCAGGGACATCATGTATTGCTGTAATGCTGAAAGTGTCTTCCTTAATTTGTCTTTTCCTTTCTTTCATATAATTATAAACAAAACCAAGGGCTTGTATATATATAAAAGAGAGTTCATTTGTGCTATGCTATTACTGATTACGGTATCACAAATCTGTCACTCACTGTCTTGGATGCAAGCTCTTACATCGTGTTCTAAGCATTGCTGCTATATGGTCTTCTACCAAACACTACATTGTGATGTGATGGTCATGGCAAGCAGAGATATTTTCCTATGGCTTGTTTCCTCTGCCTGCTGGATAATACAAGGATGGAAATGTGACTGTATTTGAATTCTGGGGCATCAACATAGTGTGTATGGCAGAATTCAAGGGTCATAGAACTGATAGTGTGGGGGCACCCACAAAATTTTGCACAGTGAGTTAAATAAAAAGGCTGAGGACACATCTGGTGGCAACCTCTGGTACTTCCTGTGCACCCAACAGGGAATATGGAACATGGTACATTCACTCTGGGAAATCTGTGAAAGAGAGTATGCCACTGTTATACAGATTAGATTGGGTCTGCATCAGTCCGTCTGCCTGCTGACCTGGTGGGAAGCATTCTCTAAATCTAGACCACAGGGATGTGCTGGATGACCGCATGCAACCCTCCTAAACGACAGTCATCTGGATGGGTCATTGAGGTCCCAAAAAACAGGTAGAACCATTTCTGGCTGCCTGTTGCAAATGCTGCTGAACGCAAGTGAAAATCAATGGCACTGCTTGCAGGGCTATTAACCACTCCTCCTCGTCATAATTTATGGATATAAACTTAACACAACATATAAATGGACCAAGTAGCTTTCATTTTTGCTGACTTGAAGGCCCTGCTTGAAAGCAACAGCCATTCCTCACCTTGAAGCTAAAGACCTGCCTGCATTGCTCTAGAACAGTGTTCTCCAACCTTGGGTCCTCAGATGTTTTTGGCCTACAACTCCCAGCATGCCCCAGCCAGTGTAGCGTAGAACACTGCTCTAGAAGCATCCTCCTTCACCTCATAAAACTTAAATCTCTCACATGTCATGTATGGAGGACAGCAATACCAGGTTGTTGTTTTTCTAGAGTGTGTGGAATCAGATACAGAAACTTGGAAGGTTGAATCAAACTATTGTTTGTTGCATTACACACCTTGGTTTGTGTGTCTTGATGTACACACCACACACACACTCCATTATCTCCCTTGTTGATTCCCTTCTCAGGCAAAATTTGTCCTCCCTTAAAAACAACAACTCCTTAATGAGAACATGCACTTCAGACATGCCTCTTCACAATACAGGGATACAGGAAGACAAAGCAAAACTTTGTTCTAACAGTGTTACATCAATGGCATAATTACACATGAGGCTTCCAGATACTTCCTTCAGCTGCAAAGCTGAAACAGAGAGAACCATTTCAGCGAAGGAACACATTGGCCTGCTTTTCAAATATGCAGATCCTTTCAAAGTCAGTGAGTCCTACAAGTGACTTGGTGCCTTTGCAAATAGGAATAAGTAATTCTTAAACACACCACTCAGCCCTAGAACTATGACTGCCTGTTTCTAATAAACAGTCCCGGGGTTGTTGTTTTGTGAGTTATTTTTGGTAAGAATTGTAATATTAAATATTAGCCATTCATTACAGAAGTGAAGGAAGTTAAAGGAGACAACCTAGGGAGGTCATGGGCTCTCCTACACTGGAGGTATTCAAGGTGCAGCTGGACAGCCATCTGTCAGGGATGCTTTGACTTGGATTCCTGCATTGAGCAGGGGGTTGGACTCGGTGGCCTTGTAGGCCCCTTCCAACTCTACCTGATTCGATGATGGCAGTTTTGAAAAGCACAAAAGGTTTCCTGAGGTGAACAACACACAGCGGGGACAAAGAGGAGAGGGCGGCCTGGAACTGTAACCCCCCTCAAGTGTGCTGATGGAGGGGTCAGGGTGAGCATGTTCCATTCATTAAGTTGGAAGGCATCCAGAATGGCAGAGGTAAAAGCACATGGGCACCGTGCAGTTTTAAAAGCCCTCTTATCTTTGGCTCAAGCTTTTCTTGTCTGTTTTCTCATTGGTAGATTTACTACCTCCCCCCCACCCCCAAACCTGCATATGAGGGATTTGTGTAGAATTTCATAGTGCAGAATTTGTGCTAATTTGTGTAGAATTTTATAGGCATGAGCCAGAAAAATAGGTATAATGGAGAGGTGTAGTAGTGCAGGAAAAGCAGAGGGGGCAGGGGAAGGGAAATGGGAAAAGTATAGGAGTTAGGGAACGTATGTTGTAGACTGTTTATTATATAACAGTGCCATTAAATGTGTGTACAAGCCTGGCACAGAGCTCCTGAAGGTGTGGCTTGTATCAGCAGCAGGAGCAGATCAAACCAATCGAGATGGTTCAAGCAGGCCCAGCCAGCTGTGTCACACAGGGCAGGGAAAAACAGCAATACATCAGTGTTCCAGCACACAGCCCAAATTGGTTGGGCCTTACATGCCTAGGAAGCCACCTTCTTCTTTATGTCTGGTGGTGCTTCCTTCTGCCTTTTCTGTGTCTGCCAAGCCCAGCCAACAAGGGTGGTGGCAGTACATTTTTAAAGGGAGTGATGGCAGGGTCCACCCTCCCTGGAAGCCACAACCTCTGATTAGATATGGAAGGCCTGGCTGTTGGTGGTTTTGGTATCCTGCATAGGCTTTAAAACATCTCTGAAACACTGTAAAATGTTTACTTGGGCTGCTTTTTGAGCAGCGGTGGCTGGGATTTGAACCTGGAACAGGGCTGGGATCGTTATGACTTTTACAGAATAAAATTTGACCCATTTAATCAGTAGGGCTGACTAAAAGGTAAAGGCATCTTGCAAGCTCCACACTTTCTTGCCTGTGTGCTACATTTGATGAAGAAAATCAAGGATGATTTTTGAGTTAGGGTCCAAAGCTAGCTGATAATTATGCATTTCAGGGTGAAACCACTATGGGCTTCCTTCAAGCATTACTTTCCTAATCTTTTAAATCTAAATCATCCATAGCAGTACTGATAGGATTTGAATTTTGTTTTAGAAGCTGGTTTGGCTCTGGCCTATTGCTATGATAAGGAATATTTCCGTGTTCCAGATTCCAGAACAGATGGGGGGAAACGTGATAGCTTTCCCTTTTCAGTGAGAATAGCTCAGATTGTATGAGATCTCAAAGATAAAGACTAGCTGGTGGTAATCTGATCTAACTACATGGGGTTCTTTAGCAAGATCTTGGTTTGCAGTGCTATAGAATTTAAACCCTTCTGTTCCTCTTAAGCTAGGATTTTCCAGATCCGGTTGTGCGTGGGAAGTGCAGCAGCCTGCGCTGTACCTGCCATTTGAATCTCATAAATCTAAATAATTGAGAGGCTTCGGCACTGTCATATATTGTAATCCAGCTTTCCCTATAGCCTGTTGTTTGGTCTTCACAATATCCCAAGCACTGCGACATCTGCCTTCTAGACGCAATCATATGCAAGGCCTTCCTCCCTTCATGGTTGACTGATGGGTGTAAGTTATGGATCTTATTGTTCTGGCTCCTTACAGCAGGCTCTACAGAGATGATGGGGGAAGCAGGGCAATTCCACCAGTGCTGCTGAAAACAAGTCTCCCCCCCCCCCCGCCTTTCCATCCCTCTTTCCTTGCATGTCATTTCTTTTTAGATTGTGGGCAGTGGCAGTCTTGGTTTACCCGTTGCATGTAAAGTGCTCTGGGAGCCTTTTTGGGTGAATAGCAAGATAAAAAAATACTTTAAATGAATAAATTATTGCTTCCCTACAAGGGAACAGCAGCAAGCAGGAACCCTAGCATTTACTATGATATGGTTGCCTCCATTCAGGCAGGACCCCTCCCCCCCTCTGACTCAGGCTCCAAATTCCCTTAATAGGGGAGCCTGGTGTGTGAGATGTCTAAACATCACTCCACACCCTGGCTTGGGAGAAACCATCCAGGAGTTTCTGGGGACATGTTAGAACTTGTTGTTCTGCTGTGCTACCAACCTTATTAGCATGTTGTTTATATAGCAAGGAGTTGAACTTAAAAAGGGAATGATTTTCCTTGCTCTAGTGCTCGACAGCAGCTTCTGACACCTACTACAAAGGCAGGAATGTTTGGTCTTATGGTACATGAGGAACACCTGTAGAACAGGCCTGTGGCTTATGCTGGCTCAGCTTGTCTGAGCGTGGAAAGCTAAGCAGGGTCAGGCCTGGTTATTACTTGGATGGGAGACCCCTCCTCTAGTTTCCTGCATTGAGCAGGGGGTTGGACTCGATAGCCTTGTAGGCTCCTTCCAACTCTGATCTATGAAATTATTTCCAAAATACTGCATTTCTAACAATTTTAGACAGCAAGTAGTAATAAAAGGAGTGGGGAATGCCTTGATCTAGTATTTTGAGTGATGTCACCACTTTATTCATTGATAAAAAGCAGTAAGTAACACCCTCTACTGTACCTCTCAGGACATCAAGTCTTGCTTCTGCACTGGACCAAGGAGGTTGGATCCAGATTTAGTCTTAGAGTAATCCATTACAATCAATGGGACTCAAATTCATCATGACACACCTCTCACTGAACTATGGATCCAATCCTTGCTTTGCAGGATATTAACAGCCTGCCACTAGAGATCCGTCCTTTGATTTCTACTGCTCCCTAAACCCACCCATTTTGCTTACTCCAATTTCTGGGCATGTCTCACACCACCTTGCAGGCCAGCCCACAGCAGCAGGTAGGGGAAGAAGTATTGGGAAAAGCCACAGCTAGGACTACACCAGCAATTTCTGGATTTTAGGACTGTATAGGATAATCTAGAAACTTGCTTTTATTTTATTCACAAAATCAAGGGAGTTTCATACAGAAAGGAAGGAGACTATCATTAATGTTACTCCAGTTGAACTAACTTGGAATATTCTGACTATCACTAACATTGGTTATGCTGCCATATTTTAAACACTATTAGGAAGGAGAGGGGATAGTTTTAAAACACTCCTTAAATCCTCTAATTGTGTATCCTCTACACATTATGTAAATGTTGGTAAACACATTGCAGTTTTTTTTAAATTATTTTTTTATTTATTATATTTATACCCCGCCTTTTTTCCTGAAAGGAACCCAAGGCGGCTTACATAATCCTCCTCCTCCTCCTCCTCCTCTCCATTTTACCTTTTGGAAGTAAGAGAGTAATCCTCAAAACTCTTAAGCTAGGTCATTTGCCTTACACAGTCCTTCATCTTACCCCACATTTAATACACAAATATGAAATTAACTCAATTAATTTAGAAATATTTATTAATTATTGTATTTGTATCCCACCATTTTTCCTGCAAGCAATAGGATTGTCTCATTAGAAATGAAGTCAATTTCTAATTGGCAGGATACGGTTATGGTGCTGAACAGCATTTCCCGGCTTACGTATGATGTTCAAGAACCTTTAATGACAACTCTAAGATCAGGTGCATGATTTCAACACTTCCAGTTGTCACAGTGCAGATGCACTTCTGCCAGCTCTGGTCTATGTACTGAACAAGGACCAGCACGGCTGTGCTATCTGCATAGCTAGTTCTTCACAGTCCCCACTGGGGATGTCACACAGAGAAAGAGCCAAGCTTCCCCCCACCCCCCCAGACACTTCCCACATTTCTGGCTGTATGCTTCAGCAGCATCTAGATGAATGACCTACCCCATATCCAAAAAGAAAGTCTATTCCCCTCCTTACACACCCTTAATTCCCATGCAGAAACAACAGGGACAAGAGGCTATTATATATCATGCTTTTAATACAAACTTAAAAAAATCTGGAACAATAGAAACTGTACAGATTTGATCAACCTTTGTTGTTTTTAACTAAATCTCTAGACATGCCAATGTCCTGTTCCAAAATATTGCACAACATTCTGAATACAAAACTCTGATTGTATTCCTCCTTCGCTAGAGAAAAAAAGAAAAAAGAAACCCCCTCCGGATCCCTACTCAATGGCCCCCTGCCTGTAAAAACAAAAACAAAAAACGAACAACAAAAAAACCAAACAAGAACAGCATGGACCTCTGCATTAAAAAACATACATAATTCTGTCCTCTTTGCGTTCATCCATCCTCTAAGATCACTCGTTGCTGATTCACTCTTCAAAAAGGGTCAGGAAGGAGGGAGGCAAGGGGAGAAAGGAGCTTTCACTGCTGTTTTTTTAAAATTTTCCTGAAAAAATATTTTTTTCTCTCCTCTAAGAAAAAATCTTGAAAAGAAAATTTTCAATTTTTTTACGTTAGAAATATACATATATTATATATACCTCTTACATTTTACAAATGTAGCAAATTATTCAATATAAACGGACAACAAAAAAATTAACACAAACCCATAAAAATAAAAGTTAAAAAAAATCTCTTTTTCTTCCTAAGAAACCAGGTAAATTAGTGCAGGTTTTAAAAATAAAATTGAAGCTGAACGTCTAACTCTTGAGACAAGAAGACCAAAAAAGAGGCCGTGAGTTTCATTGTCGCCAGCACTGGAAATGCTTCTGAAGCACGGTATGTGTTCCGGTATATGTTCCTTTAGGAAATAGAGGTTGGTCCCTCCCCTTTTCCTCCTTGTGTATGCAGACTTCTTTTCCAAAGCAATTAGCAGAATAAAGCGGTGTCAGACATCACATGTTGCAGGTGCTAGTGAGGTTTCCTCTCTCCCTTCAATATACTAAAGCCTTAGAAGGGTACATAAACCCACCCAGACGGTGTCGCAGCTTCTGCCGCAGGAGTAAGTTATCAAAGGAGATTATCATTATGCTGGGTGGATAGGAAGCCAGAAGCTCTCCTAGGGAGGAAGATATGGTTCAAGTCCAGTGTAATAGCTTGGCAGTCTACAGTACACTCCAGAGGGGGAAGTGGGTGGCAGTGGTAATGTGGGGGGGGGGGGGGGGGAGACGAACAACAGATGTCTTTGCTGAGCAGGTCCTAAGTGTCTTGTTCAAGTTTTTGACTTCTAGCCCCATGAAACTTCACGTATCACATCACTGCCCGACAGTGCCTTCCCTCCTAGTCCACTGAGTGGATAACAGAAAATAGTGTCCTTTTTAGTGTCCTTTCCCTCAGCCCAGCAAAAAGGGGGGAGGTGCAAAAAGGGCTCAATGTGGGGGCACATTGAGAAGATTTCCTGCACATGCCCAATGAATTGCACAATGTGGCCTGTGCAGAAGATATTCCCCATGAACTACACCCATGAAATTTAGTGCATCAAAAGATAGGTATCCTTCACAGGAGGGCAGATACTTATGGCAGTTAAGGCTCATATACAGTCCTGCAGGGAATTCTCAGTTTACCTTTGGGGGTGGGGGCAGTGGGAAATTAAAGTCTCCTGTTGCATCACTGGAGAGCTCTAGAAGAGCAGATTGTAGCTTATCTATTCAATATGACTTTGCCAGAGAAGCTGCAGAAGCAAGACTTTACACGCTCCAAACAATGCTGTGGAGAAGAGCATAAATGGGGTGGTTGGAGAGTATATCTAGACAGAGTATGCAATCCTCAGCCCTCCTTCTCTACCCATCTTCACTGCTCACATAATAACTCTCTAGAAGATCTCTCACCCCATATCACCATAGCTAGGTAAACTTTGGGACTTACTAATCATCTCACAAGGCATAGACAGGGAAAGTTTTGCTGCCAAAGGCAGATTCTGTCAACTCATCTGCAAAACACCTAATCTTGAAGGCCACTACTGTCCCTGTCTTCCAGGCTGTACTCTCCTGCTGGGAAGGGGAGATGCAGGGAATACCATTAGGATTCCTAGCTCACTAGCAAAATAAGGAAGGAGAGACTCTACATTCGTATCAGAGAACACTTGCTTCTCGCCACTCTGTAAGTCACTTGGAAATTCTACAAGCCCACCTCATCCTCCATGCAGACTCAAAATGGAACATGTCCATGCTGGACTTGATATGTGGGGCCATACAGGAATACCTGCTTCCTTTCAAATGAAAAATCATAAGGTTTTTGGTCAAAAGTCTTGAGAGACATGAAATTCAAAGTGCAAACCCTCAAGCCACCCATCCAGAAAGCAGTTTGCACTGTAACATCCTGTTCCCTGCCAAAAAGTAGTGCTATATAGTATTTGAGAGCAGAACATCCTTTCCATGAGAAACATTAACCAAATACTTAGCTGTCAACAGAAGAGCTCAGAACCCCATAAAAATCAAGGTGATTGGTCCAGAGGAACATCAATGGGGGCTGCTCAGGCACAAAACACCAGAAAGCCAGCATTCACCCCTCTACTCTTGAAGGAGTGCAATGATCATGGATCAATTTTGCTCACAAGTCAGAAGAGTTTGCATCTAGAGTCTTATTTATACATCAGTTATGCATTAGCAACTGACACTGGGTCTGAGCATCCAAAGAGTTCAGCTTATCCTGGACGCTTTAAAGGGAGGTGAGAGGAGGAGGGACCTGTAATGGTAAACATGAGGCAACAACTGTCCCAGATGCTACAATGCTATTCCTCTAGCACTCCCCTGGAGCTAAAGGAGCTTCTAGAGAAGTCGCATTTTCAATACAAGACCCTGCCCTCACCAGTTAGCACAGGCAAAAAAAAAGAAGCAGCAGCTGAGAACTATGTTCCATTCCTATTCTGCAATAGGAATACAAAATCGGAGAGCTACAAGAAATGAATGCTTTTATCCACCATCCACGTCACTCATCACATACAGAAAAGCAAGCCCTAAGCCTCTCTAGGACATGCTTGAGATGTCACACATCCAGAAGTCATCTAAATCCATTCCCCCTCCTCACCCAGGCCTCCAAAAAGGGGGGGGGGGAATCAAGACACCTGGGCCTGAGGGCCATGAAAGCACCCTGAACAAGGCCATCCTTACAGCAAACATATTTGAGAACCAGTTCCAAAGAGCAGCATGGCAGATAATAAAGTGACTCTGGTTCCCACCACTGCTAGGTTGAGAAGGATAACCTTCCTCATTAAGTGTACAACAATGGGTAGGAAAGAGCACAGGATACAAGTTTTAAAAAATAATCAGTGCTTCAGCAGCGCTCCCTGGCATGACACAACGAATCAGGGTTTGTCTCTTTCCAAGAAGCTATATTTATAAGATTTCAAATATTTCTAATTTTTTTCCTCTTTTTTGGAAGTTATTTTCCCCAGAATACTCTCATGGTGGTCAGTTGGCCAAAACAACTGGCTGGAACGACTGGCTGGGATACTGCATGGCGTTCAGATTGTAGCTGAGTCCTTCCACGAAGGGTGTCTTCTCCAGAAAGAGGCTGTTGGTGCTTCCACCAAAGACCTGAGCCACGTCAAAGCTGCTGCTGCCGCCACCACTGGCACTGAACTGGGATGCTGGAGGGATGCCACCTGCCTGGTTCTCAGTGGTGACTCCATCAAAGAAGAGGCTGCTGGCTCCTGGCGATCCACCGTTGTAAACAAACTCCTTGGCATTGGGGGAGAGCTGAGATTGAGGGGCCGGACTGCTCCCAATGAAGTTCAGAGAATGCATAGACAGGGAGAGGCCTTTGTGCTTCAGCAGGCCATTGGTGGGTGACCGGGCCAGACGTTGTTGCGGCTGTGGAACGCTTGCACCACTGGTGCTTGCTCCAGCTCCTCCACCTTTCTTCATCTTAGTTGAGCCAAACTTTGTGGCAGCAAAAGTGGCAGTGGTGAAGGTAATGGGCTGGGCAGAGCGAGGGATGAACGTAGGGCTGGGTGACTGGCCAAAAGATGGGGATGGTGAGTTGGACAAGGAATTGTCCTGGCTTCCAATTGGGACAAACACCTGAGCATCAGGGTTGAAGCTGCTCTTAATCTCCTTGTCTAACTCAGCTGCACTGCAGCCCTCACTATCATCTAGATACAAGACCTTGACTGACCCTTTCTCACCAATCTGGTAGGACACCTCAAATGGGTCAATCCAGACACTCAGTTCTTCAGGGACATTGGCTCGCACGTCCTCTACAGCCAGTCCACTCCTCTTGGCTGCCATCTCCACTACGGGATCCACAGTCTCCCCAATATGAACACAGCGGTAGCCAGAACCCTTCAAAGGCTTTTCTGGGTACCAATGGCCTTCATATTTCTTCTTCAGCAGCCGCTCTAGCTCTTCACCAAACAGGTCGGCCCGCCTCCGTGGAAGCTTGTTGTACAGGTATGAGATGATGAAGTTCAGAGCAACTTTGATCTCCAGATGCATACTCCCTTCACAGCAAACAAGTTAGGGAAGTATATTAAAAATAGACAAAGGACACAAACATAGACAGATTTTGGCTCCAAACAATCCTGGAAAAGACAAAAGAGAATGAAAGACAAGGAGTAAGTATGGAATGTTTAACACTGTTGCTGCATAACAGTTATATCTTAAGATGATGCAGACATTAGCCAGTACAATAGCTAGACAAATGCAATTTAATTAACAGTACGTAACTTGAGAGGGATTGTTACGGTGGCCAAAGCCAGGTTATCAGGAGGTTCCTATGAGATGGTAAGATACTGAACCATCCCAACATTTATTTTTAAACACAAGTTTGTAGCCTTCTTGGTTCTGGAGAAAAATAAACTATTTTCAATGGGCTTAGAACCCATAAAGCAAGAACTTTTCCTCATTACAAGTAGTGGCACCAGGCCTATCTGGTCTATTGCTGGAGTGGGCAACCTGTGGCCCTCCAGATGTTTTGCCTACAACTCCCATGATTCCTCATCATTGGGTATTCTGGTTAGGGCTGATGGAGATGTGGGCTGATGGGAGTTTTGGCCCTCCAAATATTTTGGCCTTCAAGTTGCCCACTCGTGGTCTATTGGGTTGGCTTCAAAACTAAGCTGCTGAGAAGGTTCAGGTCAGTCACACTTCCTAATGTGCCAGAAAATTGATTCCCAAAAATTCAGTGCCATATCTGACTGTGTTAAAGACTATGCATGGTGTAGTTGTGATAGAACAAATCTTGCTGATTATGATCAAGCTTACTTTTCTTTTGATAGGTAAATATATTTTTAATGTGGCACAACATGTATATTTCTGTTTACTGGATATTTATTTATTTATTACATTTATATCCCACCTTTCTTCCACCATAGAACTCAAGGTGGCTACATGTGGTTCCCAGGTGGTCTCCCCTCCAAGCACTGACCAGACCCAGATCTGCTTAACTTCAGCAAGGTGGCTGCCTCACGTGCCTTCAGACCATGCCCCATATTTGTACTTTGCCAACAAATATGATAGGAGAGAGCCTTTCAAGTTGTCCATTCCAACCCCCTTCTCAATGCAGGAAATGCAGAGCTAAAGCATCCCCAACAGATGCCTGTCTAACCTCTGTTTGAAGACCTCCAGCAAAAAAGAGCCCATAACTCCTCTAGGTCAGCCTTCCTCAACCTGGTGCCCTCCAGATGATTTAGATTACAGTTCCCATCAGCCCTAGCCAGCATGACCAATCATCAGTAATGCTGCAAGTTGTAACCCAAAACATCTGAAGGGCACCAGATTGGGGAAGGCTGCTCTAGGTAACTGGTTCCATTATCAAACTGGTCTTACCATCAAGAAATTTCTCCTGATAGTCAACTGAAATGTACTCTCCCATGACTTAAGCCCATAAGATCTAATCCTGCCCTCTGGAGTAACAGACAACAAGTCTTGCTCTCTTCTATGTGACAACCCTTCAGGTATTTGAAGAGTGTTATCACATCTGCCCTCAGACTTCTCTTTTCCAGGCTACACATAACCAGTTCCTTCAACCTTTCCTCACAGGACTTGTTTTATGTACTGCTGACCAACTTAGCTGCCCTCCTCTGAACCCATTCCAATTTGCCTACATCCTCCTCGAAGTGTGGTGCCCAGAAATGGACACAAGTACTGCACATGAGGTCTGACTAGTATAGAATAAAGTGGGGCTATTACTTCCCGTGACTTGGAAACTATGATTCCATTAATGCAGGCTACAACTGCATGAGCCTTTTTTACAGGCACACCACACTGCTGACTCATGTACTGCTGCTAAACCAGGTATTCCCCACCCTATACCTGTGATTTTTTAATTTATTTTTTTGGTCTAAATACATAACTTTGCACTTGTGTCTGTTGAATTTCATTTTGTTAGTTTTGGCCCAGTTTCCTATTCTAAATTATATTTTCTGCACAACATCAAAGAAATTTCCTCTATGTTTTATGAGTAGTAATAATACAAGATGACTAGCCATGGGCTAGTGTCTTCTGTACTCATGCAAATGACATAAATATGCAAGCTTGCTACAACTGCCCAGTTTATCATATATTTCCACATTGACAGCACTGATTTACCCACTACTGATGCACACCTATTAAGTGTTGCAAGTGGTGATTCACTCCACTGTGGTAACACCATCCATCCTTGACATCCAAATGGTAAACAGGTAACAAAAATGCGCTGGCAAGGAATTAACATTGTCCACTGACTCCAAATAAGATCAATCAAGGAGGAGTCCATTCATGAAGGCCCAGCCACTCCATGGTACTCTTAGCAAGTACTATGTGGCCTGGAAGGCAAACTTTGGTTTCCCAAGCCTAAGCTTCTCTTCCTATTGAGGATGCACCTCCAATCTACATCATTTCATTCTACCAATAATTGTTGTAAACCGCCCAGAGAGCTTCGGCTATTGGGCAGTACAGAAATGAAATAAATAAATAAACAACAACAACCCCCTAAATGCCCCAGAAAATTAAGAGAACTTGGAGCCTATTTAAAATAAAGGCCCTATGTATCATCATCTCCATTCAGCCAAGATGTAGCACATCCAGTTTTTAATGGAGCTTAGTCAGAAGCAGACTAAGTCTGCTTCCTTAGGATCCTCTACATGACAAAAACAAAATATTCAGAGGTGCCTACTAGGCAAGGTTACAGGATATATTCCAGAAACGTGGGGTTTATGTCAAACTGCTTCTTTTGTTCTGGTATTTGGAGCTAAGAAGAAAGTTAAGCTTCCTCTGAAGAACTGGGAATGAGAAAACCCCTAATTAAAGCATGAGGAGCAAGAAAGGAAGCTACCAGGTTAGTTTCAGCCTTACATCCTATTCCTGAATACTGTGCCAGCTTATTTGCCTACCATATTTGAAACTGCATTAGCATACCAATACTTGAAATCAGACTAAGTTGCGTAGAAGAAACAAATAGCACATGATGACATATTCAGCAGGTGACCAACACCACATCTTGTGGTAGCAAACTGCATAGTTCAACTATGGATTAGACAAATTCATGGAGGATAAGGCTATCATTGGCTACCAGTCATGATGGCTATATTTTACTTTCAGAAGCAGAGAAAACATACTTCTGAATACCAGTTGCTGGAGAACAGCAGTGGGAGAGGGCTGTTGCCCTCATGACCAGCTTGTGGATTTCCAACAGGCATCTGGTTGGCCACTGTGGGAAATAACAATGGTGGACAAGATGGGCCTTTGACCTGATCTAGCAAGACTTTATGTCCAATTAAAACATTATAAAGTAAAAACAGAACTCTGCATTAAAATATAGATGGGACCATACCCATGGGACTTCACAGATTCTATGCCTCATATGTCATCAATTGGTACAAATAACATAGGAGTTATCCAAATAACTCACTCTGAATGGAGCTTTATTATGTAGATGACCATGGAGCACTGCTGACAAAGCAGCCCAAGACCTTGTTGGAGCTTGTATTTCAGGAGTTACTAGACCATGAGAAGTTTCATCACAGCTATTTGAATGTGCCAGTTAAAATAAAAATGGAAATTGCTACAGGAGAAATTTGAGCAAGGCAGGTTTCTAAAAGGTCAACTAGAAGCAGACCATTTTCAGGCTAATGCAAAGGCAGCCACAAACTCCTTAAGATGGAACCTTCCAATAGATTTCTGGTTAATAAACCACCCCTAAAGCAACTGAGAACTCATGTGGCAAGTTCAGCCCACATACCACCTCAGTATAAAGAATGGCCTACTCTGCATCTATTGGATATACTACTAAGTTTCAGTCTGCTGTGCTGAGAGCCTGGCAAGTTTGGAAGGGTAACAGATGACTTAGGTAAGAGATTTTATATTTTTAGGCTCCTATATGGGTGCCATGATTTAGAAATCAGATGCCATACTTCAGGATTGGCAGCATAAATCTAAACACTGCCTGCAGGGCAGCAAAGAGTGGTAGACAAATAAGTTTTTAAGGAAATAAACAATGTTTCTGCTTATGTACTCGCCAGTTCTCTTGGACAGGACACTGATCAACTTGCAGCTCACCTCTGAATAATTATGCACAGGATTAAGTCCCACAAGTTCAAAGGGACTTACTTCCAACCTTTGGATGTTAAAACGATCTTCCTGATTTACAGATGCTCCTTCAATTAAAACTATACTGAAAAGTTGAGGAGAGGCATCTCCTAACAGTCTTGGAGATCATCTGCAGCTGGAGAACAGAAATACATTCATTCAGATAAGCTCATGTGTCCTTCTGTACCCGTTTCAGGGAAATAGAAGGGATATTTACTATTCCTAGAGCAGTCTTGATGTTTTTCATCAGACTAAGATGATAAATGCCAAAAACAGACATGTAACAGTCTAAAGATTAAAAAAAACACACAAATGTTCATTACCATTATAGATTTGAGAGTATAACATCAATACAAAAAATATATATAATCAAATACAAGCTGATCCCACACGATTAGCACAACAATCTTTAATCTTTTAGAAAAACTTCCAACACATTGAAAGAAGTCTATGAGAAAAATAGTACCATTGCTTTCTTTCAGCAAAATAAAGTTTATATTCATCAGGATCCCTTAATCCCTAGACGGTTAACATGGCAACCTAC
The DNA here is from genome assembly GCA_021292165.1 of Shinisaurus crocodilurus. Taxonomy (NCBI): domain Eukaryota; kingdom Metazoa; phylum Chordata; class Lepidosauria; order Squamata; family Shinisauridae; genus Shinisaurus; species Shinisaurus crocodilurus. The sequence continues at coordinate 252,326,475 of CM037879.1, read as the reverse complement.
ACAGGGGACAATTGCAGGTGGCAAAGCATAACAGTTAGAATGGACCCCCTGGTTTTCTCTGCAGAACTTCCTTAAAAGAAGGTCAAGACAGTCTATGATCCTGAATGTGTCTGAGGTAAGTAGTAATTTACTTTGCATGTGACACTGCCACAAGACACAAAATGAAATAAAAAGCTCCAGGAAAATAGCTTATGATTCAGCATAAGAATAATCCTGGCATTAATACATGTCTCAAAAAACATAGCATTGTCAAGCCGTATTTCTTTTATATGCCAAGATCCTACAGCAATCCAGTCATATTGAGTAAATACTTTAAATATCTTTATAATATGGGAAGAAGTAGATTTAAATAGAGACCTTGTTAGCCAAGATTCTAGACAGACATTTTTAAAAGAAATGCCCATGTAAAAAGATAGCAATTATCCTGGGGCGGGGATCTGTGATGCTAGCTATCCTAAAGCGATAGTAATTACTTTGTACGAATATGTCTGAAGCTCAGAACACTCTGCTACATTCGCTTGCAGGCCACACCCAAGCAAAACAGCAGCTTTAGGTTCAGCCGACCCCACCTCACCAATCCCCGATTTTCAGGGGATAATCTGAATATTTGCCTTAAGCACAGATGTAATAGAAAGCGACGGTGCAGCCACTGAGCATGAGGAGGGGCGGGCGAGCCCGAGGGAGACACGTTCTCGGACCACGATTGCAAAATCCACTCCCACTTCTGCCAAAGCCACTTGCGTCTGTGGGCGTTATTTGCCCGGGGCACCTCCCTCCCAGGCCTCCCCACGCAGGCCAAGTTGATATTATCTCCTCCGAAGGGACCTGCTGTCCCGAGCACCCTCTAGTGGCTTGCTTGCCCGCCCCCTCCCCTCCCCCCCAGCCTAGTCGGCGCCACCGGCCAAGGTTCGCAGATGAAGCATCTCTAAATTGACCGTATCAAGGAAATCCCTACAAACATTTTCTTAGCTTCCTCCCCCACACGCCGAGTAACGGGGGAGTTACGCTACGCAGCGAGCCCAGTTTCTTTTACAAAAAGCAGCGCCTGGGCGAGTGACCTACTTTGCCTTTTAACTACCCTTCTCAATATGCTTTGCGCCAAAGCTGGCCCAGACAACGAGCGCCTGCTCAGTGGAGTCCGGTACAAAATTTTCCACGGCGCATGCGCTCTCCGAGCTCTATTGCTCAACGCACACACCCCCCATACTATTTTGCATTGTTGGATTATATCGAATATAACTCATTTACTCCCCTCTTTCTGCCCTGCGTGGAGAGGGTTATGGGGCGGGAAAGGGATTAAGCTGAGGAAAATTCCATTATGGTTTATTATTAAGTTTGCAGACCACGTCTGCTCCTATTTTCTACCTTGGAAATAGACCACCGCCGCCCCCTCCCGCTTCCTTTGCTGCTAGGCCCACGAAAAAGAAGAATGGCGAAGAAGACAACCTGCAGTCAAATCCTTAAACATGTTTACCCGAAAGCCAGTCCCAGCGTGGTCAATGGAACCTGCTTCCTAGGGAGTGAGTCTAGGATTGCGGCCTTCAAATTGACAACCAGAACAGGTCTCGGGAGGCCTCCTCACGCTTGCGGAAGGAAAAGCCACTTCCCTTTTCCACTACAAAGCAAAATCCTTCTAACTGCCCCCCACCCCCATTGATGCTTCCACTGCGCCTATGAAAGAAACGCCTCCCCTCGCCCGTAACTGGAGCCTCACAGCAGGCCCTAAAAGGATGGGCGGAGGCAGAGAAGGATCATAGCAGATACTATGTCCGAGTGAAGGTTATTTGGAGCTGACCTTTACCTTTAGATTCCGCCTGGAAGAAACCCAGGACAATTCTAGGTCTCCTTTGAAGGCGGCCGCCCAAGCTTCCTTCAAGAGCTAGTCAGGCTAACTCGCCGCCGCCCCCCATTCCCCGCCCCCGGTTTCAAAATATGCTCCCCCCCAACATCTCTATTCGGGGGGGCAATACACTCCAAAATTAAACTTAATTTGAAGCCAGTACAACACATGAAACGTTGAATTTGGGCCTAGAGCCCCGGGCCCAGATCCTTACGGCCCACAGAAGGGTCCCTGGGCCTAATTTACCTCACAGGGTGGTTGCCAGGATGGATGAGATGAAAACCGCAAAACGCACTTCTTCTGACACCGAAGTGCTACAGAAAGGATTAACGCTGTTTTATTTTACTGAGTCTCCCCTCCTCCGCTCGCCCCATGATTAAATCATGGGGGGGGGGAACAAGCTCACCCCACTTAAAGGGGGAGGGAAAGGGCTGTCATTTCTCTCGCTCCGCACTATTTTTTTTTTTTTGTCTGCGTTTGTGACATGAAACCCTAAAGAGGCCCTCAGGCCTCCATTCCGAGGAGGGGGGAAGAAAGTTCTCGCATAAAAAGGGATGGAACCATCTTTTCGGACAAAGCAGCGCTCGAGTATTGATCCGGATTAAGCCAAATTTAACGAAACAAACTATCTCCCTTGCTCCCCCACCCCCGAAAATTTCCCACTGTACCCCCTCCAACCCTCCCCTCTTCACCTGGTTTTTAACCACAGTTTACATCCCTAAATTTACGCAAAGGATCTAGATTAGCCCCCCAGTGTTTTCTCCCCTAACCAATACTCGCCTGGGGGAGGAAAAGGCGATTAGTATTTATTGCACGATGAATAACCATAGGACTCGATTTTTTTTTTTTAGTGAATTATCTGTTTTTGCTTTTCTTTAAAGTCCACCCACGACTCCAGCGAAATGAGCAAAAACAAAATGGTGAACTGAAGACATTTTTCAGCCGTTCGAACCAAATGACTTTCAACCTCCCTCCCCGCTGAAATAAAAGACACCAACCATCAATCACTTCTGGGGAAAAGAAGAGTGTCTTTAAGAGGCGCAGCAGCATTAAGAGTGTGTGTGTGTGGGGGGGGCTCTTTTAAAGGAGCAGGGCAGACCAAACCATAATTTGAGCAGAAGCCAAATATTCTCTCAGAGGGGGCGAATGGAAGAAAGAAAAACAGGAATGACTTCCAGAGTTGGAAGATCGATCACTGCGATTAAATCGTTCCTTAAAGGAATACTGGGAGAAGCAAAACCTGAACAAAATGAACAGGGGGTGGGGAAGAGATCCTCGAGCAAAATGTTTTTTAAAAAGCCCCATTAAATCTAAATGGTGTAACTACGGAAATCACTCCTTTTTCTTTTTCCCTACCCCTCAATTCTAGCAATAAGCCATCACTTACTTCTTTTTTTCAGCACCAGGCGAGATGGTTTGGTGGCTTCTTTTTCTTTCCAGGGTGTTTCTTGGGAGTTTCTTTTTCACAAAGTGCTGATGTGGTGGTGGGCGTTTGATTTTTTTTTTTAATTAAATGGATGCTGTTTAGATAACTTCTCCCGCTTCTATAGCCCAAATCAGAAGTGGGGTGAGGGGATGTTGACTGGGGCGGCCCCTTCTTCCTTCCTTCCCTCCCTCTGTAGGGAACCTAAAGCCACCCTCTCCCTGGCCCAAAGTGAGCAAAGTAAATGAAAACTTTCACCCTTAGCAACCCTGCGCAAGGATATTCTCTTCCACACCCAGGGTGACGCGTCCTGCAAAGGACAAGGAAGGGGAGGAGGGGGAGGGAGAGCCGGTACTACTTCTCCAAACGCCAGCTTTAAATTAACTCGTGCTGTGCCGGGCGCGTTGCTGTTATAGATGCTTGGAAGAGCCATCACTCAGAAAAGAAAGTCCGTCACTTGCTGCTGTGATGTTTGTTTGTTTTTTACATTTTAACCAATTATCCCACTTCATGTTATGACTCTACTGGCCTATAATTTCTTATCTTTTCTGAGCACTGACCGACAACAAAACTCGTGTGTCCAACCCTGCTCCTGAGAACTTACCAAATATCATTAGATGCAGGTTAGATCCCCCCTTACTTACTTCCGAGTAAACATGCATAGGATCGGCTGCAAAAGATTTCAGGTTTTATACTGAAGACTCCCTCCCGCATTTGTGATCTAGGCTGCTTAATCTAGAACAGCTACCAACTCTTGGTTCCAGCCTATCAATCACTAATGAACATTGATATATCTCTTCTCCCCATCCCATCATTATATAAGGGTGCATTGAGAGGGTAGGAAAATTCCATCATATACAAAGCTTGTTGTGTGCTTAGATGGTTAAACGGACCTGCCACAAAGAAAAGAAGAGCAACAATTTACCATGTTATAAAAAGGACCACCTCTGCCTCTAAACATATTCAGGATGGATTTACTCGTAATGCTCTGACTCTGAAATTTGTAACTGCATTATTCTAGTTTAAGGGCTCATTCAAAACCACTTAATACTGGTTACTCCTTAATATAATTTACCCATAATTTTAGTCTACTAAATCAAAAGGGTGTTTCTCCTCGCGTTTCTATGTGTGAAATTAGCGTTGTAGTGATTCTTTTTTAAAACCAGTAAAACAAGGGCTATGAGGACACAACCAAAGTGGCTTAATTAAAATTGTTTCTGTAGATTGAAGATTATAGTCAGAATTTTGTGGCTCTCATCTGCTCATTTGTGTTCCAGTACTCATATATATTAAATTTACCTCTCCAGGGAATAGCTACTTGCAATTTAAACATGCATTATTTTGACAGGTATGTATAGACACAGAAAACTAACATCCTGCCTCCTTCGTGGCCGGTTGTTTCTACAAACCAAAAGAGACACCGTGCAGCCTTCGCTCATCCTTTTTCCATGCAATATTTAAATACATGGGGTTGTTTCCCCTTAAATTCCATGCGACCACCCTGAGGAGAAACTGTCCTGAGGAAAGCGAGAGAAGTTTCAAACCCCCTTTTCCAGGGTCTCCCAGGGTTCCTCTTCAATTTCCTCGTGGCAAAAGCCTCTATCAGAGAACCTTACTTCCCATCCCAGTGTTTCTGAGGATGCTTTTCAGAATAGGGTTACTAAATCCTGGCGGGACACGGTGGTGGGGAGGGGAGATGACAAAAAGCGTACTTGACTGTTCCGGGCCAGTCTAAAACCTTGCTAAACTTGCCTTGTCATGTCAGGAAACCGGAGTTCAGACCAAAAGATCTCCTTCAAAAATGGCAGCTGTTAATTTCTTTTAAAAAAGGAGAAGGGCCGAGAATCTGGGGTTGCCTAGAAAGAAACCATGGGCTGCCACTTGGGAGTCCTGTGGCACCTTAAAGTCTATCGACTTTATGAGGGCATGAACTTTCTTAAGAAACAGCTCACTTGAGATGCATGAAGTGGACTTGAACCCCCCCCCCCCCGGCCTCGGTGGGGAGGGCACCCAGCGGCGAACGAAAGGCACGCCACGCAGCCTCAAGGATAGTATACTCTGGCTTCGCACGATCCAGGGCTGGAGTCGTGGCTTGCACTGAACGCAGGTTCTGCAGCCGAGAGACTGACTTTAGGCGTCTCTGTGACCTATTCCAAAATATCGCGTCCCCCTCCCCAATTTAGCTGAAAGGGATGCCCATGATTAAAGCAGATTATCGGGATCGAGGGACGAATCTAATGTTAACTGGTCGGGGTTAAGACTCCATTACTTTGACCCCATAACTTTCCTAGTTTGTACTTGATCTGAATTATTTTGTGGCGAGCCGAGTACAATGCGTATGTGTGTGAGCCGAGTACAATACACACAAACACACACACACACACACACACTCGCAAATGCGAGTGCACACACACACACTCGCAAATGCGAGTGCGCCATCAGGTCTGCTCGCTTGTTTCTTTACTGAACCACACGAACCGCAAGGCTTAACACAAGTGCACAAATTTTGCTTGTTTATTTCCATCCCTCAAATGCTGGAGGGTATGCAAATCAGCTCACATCCCCTAAACAAAACCCCACAAGGCACGGATGTCAGATGGCATTTTAAGTATTCATGGAGAGCGTTTCGCTACTCTGAATTGCTTTGGCTATTCCGCACGATTTAGGGACTACTTTTTCATCAGTGCGCCTGTGCATTGCCTTCGTCAACGTAGCTTCAGACGCAAGCACTGAGATAAGCAGAACAACCTGCAAGGTGTAGAAGTGCAGGCTGTTCTAAAAATAACAGCACTCTGTTAGCAACAGCCTTCCGATTGGCTGGAGACGTCAGGGGGTTCTGCAGATTGGTCTGTTGCATTAACCAGTAGGCTAAAAGTGTGTGTGGGGGGCGGATTGGAACTGCAAGAAGGTTGATGGGAAGTGTAGTTTTTGTTAAAAGATTCCCTAGGCCTAAAGTTGCCAAATAAACATTAAAAACAACGGGACTAGGCAAAACAATAAACCCGTGTTGTTCAAAAGAAGTTATATGTTGTATTTTATCTGCTCTTGTGGACAAATGTGCTGTTTTGATACCCACCCCACCCCGTCTCTTTAGATAGAGCATTTATGGGTTGTGGGTGGGAAATGCATATATTCACACAAGCAGGGAACTCAACTGATGTTGGTTTCTTATGTGTCAGGCTGGCACAGACAGATGAAAACAAGACCAGTTCAAACTGCCCTGTTTGAACAGGCTGAGCTTTCGTTTGGTAGAATACTCTTCTCTACTATGTTGTACCTTCTTCCCGAACTATTCCCCTCTTGCCTCCCTAAAGACAAATATGCAATATGCACTTTAAGCACGTGAGATACCCATCTACTACTTCTGACAAAGCCAGTTTCTTCAACATAGGCCTAAAATCAGGAGATTTTCTACAGCATTCTTGTTATGATCAAATCTGTTCAATCACCTCTACTGAAAGCTCCTGAGATGTTTCTTTACTTAATGCACACAAACTGCAGGCTTAACACAAGCGCACAAATTTTGCTTGCTTATTTCTATCCCTCACACCCATCCAGGGCTAAAAAATCACAGCCTCTCAAATTCTGCTTTTCATAAAAATAAAGAAAGACAAGGCTTCTTTAGGTGCACTTGCATGTCATTTGTGGTTGCCTCCACAGGACTGTTGTTCAAATGCAACTAAAGCTCCCATTGTACTATGTTTTTGTGCATAATGTGTGCAGGTGTTAGAAAAGTGGACACGGTGCATATACAGAGTGTAAGAAGTTCCACCATACACGTGTAATGAACAAGGCTGTAAATAGCACACACTGTGAAATGAACTAATCTCTCTGTTCCACTCCCTCCTGGCCTAAGCTGACTAACCTTGCCCATCTGCCAATTGTTATTCTAGCCGGAGAACCTTGCTTATTTGCCTTTGAAGAATTGTATCGCTTTTCGTTTAGTTGTATGCCTAGTGCAGCCATATCTCTCCTTGGCTAGAGCCTCATTTCTAAAGTATATTTTCTTGTGCCAATGCCAGATGTACCGACGAAGGGGAATTTCTCCAATTGATAAAGGGTACTAAGAGTAGCAGACTCATAGGACACCTGGTGTCTCAAGCGCCCCAGAGGTCATGAGAAACATCAACCTAGCCAAGAAAGGAAGAGATAGATAGCCTTAAGTTCCTGATTGGTTGTTACTGTGTTCAAATGAAAAGTCCCTAATTAATTGTTGTCATGTTCAAATGAATGTACGTGATTGGTTAGCGTGTTTAAGCAATATGTTTGATTCGCTGAAGCTATGCTATGCATGAAAAGTATAAGAAGACCTACATGTGTCTTCTTTCCCTTGTTCAGCTTCTGGTTCTGGCGTGAGCCACAGGGTTAGGCCTTTTTGTGCAGAAATAAAACTGTGGAGAAACCCAACCTAAGCCCCCTGCCTGACACACACACACTCACCAAGGAGGGGGGAAGGAGACCCAGGGGGGGGGGAGACAGCCAGTCTCCACAGATGCCAAAGGGGACAAACAACATCTGCATAGAATCACCCCAAGGGGGAAGGCAGGAAGCATCACCAGGTTTGTCAATGCTCTCGCATATCAGCCCCAACTACATCACCCCAGGGGGGAAGGCAGGAAGCATCACCAGGTTTGTCAATGCTCTCGCATATCAGCCCCATCTACATAAGACTTGAATACCTCTCCAGAGCAGACACTTCAGCACCCCTAAGAAATGGCCACTCAACACCATAGGATGGGACCATTAAGCAAGTGGCTTCAAAGGGACCCCATCCCACGGGGGGGGGGGGGGAGGGCGTCACCCCATCTGACCCAAAAGGCCGCCCCTCAGGGAGGGTGTCAACCCACCTGATCACGGAGGGAAGGGCTACCTGAAACACCAAGGTATAAAACACCCTGCGCAAGGGAACTGGTGGCTGTCAGCAATCTTGCCCATGGCTGGGGTAAGGGAACGAAGGATCGGCAACCCCGGGTAGCAGCACCCGGCGCGCTCCAGCTAGCTGGAATCACTGGCCGCTTGGGTTGACCAGACCCTCGGGAAACCAAGCTGAAATCACTCACAAGCCGCTTGGGTAGACCGGGCCCCGCCGGGAACCCAGCTAGCCGCTTGGGCAGACAGGGCCTCCGCCGGGAACCCAGCTAGCCACGTGCGGTTGACCGGGCCTCTGCCGGGGCCCGAGCTGAACTAACTAGCTGAGAGCCCTGAAATCACGGTGTCCTTGAGACTTCTTGCTTGTTACTTTGTACCGTACTCATAAGCTGTATTGCTGGCGTGGGTCTGAGTTTGTGAAGGTAATTTTGTAAATAAACTTGTTTTCTAAAAGATACTTTTGTGGCTATAAGTTATCCCTTTGTTCTGGGCTAAGGGTGAGACGCTGGGGACCTCGGAGAAGGCCCGCCCCAGGACTCGCTACCCCCTTAGCATTGAACCCGCGCAGAAGACCAGGTTGTCGGTCTTCCACTAAAACTTTGAAAAAACCTCACACTGGGTGTTCTGCTTTGCTTTCCTGAGTATTGGTTCTCTAGGGAAAGAATTCAGAGCATAATTTTGCATCAAGGAGAAAATATTTGGGGGAATGAGCAAGGAGATGGATACAGAATTGGAGAAGACCAACTGGCAGTGCTAGAAGACATGTAGTGAAGAATCAGCAGCTATCAGGAAGGGTAACTAGATGGCAAGAAAAAGTGGGCTCTTCTGCTTCTAACAGCAGTGTACCAAAGGGGATTACTGCAAATGCTGCTCAACAAAAAGGGGGAAGAGAAAAGTTGTGTGTTCCATTATTCCACACAACTATTAAAAGTCCAGGTCTGTAACTTTCTCTCAGGGGTGGCGGTGTTGGAAGTGTGTGTGTGTGTATTTTACACACATACAAATACATTCACACTCTCTCTGTCTCTTTCTGAAATGGGAAAGGCAGTAGTTATAGGATAATTGGGTAAGGGGAATGCCTGGGGAAAAGGTGTGAGAAGAGGGTTATAAATGCAGAATGTATAACAAGAAGGGCATGAAGGCAACAGACCTCCTACAATGTTTGTCTCCCAGTAATTGGTACAGAGGTACATGGCTTTTGAAAACAGAGCTTCCATTATCGTGGCTAAAACCTTTGATCGACCTCTCCCCTCCACAAACGTGTGTAAGCTTTTTTAAAAAGTCACCAAGGTCAGGGACATCACAACATCTTGTGGTACTGAAACTCATAAATTAACTATACTTTGGGGCAGAAAAATAGTGGTGGTGGGGTGAGCAGGTGGAGAACTAGGATACAAGTTTTGGAGCAGGGCTGAGAAATTGGTCACAGAGATGCAAAGTGATGGGGAGGGAGCGAGGAGAACTTTGCACTGACTATGGGAAGTCATGAGACCTGGGAAAGAAGAGGCTATTCCCCTTCTACAGGATCTCCCCAAAGCTGCTGTTCTTGAACAGCTTCATTGGCCCCCAGGCACTCCATTAGCTCCCCTCCCCCTCCCATCTGCCTCTCCACCCCCAGAGAAAAGAGAACAGCTACACACCTGGAGGCTGACTGAGATTCAGGGCACTTTGAATTACATTCAGGAAACAGGCCCTGCATACCCACTTCCAGCAACTCCCATACCTATAACATTCCTAACTCTTTTTCATTCACATCTATAGCTTGGACCTCAACAGGGAGAATTAGAAAGACAAATCTGAATAGAAAATATTTTCAGCAATTTTAAGACAATTCTGACATATAATGTATTAATAAATCCAGTATTTCCTTGCTTACTAGAGGCCAAGTAGCCTTACACTAGACTGGACCAGAGCAAATTCAGTACACTTGGTGCTGGAATATAGATCTATTTTAGTCCCTGGTTCTAAATAGGATGAAACAATGAGACTTACTCATGAGCATACATGTTTATATCCAGACTCTATGTTAATATGGTTTACTAATAACATACAGGTAGAAACTCAACTATTTTTCTCTTAATTATTACAAGACAAAAACACATGTAAAATGGAAGCTACATATGAGGTCACGTAGGTACTCCTGAACATTTGGTTAATATTACATCAGATGACATCTACTAAATCAACCAGGCATAGGAGAGAGAGAAAAAGCACCCTTCCCCCATACTAGTTCTGCTGTGAAGTTTTAATACCAGGAAAGACCAGTCAGTCTATAATTGGGTGTAATTAGCACTCAGTCATCTCTCAGCATTCTTTACCTTCTCATCACCTGACACTTAAATCACAAGCAAATTAGTTCTTTCCTGCCTTTCAAATGAATAAACAATTTGCCAAGAAGCACTTACTAAATCACCATGAAGGTGTAAAACACAACAGATACCACAGTTGCGGACTTAGTCATCCCAAATGGTTTTCCAAGTTAGGCCTCTAGTTCTTAGCATGGAAGCTGGGCCTTCTACAGTGGTATGGGCTGTTGGGAGGGGAGGCACAAGCTGCCCCCATGCATCCCATGTATCTTGATTGGGTAAAGAAATGATTCTACTCCAATTGGTACATTAGAGAGAGCTTTATGCCCACTTCTTTAAATTGATTTACAATGCTGGGAATCACAGGAACATTTCTATTTTTCACTGCTGCTCAGTCCCCCTCACATACAAATTATATTCCACTTGGGAAGATTTGATTGGCTAGACAATTGCTTTATTGGCATAACGATAATAGGGCAAAATCTGAGAAACCTATGAGCGAGAAATCATCCAAGTTCAAGACAACCATTTAACCTCAAGATGGTTATATTTAAGGTTTACAAAGATGATCAGGCACGTGATTTAATGATTCAAGTAATTAGTAATGGGCTATTATGGGTTCTTCTGTGTCTCCTCACATGACCCAGTCCCGCCTTAGTAGTTGTGACTCCTTTCTTGGTCTAGGCAAAATATTGCATGAGTTTTCTTTGTGTAGGACTCAGCTAACTGTGCATCTAATGGGGTACCCTGGCCTAGATCAGAACATAACAATGTCTTTTCAGCAGGGCTAGCTAAAATCTATATATTGACAATATCTGAAAATACTATCTACACTAAATATCTCTTGTACAAGCCCCACTGAAATGAATGAGAACCGTAGAAGACTACATCACAGCTCTTGCAAAACACCAATCCCTTCCAGTGGGAACTTGTTCAGGGGATGTCTTGATTTTCTGCCCAATTTTTAACATAACATTTTTCCATCTGGCAGTTTCCTTGTAATTATGATGGAAACCTCTGAGGAAACTACGTTATTATGATTATTAAAACAAAACACTTATCATTTAAAGTGTTTTAGAATACCTATGCAAAACACATAAAAGATGATCTCATTACACAAAATTCTGGCTGTCCAAAATCTGCTGCAGGATCTTCTTCAGCCTGTTTGTTCAGAGTAAAATGGCAACAAACAAATTTCAACATAGTTATATATTGAAAACCTGCAGTTTTGTCACCTGGCTGATTTAAGGCCAAAGAAAGTGGGAAATTATTGAAGATGAATGCAGTTCAGTTAAGATCGGGTGGGAACCTCTTTCAGCCCAGGTGGTTGCATTCAATTTTGGAAAAGCTGTCGCAGGCCGCATTCCAGCGGCGGGTGGGTCCAAAAGCAGACAGGGCAGGGCCAAAAATACCAGCATATCATAGCTTAAAGTTCTTACTACCAGTAACTACGCCTTAGGAGAGGCATTTCAACCTTTTAAAATGGGGGGGGGGGGAACAGCACAGAAGCCAGGAAGCCACTGAACAACTGGTGGTTGTGGTGGGGCCAGAGGAAGAGGGCATGGCCATCTGGGAAACTCCAGAGGGACAATGTGGGACCCCAGGAGGGCCCGATTTGGCTCCTGAGCCTGAGGTTCCCCACCCCAGAATTAAGATGATCAAATGAAGAAGTGGCTGAGGTCTCCCAACTCTCCCCCCCCCCTCCATGCACAACAAACCAATGTATCAGTTTCCATTTGGGAATCACAAAACCCTTGTAAGACCGATAGTAGAAAAAACAACTTTCTAAAAACATTGCCTATGCATCTATCAAAAACCAGTACCCAATATTCTGTTAACATGCCATTGTGACTCAGAAAGGGAACCCAAGATGGGTCTGTGCACATGAAGAGATAGAACTATGCAGATAAAGAAGTTCTCTGTGGCCGGGGGTCTACCAGGGGCAGGAACAAGCTTGGGCCCAGCTCAGTGGTGTCCTTGTGTGCATCATTTCCCCTCTCTTTTATAGGTGACTGGTGGCCATTCATTCATTTAGGCAAATGTAAAACACTGCACTTGGGGACACTGTTGTGGTGAGGGAAAAACCTGCCCTTTAACTCTTAGGCAGCACAAATCTATGGCTGCTAGACAGCATCTAGATGCCCATAGGATTTTTTGGAGGACGGAAAATTGCTCCAACCTCGTAGCTGGGGATCCACGGTAGGAGCACTCCCCCCCCCCCCCCCGCAGCTGGTGCAGAAAGAACTGTGCCGGCTGCGTCTCCATGGTTGAGATGGGTTTTAGGGGGCATTCCGGAGCTCAGGAAGGGAAGGAGACCAGTGCCGCAAAGATACGACATATCCTGGCGGCGACTCAGCCTCCTTCCCTCCCACTCTGAAGTGCCTCAGCTAGACAGCTAATTGAGTTGCAGGGCGAGAGGAGCACGGATGCGACCTTTGCCTCCACGGTCCTCCTACCCTACATAGGATGCCCATAATCCTCCATGTTTAGAGGGTTAAGGGCATCCCCATAGGTTTGCACCCACAGTTGATAGCACAAGTCCTCACGGACAGGAATCCTGGTGGGCCGCGCATTTCCCAGGGGTCCTTACAGTACAGAAGTCCTCTTCCTCCACATACACCCAAACCATCATGACAGGCATTTCCCCAGCTTTAGATTATTGGATATCAAAATACACCAGGCTGTTTAAAGCTTGCAGAAGACTTCTAAGAAATAGAGATGGTTAAATTAGTATTTATTTTTTTTAAATCATGTTCTCTAATTTTTCAGGAACATGAGCACAGTATCTATACCATACAATCTTTACTACATTAACATACACAATAATCCTACGAAGTAGGCTTTTAGCTCTGTTTTCAGAGGAAAAACCAAGGCTGAAATATAGTGACTAGGCTTTGGATGGATATCAGATAGGTTCCAGGAGACCGTTCTCAGGAGCTGTATTGGTTTATAAATCTTGCAATTGAAGAACAAGGAGACCATGTCATTAGTGACTATACATCAGTAGTTCTCAAGCTTCTGAGTGCTGAGTTCGTTAACTTTAAAGTACTGCACACCACAGCTCGGTAACATTGGTTCCCCTGGAGATATACTAAAGCAGGCCCGCACCACTTGTAATCCATCAAGTTGAAAGCAGCCCACCAGCCATGCTATTGTGGGCCTGACAACCCCCTGGTTTTTGCAGTTCCAGGAAGGCAGCAGAACCAGGTTTATTGAGCCCTAGATGGCTGCCATGCACGTGTTCAGCTTGATGGAGAACAAGTTGTGTAGTCCCCAAATGAAAAACTGCCAGGAATTCAGGACAAAACCCCTTCCTTCTGAACAGCCCACCTTTCATTGTCACTTTTGGTGGAATCTTAAGCATTACACTTTATAACACATTTAAGATATCTGCGCCAAGTAGAAGCCAAACTCATGCTACTAAGACAACATATGTGAATAGGAATGTCATTTTTTTCTACTAAATGGTCCACTCTCTGAGGCAACATGTATGCCTTTTATCCTCTCATCCCTTCACATCTGTCCTACTTTTTCTTTCACACCCTTTTCTGCCAGCCTTTCCCTACGGTACCTGACCTCTGAAGAGGAACAAAATGGAGGAAAAAGGTTTTGAGTATTTCTAATTTACATTTGAACGTGCTGCATGACTGAACAGTGAAAGATGGTCTGCACTATTTAGAATCTGAGCATTTGTATTCCAGTCCAAAAACCAAAGGAGTCATATATCAGATTGGTCTCCAAAACTAGCTCAGTAACAGTTTCTAGTGCTATTAGCAATTTTAAACAACCTTTAAAAAATTGGGGTAAGGCCAGGAATTTGGGGCAACTAGTGTTGCAGATCAAAATTTCAAAGTAAATTTTTGGAACAACAAGTACAGAGTGTTCCAAGACAATGTTTGAGGAACAGTTATTCAGTATTACGCTGCAGTCCTGAATAAATGTGTTTTGCCCAACTGGCACTCAGTGCACTTTGGAAGTGAATGAGGTCAGTTGAGAATTACCTTTTTAGAAACCTTAGAAGAAAGGGCTGAGGCCCAGATTTAGGAGTATGTGAGAAGCTTGCTGCTTCCCTTACTGAACTTGTTCTGTGAACAGGTGCTTTCTACAGGGTATTGGCCACCTTGGTACTTCAAAGTCCATGTTATTACCACACCTCTGTTTCACCCCAACTACTTTCCTACAGGAACTACAACTTGTATACAGCATCTGGCTGTGATTTGGAACCTGGTAGTCATAGGCCACAGCATTGCCATTTATGGAATGGAAAGATTAATTTAGGCTGGGCAACACCCATCTTTTATAGTCTGCTTCTCATGGGCCTTTGTCTGTACTAGCAATAAGGTGTTATTTTCCTGCTGCTGAACTAGTTCCAGGGGGATAACCACACTGGAACAAAAGAGGGTAAATCTCAAGTGGCAGCCAGACTTTCGCAGCAGTACAAAATAATGGTGGTTTTATAGCATAACCTTATTGCACTGATGCAAGAAACACAAGTTAGGGCAACACCAAATGCTGTTCTTTAAAGCTTTCCTGTGTTGTGGACTTCAAGGTTGCTATGGGTGGAAGGTATCAGATTATATCTATTTGTATTTCTGACCATCTCTAAGAAGAGAGAATAGGGATAGAGAGAATCAAAGACGAGACCTTCCAACAGAAGACTACTATAACACTTTATTGATCCATAATCCACAGTGACATAGAACTTTGGTTGTTCTTTCAGAGAAAACATAGGAACGGTCATAACTCAAAGCAAAAGGCATCGGTCAAAAGAAATGAAGGTTGTTCGTATATAAGTTGTTTGTATATAAAAGTATGGGTTGGGAGTTACAGGGGCTGAAATCTTAACTTCCTTCCTCTGAGGCACAGATACAATGACAATACTCGCCTTGCTCAGTAACATTAGCTACTGCTGAGGAAAGGCAAGAAAACCAGTAACCTCCAAGTTTAGATGTAGATACTAGTTTTTCCAACGAATTATAAGAACTGAAACAAGACAAAATTAACTGCTTTCCAGTAAGACTCTAGTCCAATGATATTTTAGGAAGCCTTCCCGTCTCCAGCAGGTGCACCACAGTGGAGATAGGATCACCTTTTCTTGAAGCCATATTTCTTTCGCTCATAGAAGAGATCTGTTTTTGAGCTGCCCAGGTTGACAATCTTGGGACAGCCATCTCGCTGAAATGGAATGAGAGATATGGTTATAACAGGGCTAACCCCAATGAGTTTATTACACTAGCCTACACCACAGCTCAGATAGAGGATGGGGGAGGGACTGATCAAACTATACCCTAATACACATACTGGCTATAGATAGCTATGACATCTTCCCACTTGAAGTCCAACAGAGATTTAGGTAGTATTCTGCATCTAAGGCTGCAACCCTATACACACACTTGCTTAGAAGTAAGCCTCACTGAACTCAGTGGGACTTACTTCTGAGTGCACAAGCTTAGGATTGTGCTGCTGCAATTCAATTTCTCAGCCAGAGACATGCAAATTCTACACTCAGAATAAGTAGTTTACACTTGCATAAAACTACATTATTTGCATACTCTGACCTTGCAGTTTGGGGCTTTGCAGAATTTGGAGCATTTTCACAAAGACTGGAGAAGTAAAAGACAAAGACGTCAGGCATGGATTGAGGGAAGAGATTAAAAAAGGGACAAGAGACCAATGAGAGGGACAGAGGGTTGGATCTATTCTAGACTTTGTCATATTTGGAGTAGACCCATTGAAATCAATGAGATCTAAGTCACTAACTTATCCTGTTGATTTTAATGGGTCTATTCCAAGTATGACTAATTCTGGATCCAGCCCAAGCAGCTGGATCCAGAACAAAGGAACTCAGCTCCTTGCAAGCCCTACCCCCAAAGTTGTTGTGTGGCGGGGGTTGCTTGAGCTTTCTACAGATACTATCTGCATATTTTCAGACCTCTCTTAACCACCGAAGTGCTAGAAAAATGTATTAAAAATTAAAAGAAAATCCACTGGAAGAGCTGAGTTCTTCAAGGAGCCAAACTGCATGCTGATGAGAAATGACATGCAAAATAATTCGGGGTGTAATGAATAGCACCACGTAGATATCAACTTCATTGTTATTTTCCTTTGGGGAGAGCAGTTCATATCAAAGATTACTACTTTAAAATAAAAGTAATGTTTGAAAGGAGGAAGCATTGGAACACTGTCTGTCGAGAGTAGAATATAGAACACTTCTTGTGGAAAACCAGAAACAACGGCTCCCATGAAGCTCTCCACTCCCCACCTCCCACTCAACCCTTTATCTTGCTATTTCTCCCCACTCCTAGCCTCGCCCTTTCTTTCCCCCCAACCTCTTGAGTAGCTAGGCCCCCACTAACCACATCCTCCATAGGATTCATTTTGTGGTGGCGCCCACAGCAGTTTCTCAAATTCCCAAATGTGCCCATGGGTCCAAAAGGGCTGGGAAGCCCTGGATTATACTCTATGGTCTTGCTGTTTTATCATCTGTCTGATCTGGAGATGAACTTCTTCATAATATCCTGTCTCGGCTAGGATGCTGCAGTGCTCTGCACTATAACTCACTGGCTGTTGGCCCACTTTCTTCATATTCCCCAAAAGCCCTGTGACTTCTTTTTTTTTTTTAATTTGTTTATTTGAATTTTAACATATACAAAACAACCGAACAACTAACAAAACATCTAATCCATTACAGAAATTGTATTAGATCAGAACAAAGTAACCCCCCCCCCCGAACCAAAATTCAAAGGAACAAATCTGGCTGGGTGCCTTTTCCGTCCATAAAGTAGTCAGTTTTGTGATAGGTGGATATTTGTAAGTTTATTGCATCCAAATGTGCTGGAAGGCTTGAGGTATTTTTGTTGTAGATGTTCTGTATGAAAATTGGATAAAAGGCCACCATTCTGCTTCAAAAGAGTTTGTTTTCTTCCCCCCCTGCAATTCTCAATTTTTGCATTAGTTTTTCAATTAATGCAATTTCCCATACCACATTGTACCAGTGATTGATGGTTAGCCCTTTGGCATCTTTCCATCCTCTTGCTATTAATAATTTAGCAGCTTGTAAAAGAAATCTTATTAGGTTCTTGTATAATAAATTTTTATTATCTCTTTGAAAGATGTTTAATATTGCTAATTCTGGAGTTTTATTTATCTCTGTCCCTATAATTTTAGATATTTCTTTGAAAACTATTGTCCAGAAGCGGGATACTTGCTTGCAGGACCACCACATATGCTTGTGTGATCCGATTTCTCCACAGGCTCTCCAACATAGGGGAGAGTAGTTTTTATTAATATGAGAGATTTTGTGAGGAGTCCAGTGCCATTTTTGTATTATTTTCAGTGAGAGTTCTTTGAATTTTGTTGAAATCGCTTTAAATGGGAATTCATCCCATATATTTTCCCATTCTTCATCTTCTATTTGCATTCCCCATTCTCTTTCCCATTTTCTTTTAAGAGGAAGGCTATTTCCCATGTCTGTTTTTATCAGAAGTGCATACAAGTCTGACATTAATCCTTTTTCCTGATCTGTAAAAGTTAATAAAATCTTTTCAAATTGTGTTAGATCTCTGGTGCCTTGTTTTTTCACATTCTCTAGTCTAATGAATGAGCTTATTTGGTACCATTGTAACCAAGTAATTGCCGTATTTCATAATGTGTTTCTCCATGTGTCTCTTGGTAGTGGTTGTGAGTTATTATATACCGTAAGTCTCGTAATATCAATAGGTTATTATTTTTCAGTGATTCTCTAGATATCTGTATGTCTTTAATGGGAAAATTTGGGTGTGCATAGAGTGGTATCAATGGTGAAATTCCTGGCATCAGTGTCTCCTTTCTTCGTTTCCATATCTTTAATATTATTTCCATGTTGGAGTGTTGATTTTGTATACCTTGTGTTATTCGTTTTTTGACAAAGGGTATTGTGTGTGGGTTATCTTGTTCTAACAAAAAAATTTCTATTTTGACCCAATGTTTATTTTTATCATCTGCCATGAATGATAATAGATGTCTCAGTTGGTAAGCTTCATAGTATAATTTTAGTGATGGAATTCCCCACCCTCCATCAATGGTGGGTCTGTATCTGAGATTTCTTGCCATACATGGTTTTTTACCATTAAATATAAATTTTTCTAGGGTGTCTTGCCATGATTTAAGCCATCTCATAGGTACTTCTATGGGTAGAACATAAATAAGTACCGGTATGTGAATTTAGGTATGACTATCATTTTGATGGTGGCTAATTTGTTCATTGTGGTTAAGTTCAATCTTTTCCATCTTTTGAGGTCTTTCTTGATATTTTCCCATAATTTGGAATAGTTTAGTGTGAAGGTTTTGTTTGGGTTTTTTGCGACTTGAACTCCTAGGTATCTAAAGGCTTTGTGAACTATAGGAATTTGTAGATTTTTAGAAATGTCAAGTTGATTGTTTGCCCCTATATTATAACTCATGAAGTCAGATTTGTCGTAATTTACTTTTAAGCTAGACGCTGCTTGGAAATCTTGCAGTTCTTGGCGTAATGGTTGCAATGCCTCTATTGGGTTTTGTATTGTTATTATCAAATCATCAGCATACATGCTGAGTAAATATGGTTGATCTTGAATTTGTATACCTTGTATGGCGTCATTATGTCTGAGTTTGTCTGCTAGAAATTCTATAACTAAATTGAATAACAGAGGGGATAGGGGGCAGCCTTGTTTGGTTCCTGCATTTAGTTGAAAAGGGCGTGAATCATAAGAATTGAATCGTATATTTGCTGTTGTTTTGTTATATATGGCATTGAGAATGTGAGAGAAATTTGGGGCAAAGTTGTACACAGATGTGCTCTCCAGTAAGAACTGTACATTAACACTGTCAAATGCTTTGAACAAGTCTAGAGCAATTATGGCTAATGGGGGTGTTTGTTTTTTTTACTGTATTTTATTATGCTATATAGCCTGCGTATAGGATCTGCTATATATCTTTTTGGAATAAAACCATGTTGATCTTCATGTATTATTTCTCCTATCACAAATTTTAATCTATTAGCCCATATGGTGGTAAATATTTTATAATCTATATTTAATAAAGAGATGGGTCTGTATGATTCTGGGAGCTCCGGATTTTTCCCTGGTTTTAATATCAAGATGATTCTGGATTGTGTCCATGTGTTGGGAAGTGAGGCTCCATCTAGAATGTCATTATATAATGACAATAGTCTTGGGGCTAATAATTCTGTATATGCTTTATAAAATTCACTTGTAAAACCGTCAGGTCCCGGTGACTTGTTGGGTTTTTGTGTTTTAATGGCTTCTGTTATTTCTTCTATCGTAATCCTTTGTTCTAGGATTTGTTTACTTGCTTCAGTTAGTCCTGGGATGTTTGTTTTGCTCTGATACTTTCTAATTGTGTTCCTGTCTTTTTCTTCCCCTTTGTATAGTTTTTCAAAATAATCTACAAAAATGTCACCCATCTCTTCTATGTCATATGTTTTATTCCCGTTTGTTTTTAAGAGCATTTATTTTGTTTTTGTCCCTCCTTTTTTTTACCCTGTTTGCCAAGAGTTTGGATCCCTTTCCATCAAATTCGTAATGTTTTTGTTTAATATATAGTAAATTTATCATGGTTTGATCTAATTCCAATAAATTTAATTCTGTCCTTTTCTTCTCCATTTGTTGTCTGATTTTTTGTTCCCCTGTTCGTTTATATTGTACAGTAAGTCTTTCTAGTTCTAATTCTGTTTCTGATTTTCGCATCCTTCTCTTTTTATTCATGTGGCTCATCTCCTTGATACTCAGTCCTCTAAGAACTGCTTTCATTGCTTCCCATCTGGTCCTTTCTGTTGTGTCCCCTGCTTTATTTTCTGTGAAGTAGTTGTCCCCTTTTGTAAATTTTCTCTGCTTTCTTTGTTTGTTAAAAAGGATGGGATTGAATCGCCATATATAATTGCTCTTGGTATAGTTGTTTGCTATGAGTTGGACAGATACCGGTGCATGGTCTGTCACTTTTATGGGTCCTATATCTGCCACTGTGACGTTTTGCATCAGTGTACTAGTTAGCATAATTGTGTCTAGCCTTGAGAAGGTTCCATGTACCCTGGAACAAAATGTGTGTGTGTGTAGTCTTTGTTGTTAAGTTCTGCCCATACCTCCCTTAAATTAAATTTGTGAATTATGTTTAAAAGTTTTCCTGCCCGTGTGTTATGTGAGTCTGTTTTATTATATAATCTTATATCTTTTGTACTTTTCTAGGTTCAGCTCCTTGCATGTTCCAATTAGTGTCTGCTCCAATTATTGCCTCTGCTTTTGAAAAGGTTCTCAACTTTTTCAAAACTTTATATAGGAAGTCTAGCTGTCTTTCGTTTGAACTGTATAATGAGGCTAATACTATTTGTTTGTTTTGATTTAGTGTTCCCTCTACAAATACGTATCTGCCATTGGAGTCTTTCTGAACTTGCCGTATTGCAAAGTCCACTGTGTTATGTATTAATATTGCTACTCCCCTTGATTTGTTTGTTCCTTTTGCTATATGTACAGTTTTCCATTGACTACTGTTAAAAATTCCTTCCCTTTTTTGGGCTTTATGTGTCTCTTGTAGAAATAGTATTTTTAGTTTTAGATCTCTTATTAGTTTATGTAGCCTCGCCCTTTTTAACTGATTCCCCATGCCTTTAATGTTTAGAGTTAGCACCTTAAGGTCTCCCATGGTATATGCCAGTTTCTGTCTGCCTTGCCCATTATTGCACCCAGCTCAGTCGTGTCCTCCCTCCCGTCATCCCCCAACCTTCTCATTTTCCCCCAACTTTAAAACTTGTTTGCAACTCTCTCTTAGCATAACTAAAGCTGCGAATGCAGGTGAGATCCTCCCCTCCCCTTACAGAGAGAGTGATTCATGTGTTCTTCACCCTGTCTTGACGCTATGGTTTGTTCTTTTCAGATTCCTTTAAAACTATAACTGAGCAGGTCAATCTATTCCTTCATAGATTGACTACATAGAGGCAAGAGTTTCTCCCTCCCCCCATATTTTATCAATGGTTTAAAACAGCGTGACTCTACAAACAAAGAATATTTTCCCTCCCCTTTGGGGCTAGTCTCCCTCCTCCCTTTTCCTTCCCCTTCCCTTTGCTATGCATTTGAATATTTACACTTCAATTGTCTTTCACTTTGTTTTTGTCCCCTCCTGTGGCTCACTGTTACTCAGTTTCTCTCATCTCTTCCTTTGTGGCAGAGCTCTCAGGATTCTTGGGGTCTGTGGATTTTCATAGTCATTTCTTTCCCGCCTGTTTTTTCGGTGTCTGTTTACAGTGTTCCAGCCGTCTCCTCCTTGTGGCTCTTGGCCTGCTGCATCTTCTCCATTATCTGTTTCTTCCCGAGTAGCCTCTGCCGGGAGTTCGATGCCTAGCATTCTGAATAGCTCCGTCATTTCCCATGGGGAGGCTGCAATCCGCATGTGTCCCTTGTTGGGGATTATTATCTTGAAGGGGAATCCCCAGTGATATTTAAACCCAAGTTCTTGTAGTTTCAATGTGTAGGGTTTGAGGAGTCTTCTTTTCTGCAGCGTCTCTGGTGCCAGGTCTTGCATAATCATTACAGGTTTGTCATTATATTTATTTCTTTTAAAAGTCTTAGCTTTTTAAGGAATTTGTCTTTCTTGTTGTATCTGCTGAAACATATTACCAAGTCTCTTGGAAAGCTGGAGTTTTTTCTTCTGGGTCCTAGTGCCCTGTGAGCTCTTTCTAAGTCATCAGCTTCTATCGGGCAGTCTGGAATTAATGAGGTCAGCCATTTTGCTATAAAAACCTTAATGTTTTCACCTTCTGCTTCTTCTTCCAAGTTTTTTATTCTCAGATTACACCTTCGGTTGCGATTTTCTTGGTCTTCAATCTTTGATTTATTTTCCACTATCGCTCTTTGTAAGGTTTTTATCTTTTCCTCCTGTTGCTGAGCTTTTTCTGCAGCTTTATTTGCTGTTGTTTTTACTGCCTCCACTGTTTCTGTTATTTCCTTCAGTTTGGTGTCCAGCAGTTCTGCCCAGTGGTTCATCAGTTCTTGTTTTAATGTTTTTAATTGTTGTAATATTGCCTCCTTCATTTCGTTATTCAATATCTGTGCACTTCATCCTGGCTCTTCTGTGTGTTCTCTGTCTTCTCCGGTAGGCATTTTTTTCTCTGAGTATGCTGTACTGCCTTGTACAGTGTTTTTCTTTCTTTGTAGGGAAAGTAGTGTGTAATCTCGCTGTTTTTCGTTTTGCTAGATTCCTCTGTCATTCCCCATCAGAACTTTAAGTTTTTGTTGCTTGTTGGGCTTTTTAAAGTGTTGTAGAGTCTTCCTTTTTAGTTTTAGGGTGAGGAGCTCTCCCTCTACGCCGCCATTTCTTGGGCGTGCTAGCTCCGCCTCTTCCCCTGTGACTTCTTTTAGAGCTGAGAAAAGTTCATGAATTTCATGCATGCAGTCAACACACACTCAACTGGAGCATCCAGTGTTGATTTGCACATGAAACATCCAGCACACCAGACTGCAATTCATTTCATAGCATCTCAAACACAGCACTTTTAAATGTAGGCAGTCATTACACATTCAGCTGCAAATCATCAAGTGGTGTATACGCATGCTGAATCAGCCCTCAAAAGCCATTTCCTTTTTAAAAGGCACTTCTTCCCAAGACTTTTCAACATACTCAGAACTCCACCCTTTCCAAAAACTAATTAATTGTCCATTACCCCATTGTCAAGCTCCATGCTCTCCCTTTATTTCTTCTATTTTCATCTCAAAATGCAAGCCAACTGGGCAGGAACCAGGTCATTTTTACATCTCTGTATAGCAACTATTATAAGTTGCTTTTTTTACTTTCCAGGTAGCTGTGCTTCTCTGGTAGAAGGCATTTTTATGTAATCTTTCATCATTGAAAAGTCTGAACCTGCTTTGACTGTAAGGAATCTCCGATACAGAAAAACAACACTTATAGGATGATAGGATGGCAACATTATACAGTAATACCTTGGATTACAAGTAACTTGGTTTGAGAGCATTTTGCAAGACGAGCAAAATTTTAAATATTTAATTTTTTTTGACTTGATATACAAGCAACGTCTTGCAATACAAGTACTGTAGTACGGTTTAAATTCAAAATCCCTGTACACATTTTTTTGGGGAGATTTCGTTTTGATATAAGAGTGTTTTGGATTACAAGCACGTTTCCGGAACAAATTATGCTCTCAATCGAAGGCATGGCTGTATGCTGCCAGTTTAATACACTGCCTCAGACAAGAAGTGAGGCATCCTAAATCCAAGTAACATTAGAAAGGGATCTGTACAACTGTGAAGGGCTGCTGCAAGAGAGAAAATATGATACTGCTGCTTAGATCTACAACCCACATTCTTATTAAAAATTATCAATGCATTACAGTGGCTGGTAGTTGATTTACCGGTACACTATTACACCAATGATTTAACTGTGACACTGGGCCTTAAAGATAGCCTAAAATAATTTTAAATAAACAAACAAATTCCTGATCTACTATAATCTAAGGCATAAATGAATTCTATTCATTGGATTGCAGCCATAAGTTATCTCAGAAGAGTTTGAAATTCAAAACATGCTCATTTCAAGATATTTTTGAAAGAGACATGAATGGAAATGTCTTTGGTGAAAATGGAAGATGCACATAACAGACATCAGAATTCAAGTATCTGAAGCTTCACATGTTTACTCAGCACACTAGGCAACAGTAATCTTTAAGAACATGTTCTGTCTCCTTCAGAGGAGTAAAAGGCAACCCCCTGTAACAATCTTACATCTTTCTCCTGGATGGTGCATTCTTTACAGTAATAGGCATCAGAGACTCCAGGACCTCCACATATCACGCAGCGTCCTTGGTAAGAGCCATAGTTGCACTCATCACATATACGCACCAATGTGCAGGGCCGCACATAAGAGTCACAGATAACGCACTTGCCATCACCTGCAAAGAAAGCATGCAGATTTCAGCTGAGAGAAAAATACAGACAAGATACCATTCCCACAGAGAGAAAAGATATAGTTCATTAGATTACCCACAGAACATGCTTCAAAAGCAGAGTCAATGGGATTTGTTTCTCAGTAAATCTGTTTAGAATGGAGTTGCCACTCATCCTAAATGTAAATATGCTGGCTTAAGTTATTTGCAGATTGCAGCCCAAGGAAACTGGCATTTGATTGAACTTCTCTATCAGTCACTCTACTACATTTTTGAATTTTTTGATCATTTTTAACAACTTTGGGAAGAGATTATCTCAGTATGGGTATAAACAACACAGAATAAATACACAAAATTGTATCTTGCCAATGCAAGCTTCAAAAATTTTCTTGAAGAGATATTAAACATTTATTTCTTTTTAAGTTTGGCTTTGGAAAATCCTAAGAGGACAAGTTTACACACACATCATGGAAGTCACTGTAGACAGCAGTCAAGGTATGGGAAAACAGTCAACAAGTATGCAAACAGCCAACAAGTGACAAGGAGAAGCGTCAATCTGGGCCATATCCACACCAATGACCCAAAGATGAAATACTTCATATCTCATTACCAGTGCCCTGATCCATGTAATCTTTATTCCTATTAAGGACCTATTTAACCTGCTCTTTAGATAGTGAAGGGGCTTAAAACTGCTACTTTGGGCAGTTAAATATGTTTCCTGTGCACTCAAGATATTCTCCTGAACAACAGCTACAATTCCCCCTCTTCGTAGTTCTTACTAGTACTGCTAGATTTCTAGTTTTTAGGAGAAGAAAATAAATACCGGTACTCTTTCTTTGTGTAGCAAGAAGCAATTGGCCCTGGGTGAGCACACGAATGCAGCACCTTCTCCTAGCTTTCTCCAGGCTGAAAAAACCCTATCTTTCCAGTCTGCAGTAACTTTCACTATTTCTTTTGTCCCTTTAGGGCCAGGAAAGGCAGTGCATGTTACTTCAATAGCAGCATTCTTATAAACCACTTCTTCCCAAGATCTTACTACATACTCAGAACTCTACGCTTTCTGATACTAATTAAATGTCCACTGTCAAGCTCCATGCTCTCCTTTTACTTTTGCCCATTTTCAGCTCAAAATGCAAGCAAGCTGGGTAGGAGCCAGACAATTTCTCTGTCTTTGTATAGCAGGGGTGGGCAACTTGTGACCCTCCAGATGTTTTGGCCTACAACTTCTATCAGTCCTAGACAGCATAGCCAATAGTGAGGCCAAAACATCTGGAGGGCCACAAGTTGTCCATCCATGCTGCATAGAAATTAGCACAATGCTGGCTGGAAAGAAGCTGTTCTTCACTTTACAGGCAACTGAGTTCTATGTTTCACAGCAATTTTAGTTAGGAGGACAAGTCATATTTCTTGGCCTATAACAGGTAGGATGGACAGCTGCAATTTCATAGATTTCATAGATCATAGAGTTGGAAGGAGCCTACAAGGCTACGAGTCCAACCCCCTGCTCAATGCAGGAAACTAGAGGAAGGGTCTCCCATCCAAGTAATAACCAGGCCTGACCCTGCTTAGCTTTCCACACTGACAAGCTGAGCCAGCGTGAGCCACAGGCCTGTATGTGCCTTAATACTCCTTCTGATTCAAGTATTGGGTGCTATGGGCCATTGTATGCATTTCTGCTAGTCTTAAGGGCCACTGGAAACAGCTGCAGCATATCAGGAGTGTTGAAGCCCTTCTCCGGGTGCCCCTGTCAAGTGGGGAAAGGTGGGTGGTTACTAGGGAGAGGACCTTTTCAGTGGTGGCGCCCCAGTTATGGAATGGAATGCCCTCCACAAAGAGGTCTATCTAGCATTTAGGTGGTGGTCTTTTGGTACCAGAAGAACTTTTTATTTTCCCAGGTTTTTCTATTTTAACAACATGTTTGGATGCTTTTTAGATTTTTGGAAATACTGTGGGGGTTTTTTGCTTGTTTTATCATAATGCTGTTTTGATCAGCATTTAATTTTATGCTAATGTTTTTATATTTCAACTTTTTAAAATTTTCTTCTGTAATGCACCCACAGAACTTCTTGTTAGTGGGCAGTATAAAAATGCTGTAGGTAGATACATAAATAAGAATGTACCCTCCCTCCCTTCTTTCCTGGTTTTTTTTGTTCTCGTAGCATCAAACTACGGGTTTAACATTCTATCTGCAACAGCCAATGCTCTCTTCAGGAATTCCAAGGTGTTCCTTCTGGTGAGGAAAGGCAGCTGAAGTACTATTGCAGCAACACACCAGCTAATTTTAGAAGACCCCAAAGCTCTTTGGGAAGGATGGAGTCAAGGGAGGGTTGGAGGAAAGGGCTGTCAGCTTTTGATCTATTTTGGAACTCATTTGTATTCTCTCTTAAAATTTATTGCCTCTCTCTTATAAGCTGCATAAAAGAGTATCCACTATCAGTTTATTTTTAAATCATGTAAATCATACACTACAGGAATGGTGTAGATTTTATATTCCTTCTTCCCTCCCTCCGTAATATTTTCCAATTAGATTGTAAGATGTTTTGGAAGCAACTTTATCTTGTTTCAGTTTTTTGTACATTATGACTTTATGAACTTAAGACAAATCTGTCATCACCATCATCAGCAAAGTCCACCAATTCAGATGAAAATGTGAAAACATAATTTTAATCTTAAATGCAAGAAAATTAATTAGCTATGTCAGTTGTGGGCACCAGTCCTATCTTTTTTCAAACTTGATAAGCCCCTTCTGTGTTTATATTTTGAGTTATCGTGCGCAAAGTAATGAACCATATTATATCCAGAAGTTTACTCCAATTTTAGAAATTTGCTGAACCGAAATTTTAAAAATCAGTGGAAGATCCTGACCTGATAGTCATAGAAGGCCTAGCTAATGTAAGAAGCTATACTCACATTTTTCACACAATCGTCCAATAGCTGCAATAGATAAAAGAGAAAAATTATATTTCACATACATATGGAAATTATGAGTTTTCAAAGCACTTACATATATTATTTCAATTATCCTTACAATCCTTCAGTATTATCCCCATATTCATATGCAGGGAGCACTGAGACAGAAAAAAGAAGACAAAGGCAAAGCAGAATTAAAAGATACATGTTAAATTAAGGCTTAACTTTGAGATTCCAGAAACAGATATCAGACAATTCCTTATATCCCAACCCTAACTATGTTTTATCAGAAGTGAATCCAATTGATTTCAAACAGCAAGAAGGAGGCAGGTGCATAGATTAGACGGTTCATGGTGCAGTAGCTGCTAGGCCATATGGCACCAGAACACCAAACTTAAGTTTTAAGAAGGTATCTTTAATTTTCCACTTCATTTCAAACAGTGGGACTTGTTTCCATGTACGTATGCTTAGAACTGCAACTGTGAATGTTGGCAGGACTAAATCCAAAGCAAACAGTACTCTAGAATAACATTATCTTTTCCCTCCCTGCCAAATGTGTATTTGCTAAGATTAGAGCGTGTCATTTTCAAAGCAACATTAATTAAGAACTTAATACTCATTTAGGAGCCAAGACAGAGAAAGCATTATTATGATGAAAATACAATAGCAAAGCCTTATGTTCCATGTACGTCACAGGTTGGCAGTGACGCAGAGCCATGCAAGTCTACAGTGCAACTGTTGAACATAAAGGAGAGGGCAGGAGGCCAAAAGTTGTATGGTAAGAGGTTCTTGTGGCCAATAAGATTTGGTCCCCCCCCCCATCCTTGCTATTTCAGCAGCTACCGAAACCATAATACAGCAGTAATCTTATAGCCAAGAAAGTTCATTTTCCCATAGCAGCGGGAAAATATAAGTGAATCACAAGATCAATTTTTTTAAAGGGGAGGAAATATGCATGCTGCAAGTTTGAGTCTGTGTGTGTGAGAAGTCTCACATATTTGCACACCCTGACCAGAAAGTTAGATGTGAATATCTAGAACGGTCAAAGTGTACAGGCCTGTGGCTTATGCTGGCTCAGCTTGTCTGAGCGTGGAAAGCTAAGCAGGGTCAGGCCTGGTTATTACTTGGATGGGAGACCCCTCCTCTAGTTTCCTGCATTGAGCAGGGGGCTGGACTTGATAGCCTTGTAGGCTCCTTCCAACTCTATGATCTATGAAATTTGACTTATGCATGACATTTGATCCATTATAAGCAGGGTGCTGTGTATTTGGTTGCAAGAGGCTCCCCAAAGTGTCTAGGAGAGATCTTTCTCAGCTACTTGAGGTGCAGGGATGGAACAGATGTTATGCAGCAAAATCATGTTCTAATTCTATATAGCAATCTCTGAATGATTTCATTTACCAGCTCCAACGATGCAGCAATGTTTTGTTTTCACATAGGGCTGCTTACAACAGCTGCAAGATTGGCTGCATTGTTTTGAGTAATATTTGACAATGAGGAAAAAAAAAATCTATTATATGCTTGCAAGATGCAACTGTGTACAATAAATAATCACTCTTTAAAATAAGGACAACTTGAGGAAGGGAAGACCATTAAGGGACAGCTGGCTACACAAAGCATATGGACAGACCTAATCCCTATTAGAAAAATCCTGCTGGATCAGACCAAAAGACCATCTAGTCCAGCATCCCCTTTCCCAAAGTGGCCAGCCAGATGCCTCTAGGAGGCTTATAAGGGCGTGAAAGAAACAGCCCTCTCCTACTGTACATTCCCCAGCAAAGGATATTCAGCCTCTGAACACAGAAGTTCCATTTAGTGATCATGGCTAAAAGGAGCTGACAGACCAACTCTCTATGAGTTTAAAGACCCTTGTAAAGCCATTTAAGCCAATGGCAATAACCAAATCTCACAGCAGTAAGTTCCATAAGGCAGTTACGCATTGTGTGAAGAAGTACCATTGCTTGTCAGCAGTAGTGCCATCAGGGCAGAACTTTGGGGTATAGTTCCCCACTCAGCAGAATAAGGGCAGCTCCCAAATCAGTCACGGCTGACTGGGGCATGCTGGGAGTTGTAGGCCTTTTCTCTGTCTAAACATGCATAGGCTTGCATCTTAAGTAATGCACATTGCCAACTAAAGAGACGCACCTCCCCCCACCATAAGACCACTAAGTCCAGTGTCTAAGATTACCTAACTGCACTAATTTGCCAGTTCTGAATCTACTACCAATCAGTTTCATTGTTTGACTCCATGACTTCTAGTAGAGAAAGAACAGCGTTCATTGGTTTGCTTCCAATGTTAGTCTAACTTAAATCCCATTCATTTCAATGGACTAATATTGAAATAAGTAGGACTAACATTGGATACAACCCTCTTTCTCCACATCACGCACAGTTTATAACTCTTCCCCCATCCCCCGGTCATCTTTAAAAGGTTTTGGCCTCCCGCTTCCTCCCATCACCCGCTTCCAAAATCAACCCACCCAACACGTTCAGGCAAAGCCCACCAAAATGTGCGGGTGGGGGGGGAAGGGGAGTAGGGGGGTCCTCACCTACTCCCGCCTGCTTGCGACAGAAGATCAAATCCGGATGATGCTTTGCCATCCCCCAAACTCCTCGCCTCGCGCCGTTTGTCGTTAGTGACCTTTCACCCTTGACCCCTCCTCCCTTTTAGATCCAGGAGACAGCGAAGGTCCTCCACCCAAACCGATCTTTCCCCACGCTGGGTTACCACGGCCCTATGGTTCGTAAAGAAATAATGTGTTACCTCTTGTTCCGAGAAAAAGGCCTTAAAATATATTTACAAAGAACAGAAAGAGGAAAAAAAGATTTGAGCGGTTACTCCATACTATATCTCTCTTCTAGGACCCAACACAGCCCGCCCACCACAACTGTCGTCATTGGCATCGTAGAGATTGAAGAAGATAAAGCAGGTTGTCTAGACTTAATAGTTAGAGTGACCAGTGTTCTCCAACATTGGGTCCCCAGAGACTTTTGGCCTACAACTCCCAGCATGCCCCGGCCAGCGTATGTAAACCCGGAAGTTTCCTATCTGGGTAAGGAGATGGGTTATTCTAAAAGTTTTCTGATCGCAGTGCGCTAGAGTTGGTACATCATAGAGATAGGAAAAACTGGTTTCCTGTTCGGAAGTCAAGCCTCCGGAAGTTCACTATCTCCACGTGCCTGCGTCAACGAGACAATGTCTCCCCGTTCTTAAAAAGGAGACTTGATGGGCGTTGCATAGGCCCCGCCTCTGGCGCACGTCCTTTAAAAGCTGTGCGTGACGCTATTGCTTGGCGACTTCATCTTTGTCAGTGAACAAAATGGCGCCGTACTGTGTCCTAGTCAGTCGGTTACAGGTGAGTATAGTGGTCGTAGAATCGGTTGTCAGTAGAGCAGGAGGTAGAAAGTGAGTGCGGCTCACGCAGTTGGCGATGGGGGTTGAGGCCCGCGTGTGCCTTACTGTTATTGGACCTCAGCGCTCTCATTCCAGACTGTAGGTCAATGTGTCCCTTATACTTGTCCTGATTGTGGCTCCCTGGAAACAAGGGGCGAGTAGGGTAGGAAGTAGGGTAGGGAGCTCTGACATGTCTTGCCCGCATATGCGGGTGAAGGTTTCGTGCTACTTCTGGGGCTGGCATGTTGCCTCACTGCCAAGGTGAGAGCAAGGTGATTGGGGGTCTGCAATGCCACTCGCAGCAATGGGCATTACTGTGGGAGAGCTTGACAGCCAGGTACTCCAGACTCGATTGTACTTAATCTAACGCTGCCTTTTCTTTCTTGTGCTATGGCATTGAAGTGATTAGGTCCGGTGTACTCAGATGTTTCTGATTCCTGGCTTACTTAGTTAGCTTTGTGTGGGTATCCCTTTTTTCCAGTTGCTATTAACTTCTGCTGCTTATGGTATACATGTGCTTTTGAAATAAAACTTTTTATTCTCGCATATCAGATTCCTTTGTCACTTACTATGGGGGAAAATCACATGTAATTTTTCTCTCCATACTATTAAATATTCATCGTACTTACATATTTGAATGATGGTTTTTTAGACTACATGGCCTGAATTCTACGAACAATGGATGGTCTAGCAATTACACTTTTCTACTTTGGACCTCATCACTGTGGCTCAATCATACAGATTTGTTTCCAAATTTTATATTGCATTCTTTAAGTGTAGGTATGATTTAAGGCTGCAATCATGTACATATTTACCTGGGAGTACAAGTTGCATAGGTGGGAGTTATTTCCGAATTAAGATGATAGGATTGTGCTGTAAAAGAAGGATTTCTTCAAGAGGTGTACTTTTTCGATTCTGGTCATAGCACAAAAGACTATCTTATGAGGATTTCTTATTAGCTTTTTAGAAACTACCAGTCAGGTATGTTAGTTAATCCAGCTGACAAACCTGTGCTTCAGAGTAAGTCCTTCTTTTCCTTTATGTAAGACTTGAGACAAATGGTATTGGAACAAAAGGAAATACCTCATGCAGTGTAGTGACCTTCAGAGTTCCTTGATATAAGCAGGTAGTATCTAGGTATCTGACTAGATTGTAGTGAGTAGTTCTGGAAAACGGTGTAAGTGGTCTCATCTGATAATGATGGAGAATAATTGCAATGGTTCTACTTCTAAAAAGGTGTGTAAGTGGCAGTGCATTGGGAAATGGAGGGGCCATGAAAACCCAAATTTGCCTTTAGAGACTGGATCTACGCACAGCTACTAAATTTGGGGATATGTGTCAGCTGAACTCCATAAGGTAGCAAACATCTAGCTTAATCTGTTCAAGACAATGTACTACGAAAAAAAGCAAAGGTACAAACGAACGTGCACCAAGTGCAATTATAGCTCCTGAGTCAAATATTCAGATTCATTTACAGTGTAATCCTATATATATCTACTCAGAAGTAAGCCTTATTGAATTCAATGGGGCTTACTCTTGGGGAAGTGGGTATAGGTTTGCAGTCTAAGGCTTTTTTGAAACATTTTGACACAAACCAGGTTTTTAAAAGAAGGAGAATTTTTTGGGCAAATATTGACTCTACAAAATGAAGGTAAGGTAACTTAAGTGTGTATCGAGGTTGGGCTAACAAAAATTATACTGAACACTTCTTTTTAGATTTTACAGAAAACAGCCCTTTCTCTAAAAGGAGACTTGTCAGCAGATGATGAGAAAACATCCTACTGAAACCCAAATGAACTGCTCAGTCTGTTGTTATTGTGATCATTACATTTATTAGACACCTTACAAAAGCAAACAATCTCAAGGTATCAACAACAGGGATTAAAACATACAAAAATTTCAAACAATTTAAAACAGCTAAAATCAATTAACAATAAAATAGAAGCTGGATGCAACTGAAAACATAATATGGAGATAATTCATACTATTCCACCCTGGTCAATAGTTAAAATGGAATGCAAATAAGACTAAGGGCAGAATTCTATGCATTCTGTCTAAACAATTCCCAGCATTCCCCCGCCAGCATGGCTTACAACCCACAGGCTTATAACCTAAAAGACATGAAACTAAAGGAAAAATGGATGGGTGGGGAGGGAAGGGGTGGGGGAAAGCAAACTCATGATGTTGCCCACCCTAAATGGCGATTGGAGTAGGAAAATGAATTTAAATTCCATTTCAAATTATTTAGTAAACTTTGGATTGGATCCGGACTTAGTCATACCTGGAGTAGACTCATTGAAATCAATGGGACTTGTTAGTTATGATGAAGTTAAGTCTCTTTGATTTCAGTGGGTCTTCTCTATGGTTGAGTTTGCACGACACAGCAGCCCACCCTGTGAATAAGCTGTGCAATGTGGGCTGTTCATGAAACAATTCATGGTGTACCCAACAGATGTGAAATCTGTATATGTCCCTGTAAAAAAAACAACCTGTTTAGCCCTGTCAAAAACCCTGTTTTAAATTAAAAGAAAGCCTTACTTTTGACAGCTGTCACAAGTAAGTGCTCCTGTAAATGGGGTGGACTGCATTTTTCCACCTTCCTGAGTGCCTAGAGTCCTGGGAAAGAGTGGAAAAGGTGGAGGACACTGACAACAGTTAGGTCCACACTTAAAGCCTAGAGGATTTTGCTGCGAAGGGGGTGATCTATTCACCACCCCCTTTTGCAAGCAAAGGTCCCTTACGGCTTTGCTTTCACTTGACAGCTCGCCATTTGACAGCTGTCAAGTGAAAGCAAGGTAACCTATTGGAAGCATGGCTTTGTCAATATCTGTGGATGGTGCCTGCTTTGAGAACAGGCACTTACCAGAACATTGACCTGACAAGGCTTCAAATTTCTGGTAGCCAGAGTTGTGCACTCGTGCAACTCTCAACTACCATCCCCCTAATCTGAAAACATTTGGTCACATTTCTGGTGCTTGATATATATATATATATATATATATATGGCGAACCAGTGATGGCCTCTCCAGTATGCAAGTTGGGCACTTCTAAGGGGCTGTCGCTTCAGAGATCACGAAGTTGAAAAAAGTGGGGCAAAGCTGCGGCGACTACAGAAACAGTTGCGATTACCATTGGAGGAGAGAGCCAGTGACGGTTGCTCCAAAGTGCCACTTGGTACTTCGTGGAATGGCTGTCACTGGCGGTGGCCCAGGTGAGCTTGGCAAGAGCAGCAAAGGGTTTTAGCTGCTCTTGCTGAGTGGCTCGCTCACCGCTTTCCTAGACCCACGATACGTTCGCTGTGCTGGGTTTGGATGACACGCCAACCCAGCATGGGTCCAACAACCCCTTGAACAAGCCATGGGTTGTCAGGTTGGCTTAATGCCCCAAAACAAGCCACCCTGTGGAAGTGGTCTGAGCTTGCATGACACGGCAACCCACCATGGCTAGTTACTCACAATGGGTTGCTATGTCGTGCAAACCCAGTAATTGTATGACTAAATCTGAATCCAACAATTTGTTTCAGTTGTAGTTTTATTTTTCTAGAGCTCTAAGTAGAAAATCCAGTCATGCACTGAAATAAATACAGTATCTGTATGAAGGTATGCTTACAAGTAGATCTTTAAAATTCCACATAGAGTGGTCAATCACTAATTCTGGAAAGCCTAATTCATTACTTCAATCTAAGGTGCTTCCTCTTTCTCTGTAGTGTTCTACACTGAAATCTTCAAGGCAGATTTAGAGAAGTTGTGATGTTTGATCATCACTTGATCAGACTTGAAACCAAAAGCTGCTTCAAGATCTTCTGACTTCTGTCACATGACACAAAACAGCTTAGGCTTCAGTTGTAAGCACCTTTGCTAGGGAGTCCTATTTAACTAATAGGATTTACTCCTGAATGAATATGCTTAGGATTGCTCATTTATATATGTTCCTGGCATATATTAGTTCTGGAATTTGGAAGTGGGAGGCTTTGTCAAAGATAGTGACAGCGACAGGCAATGGTGCTAATCTCTGCTTGAAGCATAAACCTTATCAAATACAGGCAATGCTTGCCTGTGTATTATTAGTCCAGCAGCCTCTCTTACTTATTTGTGGTGGGGTTGCAAACAGAAAAAATGTGTCAGAGTTGTAGCATCTCTGTTCACAGCAGAAGAAATCTCCATTGGAATGCATTAACCTTTCCTTGAAGTCGTCTAACGTAATTTTAAAATATCATTATACTTGTATCCTGCCCTTTCTCCAAGGAGCTCACAGTAGCATTTTATCTTTGCAATAGCCCTGTGAGATAGGTTAGTCTGACAGATAATGACTTGCTCAAGGTTACCCAGGAAGCCTAGCCTATATATTCTGGCAGAAGATGCAGTTTTGGCTTGGTCTACATGAATAGCAGAAAGCGGTAGGAGTGAGGCTGTAAAATAGACTTTTTATGCTTTCCCACATTCGGGGATGGGGGAAACACTCCCTGCAAGTAAATAAAGTATGGCTAGAGTGTTTCTTCCTGATGTACCAGTTTTTTTATTTGCAGGGATTTAAAAAAAATTCCTCTGTCCAATCTTCACTCTAATGTGGTACAGACTATTCTACCACGTCTCTTTCCTGTTCTCCATGTGTGGGTGAGGCCTGTGCAGTGTGGAAAATAACCGAGGTGTTGTAGGATGTAGGGAAGGGTTTTGATGCAGCTTTCTGACAGCTGCAGAGACTACCTTAATCTCCAAAAACTCAGTTGGAGGCAATCACTGTCCTATTACCTGGTATTTGACGTTCTTCGGCTATACTTATTTCTGATCTCTCAATTGTAGGATCTGCATTTCCTTGAAAAACTGTGATGACAGCTAAACACTTTCTTATCTATCTTCAGCAAGCATTGAGTAAAGGTGTTCGGAGGTACCATGTCACGCCTGTCCTGTGCCAGCGGGGCAAGGTGGCCATGAGCCAGTTTGAGCCCAATGAATACGTAAACTATGAAATGCTTGAGAAAAACATCAACATTGTCCGGAAAAGGTAAGTGTTAGGCTTTTTAAAAATATGATTTTTGTCTTGTTTTGGTGTAACTCACATTTTAAAAACTAATGAAAAAAAGAAAAAGGCTTGGAGAACCTGTAGCTGTTGCTGCACCAGAGGGTGTGGTTTTCAAATGGCTATCAAAGCAAAATTGGTCTGGAAGAAAGTAACATCAGATGGCTATGTTAATGAATTACATTTATATTCTAGATCTTGTAATGGTGGAAGAATACAGAGGACTGTTTGAAGTCTTTCATGTATAGTGTCTTGAATGGAGGTGATGAGCTTTTGATTTGGGCTTGTATCACTTTGCCTTAAACTGTGGTTCAAATGAGAATAAGTGTTTGGTGCTTATTTCTATGACAATTCTTTGTTTTAAATGCTGGTGCTTTAACAGGGCACTGAAAAGAGGCCTGGAGTTATTAGGAGATATGTACATATGACCTAGTGTAATTCAGTTGGGGCAACTTAAGACTTACGTAGAGATGTGAAGGCCTAGGAAAAAATGCAGGGAAAAAGTTTTTTTCTGAATTTTTTCAGTATTTTCTGGGCCTTTACATCTTTAGATTTATGTTGAGGCTTTTTAAAAATACCATGTCTACAGATAGCCATTTTTGTTTCTTCTTTAAAGTTGGCTGTTTATAGTCAATCTGGGCATGAACAGATTTGTATTAATTGACTTCTTGTTGATAGTCCTGAGGGAGAAACCATTAGGAGGTACAAAAGAAAAATGGTCACTGAGCTCTTACCTTCAGAGCTGAAATGTAATTTTGAAGTAATTCACACTGTAGATGCCTTTTGGAATTCTTCCTGACCTTTAAGATCCTAGAAATCCTAATAATGAGTAAATCATGAGGTCTATGATGATGTACCTATTAGAGATTTAATCCAAAGGAGAAGGTGAATATGTGAGTGGAAAACCGCTCAAAAAGGCTAACAGTTATGTCATTTTTTTTAACAAATGAGAATTTAAAAAGCTGAAATGTACAGTTACGAGGGTCAAATCCTTTTAGGAGCCAGTTCTGGCATAATGTTCCTGATATTTTAGCTATGGTTAAGGAAACATTACTGAGCAACAGGATTGTGCCCTTACTCTCCTACCGCCTCCTGTCTGGAGCACAAATTTACCCTGTTGGCTTGACCTTTGGTATCTGTTGCATGCACACTAGTGTTAACAACAGTTAGCTAACCAGTGTTAATCAAAATGTGAAACCAGCTACAACATCCCAAATGCAGATATAAGCTCAGAAGTAACATTAGAGTGTGTGTAGCATGAGGATTTCTAGTGATTTCATCTTGCCCCGCATATTTGTGTACAGATCCTGGTGGTGAGCCTCGCCTTGTGATGGTTCTTGAGCAGAGCTACAGGAAGGATCGTTATGGGTCTCATTGCAACTCTTATGTTTGAAATATGTGACATGGTTAAAATGCATGAGCTGAAGACATAAAGTGCCCTCTGTTTCCTTCCCAACAGACTGGACCGTCCCCTTACTCTGTCAGAGAAGATTGTATATGGCCACTTAGATGATCCTGTGAAGCAGGATATTGAGAGGGGCAAGACATATTTGCGTTTGCGGCCAGATCGTGTAGCCATGCAGGATGCCACTGCCCAGATGGCCATGCTGCAGTTCATCAGCAGTGGCTTGCCCAAAGTGGCAGTGCCCTCAACCATCCACTGTGATCACCTTATTGAAGCTCAGCTCGGTGGTGAGAAAGATCTCCGAAGAGCAAAGGTCATTATTTAAATGTCACTTCCTGGATGCCCACAGCCATGTAACTGGTTGGTTTGAATCAATATGACATTTGGCCCCCCTCCCCACTACATTTGGCCCCCTGGGTCACAATACTGCAGTGACAACGGC
Organism: Shinisaurus crocodilurus; assembly: GCA_021292165.1. Classification (NCBI taxonomy): domain Eukaryota; kingdom Metazoa; phylum Chordata; class Lepidosauria; order Squamata; family Shinisauridae; genus Shinisaurus; species Shinisaurus crocodilurus. The sequence goes on along the minus strand of CM037879.1, from coordinate 252,288,946 downwards.
AGTCACAAGTGGCATAATTCCCCTTTCAGAGTCTAGACCTAGCAACTACTTCCTTTAGTCATCCTTTTTCTTGACCAGCCTCCTGCATGCTCCTGTTTTACCTTGACAATATACAGCCCCTCTGATTAGGCTGTTCTTGCCCCAGTTCCCTGCCTTCTCGCCCTCTTCATCAAGCCACCTACTCCCCCCCCCCCAGTTTTTCCTCAGTCTGTTCCCAATTGTGCACCCTCCCTTCAGCCTCCTTGCTTCTGGACTCCCTCTTCTTTACCTTACCTGTGTCCTAGCACCTTTTTTCCAGTCCTCTTTCTTGGCCAGTCATGTCAGTGTCCTAAGATTATGGTGTTTATATAGCTTCCAGAAGGTTAAAGTGGAATAAGCTTTAAAAAGCTCTCTGCTGCTCTAGAGCAGGCTCACAAAACTTGTGATCCACTGAGCTTAACATAGTGCGCCAACTGTGGCAGGTGTATGGTAATGGCCACTATCTGTTTGCAGTCCCAGATGACAGTTTATTGGATTTAGTGTGCATCTGATGGGCTGTATTGAGCTTGGTGGGACACAAGTTGGAGCAGGCCTTCGCTAGACTCTAAGAGCAGGACCATCAGGTGGGCTTAGGTGGTTGTAATTGCACAAGCATCTGTGATGGTATTCAAATGAAGGTAAGTTACTTGGATTTTGATCCAGGAGCAAATGTTTATAGAAGGGAGAGACATGAGGCTGTATCCAAAGTGAAATTTCAACTAAACTGATGTGATGGTACATGATGAGAGCCTCAAAACAATGAAAGATAAACCTTGGAGCTCTACAAAAGCTTTCTAGTTTCCAGCTTATTTTGCACTGATATTTTAGTATGACCTTCAGATGTTGTTCCCAAGAGAACTTTATGGTGAGTGTGATGCTTCGGACAAGCTATATCTAACTACTCACATCTGGTTTGCTTTGGAGAACTGCATCCTACAGGCTATGGATCCTGTTTAGATCTGTAACCCACCCTTTCTCAAACTCTCAGGTTATGTGCCCATGTAACAAATGAATTCCCTCAGTCCTGAAGGCTTGCAAAAGGCCATAGGAAGTAGGCAGGAAATTGATTCTGTTGTGTGAGTTGGGCTAAAGCAAAGAATTTTGGCTCAAAATCTCAGCCAGCATTAAGATGATGAGCCAAATCTTCTGCCTCCTTTTTCAACAAGGACTCCAGTTCTACTTCCCTACATCTGACCCTGATTCTATAGTTATCCTTCATGCTTCTTCTTCAATTGCTCGTACATTCATATCTGTCTTCTATGTCCAAGCACATTTCCATGTGCCCCCCTTCTCTGCTGCAACACCTACAAAAATCTGCATTTGAATACATCATGACAGTCTTTCTGCATGATTGCAATGACTGATTTAATTAAAACCTTTCTGTTTCTCCTTAAAGAACTGCCTCACCTTGTGTCATCATACATTCTGTATTAGAAGATAAGTCTTGTTTGTATCCCAAGTTATCATAATTTCTAAATCCAGAAGCTGTAGGCTAAGCCTTGGATCACATGCAACTTCATTGACACTCCAAGCTGCCACTTGGCTTTGTTTGTGTATTCAAGCCAGTCCTGCTAACGCCACTTAAAAGGATAATACAACAAAGAGTACTTTCGTCTTTTAAGTGAGAAACACTTATGGGCTGTAGTCTACAAAAGCTTATGCCATAATAAATGTGTTGGTCTTTAAGGTGTCACAATACTCTTGGTTGCTGTTTTTTGTTGCAACAGATTAGCTGCTGCCCCTTTGGAAGTAAAAAAATAATGTAATTCATATCCAAACTGAACCTAGTGCAAGAGTCACTTGTGAACTGTATCTGGAGATGGAATCTAATGGCTTACTGTAACTTGAAATTTTTGAAAGCCACCCTGGGATGGAATATAACCATAAAATAAAACAAATTAATGTGTTTTTAAACTCTTACTGCTTGGCATCTTACTGTCATCCTCAAAAGAAAAAGATATGTACAGCATAAGATTGAAGAATAAGATGTAGTTGGGATGGGGTAACTTGTTTCTACTCTGCGGAATAGAAATGTTATCAAGATTCTTAACAGGTATGCTTTTTGTGTGTATGAACAGGACATTAATCAAGAGGTATACAACTTCCTAGCCACAGCAGGTGCCAAGTATGGAGTGGGTTTCTGGAAACCTGGATCAGGAATTATTCATCAGGTAGACTTTTATTTCCTAATGGCAAGGAGAAAACTTCAGTATGTGTGGTTAGGAATATAGGAAGCTCGGTATAGATTTCATAGATTTCATAGATCATAGAGTTGGAAGGAGCCTACAAGGCTATCGAGTCCAACCCCCTGCTCAATGCAGGAAACTAGAGGAGCGGTCTCCCATCCAAGTAACAACCAGGCTTGACCCTGCTTAGCTTTCCACGCTCAGACAAGCTGAGCCAGCATAGTGTACACTGACTGGCTGCGGCTCTCCAGGGTTTCAGACAGGAGTTTCTCAGCCCTACCTGGAAATGCCAGGGATTGAAACTTGGACCTTCTGCATGCAAAGCATGTGCTCTACCACTATGCTATGGCCCTTCCCCTTATTCTTGAGAAAGACCTCTTTTTATACTGTGTGACTTCCCTTGTAGGAGTGACTGTTCCATCTTCCTAATGAGGCCAATTTGCCACTTTGCTTTTTGTGCAAGGTGACCAGTGTATGCTGCTCTGGACAAATTCTCCAGCTGCCCATTCAAGGTTATGCTGGTCAAAGTGTAATTTGCTGCTTAGCAGTCTAACAAGTCATTCAGTGTTTGCAAATAGGGATGAGTCTCTTTAAAACCCAGTGTAGATTTCTCTCTCTAACTTAAATTAAACAGAAAATTGGCTTGTCAGAATTGTGCTTAGACTCTGTACGAGGTCACTTGCATGTTTTCTTCTTGCTGAACTAAATTGTTGAAATTCAGAGGGTCAACTATGGAGGTTTCCTCTCCACAAACTATACACTGACCGTTTCTGTGCCAGAACTCACTAACTTCTTTTACTGCAACATTCGTCTTCATTTGTCCTGGTAGAAAAGGCTTGGATACATCTTGTTGGATTTGATTTTCACATTCACTGGTCACTTTTGAATCTATTGTGCTGTTGGGATCTTTATAATGAACTAATCCAGTTTTTAGAGGGCAGGGGATCAGAGAAAGATTGGATAATGGAAGTTTATAAACCCACAGTATTGTTACAGGGAACCCCGTTTTGTGTTGCTTACTGATGGCTTAAGTTCCTTCCTTCCCTGATTAACATAGCTCATAACTCCATGAAGGGGCAGCCCAAGCTGATTGTCATCTTCTTTTTTTAAACTTGCTTTAGTGCTAAAAAAAAGTCTAGACCATTTTGGGGGTAAACATATATCACCTTAGAGTCCTGTTGATGTTTGTCTAAACAAATATCACTCCTTTTCTCAGATTATCCTGGAGAACTACTCCTATCCTGGTGTTATGCTTATTGGTACAGATTCCCATACCCCCAATGGTGGTGGCTTGGGTGGAATCTGTATCGGAGTTGGTGGAGCTGATGCGGTTGATGTCATGGCAGGAATCCCCTGGGAGCTCAAATGCCCAAAGGTGAGACAATTAGGAATATAAATGTTCCTTCTTTGCAGAGAGCTGGGATATTTGAACAAGGTTTGGTTTTCTAATAGTGGGTTTTTACAATATTAAAATATGTTGGCGTTATGTATGTCCATTGCTTCTGAATTCCAGTCTTACAGCTTAAAAGGATACATTGGCTCTGCTAATTTGGTTAAACAAACCAGAACCAATAGCAGATGGCCCCTAAATCTATTTGCTCCAAGCCTCTCTTCATGTCCTGTATTTGCGATAAGGTCATTAGCACACAGCACTCTGAGAAACTGAATCAGCATACTTACAGTATTTATTTATTTATTTATTATATTTATACCCCGCCTTTTTTCCTGCAAGGAACCCAAGGCGGCTTACATAATCCTCTTCTCCTCTCCATTTTATCCTCACAACAACCCTGTGAGGTAGGTTAGGCTGAGAGTCAGTGACTGGCCCAAAGTCACCCAGTGAGTTTCATGGCCGAGCATGGAAGTGACTGGTCCTGCTACCTTAACTTGTTTTCATTGGTGGTCCTCCAGGTAATTGGTGTAAAACTAACTGGTGAACTGTCGGGCTGGAGCTCTCCTAAAGATGTGATCTTGAAAGTGGCTGGCATCCTTACTGTAAAAGGTGGCACAGGAGCCATTATAGAGTATCATGGTCCAGGTATCGACTCCATCTCTTGCACAGGTATGGCCCTTATTTCTATGAATGCAGAGACTTGGTGGCTGATAACAACCAGAGCCTTTCCATTACCTGCTATTCATCTTGGGTGTGGGATTAGAACATGACAAGCAGCCCTCAGCTAAATTGATCAACAGTGTCATCAGTGTGATGTAGAAAAGTGTGTGTGTCCCTGGTCCTTTGATACAGAGGTGAGCTAAAAGCTAAAGCCAACCAAGAGTGGCTCTGTGATGCCATTGAAATACCGTAGTTTATTGAGAGAACTTAATGCATTCTGAAATATTTGTCAGGGGTATGGCTCTTTCAAAGGGAAGAGTTCCTTGTTTTCTGTGTCTGAATGCTATATGCTATATGCTTAAACTCAGGGTCAGGATTGGGGTGCCAGCAATGACCAGGGACAGCAATGGCTCCAATAGAACTTGTCTTCCTGACAATTCAAACGCTTGTGCCTTAATAAGAGTGACTGCTTGCTGTTAACACAAAAGTGATGCTGTTTGGCCACTAGTTGTGCCCTTTGAAGAAAATTAATGTACTTTTAGAAACTGGTAGTTGTTGTTTTTTATAATCAAGTAGTGAAATATGGCTGATTTTCTTGGTAGAGATCGTAGTGCTACTGTGGGGAGGGAAGGGGTTTGTTAACCACTTCCTTTCGAGCATTGCAGTATAAGCAGTAGTTCAATCACTGATTTCACAAAACTAAAATATATAGGTGAAATACTGGGCTCATAGCCTATCATCATCATCATCATCATCATCATCATCATCATCATCATCATCATCATCAATAAAATAGTAGTGTTGTCTCCTCCAAAAGCCCCCCCCCCCATATTGCAAATAGGACAGTGTTGTGAGTTTGCAGTATGGCTATTAACTCCTGTGTTAAGATTAAGCCAACTTGGAGTGGAATGAAAACTTATTTGTGCCATCCAACAGACCCCTGCAGTGACTTGTAATGGATTTTTTTTTTGCATACACTTTTTTTACAAAATCAGAAAAAAATCTCTAGTACTGTTGAAGTGGTATAACTGCACACGCATATACACGGAATTTATGATACAGGCAGAATGCTAAGTTATTTCCCCCATCCTATTTTGAGAAGTTGCTGGGGATAGAATAGAAGCAAATTAGTGTAGACATTTTGTCGTTTCACTTTCCCATTCATTTCAATAAGGATAAATCTGCCCCCTGATAACTTAGTACAGCCTTCGCCAACCTGGTGCCCTCCAGATGTTTTGGACTCCAACTCCCGTCAGCCCCAACCAGCATGGCGAATGGCATGGGAGTTGATGGGAGTTGTAGTCCAAAACATCTGGAAGGTGCCAGGTTGGGGAAGGCTGGCTTAGTAAGTTAAACGTACACTTCTTTCAAAAATTGAAAAGGGGGTGGTGACAGTGAGATGAAACACCACAGGACAACTGACCCAGTAATTCATGAGGAGTACATAGACTGTGAAGTAGTTCAGGTTTGCTAACGTTGTATAAATATTTCAAACAGCTGTTGGAATCCATAGCAACCTCACTGGCTTAGGCAGGTTATAGTGACTCTCGTATCACTAACATGCACATGGGCTGAAATATCTCCTTAAACCGACTTTAATGCCTCAAGTTCCTGTCTCACTTGTAGTACGGATTTCTTCCAACTCCAGGAATGGCAACTATCTGCAACATGGGAGCAGAGATTGGTGCCACCACTTCAGTCTTCCCTTACAATCACCGGATGAAGACATATTTGTCCAAGACTGGAAGGGCTGGTAAGAACTTTGTTTGAATCCTCAATCTGGAAGGCACTTACTACTCTTTACTGTTCTGCCTTGTGTGAAACAGATACGGGTGAACTGTTGCATAGTTCTCCCTGTGGAATAGGGTTGTTTGATATCCTGTGAAGGGAGAAAACAATACACTTTCAAGGCACTTCTTGCTGCTCAATGTTCTCTTCAGAAGTATTCACGAGAGATTCTGTGGCATGGCAGACTCCTGTGCTTTGTCCTGTATATACATATTACTGCTTATGTACACCTTGCTGAATATTTGCTTTGAAAGCTGCTCACTCAAAGGTTTTGGATAGTGATACAATGAGCTGATAAAACATTTAGGTATTTTTATATGCATAAATACCGAGTGCGGGCAGTCCCCGAGTTAAGAACGTCCAACTTACAGACAACCCAGGTCTAAAAGCCATTCATTTCATGGGATGAAACTAAATGCAACTTCTAAGGGATGCTCCCTTAAATCACCTAACTGAAGGGAGATGATAGATCGTGAGGAGACGGCAGAAGCAGGCTCCTACCTAGGTGGACTGGCTTGTGTCATTTGACCTGGTGCAAAGTAGCAGCTTTGTGTTCCAGCCTGGGTTCAAGCTCGGCATGAGCAACCATGAAGTGGTCAGGGCTCTTGTAGAATCTAATTTCAAGTAAATGTTGCTAGAATGAATAGCTTCACTACTGACTAAAACGTAATGGCCTAGTTCAGATGATACCTAAACTATGGTTTAGATAGTTGGAAATGAGCCATGATGAGCATCTGGCTCATCTTCTCCCCACCCCAATTGGAGGTGGAAAGTGGAAGCTTCTGCTGTCACTTTAGATCAAACTGCAGTTCTATGTTATGGACAAATTCTTGGAACTATGCCTTGTTACAACAAAAATTAGTTTAAGCAAACCAGGATATCACACTTTGGTTAGAACAAACCAGAGTTCTCCAAGCTTGTCTGTAATGCAGAACTGGATTCATTCTAGAGTGAAAGCAGAAGCTTTGCACTCCTCCATATGCACTTATAGAGGTGGGGGGCACACATGAGCCTGAGGATCTCCACAGCTCTTTCCTAATAATTTAAACTGGGCCACAATCTTAGACTAGTGGCTTAGGATGTTACTTTTTCAGAATAAAGATAGTGAAAAGCTATGGAGTTGATCTCATAATAGCCATGCTGGATCAGACCAAAGGCCTATTGAGTCCAGCATTCTGTTCAAACTGTGGCCAACTAGATGCCTCTGGGAAGCCCACAAGCAGGACATGAGTGCAACAGCACCCTTCCACTCGTGTTGCCAAGGAACTGGTATACATAGGCATACTGCCTCTGATACTGGAGGTACTATAAAGCCATCATGACTAGTAGCCATTGATAGCCTTATCCTCTGTCTGCTCCTCTGTTAAAGCCATCCAAGTTGGTGGCCGTCTCTATAGCTTGTGCTAGCAAATTCAGTAGCTTAACTACGTGCTGTGTGAAATACTTCCTTCTGCCTGGCCTGATCCAACTTCCACCATTCAGCTTCATGGGATGACCCAGGTTCTAGTATTATTAGAGAGGGAGAAAAACATCTCCCTATCTACTTTTTCCACACTATGCACAATTTTATTCACTTCTATCATGCTGTCCCCCCCGCCCCCCCACAGCCCCATACTCACTGTGGATTTTTTTACACTAAACCCCAAATGGTGTCATGTTTCCGCACAGGGGAGTTGCTCCAGTCCCTTGATCATTCAGGTTGCCTTCTTCTGCATCCTTTTCAGCTCGGCAATATCCTTTTTGCGGTGTAGTGACCAAAACTGTACACAGTTCTCCATCAAGGCTTAGGGTTACCTTTATCAATATGCTTTTCAGAATGGCTTGGATTTATTTGTCCAAAATATAGTCCAGGGATGTGGGACAGTGTGCAGAGTTACTTGTTCTTTACATATCATCATCATTGTTTTATTTCCTTTGACCTGTGTGTTCTACTTCTGCTCCGTTCTGATTTCAGAGATTGCCAGTGTGGCAGATGAATTCCAAGAGCACTTGAAGCCCGATCCTGGCTGCCCCTATGATCAGCTGATTGAAATTAATCTCAGTGAGGTAAGACACTCTGCTATCTTTTCAAACATTGGAGAAACCTCAGATGTTTGGGGAGGGATCTACCAAGGTCATTTAAGGACTATATTCAAATCTTTCATGTAGATCAAGAGGGAAATGTGACATCGTACCATTCCAAAGCTTAGCCTGTGTTTCAGCAGGCAAGATGGACTTTGGGAGAAGACAAATGTGTGGCACCATATGCTGAAGAAAAATTCCTGTGTTGATATTCTGCAGAAAAATCATGTTCTTGTAATGTGTTAGTGACCTTCAGAATGTTTTCAACAGCTTGTTGCATGTTTTTTCCCCTTCTTCCTAAAGCTGAAACCCCTTATCAATGGGCCTTTCACTCCAGATCTGGCACACACTGTGGAAGAGATTGGTTCTGTGGCAGAAAAGAAGGGCTGGCCAGTGGATATCAGAGTTGGTGAGTAGCATTTTTTCCCTTGCTGATTCTCCAGCAGCTTTAAATAGGTGACTTTTTTTTCTTCAGCTCAAGATTGTGGTAACACTACTTCAGTTGCCTGTAAGCTTTCTCTTCGTAGTTTGTTTCATTCTGATCTTGCTAGTTCCTAGGAAGAGTACTCTGTTCATCAGGTATACAGGAAGAGAGATAAAACTAGATGAGAATCCTGCTTCTCTGTTGCATCGCTTGGTTATAGTGGAATTAGAAAATCATATATCCTTGCTAGAATATGCTGAGCTTTGTAATAAACTCCTGTGTCAAACCTGTTCTGAAAACAAGAGCATTCGGCGTCCCACCATAACTCTTCCCCTCTTACTTAGGGAGCATGCTTGAGCTCTTTAGTTCTAAGTTGGTATGGTGGAACACTGTTTATTATTATTTTCTCCAGTGTTGCTCTAAGATGTTAGAGATTAAGCAGAGGTTATGTGCTCAGATAGCACTTCAGACTGGTAAAATAAGTACTGACAAATTACATTTTTGCCAGGGGTGGGGCTGAACTTGAGAAGAGTCTGATGCCTTCTCTCCTCCATCCCATGTGCACAGGTCTGATTGGTAGCTGCACCAATTCAAGCTATGAGGACATGGGGCGCTCCGCTGCAGTGGCGAAACAGGCACTTGCTCGTGGGGTTAAGTGCAAATCTAACTTCACCATCACACCTGGCTCAGAGCAGATTCGGGCCACCATTGAAAGGGATGGCTATGTGAGTACTCTCGCAGTTTTGCTGCTTCGTGGTCGGTGTATGCCTCCTGAAAAGCTGGGATGAAAGCCACTGCCTAGTCTTCTGCTGGCTAATTCTGTTCTTTGCCTTCTTCAGTCAAAACTCCTGCGTGATGTTGGCGGAGTGGTTCTTGCCAATGCTTGTGGGCCATGCATAGGCCAGTGGGACAGGTAAGATGGAACATTTGTGGGACAAATTGCTGTACTTCACAGGGTTTTCTGTGATTTCCCATAAGAAGCCAATCCTTTAAAATGGGAAATGTAATGTAGATACAAAAAAGTGCTTATAGGCAAAAACCATTCTCAAGATATCAAACAAGCTGGTAAGATGGATCATCATTGCGTGTCTGTACACCTGCCTTCTTCCTCAATATTCACCTCCTTAAGGTAGTTGGTCTCTAACTGAACATGTGGTCCTTTGCTTTCTCATTGTGGCTGCTGATAATGTAATTGTCTGTAAGGTTCTGCAGGCAGCTTTGATAGATTTAACCCATGCATACAGACTGTTTAGTCTGCCATATTAATATTTTCCTCTTGCTTCAGTGGCCTTTTCACAGATTGCAGAACCATAATTATGGTTAGACTTTCCAGGAGAGTTTGGACTGCTGAGGAAATGGTGTAATCAGTCATTGGCTAACTTAACTTAGACAAGGTGGAATTGATTTTGTGGGCCAGTTGGATGGGGAACAGCCTGTAAAGGTTTTTCGTTTGGGCTCAACTCTGTTCCAGGATTACCAGGTAGCAGCTGTGGCCTGGAGTGCCTTTTACCGGTTTTGGCTGCTGTACCTTCATCTGGAAGAAGGACACTTGACCACTGTCATTCATGCCCTGGTGACCTCCGGATTAGACTACTATAATGTGCTCTATGTGGGGCTGCCAATAAAGATGGTGTTGAAACTTTAGCTGGTATATTATGGCACTGCCCATGTGCTATGGGCATAAGTTTCCATCGTCCTATTGTACCTGTATACAAACATCTATGCTAGCTACTAAACTGTTTTCAAGCCCAATTCAAAGTGCTAGTTTTTACCTTTAAAGCCTTAAACAGACTGGGTCCGGGGGGGGGGTTTCAGGGAGTGTCTCTCCTGAATCTGAGATCAGCTGATGAGGCTCTGCTTCAGGTACCATTGTATTTGGGTGACAGATTGATAGTAGATCTTGAGCTCTGCAATGCTGTGCTGGGGGTCGTTTGGGTCCCTTATTGATGTCATTCATTAGATGGTAAAAATACTTCTGCTGTGTTGTGCTTTGGGGAGCTAATTTTTACCAGTCATGCTTATGTGGTTTTTATGATCCTTTTGTTTTCTACACAGCTTTGGGAGCACCACTTGAAAAGTAGTATAAACACTGTCTCATCTTACAAAGTTAACAGCAAGCTGCTCATAGCTTAAGGTAGTATATTTTCTGTTGACCTTGACGAGCCTTTTTCTCTTTCTCTGCCTGTTTTTGCAGAAAAGATACCAAAAAGGGAGAAAAGAATACAATTGTTACCTCCTATAACAGAAATTTCACTGGCCGCAATGATGCCAACCCAGAGACACATGCCTTTGTAACATCTCCAGAGGTATAGTATGTGTCAGGTTTATGCTACTAGGAGAGTGGGTTTGGGGAGAGAAATAGGCAGGCAGAATTGGAATTGCTGCAATTCCTGTGGGAGTCAAGTTGCCTGGGTTTTAAGATTTTTCAAGGAGGCCCGTTTCAGTTCCGCTACCATTGGAAGCACAGTTGGTGGAGACACAAAAGAAGGCCTTCTCAGTGGCCACTGAGGGAGGCTAAGTTGGCTTCTTCTCAGTTGTCCTTCTACCAGCAGACAGATACTTCTTGTTCAGGCGGGCCTTTGGCAGGTAAGCGTGTCTGCTGCTGAAGCCCCAACAGGCATTTTCTTTTCAGACTTGCATCAGGGCTTTAGTCAGATTTCTATATTATAGTTGGTTGTTGTCTTTTTAAAGTAAAGTAGAATAAGAGTAGTGTGAGGTGAGATGAAATGAAGGAACAGTCTTCTCTTACCCATAATGGACACTTTTTTCAGATAGTAACAGCCCTGGCTCTTGCTGGCACCCTGAAATTTAACCCAGAGGTAGACTTTCTAACAGGAGCTGATGGAAAGAAGTTCAAACTCGAGCCACCAGATGCTGATGAGCTGCCTAAACTGGTAATCTTCCTACTCTCAAACTTACTTCCCATCCTTCATCCCAGGGTGGTAGGAACATCATTAAAAGGTGACTTGTTGGAAATAATTTAGTGTTCATTAAAATATAGCTGTGTAAAGAATAAGCTGCCTGAGAACACAGGCTCAGATAGTGTCACATCTGAGTGAGGTAGAAGAGTGGTGAGTATAGGCACTAAATAAAGGGATGGTAAAGATGAAGTAGGGACAATTATCCAAAGAAGACCTGAAGGTGGCAGACCGGAGAGATGACTGGGGGATCCTTTAGATAGCCTTTCCTTGTGCTGTTGAAATACACAAGGTGTGGCCTTGCATGGATACTTTGAATTTGGCTTTTCCTTTCTGTATGATGTTGCCTTCCTCTCTGCAATAATTTCCTCTTAATCGTTTCCTGTAGGAATTTGATCCAGGACAGGACACCTATCAATACCCGCCCAAGGATGGCAGTAGCCAGCACGTGGATGTGAGCCCCACCAGCCAGCGCTTGCAGCTCCTTGAGCCCTTTGATAAATGGGATGGCAAGGACCTGGAGGATATGCTGATCCTCATAAAGGTAAGGACTGGAGGGGAGAGCAGGCAGGTTTGGACAGGGGTTATGCTTCTGTCACAGTTGCAACTGGGTTGCCTGCTTCTTAGGGTCAAATGTCATATACTTCAGAGCAGGGATGTTGAAGAGTCCTTGGTCTCGAGTCACGAGTCGAGTCACGAGTCTTTGGACCCGAGTCTCGAGTCTGAGTCCGAGTCCTTGGTCCAAAATGGTGACTCACGAGTCCCGAGTCCTGAGTCACTCCCAAAGCTGACTCCACGAGTCCCTATTAAAATCAATGGGGTTTCCCCCCAACAAAATAAGGCTACTTCAGATGTGTGGCTTAAATAAATTCTAGGCGCAAGTGTGCCTTTTTATTTCAAAACTCTGCAACTGATTTTGGCAAGAACAGACCAGGCAGACAAACCCAAAATAACCAGGCAGGCAGAGGAGGCAGGGAACCCCAAAGCAGGCAGGCAGAGGCCTTTGTCTTGGACAATTCAAACTGTGGAACTGGTTAAGAAGAGACCAGGCAGGCAGAGGAGGCAGGGAACCCCAAACAGGCAGGCAGAGGCAGCCAAACCCAAAATGTCTGACCCTAACCATAACCCCCCACAACAACACATCAATCAAAATAAATCTCAACACATCGTTGAGGCTGCGCTCCTGGTAGCTGTCCATAGTGGCCAAGCAGCGGTGCGCCTTGCTTCCATGCGCTCTTCACCGGTGATCGCGCTCCTTCTGGCACAGCCAGAAGACTCATCAACAGCCCAGGGATGTTGACGAGTCCTTGGTCTCGAGTCCCGAGTCGAGTCTCGAGTCCCATTAAAAATATTGGGACTCGAGTCAGACTTGAGTCAGAGGGGGGACTCAGTCTGACTCACGAGTCGAGTCCTCGAGTCCGAGTCCCCATCCCTGCTTCAGAGGCAATCTCATTCTTGTTCTGCTGATATAGGCACAGGGAACCCCCAGCCCATGTATCTAATTCAGCCCACAGAGTTTCTCGATCTGGCCCCTGGAGAGTTGTGCACCTTTTGCAGGCCCCTCTGCCTCTTTTCCTCAAGCCCTGCCCCCTCACCTGGAGGCTACCAGGGGCTTGGGAAGGAGGCAGGGAGAAGAAACGCCTTTGTTTTGTGATGTGTGATCGAAGATAAGCAAATTCCCCTGCAAGCCCCCCCCCCAATAGATGAATTATTAACAGTTAAATGTTTGTAATAAAATATTTGAAATCAATAAAATCAATTTTATTTTATTTTTTAAATAACAGCCCCTAGTATTGAAGGTGGCTTCTTTCACAAGCGCTGTGAACCTAAGCACAGTATGTAGAGTAGGTTGCACTGAATTTTTTCACCTAATCTGTCAGGATTGTGATGTTGATTAAGTCAATATTAGACCTCATATGGAAAATCTAGGTACTTGTAGCCAGGGGATGCTGAGAAAACTGCTCTTGGAAGGGATCACAGGTTGCAAGGGGCAGGGAAGAAGAGTTAAGAAGGAGGGTAGACAAAAATTGTTTAAAATTACTTTAATTTCTACCTTGACATGAAACTCAAAGGCTACTGTAGGATGCCATGCTGAAAATACTAAAATTCTGAAACTAGAAACTACCAACATTCATGATGGTACTCTGTATAATATATATAAATATATATATATTACACAATTGTAAAATATATATATATTATACAATTCAGATTTCTTGGATCAGTCTGGATCTCTTGGTAGAGACTGGATTTTGTGAACTATCCAAATGAGGAGGATGATGGGAATCTGGGGTTTGAGGGATTTTGGTGCAGATTGAAGTCATAATTGCTACAAGGCACAACTTCTGCCCATCTTAGTGTTTTAACCTTTCTTAGAGAAACTGTACATCTATAAGATCTTTTACTTCTAACCCTATAGACTAGAAATATGCTGCTTCTTGATTCTAAATGTCCATGTTCAAGAATTGAAAGCCCACCAGCAGATCCTGCCACCTAAACTGACTGTACAGTTGGCAACTGTTTAGATCAGCCTCCCCCCAACTGGTGCCTTCCAGATGTGTTGTACTACAACTCCCATCACCTCCAGACAGAAAAAAATGGGAACCCTTGAGAATAAATGTTTGAATGCTGTTAAAATGCGCCTTGTGTTGACTTTCTCTTACTTTGCATCCCAGGTAAAAGGGAAATGTACAACTGACCACATTTCAGCAGCTGGCCCCTGGCTCAAATTCCGTGGTCATCTGGACAATATTTCAAACAACCTGTTGATTGGTGCCATAAACATTGAGAATGACAAGGCCAACTCAGTGAGGAATGCATTAAACCAGGAGTTTGGACCTATTCCTGACACAGCCCGTTACTACAAGGTGAGACGTCTGTAAGCAGCATGGGTACCTAGGTGGATAGGTCCTGTCCATATGATCACAAATAACATCCCTTCCTTCTCTCAAAACACCTCTCTAAATTTTTAACACGATAAAGCAGGGGGAGAATCTATCCTGTGGCAATTACACTAAGGCTGCCAAATACTTACTATGTTTCAGACATGACATGCATGAGCAGCAGCAAGAAGCTGCTGTTCCCGCCACTAGATGCTGCCTTGGAGCCTTAGTCAGTGTCTCTTAAGAATTCTGATCCACAGTCCAATTTAACTCTGGAGATGGGGAAAGCTCTGATTAGGCCCCAGACTCTGACAGCCGTTAGAAATTCTTTATTCCTTATGTTTCAGCCCTACCATCTTAAACTTGACCCTGGCCTCTTCCCATATACACTCAGCACCACCTTAGCTAACTCTTAATGTCCAGGCTCCATTGAACACAGGCAGATATTCTACTTTGACATCTACATTGGGGAAGAATTGTAGCTTCGTGGTACAGCACATGCTTTGCATGCTGGAGGTCCCAGGTTTAATCTCTGGTATCTCCAGGTAGGCCTGGGAAAGACTCCTGGAGAGCCACTGCCCATCACAGCAGACAATACTAACTGAGCTGGACCATTGGTCTAACTCAGTATAAGGCAGTCGCACATTCTCTTCTTGTCTTCCTCCTTCCCTTCCATTTATCTTTGAGCTTCTTCGCTTCTGTGGTCATACAATCTGTGTTGACACAAATTAAATAACCTTCATTTTCACATACCTGAGTTGGAGCTACAGTGCTTGCCTTTTCCTTGAGAACATGACTTCTGGTGAGAAATGTTTCTGCCCTGTTTAGTAGTGCAAAATTTATATGAGACACAAGGGCTGGCCTAAACTATGTTGGCACCTGAATTAGAAAATGCAAATAGTGTTCCTTCCTGCGCTTGATTTAAAAACAAACCACTACCTGCTAACTTCCTGGTCTTCTGTCATCTGAAATCTGCCCCCTGAGAAATACCTGCCTCACTCAGAATAATAATAGGAGGTACCCTGGAGATAAGAGTAGCTATACTATAAATTATAGCAGTTATATAGCACGAGGGTTCAAAGCACTTTGCATACACTGACCTGTTTTGCACGATCACTGTGGCTCACCACAGTTTATTTAAGCCACAGTGGGTTGTGGTGCCCATGGGCGCCAAGTTGCCAATTCAAGCTCCCCCACCGCAGCTTCTCGTGTCGTCCAAACCTGGCGAGGGAGGCTTGTTGGAGTGGGTAACAAACCATCCAGAACCTATGGCCTGTTGTAGCATTGTTGTGGGTTGGTTTGTTCACCACCCCTACAAGCCACCCTCTCCAGCTTAGGATGACAAAAGTAGCCATGCCCACCAAGTGTAATTATGTAAATCTGGCCGGCACGCAACCACTGTTAACCAGCCAGCGTGGTTTATTAACCACCCTAGTGTCATGCAAACCGGCCCACTGTGTCGGTAATTTGGTATTAGTGCCTTTTGTGTGGCAGAGGAACAACATAAAGTGGCTCAAAGGAAATCCCATCCTGTTCTCATTGGCCAAGAGATTTTTTCATGTAAGGGTGACCAAGCCCTTTTGCCGCTAGAACCTTGCTCAACTCTTCCTTTCTATCCCCCCTCCTCAAACTTAACTCTACATCCAGTATTTTTCCATTCTCGTGACCCTCAAGTGGCTTCTCAGCCACTACTATACATGGCACGCAGCCATCTTTTCCTTCAAAGGGAAGGAAAAACCCTATGACTAAAGAATTTTGTTTTGTTTTGTTCACAGAAACATGGTGTTAAGTGGGTGGTAGTGGGGGATGAAAACTATGGTGAAGGCTCAAGTCGGGAGCATGCAGCATTGGAACCACGGCATCTAGGAGGAAGAGCCATCATAGTCAAGAGCTTTGCCAGGATTCATGGTGAGAATCTCACTTTCTGTAGAGGCAACTGCAGTAGAAGTGTTAAGCAAGCTGCATGTATGTTTGGGGCTTTTGTCCAGATCCAAATATTTGCTCCTTTAGGACCTTGCATGTGTGTACATACATAGTTCCACTCATCCATCTACAGTTGATAGCAGTGCTGGAAGTACTGGACTTGCCTTGGATACGATCGTGTATTTTGCTGACCAGAATAATAGACCCCACTGCATGAGTTCTCTTTAAATGCATGTCTCCAAACACTTGATGGTACACCTTGTGTATTTGACCTCTTGCATAGAATCTTAACTGTATAGTAATTAGAATGTTACCTTCTCACTAGCTTGCCAATCTATCTATTGCAGATTGTTGTATATACATTGTAACATATTTTAACCTAGAATTGAGTAGTGAGGGCCCTTCCCTGCTACTTGGCTGTAAAGAGTGGTGGGCAACGTGGCCTGCAGGCTATGTGTGGCCCCAGCTGCTGAAATTTGCAGTGCCAGCAAAAAAAATCACAGATTTGCCCCTGAAAATTGGTGGTAAACTGCTATGGAATGCTACAAAAGTCAAATTTAGCTTGTTTGTAAGCTAAATTTGGCCATAGTAGCATTCAGTAGTGGTTTGTCACTGAAAATTGGTGATAGATTGGCAAGGTTTTTTTGCTGCCACTGGTGCCAAAAATGGCTCCCAAACTTCCTGAAGTTGCCCACTCCTGCTGTAAAGTGATAGTTCGCAGTTGAGGGAGATCCTTATTCTGGTATAAACTCCTTGAACTATAATCCTAGGTCTTCAAACCTGAATTTATTGTCCTACAATACAGACCTCCTTCCCCAAAAGCTGCAGTAGTATGTTAAACGAACAGAACTTCTCCTGTCAGCAGCACAAAACTGGATGCATGTACAAGGCTGATTTAGTGCAGACAACCTAGTTAACAGTTCAAATCTTAAATATCTTGCCATTAGGATGGAGAGACTTGCTTCCCTTTGGTCCTTCATTCACTTCATGTTAAAATGTGTTGCTTGCCAGGGTATCTGACAGAGCTTCTGAAGACAAGGTGCAGGTTATATTGCAAAATGCAATAACAACATCGAGACTTTCAGTTATTCTTTTCAATTGGGTGCTAGAATGTGTGTCTTGAAATATTTGGTTTAAACTCCCATTATTTAACAGAAACCAATCTGAAGAAGCAAGGCCTCCTGCCATTAACCTTCGATGATCCAGCTGATTATGACAAGATACACCCTGTGGACAAGCTAAGTATTGTGGGTCTGAAAGATTTTGCTCCTGGAAAGGTAATGTCACAGTTTCTCCTTGCTCTCCTTAAGTTCTGGCATATTTGTAGTGGGCTACTGTATTTCAGGGCTCCGCTATACTACTTAGTGCAATGTAAGATTTGGAAAATGATTTTGGAGAACCTTACATTTTTAAAAAAATGCAATTTCTAACTTTCCTGATTCACCAGAGGCATTCAGTTGAGCAGTATGTTACAAACCAAACCAAAAAGATTTTATTTATTTATTTATTATATTTATACCCCGCCTTTTTTCCTGAAAGGAGCCCAAGGCGGCTTACATAATCCTCCTCCTCCTCTCCATTTTATCCTCACAACAACCCTGTGAGGTCGGTTAGGCTGAGAGTCCGTGACTGGCCCAAAGTCACCCAGTGAGTTTCATGGCCGAGCGGGGACTAGAACCCGGATCTCCCGAGTCCCAGTCCAACACTCTCACCACTACACCACATTTTGGCAGCGTATCATGTGTGGGCTTCTGTACCTTATACAGTGCTCAGTGCTTCTCTGTACTTGTAGTTCCAGTTCTTTCATCCCATATCATAAAATTTAATGTGCAACAAAATACTTGCATAATCAATGAAATGCATAATTTGTTTCGGAAGAGAATTTGGGGATCCTTTCAGGCCGTCCATCGAGGGTTGACACTAGGCAGTTGGCAATGGCCCAAGCCTTCAGGAAGCCACAGCTGGGCCTTGGTGGCTACCTGTGCTGGAGCCTGGGTTGCTGTTGCCTGTCATTTTAATTCCCCCACAATGCCTTTTGGGCCTGACACAGTATTGTTCCTGAGCGATGCTGTGTTGGGGCCTGAGGCATTGTGGGTGGAGTTAAAATGGTGGGTACAAGCACTTGCTGGCTATACCAACTTTGCTGCCACTGTACCTGCCTGCTACCACCAAGATAAGGGGTGGGTGGGTGTTGTTGCCGCTAAGGGGTCCACCCAAGATTCTTTGCACAGAATTCTTGGGGTTTTGTTATGATCTTTATATGACTACTTGCTAGCTGGCATCAAGGCAAGTAAAGCCTTGATTTACTTTTCAAATTGGGGAGTAAGTGATGTGAGTCATGTTTATGTAGGCCCCTGAGTTGTGAATTACATAAACAAAATGGAAGTTTCTTTAAAATCAAAAAATTGATACCTCACTTTGATATAAGAGGTGATGTATCTTGCAAAAACATCTTTTTAAAAATCAGATGCCTTTTTAGACTTGGATAACTACGATTTAACGTATTGGTGTGTTTATGGAACAAGATGAGATGCTAAAACTAGACTTCTTGCTTTCTAACTTCCTCTCTAGCCCCTGAAATGCATAATCAAGCATCCTAATGGGAGCCAAGAAACAATTGTGCTGAACCACACCTTCAATGAGACTCAGATTGAGTGGTTCCGAGCTGGTAGTGCACTTAACAGAATGAAAGAGCTGCAGAAGCACTGAACCTCGTCAAGTACGCACATCTGACAGTGGACTTGATGACTATCTTCATGAAAGTGCAATTCAGTGACAACTCTTGGGAATAAATGTCTGTGATCAAATGTAACCTTAGCTTCCTCTTTATTACAGTACTCACTTGCTGACACTAATAAGAGTACTACTTTCTGCATTATCAGGTTTTGGCTTTCATAGCTGCCTATGTTTGGTGCATTTCAGTTGTCCCATATTGCTTTGTATTTATTTTCCAATGATTTTTCTGCCCGATCATTTCAGTGATGGCAAAAGGATGAAACAGAGGATTATTGTTCTTGTGGAAAATAAAATAAAGATTGTGACTGACAGATCCAGTCTCCAATTAGTATTTCTGCTAGCTCTCTGCTCAACTTCCTAATGGATGCAGGGCTTAGGTTGTGCAGAAGCCAGGGTGAGTTGTTCAGGAATCTGGCAGTAAGTATACCATAAATCTTAGATGTGACCTCTGATGTAGAATTAGGCAGCTTCTGTGGAATCATGAAGATCTTCATTTTCATTATAATCTCATTTGTCCTAAGGCTTTCAGTGAAGACTCTGAGCTGGAGATATTTTCTTTTGTCAATATGAAACTGACAAGCTATTGGTATTTCTAGATGTCGGGGATATATTACCATTTGGCAGAGATCTCCATCCTTGTCCTTGCTTTATGTATCTCACCACTCCTTTCTTTTCCTACCATGCTTTTTTCCATTTTAGTTTAAAAAGAACAATGTAGAATTGTAACCAGAATGTAGCACACTAGACAAACTTACTATCCAGACTCTTCTCTGGCTGTAACTATTTGAAAAGCAGAATCCCTCAAAGCTTCCACTAGAAAAGGCAGCTTTCTTCCTAGAGCTCTGCTCCTGTCTAGGATACCCACTGCATGCTGCAGTACCTATGACAGGGACCCTATCACCCACTTGGTTGATTCAACAACTATTCATTACACAATATAACCCCATTGTGGTTATTGCAATTTCCTATTGAGAAATAATCGTTTACAGAAAATATCCTGCTGATGCTTTAAGCCTGACAAACCCTCCCAGTTCCCTCCAGCTGATTAAGGATGCAGGCCTGTGGGTTCCACCCTTGTTAGACCCAAGTCTCTGAACTTGGAGGCTTCTGTAGATCCAATGCCCTGCCAGGCTCCTCCTGGCAGGACAGGAGGAGCAACGGAGGCAATTTTGGCTTCTCTGGGCTCCTGCTGTTGTGTTTTTACTCTAGACGGGCCTCTGAGCCTGTCTAAAGAAGGCACACTGGTGGAGGCAGGGCTGTGGCTTGAGAGGCCATAGGATTCTTCATATCCTGGCCTCTCCTGTCCCCTTCCCTCACTGGCATGTCCCCTTCCAGACCTATCTGAGGTTCTTTCTGTTGGAAGATATGGGAAGGAGTCGGTCCTATACTGGTTAGGATGAAGCAGAGTTTCCCCCCTTATGCGCAGCCTGGTTATTGAAACTGGTTATCACCATGTGGGTTGCTAAGCCCTGCTAAAAGGCTCTTAAAAGGAATGGATTGTCCATACAAGGTTTAAAACTAATAAAGACATTTATTAGTTTTACTTACAGTCTGTTTATTCATATATGCAGGATGCATATCGGCAGGTTAGAGTCTCTGCTTCATTGGAGGTCACTGGCTGGAAGCCAGCTCAGACTGTGTGTCCATCAGGTTAGAGAAGCAGAGAGAGAGAGAGAGAGAGAGCTGGCCACAGAGAGGCTGGAAGTAGGGAGGAGGGGTTAAAAACATGCACCCTGGGGATTGTTCAATTAACCCTTTCCTCCCACTACATTACCTTGTTCATTTAAGCAGGCAATATTACAGTTTCCATCACTTTCCAAGTCTGCTGCAAGGGGGAGGGATCAGATACTGGAGTCTCAGGACCATAGGATTGCTCTCTAAGTGACTGTTCTTAAATGTGATGCAGTATGGAACTTCTACAGAGCAAAAGTGCTCTTCAAAATATACAACCAGCATTGCCCCTAAATCAGCCCTGACATGGTTTTGAGTTAAAACTTGTTCCCATATGTGCCATTTCCCCCCACTAGGGTAAAAACTCTCAAGGACCCACAGAGACCACTCTGGAATGACCCACCCACCTGCCACAGGATTGCCCTAAGGTAGCTATTTTATTCAGCCTGCTTTCACTTGTGATTAGATTTTACAATGAAGCATACAGAGTGCACATAACAACAATCACCTTGCTATTTTTTTACAGCAAAATAGAGGTTTCAGGGAATACACAAAGCTAAGCTTTTGATTGATATAGTGAACTCTTAATTTAATCTGAGTAGCTTCCTACATTTCTCAGTGCTGAGCAATGATCTGTGAATACTAGTGATTTGCCTGAGTTTTATGTTCTGTGCTCCTAATCAATCTGGCACTCCAGTCTTAGAAAGCCCTTGCAAACCACAAAGCTTACGTGCTCAAAATGGGCTATTCAACATACATACGCAGCTTCTCAAGCTGCTACATTACTCCTAAATTCACATAGAGGCCTGTGGTACTCATTAACCCAGCTGATGGAGTAGGGGGAAATTTTCTCACCAATATGATATTGCAGTTATGGGGGAAGTGATTTCTTCACAACAGACAAACCCGAAGAAAAGGCCAGGTTCCCTGCTACAAATGGATAATGTCTGTGGCAACATTAGTAATAAGTGACACAACTTCCTGCATCTCCAGTGCTATTGTACATTGTCTTTAGGTTTTGTCTTTTTTGAAAGACTGAGCATTCTGTTGCTGTAGCACTTGAACACAAATGTGTTCACATAGCCATCTTAAAATAAAATTGTGAGCATGAATGAATCCATATGCACATTACAGAAGCATCTTGCCATCTGTGAAACTGCTCTTCTCCCTATTTTTTCTTCTAAGAATGAGTGCTTTCTCCTGCTCTGCTTAAAATGCACCCATTCCCTGCTTTTTAAGTAAGATGGGAAGACAAGCTGCAACCACTATTCCCCACAAGCAAGACACCTGCCTTTACTTGTCAACTAACACATACTTCTACTTTTGCAGCAGGCCATGCAGCAGGTTTGCATGATCAAACAGCCT
Organism: Shinisaurus crocodilurus; assembly: GCA_021292165.1. Classification (NCBI taxonomy): domain Eukaryota; kingdom Metazoa; phylum Chordata; class Lepidosauria; order Squamata; family Shinisauridae; genus Shinisaurus; species Shinisaurus crocodilurus. The sequence goes on along the minus strand of CM037879.1, from coordinate 252,266,921 downwards.
ACAGTGGCTTATTTAAGTCACCGTGGGCTGCGGGGCATGCTGGCAGCCATTTTGAATATTCAATGCCCGGCCACGGCTTGTGTCATGGGAATCCGGGCAGTGGTGGTTGTGTGAGGGTTAAACAACCCTTGCATAACCCAACAGACCATGGGTTATATGAGGGTTGTTTAACCCTTGCACTGCTTGGTTTGCACAACTCCCACTGCCTGGTTTGCACAACAGGACAAGCTGTGGCTGGGTGTTGAATATGGAAATCCTCCCCAGGACACACCACAACCACTTTGGCAGTGGGCTGTTTTGATTGTGCAAACCGGATCACTGTGTTAGTCCTTTGGGGAATGGGATAAATGTGATTGTGGCATGGTTTGATGAATCATCAGTGAACAAAACAATCTCCGAGCAGTATTGAACTGCATTGTCTCAAGTGGCTTCAGAACTTTTCATGACCTTGTACTGTCTTAATTCTGCGTATACAGCATGAATAACCAAATGCACACTCAGACTATAATTCCACTGCATGGAAATCTAGTGGCACTAACTTGTCATTAGTGACTTGCGGTCAGCAGAATCGCAGCCTCCTAATGCTGCAGTAGCAGTCTTGCCCATATTCTTGGTACAAGAGCTTTGCATTGTGCTTCGTTCCTATCTCATATTTACTTGAAATGAAAAGGAGCGATACCATGTCCTATGTTGGCCTCTGGAGAGCAAGAAACAGCATAGCCACATTCAGACTGTACATAGATGCAATGCCCAAGGAGGAACAGATACAGCTTTTCTGTACTGGGAGATCAGAACAACTGCTTCCTAATTCCAACTCTATTGAAATCTATGAATACAGGAAGCCCACAGTGGTTATGGAAATTCTTTCATTATGCCCCTCCTGCGAATAGTCTGGATTCTGAAGCAGACTCTTCTCTTATGCAGAAGTGTGACTGTCCTTCAACCTTCCGGAAGCTTTCAGTGGGACCTGGCTTGTTTCACACAACGGAATATAGCCCACCCACCTCACCAAACTAAGAACAATAGCAGCCATTTTCTGTCACAGGAACATAGCAAAGGATTAAGGAAGGGGCAGCCGAATTGATTCCTATTGCACTACCCATTCTAGCCTTCTTGCAAACTGCAATCTGAAAACCATTCTGCCAGCACAAGGCCCATTCATTTGGTCAGGACTTGTGCCAATAGCACTTTGATGTGACTGGGCTGTTTGTACAACACAGTTCCAAGCTGATTCAGGAAGATCAGACGAAAGTGAGATTGACAGTATTATGAAGCTGGGCCAGATCTCTCTTCCTGTTGCAGCCTTTGTCGTTGGCATTTCCAAGCCTAAAGAGCCAGCTTGTTGCTATCCCAGACTGCTAATCCTCTCATAGTGTATGAGAACAGTCTCCATGTGCTTTCCATGCAAAGGTGAAAATGGTGCCTGCAATACTGCAAAAAATGGGTGCTTGCTTTCATACTACTCCCTTCTATGTTCCTCTCAATAAATGCTTCTCTGTTTCCACAAGGAAAAAACAGAATGCACCAGGAAGGAATCTTCCTAAGAGTTACTACTACCATATGTAGAAAAGAAAGTATAAAGGCAAAACACATTTATATGCTGCTTTGCAACCTCAGCACTGGCCCACCCAAGCAGCTCAAAAGCAACCCCACATAATTCTTTCAGGACAATGCCCCCTAACTCCCCATATACCTCTCAGAACCTCCTCTCTCCCAACAATAGTTTCTCACTGTTCAGGTTAATAATCTCTCATTCTCTTCAGAACTCCTTCAACAATCCCCATTCTCTTCTCTGTCCCCTAGTCACCCCCCCCACCAAGAACATCGCCCCACCATCTCCCTTTTCCATGTTAAAGGTTCCCACCAAATTTTGGAACCTCACTCCTCATGGGTTCTCAGGGTGGCTTGTTTGAAAGAGGGGGAAAAAACCACAAGCCACCCTGTGGGAAGTGGTCTGGGTTCAGATGACACAACAGCCCACCGTGGCTTGTTACCGACGATGGGTTGTTGTGTCATCTAAACCAGGTCGCTCTGTGTGTGTGTGTGTGTGTATGTGTGTGTGTCTGTCTGTCTGTCTGTCTGCTTTCTTTGGATTCTATCTCTACTTTTCTCTCTCACTGGCTCTCTCTGGCTGCTTCTCTGTCTGTCTCTTCTCCCCGCCCCCCCCCATCTGGCTTGTGTCTTTTCTCCCTCCTCTTCCCCCCTGGATTCTGTGGGTGCTGCATTGCCAACCCCTGGCCTAGGCATTTTAGAGGAAATTTCACTGTTTGTTTTTATGCTTTTGGCTGTTTTTATTCTGCCTAATTGTTTGCTTTAGTCCATTATGGTTATTTGTTTTTATTAAATTGTACTGATATGTTTGTGTGAATAGTTTTATTCACCCTTTTTTTACCCCACCCAAGAAACAAATTTACAGAAGCCCCAGAAAGAGATTTCCATATGGCAGTACAGTCACAATGTTTCTGAACCTCATTCCTGATATTAGTGATATTATCTCCTGCTTGTGGGTTTCCTGTGGGCAGCTGGTTGGCCACTGTGTGAACAGAATGCTGGATTAGACAGTCCCTTGGCCTGATTCACCATGGCTCTTCTTATGTTCTTAGTGATTTATTGAACAATCAGGATTTAATATTTTCTCATATCCCATGGCCCACATCAGCACCATTCTCTCTTGGGTTAAAGGCAGCTGGGTGCAGCATACTCAGGGTGTCAAGCAGCCCCTAGAAAAAAATAACAAAATTCTTACTCTTGGGAAGAATTGTTTCTGCAACCTCATGATGCAAAACATGAGATTTCCTGTCACTTTGAGTTAGAAAGCAAAATCCCAAGGCTGTTAAGCAAACAGCCTCCAGCCAGTCTGACTCTGAAATCAGTAACTTGAGCCAATCATCTTCCAGAAATGGGTACGCTACATCATAACAGCCTGACCCAGCATAGCAGGAAACATGCTCCATCGGCAGTAAATTAACAATGAATTCCATATTCTCTCCCTTGTTTGGTGTTTTATTTACAGTGGGAGTCTGTGGGCAGAAGCTTATTTTCTTCTACCTATTTACAGCACCTATCACTTTTGTAAATAATTGATGCTGCTGATGCTGCTGGTGACAACAAGAATCTTTAATGGGGCATGGGAATGAAGCATTTGTATAACCCAAAAGATCTGAACAACTTTAGGCAGGTGGCAAATGTGCCTTTCCTGGGCAAGGTCCTTGAGCGGGAGCCCACCAGCTCCAGACACTCTTGGATGAGGCCAGTTAGCTGGATCCATTTCTGTTGGGGTTCAGGCTGGGTTTTGGCATAGAAACACCCTTGGTTGCTCGGTATGATGACCTATGTCAGGAGACAGGCAGAGGGAGTGTGACCCTGTTGATTCTCCTTGATCTCTCAGTGGCTTTCAATACCATCGACCATGGTATTCTTCCGGGGCAACTGTCTGAACTGGGGGCGGGGGGAGTACTGCATTGCAGTGGTTTCATTCCTACTTAGATGGTCGGCTTCAGAAGGTGGTGCTTGTGGAATATTACTTAGCCCTGTGGACTCTCCAGCATGGCATTCCTCAGGAGTTGGTTCTGCCCCCCATGCTATTCAACATCGACACGAAACCGTTGAGTGGGGTCATCTGGAGTTTTGGAGTGTGCTGCCATCAGTATGCCACTGAAAGGCCACCGCCTTTCACAAACAAAGATGACTCACAGCTTTGCTTTCCCTTGACAGCTCACTTTTGACAGCTGTCAGGGGGAAACTAAGTCAAAAATAAACCTCTTTGTGGCCTCTCTGGGTCAATGTCCATGGTAGGTGCCTGCTACTTTGACAACAGGTACCCCCCAGGACATTGCCCAGGCAAGGCTGCCCATTTCAGTCCTGCGGAAGTGCATACTTGCACCAGTCCAACTAGATTTTTTTTTTTAATTATGAAAATATTTGCACACATTTGGGGTGCAAAAAAATAAAAATAAAAATAGGTGGCAAACCAGTGACATCCCCTCCAATGTGCTGCATGGGCACTTTGAAGGGGTTGTCATTGGCTGTCAACTCGGAGATCGCAAAAGGCAATCTCCAGGAAAAGGGGGGAAGGGGGAAAACACGGTGAGTGAAAAGTGTTCGTGATCACAGCAGGGACACCGAACCATGCTGCTTGGGCATTGGTGGGGCACCTGGCATTGGTGGAGGCCTGGCCGAGCTTGGAAAGAGCAGCAAAGGGTTTTTGTTGCTCTTGTCAAGTGGCTCGTTAGCTGCTTCCTGGTACCCACAATGGGGTCAGTCACCTGGGTTTAGATGACATAACCCCAAGAACAAGCCATGGGTTGTTAGGGTGACTTGTTGCCCTCAAACAAGCCACTCTGCAGGAATCAAGTCTGGGTTCACATGACACGATAAACCAATGTGGGTAGCAACCCATGATGGGTTGTTGTGTCATGTGAATCCAGTCAATGGCTTTTCTTCAGGGCCCACCCTATTGGTTCCCTTCACACCATGTGCTGCCCTGTTCTCCACGCTCATGACTTGCAGCCTAGAGACCTACAAGGCTCTGGTAATCAGCTATGACTGTCTCAAAGCTCCAGTCTCCCTTTTAGTAATTAAATGATTTATCATCAATTCCCTCCAGGCTGAAGCTTTTTTTATCTCCCCAAGCAGAATCTCATCCAGACAGGGTGAAACAAAATGTAACAGAAATGCACTGGCTTCATTTCAACGGGTCTGCTCTAAGTAGGACTAACACTAGATACAACCCACTGAAAAGAAGCAGGGACCATTATTTGGGGGAAATAATGTTTTACTCCCTCCTACAAATAAATTAAAACACACACTAACAATAAAACAAAGAACACAGCAATCCTGTTACATCATTCTCTGGAAAAATGTGTTCTGCATCATCAATTCCCTGTCTGCTAATGGGTTGTAACTTAAAACCAACATGAATATTTCTGTTTGAAATCACTATGATATTCACACAGTTTGGGACCACAAGTGCACAGTTTGGGACCCAGGGGTGGGGTTAGACAAGTCTGCATGGCTTTGATCACACTGAACAGCATGGATTATAAACCCTCTCAAAATCTGGCAGTTGAGCTGAACCAGGATCCTAAGAATCTGAACTTCTCAGCAAAGCGTCAGTCTGTTGCACAGCTGATGATGTGCAAAGCAGAAGAGCATCTAGTTCTGGGTAGCTGAGTCATTTTTAAAAATGATTTTGCAAGTTGTCCAGATTGGAAATGGATTTGTTTTTATTTAGAATCCAAGCAAACGGGATAGTGCTGTGGGAGAACTACAGGGGAGGGGAAAATGAGGTTGAGCGCAAACAGCTTCACTTGTCTGGTTTTCCTTGTTAAATGTCAGACCAGATATAAGAAAACCAAGGATATCAGCAAATATATGCAAATGAGCAAGTGAAAGAAACATGCCACGAGAACCTTATTTATAATATTTGTATCCCACCCATCTTCTGAAGAGGCTAGATCTGTTTACAGGAGGTTCCCAGGCTGCTTTCTTTTCATGTACCAGCTAGATCCAGACTTGCTAAGCTTCAGATCACACTACTATCTCCTGGTCAGAGATTGGTCAGTTAGTCATGCTCTGGTAGCATCCCATTCAGATTACTGAAATGTATTGTGCATTGGGCTGCCTTTTTGAATAGAAAATTTGGTTGGGGCAAAACGCTGCAGTTAGATAACTGACTAGGACTGGATGTTTGGAAGATAGCTTGCCAGTTTTGAAGCAGCTACAGTGTCTCCCAAGTCCCAATCCATTTCCATTCACAGTTAAAAGTGCTGGTCTTGACCTTTAAAGCCCTATGTGAATTAGAAGGACCAGTGTACCTCAAGGACTGCTTATTCCTGCATGAACCAGCTCAGGTGTTGACATCTTCTGAGACACTTCTTCAGGTCTGCTTACCTTCAGAGATGAGATAGGTGGTGACCTCCAGATAGGGCCTTTTCAGTAGTGGCACCCTCTCTCTGGAATGCCCCAGGAAGGCTTGCCTGGCACTGACTCCGATGTCCTTTCGGTGTCAGGTGAAAATGTGTTTAATTGCCCATGCCTTTTAGATATCTCTTTTAATCAGTGCTTTATCCCTACTTAGCTCTGGTTTTTATTTTGTTTTAACATCTATCTTGTTGTTCTGAAGTTTTTACTGTTATTTGTTTTATTTTTATCTCACCTGTTTTGATCATTGTTTGCACTGTTGGCCACTCTGGGAACCCTTTGGGGTTTAAGAGTGAGGTAAAAATGTTCTAAACAAACAACAAATAAGACACTTTTATGAATTTTCTGGGCCCGCCCACTGATAATCATCTGTCATTAGATGTGATTTTCCATAAGCAGTGCGCAACACACAAACAGGCAGTCATGGATTTTGACTTCAGTGCTATGACCATTTCTTCATGATAATTCAGATTTATTATATATGCAATTATGTAGATAATAATTTCGCACAAACTTGATTTAGTTCTGAAGTACAATCAAACCTGATTTACAAAGAAACTGTAATTAGTTTTATTTGATTGTCTTTTTTCTATATATGTTTAGCAGAAATTCATACTATTTGGACAAAGCCCTGTGATATATGACAATTCCCACTATGAAATAACCACCAGCATTTAACCTTGCAAAAATATACCACCTTATTAATGATACCTTTGTGTGTGTGGGGGGAGGGGGATTTTGGGTCCCCATATGACTGACATTTAATTCTTGTTAATTATTCATAATATGTGGGAGTTAAGAAGGCTACTGAGCCATACAAAAGGAGGAATTGCTTGGTTCTCTTTGGTAGAATATCCACCCAGTGGGTCTGAAATAGCCTCCCCCCCCCCAACTTTCAATGGAAGGATATTGACATTCAGGTCTCAGCCACAGTCCCTTGTGTGAGCATCTTGGCACATGGAGCTCAGTCTTCCTTTGTGTATGTGGTGCCTAGCAATCTTCCCTAATTGAAGCCTCTGTGAGAAATTGTAATAACAGATGCAAAAGGAACACTGCTGAGCGCAAGCAATTGTGAGGATGTGCTGCCTGACTGAAGCACTGGGGATCATCAGATCCACGCAGGATATGGTTAGTCCTTAGACCAGGATTATAGAGATGCAGCCTGCGTAGGATTGCAAGGTTGCAACCCAGAGAACATGTCTGTAGGTTTAAATCCCCCAGCAGAGTGGTAGAAGATTCTGCCACAGTTCCTTCTGTCAACTGAGGAGGGGTCATCACTCAGTGGTAAAGTGCATGCTTTGTGTGCAAAGGCTTCCAGCTTAAGAACATCAGAGGAGCGGCGCTGGACTAGACCAAAGGCGTATCTAGTCCAGCATTCTGTTCCCACAGTGGACAACCAAATGCCCGAATGGGAAGCCCACAAGCAGGACACAAGCACACAATACCACCCTTCTGCTCGTGCTCCCCAGCAACTGGTGTACAGAAGCATGCAGCCTCTGAATCTGGACGCAAGGCCAGCTCCAGGTTTTGGAGGGCCCGTGGGAAAGACACCCTCAGTGCCCCGCTCCCTCCGCGAGTCTACCTTCTCACTGCCATTGTCACCAGCTGCTATTGCTCCTTATCCTCTTTCTCATCATTGCTTGCTTGACAGGCAGAGAGCCAGTGAGCAAGTCAGCAGTGGCTTCTGCTGCTCCTCTTCCTCACCACCACCATTTCCCGGGCCAGAGCAAGAGGCAGGTGAGCCAACAGGCTGCAAAGGTGAAGAGGAGGAGCAGCAAGTCCGGGGGCTCTTCTCAGTGGGTCCCTGCTAGGGTGTGGGCCCTTGGCCGTTGCCCAACCATGCCTACCTTTGACACCGACTCTGTCTACTGTCTAGTGGTAATGTACAGCCCTCATGACTAGTACCCTCTGGTAGTCTTATCCTCCATGAATTTGTCTAATTTCTTTTTAGAAGCGTCTAAAGGCACAATCCAATGTGTGTCTAGACAGAAAAAAGCCCTGCAACTCCCGGCATACGCCAGCCAGCTGTGGCTGGCTGGGGCATGCTGGGAACTGTAGGCCTTTTTTCTGGCTAAACACACACACAGGATTGCAACCTAAGTTGGCAGCCATCACTACATCGTGTAGTGACAAATTCTACAGCTTAACTATGTGCTGTCTGAAGAAGCTCTTTCTTTTGTCTGCCCTGATTCTCCAACCATTCAGCCTCACCGAATGACCTCGGGCTCTAGCATTGTGAGAGAAGAAAAAAGCTCTACCTACCCTAAATTAATACTATTTCATGTTCCAGAAGCATTTGTAAAGTCATTCACCTGGCTCTGGTCTTGCTGTTTGGGCACCAGCACAACAATGCCCATCTGAGAATTTATTTCCCCAGAATTATCACACTCTCAACACTGGAAATTATTCTCATGTTTCGGTGTAAACCAAGCGATACCTGTTAATGTTGGAAACTGTGCGGTACGGTCCGACGCAAATTTACTCTGAAGTAACTCTCACTGAATTTGTGGAGAAAGCCAACCTAAGCCCCCTGCCTGACACACACACACTCACCAAGGAGGGGGGAAGGAGACCCAGGGTGGGGGCAGACAGCCAGTCTCCACAGATGCCAAAGGGGACAAACAACATCTGCATAGAATCACCCCAGGGGGGAAGGCAGGAAGCATCACCAGGTTTGTCAATGCTCTCGCATATCAGCCCCTTCTACATAAGACTTGAATACCTCTCCAGAGCAGACACTTCGGCATCCCTAGGAAATGGCCACTCAACACCATAGGATGGGACCATTAAACAAGTGGCTTCAAAGGGACCCCATACCACGGGGGGAGGGCGTCACCCCACCTGACCCAAAAGGCCGCCCCTCAGGGAGGGTGTCAACCCACCTGATCACGGAGGGAAGGGCTACCTGAAACACCAAGGTATAAAACACCCTGCGCAAGGGAAATGGCGGGGTTCAGCAATCTTGCCCATGCCTGGGGTAAGGGAACGAAGGATCGGCAACCCCGGGTAGCAGCAGCCGGCACGCTCCAGCTAGCTGGAATCACTGGCCGCTTGGGTTGACCGGACCCCCGGGAAACCAAGCTGAAATCACTCACAAGCCGCTTGGGTAGACCGGGCCCCCGCTGGGAACCCAGTTAGCCGCTTGGGTAGACCGGGCCTCCGCCGGGAACCCAGCTAGCCACGTGCGGTTGACCGGGCCTCTGCTGGGGCCCGAGCTGAATTAACTAGCTGAGAGCCCTGAACTCACGGTGTCCTTGAGACTGCTTGCTTGTTACTTTGTACCGTACTGATAAGCTGTATTGCTGGCGTGGGTCTGGGTTTGTGAAGGTAATTTTGTAAATAAACCTGTTTTCTAAAAGATACTTTTGTGGCTATAAGTTATCCCTTCGTTCTGGGCTAAGGGTGAGGCGTTGGGGACCTCGGAGAAGGCCCGCCCCAGGACTCGCTACCCCCTTAGCACTGAACCCGCGCAGAAGACCAGGTTGTCGGTCTTCCACTGAATTCAACAGGACTTACACACTAGTAAGTGAGAGTAGGATTGCAGCTTTCATTTTCTGCAGGATGATGATACAGCACTGAGAAAATGTTGCATTGAAAGGAAGAGAGAAGCGAGGGCGGGGTAGGAGATCTACTAATGCCTGAAAATTACCAAAATAGAATATTAAAGAGCATAAAAGCTTAAAGAGGAATGAAGTGTCTTAGCAGCCAGCAGTCAAAACTGTCTCACTTGTTTTATACAAACACCAAATTTCTCCAAGTGACGCACTGCTGGGATGTAACTAGTGCTTTTGAATTAGCAGCTGTTACATACTGTCTCTGAGGAAATAAAAGTGGGTCATAGTAAAGAACTGCATCCGAGCTTTATTTAAAGATACTTCCTCTATGGGGGGGGGGATGGAACACACAACCATTTTGGCCCTGAAGGTCAGGGGCAGCATATATACCCACACTACTCCCCCCCCCCAAGGGCACAGGGATGGGGAGGCTTAAATCTCCCCGGTGAGATCTAGGACGATGGGATCCCAATGGTCCCCCCCCCACCTCAGCAATTCTCACCAAGTTCACGGTTCCCCCCCCCCTGCAAATCATGGTCACCAGATGTGAAGAAAAGTAGGCCTTTAGTGCAGTGCTCTCCAACCTTGGGTCCCCAGATGTTTTTGGCCTACAACTCCCAGCATGCCCCAGCCAGCTATGCTGGCTGGGGCATGCTGGGAGTTGTAGGCCAAAAACATCTGGGGACCCAAGGTTGGAGAACACTGCTTTAGTGGCTTTGGAAAAAAAGGGAATTCCAGCAGGTGCAACCTTTTCTCACCTCCTTGCATGACAAGCTACAGCTGTCCAAATTCCTTTTCTACCTAACTAGCAAAGGTGGAGAGCCCCTGTGCTCCTTTTCATCTAAGGTTGCCAACCCTGGCTCTGCTCCTGTGCTTTTGCAGCCGCTTGCTCAGTAGTCCTTAACAGGTGATCATGCAGCTCCCCTACTGTGAAACTCTTCCTACTGCTGATTTGTGTCCGCTGTTCTTAAAGACTGAGAAAAAGACTGGGGCATTTTTTCCTGGTCAACAAGCCACCTGTTCTATATCTTTTGGTCATTCTATTCTAGCAGTAACACTCTGGTTGATGTGATGTAATTTTTCCTTCACCACCACCCTGTTTAAACTGTAGGTCTTTACCAGCATTTATCCTCAGAACAGTCCGCAAGGAAGGTTATGCTGAGAGATAGCAACTGGCTCAAGGGTACTCGGTGAGCTTCATGGCTGAATGGGGATTTGAACCTGGGTCTTCCTGACCCTAGCCCAATATGTCACTCATGTCAGGAACTACAACTACAGAACCAGGGGTTGACAGTTTAAGGCTGCACTCCTTTGCGTGCTCATTTCAGAGTAACTTGTCCCACTGAACTTAACAAGACTTACTTTCACTACAGTATACTGCAGGGGTGGGCAACTTGTGATACCCCCCCAGATGCTTTCGCCTGCAACTCCCAGCACCCTTGTACACCAAAACGTCTGAAGGACCACACAGTGCCCGTTCCTAGTTTGCTAGTTACCCAAAGATGAACCATTTACACCAAATATTAAAAACAACCACCACCCAATGTAACATTAAACAGCAGTAAAAATCCAAGGACAGATCATCAGCTTGACAGTTGACGACTTGAATGTCCATAAATTCCTTTCTTAGAGTGCAATCCTATGCATGTTTAGAAAGAAAAAAGCCCTATAACTCCCAGCATTCCCCAGCCAGCCATGCTGGCTGGGGAATGCTGAGAGCGGTAGGACTTTTTTTCTGTCTAAACATGATAGGTTTGTGCTCTTGGTTTCTAAGCCTGAGCAGTGAATCTGGCCACTCTAGCAGTCTTCCCTCCAGATGTGTTGGACTACAATTACCATCATTCCTAGCCAGCATCAGCATCAGCATCAGCATCATCACTGCTTCTGACCTGACCCAACAATTCTCCAAGCAATTTCTTTCTTGGCAAATAATGAATAGGACAGCACAGAAGATAGTGATGGATTATGTCTGTTTCTGCCTCTCTCTCTCTCTCTCTCTCTCTCTCTCTCTCTCTCTCTCCACACACACACAGGTGTTGCTTTGAGGTATCTTCTCATGTTATGTTTTCAGAAATTTAGTCAGCACAAAGAAGCCAATGGGCGGTCAATGCATGCAGAGAAAAGGCACTTTCAGATCAAACAAATATTTTTCAGGTATTGCCACTCAGTTCAGAGTAAATTGTGTCCTATATCAGTATCTGGAAGCTGTGGCCAGATAGGTAAAGATTAGCAGATTAAAGCTGAATCTAGAGGTGATTATAATAGGGTCTTCTCAGGTCTTGGAGAGGGTAGGTTTTCCTGTGATTGATAAGAGTTGTAATTTCCCCATTGGAACAGTTCAGAGTCTGGGTGTTCTTTATTTTTTATCCAGCCCTGCTTTTTGGTAAGCAGGTTTCCTGCAGTAGCAAAGTGGATTTCTACTAGCTAGATTTACTGACCAGGCTCTGCCCCTTGTTGGATGGAAAGGGCCTTTTAACACTCATCCACACTTTTGTAACTTCAGTGCTTGGCTGCTACACTGCTCTCAATGTGGGGCTGGTCTTGAAAACAGCTTAGACGCTTCCGCTAGTTCAGTATTCTCCAACCTTGGGTCCCCAGATGTTTTTGGTCTACAACTCCCAGCATGCCCCAGCCAGCATAGCTGGCTGGGGCATGCTGGGAGTTGTAGGCCAAAAACATCTGGGGACCCAAGGTTGGAGAACACTGCACTAGTTTAAAACATAGCTGTGCACTGAAAGTACAGTCACCATGAGAAACATGGCCTTTAGAGCAGGGTTGGGGAACCTGTGGCTCACCAGCTGTTGCTGGACTCCAATTCCCATCACCCCTGACCATTGGCCATGTTGGCTGTGCCTGATGGGAGTTTGAGTTCACCAACGTTGGTGGGGCAGGGGCACAGGCAGGTTCCCCAGTCCTGCTTTAGATCAGTTGCTCCCAGGCTATGGAACACACCGTTCCTCCTAAAGTTTGTTGCAGTTCCCTCTTATGACTGTTTGTATTGTTTTAAGGTTTTGTTTTAAATTGTTGTACACCACCTTAATCGCTTTTTAGCAGATAAGGTAGTATATACATGTTAATAATAATAAATACCATTGGCCTTCTCGAGAGAGTGCAAAATGCATATTTTTCATTTGGCATTCACTACAGTGTACTAGTCAACTTGTTTGGTGCTTTTAATTAATTAATTATAGTGTGGCTTGAGTTTTTTTGGAGGGGGGCAATTTCATATTTATTTTTAATCCTGCCTTGAGTGCATAGAATGGTAGCAAACACCTGATGTTAATACAGAAATAATAAATAAATATGACTAGCCTTTGGGCCTGCCTCATGACCAACCACAACGGAGGTGCCTTTTAACAGTGGTGTAGCAAAGGGAATTTGAGCAAGTAAAGCTTTTCGTATCCCTGCTGCATGGTCAGTTATCGATAAGATACTAACGTTCTCTTTCTACGGTAGAAAGAAATTCTACCACAGCTATGAAGGTACAGCCAGGAGCCCTGCCTTTGGTCACGCCTGTGGTGGTATATACAGTAGCGAGGTTTGTGGCATCTTAAAGACAAACACATTTATTCAGGCACAAGCTTCAGTGGACCCTGTCCACTGCATTAGATGTATAAAACATCAACCTGAAATTGGCCGACTTATATCCACATGCTTGGCGTATATATTCCAGATTCCGTCTGAATTCGTCAGGAGCTAAAGTGGCACGTATGGGGGGCCCCACCCGGCTCTGCTAGCTAGATGTACAGTGGTCACCTCCTTGCCTGCCGATCCGCCTACATACAGACACGCGGAAAGGGCTGAATTTCCCTATGATGGCTGTGTTGTTGTGTGAGTCTGAGCCAGGGCCCGTTGCAGATAACGCCGTTTCTTTCTCTCTCTCTCTCGCCAGCCCGCCCAGCCATGTCTCTGGAGCAGAAGTTACCAGCATAATCCCTCCCACCTGCCTCCTTTGGCTGCTCTCCCACTCCCACCGTCCTGACGTCAGGAAGAAGGAGCGTGGGTCCCGTCCCCCCGCCTTAACATCTTAAATTCATTCAGAAGGCTGCTAGTAGCCCAGTGAGAGAGAGAGAGGAAAAAAGGAGAAGAGGGAGAGAGAAAAGAAAGATCAAACGGCAGAGCCTTGAAGCGGGGCGTCTTACAGGAAGGAGCACCCTCTGCTCAACACAAGGTAAACCGCCTTCTTTCTCTGCGAGCAGGGAAGCGTTGTACATCGCTGCTTGGAGGGGAGGGGACCGAGAATGAACAGGGGAGGAAAGGAACAGATGGGAAAGGCCACGTTGAGGGAGAGCTAGAAAGGTGATGGATTGGTATTGTGCCCATCGACTGTATTGTGATGGTGATGATGATAACGATGGTGGTGATGATGATTATGGTGACTGTTCACATTTCGGGTCGCGGCTAAATTTGGGGACAACACATTCACTGGTATCGGGAGCAGAGGTGTGCGCGCGCGTGTGTGATTTCAGCTGGGAGTGAATGGCTGTGTGTTAGGGTAGTGTGCGTGGCGGCGGCGGCGGCGAATGGCTGTCTTGCAGTTGCAGCCTTTCTCTCCAGTGGAGACTGGAAACTGGGACGCCTTTCTTGTCTCCTGTTCCAAATGAGAATGGATCCCCCCCCCCCAAACACACACCGCAAAATACTCCGGATGGGAATGCGCAGGGAGGGGTGGGTAGGCGGGCGCTTTTAAAACAGATTTGATAATTCGATTCTAGCACCTAACAAGGTATAATTGAAACGGGAGCAGCAAGGGGAGAAAAGGGCGAAGAAAAAAGTGATGGGAAAGCAACAATCCGAGGTTGTTGGTTTTTTAAAAGAAATACGACAACACCGACATTAGCATTCGGTATGCCTGGTTTTCGAAAAGGCTGGCTCCGGGTTTCACGCCTGCTCAGTTCCCCACCCCCTTTGGCCCTGCTCAGCTGGGTCTTGATGCCCACGCCTGCCTCCAAATGTTTTGTTTCCCAGTTCTAAGAACGCTTCTGTATTCAGATCATAAAGATGGCACTGGCATCTCATTGGATAATCGGGCTGTTGCAAATGTGGCTGTTTAGAGCTCTTTCAGATGGGCGAGACTGTGCTGGATAAGCGAATGGAGGCTTTGAAGAGCATAACCCAGTTCCTGACACTTTTTATTTATTTATTTATTTATTTATTTAAAAAGATGTCTTATCAAAGTTCCCTTTTTTTTTCTTTCTTTTTTTACTGGAAGAGTGTCTACCGTGAAGTGACTGTGGAAGTGAAACTGCTTCAATTGCATGACCCTGTCACCAATCTAAGGGAAAGGAATCGGAGGCTTTTATCAGCGCCGGACCCAAAGCATTTGTAGGTTTAAAAAACGACCAGATCCAGGTTCTGATTTTCTAAGGAGGACAGTGTAAGAGAGAATAAATGTGGGCTGTAAACTGGAGCGAGGGAATGAGATCCTCATCACTGTGATTTATCTACCCGTTTGTGACTGGCTACTACAGTCCATTAAGAGCAATCAGTGATTTACAGCTGCACTCTAGTGGTATTGATGGTGAGCTCTTAAGACAGTTGACATAAGCTTTCGTGGGCCAGTGCCCACTTCCATCTTGTGCATGGATTGGCATCCTGATTGGCAGGTGTGTGTGTGTGTGTGTGTGTGTGTGTGTGTAGACACACACACACACACACAGGTGTAGGGAGTGGGGGGGTGTAAGCAGTGAGGATAGCAGGAAATAAAATGCAAGAAATACAGACAGTGATAATTGCATTAAAGCTTAGAACAGGGATGGGCAACTTCTGCCACTACGCCAGTGTGGCATAGTGATTAGAGTGTTGGACTGGGACTCTGGAGATCCGGGTTCTAGTCCCCGCTCGGCCATGAAACTCACTGGGTGACTTTGGGCCAGTCACTGACTCTCAGCCTAACCTACCTCGCAGGGTTGTTGTGAGGATAAAATGGAGAGGAGGAGGAGGAGGAGGAGGAGGAGGATTATGTAAGCCGCCTTGGGTACATTGAAGGAAAAAAGGCGGGGTATAAATATAATAAATAAATAAAACTCCAGATGTTGCTGGATTGCAATTCCCATCATCCCTCACCATTGGCTATTCTGGCTAGGGCTGATGGGAGTTGCAATCCAACATCTGGAGGGCCATATGTTGCCCACCCCTGGCTTCAATATATGTTAAAGAGTTACAGTGCTCATTCACAAACAGGGCCGGTGCTACCATTAGGCCAACTAGGCAGCTGCCTAGGGCGCAGGGCTAAAGGGGGCGCCAGAAACGCCTTGAAAAAAAAATACAGCGCTCAAGTGGGAAGGGGGGGCGCTAAATATCTGATCTTGCCTAGGGCACCAAACTGCCTTGCCCAAAATTTGGCAAGGTTTTTCGATGTGCATATTCTTCAGCTGAAAGCCTCCTGACATTTTCCCCATTGGGAAATGTATCTTAAATCGCCTGTGCCATTGAGCCTAGCCATGAGGATCATTTTATCATACATTCTGCCATACATCTGCGGTTGATTGTATATGGAATTGTTATTTGTCCTGTTCACAAAGTGAGCAGGGGAGCACACCACTACTGGCATGTGGCTCCCCAGCATGACTGCACAGACCCCATTCATTCATATATATTCTCTCTCTCTCTCTCTCTCTCTCACACACACACACACACACACACACACACACACACACACACTCACACACACACACACACACACCTCCTGAAGATGCCCCTAGCATGAGTAAGTTAATAGCTGTAGGTGTCTCAAAACAATTTTAAAACTGCTACAGTTTTTAAATAATTGTAATTATAATACATATTATAATTTATAAAAGTGCTTCACATACCTCATGTTGTAAAACTTACAATAGTCTTCTAAAATAGACCAGTGTTAAGGTTTGGTGCCAGGTTATCTGAAGGAATGCCTCATCCCATACGAGCCTGCCCGAACCCTGAGATCTTCTTCAGAGGCCCTTCTCAGAGTGCCCCCTCCAAAAGAGGCTAGAAGGGTGGCTACTAGGGGAAGGGCCTTCTCAGTTGAGGCACCCCATCTATGGAATCAGCTTTCTAAGGAGGTGTATCTGACGTCTACCCTCTATTCTTTTATTTTGGCTGCTTGTTTTTATCATGTTATATTTTAATATGTTTGTGTTTTTATACTATTTTTGTTGTTATTTTTGTTTTGTAAACCGCTCAGGGAGCCTTTTGGCTGATGGGCATTGAATAAATATATAAATATATAAATAAATAAACTCTGCCCCACCTGACCTACATGTGTTTACTAGATCATCTGTGTAGTCTCTATGCATGTACAAACGGAATGTGTGGTTGGGGACTGTGCTTTGCTCAGGGTCTCTGAACTGGTGTACAGTTATGTACAGTACATGCATAGGGACAGACAGCCTATTGAACGCATGTAAAATGGGTGTGGGGCTGTTGCCACAATCCTCCTCCTACGCACCTTCACTGTGCATCCTGTGGTCATGTGAAAAGTGCTTGTCTGTTCATGGCAGAAGCAAGATAACTGGGGACTTCCTGATTTGTAGCTCACTATGCCAGCTCTGTGTCTGCAATTTACATTGTGAACCTCTTATCGGAGTAATGTTGTCTGTCTAGATAAATTTGGGGTCAGTCTGTTTCTGGAGGCCTTCAGACCAGGAAGCATCTTTCACTTTCTATTGCCTTTATGGATTCTCTAGAATGCTTTGGGTGTGGGTGTATATGGGAAGGTGCTATATATAGGCGTGTATCTATATTTGGTGGAGCAGTTTGGTGAAAGAGAAGAGGCTTCCACAAAAGCACTACATAGATCAAAACTAGCTCTTGTCTTAATAAAAATAGTGCTATTGTTGTCTGTTCTCTCTCTCTCTCTCTCTCTCTCTCTCTCTCTCTCTCTCTCAAACTATAAGATGTCTTGCATTGAATATTAAGGACACTCATGGATACCAAGGGCCTAGTGTGTATATCAGAGAGGAGCAGACACTGGAAAGAGCTAAATCAAATTTCCATTTAGAAATACTAGTTTAGCCTCTGAAGCAGAAAGCAGGAATGTTTGGGTGGGGAATGGCCCTCTTTTAAGCTTCTATTTAGCATGTGTGTACACACACTACTGGCTTTGGCCGTTTCTGGGCAATTCAGTTTCCTTCAGTCTGACATGGCACTTCAGGTATGTAAAAGGAGAATTATGGGATTTAAAGATGAGCTGGGAGGAAAAGAAGGGGTTGGTTTGTTGGGCAGTTTATGTAAATTAAATATGTATGTAGCAGCATAGCTTAAAATACCATCTGAGGGATTTGCTCTGCCCACTGCAGCAGTGGGTAGGGTTGGAGAGAGTCTGGGGCTATTCTTTGTGTAGACATTTCCTTATTGTTTGAGTACTTCAAGGGGTAAAGCTTGTTCAGCTTACAGTCTGCTGAGCAACTAATGTGGTTATGCCTGTGTGTGTGTAAAAAAATAGGAGGGAACTTACTAGATTAAAAAAAAAATTGCTTCGTGTCAACAGCACCCCCTTACAGTTGATCATGATGAATACATTAATTATTATTTTATCTTGGTTTTTATATTGTTGTGTTTTTAAATGTGAGCTGCTTAGTGATTTTAATATATTAAGCCGTGTAAACATTCTATAAATAAATAAGACACTAGGAGCTTGGAGTGAGAGCCTGGTGTGAATGCAGCCTAGCTTTGATTCCACATGGGATTATTGTGTGAACAATGTGTGTAGAGGGGGAAGAGTGGAGTCATGCCTCCAGGCCCAAACTCCATGTATTGAGTGCATCCTCTGAACAGAGCCTACATGCATACAACTTGTACACACTCTGTGTGGTACAAGATCTATCTTAACATGGTAGGGACTGCATGTGTAGCCCATAGTGTCTTCTGAACACTCCTACTGTACATATATGACACATGGAGTTTGTGGCAGGGCTGGAGGATATGATCTACTCCCCTCCCCCCACTTCATGTATTGATTGTATATGGAATTGTTATTTGGACCAGGCGTCAGTCTCTCAAAATTTGGCAAGGTTTTTCGATGTGCATATTCTTCAGCTGAAAGCCTCCTGACATTTTCCCCATTGGGAAATGTATCTTAAATTGCCTGTGCCATTGAGCCTAGCCATGAGGATCATTTTATCATACATTCTGCCACACATCTGCGGTTGATGTATGGTGAAATTCTTGTTACCACTTGGCAGAATGATTCAGATGTGTGGTACCTCGGATGAGAGCTCACCTGGGACAGTCTGACTACCTGCATCAGCTCAATGCTATGGGAGAATCCCACACTATCCAGAACACCCTTTTCTTAGCTGAAGAAAGATCACATTTCATTGATGGTCCCAAAACCTTAAGAGAAATTACCCACTCACTCCCAAAAACCCTCTTTAAAGTCTATTCACAAGGGCTTGTTGTGCATGTGTGTTTCCCATACTCTGCTATGACATGTGAGAGGTGGTCTAAACTCTATGCCTAACATATATTTCCCGCTCAGGAGCTAAATCAGCCTGGAATGTGTACATTTTGGTGTGTAGGCTAGCCACGTTCTTTGTTCAGAGGTAATACAAGAAAAAAACCACACCGTGTGTGTGTAGGTTGGATTGCCCCTCCCGCGCTGTAACCAGGCTTTTAAAAAGCCACCATTGGTGCCAATAGAAGCTTTTAAAATGCCTAATTGCAGTGGGGGCATCTTCAGGTGTGTGTGTGTGTGTGTGTGTGTGTGAGAGAGAGAGAGAGAGAGAGAGAGAGAGAGAGAGAGAGGAATGAATGAATGAATGGGGTCTGTGCAATCATGCTGTGGAGCCACATGCCAGTAGTGGTGTGCTCCCCTGCTCACTTTGGGTGTGGACACACCCACACACACTGCTGGTATGCAGCTCCTGCTGTGCTTGCCCGGAGTGTAAGTCTTAAGTTTAAGCCTCAGAGTTACACATAATAGGTGGCACCTTACTCCAGTACAGCCACACGATATAAATACTGAAGTATCGCCATGTAGGGAAGGTTTGCACACATGTGGTGGGAATGTGAATAAGTGCAAACATTCGTGATGAAGAAAATTTAAAGGATTATCAGGCATGAAACATCAACAGATTGTCCCTGATTCTTTCTTACCTCTCTTGTATATATATGATGAAACAGTGTTTCATATACATTAGAGATCTTGTGGAGAAAGACTGCAACTGTCCTTCTTGGCGGGTTCGGCCACTCAGGGGTTAACCCGGACTCGGGTAGCCCTCTATCAGCGGTACGCAGCTCTCTGGCAGAAGCCGCGACCAATTATAACGCAGGCAAAGCGAGGAGACCGAGTTTTGAATGGACGCTACTACACTGTTATGGGTAAACAGAGTTTAATGGAGCGTAACAGAACATATACAAAGCACCATGCTAAGCACACACCTACAATTGAGCTGGTAGCGAGCCGCAAAAGCAATACAGACAGTCGTACCTGGAAATGCCTTGTTCCTAGAAAGCCGCTTAACTCCAAAAGGGCTGTTCTATGTTAGCGTTGTTCACTGGGAGCTCCCCCAGGGTTGAAGGTGGTTTGACCTGAGCCATGGACTGTGCATATACGTGTGTGTGTGTGGGGGGGCTATGGCTTTCTCTTCACAGATCTTATCTCCCTTTTGTTGGCCACCATCTGGATGGAAATGTTGATGTATTGGAAAACCATGTTGATTACACCATACAAGGATGGCATGCTGGAATATGGCAAATAGCTCTGTCGGAAAATTGTCTCACCAAAGTTGATAGGTTAGAGGTATTATCAAACAAGATGAATTAATCAAAATTTAGTATTGGTTATATCCTTTGTGAGTTAGGGGAATTGTACTTTTAGATCACCAGTTTATCAGAAATCATTCTGGAGTTTGGAAAAAACTAACTTTAAAAACTGGATACTTATCTCAGCAATTCTGTGTAATCATAGCATTGACCTGGTTGATGTAGAAGTATGTTATGTAAAAGAAAAAAGGGAAAAAAGAGATTAGTTTGTATTCTGTAGACCTGGTTATGTTCTGATGGGTTTTTTTTTTATTATAATGGGCAGCTCAATCCTGTGGCCCCTAGACAGTGTCTAGAAGGCCATAAGATTTTTCGGAGACCCAGCTACAAGGTCGGAAAATTGCTCCAGCCTCGTAGCTGGGTCTTGGAGCACCCTCCCCCGCTTGCAGCCGGTGTGGAAAGAAAGGTGCTGGCTGCGGCCTCGGAGAAGGGGTTTAGGGAGGGGAGGAGGCAGGTGCTGCCAAAATACGAGGTATCCTGGTGGTTCCTCAGCCTCCTCTCCCGCTGCTCTGAAGTGCCTCAGCTAGGCGGCCAAAATAGGCTGCCTGCCCGAGTTGCAGCATGGGAGGAGCATGGAGGCCGCCTGTGCCTGTGTGCTCCTCCCACACTCCATAGGATGCCCATAATCCTCTGAGTTTGGAGGGTTATGGGATCCTGATTGGATTGCGCCCTAAATGAATAAAAATATATTTGTTTTTTTTTAAATGAGGGGGCTTGGTGGAGCTCCTTGGGAAGCTTCCATCTATCTTCTCTGTCCTCCCCACTCCGTCACAGCCCAAAAAATCCCAATATTTCCATTTGGGGTGAGTGTTGCAGTGTCTAGGTAGGTATAATCTGCAACTCTGCACATTGGGATGACCTTCAAAATCCTTTGCAGCTGGTGTTTGGATGACTAGTAGCAAACTAATAAAAGAAGCTGACAGGCGCTTGAAAGGATTCATATGTGAGGCAGAAGACATGGTTCTATATATAATATCAGATCAGAGTGGGAAATATATTTACCAATGTTAGCTAAAAACATCACATTTGCAAATAACATCCTTCTCCCTGCTTGTCTGCCTTGGGCAAGTCATTCTCTTTCTAGCCTACTTGCATTTCTGGGTTGCAGTGAGAATTGTGAAACTCTGGGTGTAATGGAGAGAGAGAGAGGGCATGGGGGAGAGAGAGAGAGACATGGAACAAATAAGGAAATGTATTCTCTCAAAATGCTACAGTTTGGGAGTCATCCAACAATGAAAGCTCACTGGCAGTAGGTTTGGGGGCAAGTCAAAGGAAGTGTGTCACATCACATGCATCATGGGATTAATTGCCAGAAGATGCATGCAGTGGAGGTCCAGGTCACTACCATAAATAACTTAAAAACAGGATTAGACAAATTCATGGAGGATGGGTCTTTCAGTGGCTATTAGCTATGACCAGTAAAAATGGAACTTCCTTACTCAGAGCCAGAATGCCAGGATTGGTAGGTGGCCAGGGCCGGTGCTACCATTAGGCCAACTAGGCAGCTGCCTAGGGCGCAGGGCTAAAGGGGGCGCCAGAAATGCCTTGAAAAAAAATACAGCGCTCTCAAGTGGGAAGGGGGGGCGCTAAATATCTGATCTTGCCTAGGGCACCAAACTGCCTTGCACCGGTCCTGTAGGTGGCTACCATAGGCAATTGGCGTAATGCCCCACTTGTGAACTTCCAAGGGGCACCTGACTCCTTACGGTTGGGGTCTGAGTGCTAGATTAGGTTGACCCTTGGGCTGATCCAGTAAGGTTAGTTCTCATGCTCTTTGCACACTGAAAAGAGCTATTGACACTTACTTTACTAGCGATAAATGGCTCAGGGGGAAAAAAAAGAATTTTGGGCATTGGATGAAAGGCAAATGGATACTTTGGAGGGCAATGTTTGCCTTTTTGCATTCCTCTACCCCCATCCCATATTTCTTCTGAATCTCCTATTATAGTAGGGCCTTGATCTGCTAGGAGGTTTATTGCAAGATAGCTTGATTTTGAGGGATTAACAAAATAGTTGTGCTGCTTTCTAAAGCTGTAAAGTACTGTAGTTACTGGTTCCAAGTGCTAGTTTGCATCGTACCAGCCCCCCCGGTTTAATTCTTTGGTTATGCATATACAGTGAAAACCAATGCATTGGACAGAATGGATATCTGTTCAGGGACCACTTCTGACCACCTGCCAGGCAGTGTAATAATTCTTTACCCATCTTGCCTTTAAAAACCTATGCTTTCCCACCAAGATGAGCATTCTACTTGCACTCATTTATGAGTTATTGCATATCCCCACTCACATGTCAGCCATCTTGTAAAATGGCAGCTGTAGAATTGAATGCCAGTGTGGCATAGTGGTGAGAGTGTTGGACTGGGACTCGGGAGATCCGGGTTCTAGTCCCTGCTTGGCCATAAAACTCACTGGGTGACTTTGGGCCAGTCACTGACTCTCAGCCTAACCCACCTCACAGGGTTGTTGTGAGGATAAAATGGAGAGGAGGAGGATTATGTAAGCCACCTTGAGTTCCTTGCAGGAAAAAAGGCGGGGTATAAATATAATAAATAAATAAATAAATAAATTCATACTCCAGGATGGGACAGGTGAGTCTGCCCCAGTTAAATATGTTCCCACATGGACCTGAAACACATACAAACCTAAAGATTCTCTGCACATCTATTAGTATTATTATTATTATTATTATTATTATTATTATTATTATTATGGCAGCAAGCTATAGTAGATCATGGACTAAATGCACCTCACATTCATCAATGTCTTGAAAATAATGATAACAATGGACCTGCAGCCTGCTAGCCTTCATGTTCACATGGTCACTTGCATTGTGACTGGCTTAATGGCCCTTCACATGCTATAAGGCCAGCTTCCTCAACCTGGTGCCCTCCAGTTGTGTTGGAGACCAATGGCCATGCTATCTGGGAATGATGGGAATTGCAATCCAACACATGCCTTGGGTTCCTTGCAGGAAAAAAGATGGGGTATAAATATAATAAATAAATAAATAAATAAAATATGGAGGGCACCAAGTTGGGGGAGGCTGTTATAAGTCCTGGGTCCATGGACCCACGTCCACCAATTCCCCACCCATAGCCTAGAACACCAAAAAACATACCTCTACGGACACGGCTTGTTTAAGTTCAGCATATCCCACCGATCTTTATTCCGTTGCTGCCATTATTTGGTCATTGTACATAGGGCTTGTTTTTTAGTTAGCCAAGACAAGCTTAGGCTGAATTGGTTGTCTTCTCCTGCCTTGGCTCAGTGCTGAATGCTGGTAGGGAGATTTGACTTATTTATATTTATTCAGGTCTGCCATGACGCAAGTGCACGTTCTGGCAAATGAGAAGGAACGCAAGTAAATAGGTGAGAGAATTCTTTGCCAAAGGCTTAAATCTCTTCCTTTGGCAGCTAAATAGATTTGTGTCTCTGAAATGAAGCTGTTTTTCCTCCATCTTTTCTCCAGTATGGCTGTGTTCATTCTCTCTCTCCCCCCGCCCCCCAACCCCTGGGCCTTGTGTTGCTATAAGCGTAGCAGCAGAGCGCCTGTAACAGCCTTCTGTTTTTCGCTGCAGGGTGGACGGAGGGACCGCAGGGGAGCAAGGGAAGTGTGGATAATTTGGGGTGTTGGTGGCATGAGATTGCATGCAAAAAGAATCCCTTTAGCCTAGAAGTGACAGCTCATGAAGCAAAACTAGGAAAGGCAAATGATGTTATAATTCCCACCACAGATTAACAAGCTAGATATTTGGAAGATAATACTCGAGCCATAGACGTCATGCAGCCACTTCTTAATTATCTGCACAGTGCTGCGTGAATAATTAACATGGTTAAATAAGCCGAAAGCATCTGCATTGGGCTTCCTTTTAGCTGTGTGGTGGCCAAAAGAGACACACCCACAGCATCCTAGGAGGAGAGGAAAATCACAGCAGGTAGCATAGCATCATGTGACGGAATGTAATTATCTGAACTGAGTGTCAGCATTTTTTAAAAAATCTTTTTTGAAGTGACTTTAAAATGGTATCGGGGTTTAGGCGGTACTCATCTCAAGACTAGAAACATGGAAGTAGTTGAACAGGGGTGGGAAACCTTTCTTCCGTCTGTGGAGGGCCGCATTCCCTCTCAGGGATAATCTGTTGGGGGCCACATTTCATTGGTGGGTGGGGCCAGAATCAAAAGTGGACGGGAACACTCCCTTCACCTCTTTTCTCTTTCTGCCACTGTCCTTGTCCAGCAGGCTCCCGAGGAAGAGACAGTTCATCCTCCCCAGAGGTCTGAACTGATCGCTTGCAGAGGGCTTTTGAAATTGGGCTGAGGGGGGCAGATTGCCCGATAGCAGAGTGTCTCCTCAGCACTGCAGGCTTTCCTCTTGTTGGGGTTTATTTATTTAATCATATTTATATCCCGCTTTTTTCCTGCAAGGAACCCAAGGCGGCTTACATAATCCTCCTCCTCTCCATTTTATCCTCCTCCTCCTCTCCATTTTATCCTCCTCCTCCTCTCCATTTTATCCTCACAACAACCCTGTGAGGCAGGTTAGGCTGAGAGTCAGCGACTGGCCCCAAATCAACCAGTGAGCTTCATGGCTGAGTGGGGACCAGAACCCAGATCTCCCAAGCCCCAGTCCAACACTCTAATCACTACGCCACACTGGCTCTCAATAACTTGAAGAGCATCCTGTGGAACCATCTAGAAATAAATTGGGGTGGGTGGGTGGGTTGGGAGTAATGGCCTTGCTGTCTGGGAATGATGGGAATTGCAGCCCAACACATCTGGAAGGTGCCAGGTTGGGTAGGCTGGTCTATGAAGTCTTACTCCTACTAATGTTGTCTACTTTTCTGGGGTGGTTTTGTGAGCTGGAGGAAGCACAGTTAATGGCTCAATAGGTACGAGACATTAATGGCCGCCTTGCTTTTGTAAGTCTCTGAAAGGTGAGAGCTTCTGCCTACCAACTAGAAGCACTCAAGTACTAGGCCCATAGCTGGGTTTTGGTTTCGCATTTCCGCATAAATTGTTAGGCGCTTCTTGAACATGGACCCAGCATTCCCTGCGCTTCCTCCTGGTGCAGGCATATGGTATGAGCAGAAAGCGTAGGAAGGCTGGCACTGCTGTTCTGTGACTTGCCAAGGGCTGCATCATGCCAGGCGTCCTTAGCCCTGTGGTACATCCAGCCTAAAGTATAAAGGTACGTCTGTTCTGTCCAGGGTCATGGAATGAGGGGGGGCCCCTGCTCACGGCAGTG
This sequence comes from Shinisaurus crocodilurus, assembly GCA_021292165.1. Classification (NCBI taxonomy): domain Eukaryota; kingdom Metazoa; phylum Chordata; class Lepidosauria; order Squamata; family Shinisauridae; genus Shinisaurus; species Shinisaurus crocodilurus. The sequence goes on along the minus strand of CM037879.1, from coordinate 252,241,452 downwards.
AGGAGGAAGGAAGGAAGGAAGTACATTGAGGACTTTACACTTGCATCTTTTGCTACGTGGCGCTTACTTCTACGAGGAGATGCATTTACAGATGTTTGCTGCCATGGAACAGCTGGAAGATGGCTGAGTTTACTGCTCCCTAAAGGTTGCTCTCGCACAGTTCTTCAGGGATCTTCAGAGGAGACAGGCAAATAGTTTGATCGTGTGTGTGTGTGTAAACAGGCATCTAAACTGGTGAGGGCAAAGAGGGAGGTTCCTGGATCAAAATCTTACACAATAAGTAAGGGATGGTTGAAGCTTTGGTATCTTTTCTGTGTAGCTCTAGTGGAGGGGTACAGATTACAGAACATTAAGTCTGGGGGCCAGATCCAGCCCTGCAGGGGTCCCTATCCAGCCCTCTGGGGCTCCTGTCTCCCGAGGAAATTGTGCCCCCTTCCCCATGCCCCACATCCTTTCCTCTGACCACCAACTGTTTGGTGGTTTCCTAGCTTTTGTGCAGTTCCCCCCCCCCATTCTAAAATGTTGCAATGCCTCTCCCAAGGCTTAGTTAATGGCAGTATTTTAAGCTACAATATGCTGGTATTTGATTGATTTATTTATTTGATTTGTACCCTGCCTTTCTACCAAGAAAATGGCACTTGAGGTGGCTTTTTGGGCCCATCCCTTTTGCCTTAAGCCCCGCCCACCAATGGAATCTGGCCCCCTAGAGCTTCTCCGAAATGGAATTCGGCCCTCGGGCTTAAAGAGGTTCCGCACCCCTGCTTTAATAGCTCATAACATTTAATTTCTTTAATACCGGTATGTGTAAAAAGAAAAAAGATAATAGAAAAGTTACTCATTCTGTACCTGCAAGCTGGCAGTGCCAGCCTGTCTTCTGGTTTCAACCTTCTGATAGCCATAACTGTAGCTTAGTATGCAAACAATGGCAGGACTACTTGGGAATGAGCATGCTGAGGCCAAAAGAGGAACCTGGGTGGGGTAGAGGTGTGCAACCTGTGTGAGCAGACAAGAGGAGCGGAGGCGAGCAAGGAAGGAACTCTGGTGGCTACCTTATGTTCTGCCTTCTCCCACATCAGCCTGCCCTTGTATTAAGATCCTCCTTGGAAGCCCTTCTCCAGCTCCCACCAGTATCACAGGCGAGAAGATGGTGACCAGGCACAAGGCCTATTTGGTGGTGGCGGGCGCCCCAGCTTTGAAATTATCTCCCCAGGGAGCTTCATCTGGAAAACTGTGTTTGAACGACATTTTTTCTGTGCTAGGTGAAACTTTTTAAAAATGTATTTTCCCAGGCCTTTTAGACATGCTGTTTTAACCCTGTTTTATGGTTGCATTGGGATACTGTGTTAGCTAATTTCATTTTTGTGTTCTGTTACATTTGATTTCACTGGTTTTTTTAAACAAAATATTTTGTATAGGCTGATTTCACTGGTTTTTTTAAACAAAATATTTTGTATAGGCTGCTCTGTTATTATTATTTTTTAAATAGTATGGTATTAAATTCCTGACCCCACATAATTTGATGCTGCTGGAGTATAAAAGAGGTCACTGCTGTATATATGAGAACAACAACAGTACATACTAGACTTCTTCCAAAACCTCAGCTATTACAACTCACTGGGAAAACCCAAGGCAGAAAAACTTGATTTGGAGGGAAATAAATGTTTAACTCGGCTGTATTGGATGGGCTATACCGGAAGAATGGCAAGGAGGTTATTAAGGTTCAACAGGTAGTGTAGTGAACTTTCCCAGTGTCCAAAAGGATTACTGGTACTCATGGATTACTGGTCCATCTAGGCTCGGGATTGTTCTGGCCCTTGAGGAGGATATGCATGCCCAACCAGACTTCTGCTGCAAAAGTGACATTTGTTTCTTTTAGTTCACTCACATGGCCTGCTCATGCTGAGACCTTCTGGGCTTACCCAACCTGTCATTTAGGGGCCCCTGGGCTGTGGGGCACCAGACATTTGCCCCAAGGGGCAAAAGTCTGGTGCCCCACAGCCCAAGGCCCCCCAAATGACCAGCTAGAGAGTGGCAAGTGATGAGGGCAACAGAAGCAAACTCCATTTTCTCCCTGCAGTCATGATGGTGCTACGATTTCAGAGAGTCTAAAGTGCAAAACTGTCCATGCTCAGAGCATCTCCCCCCCCCTTTTAAATTTAAAGCAGGGTTGGCAAACCTTGGGTCCCCAGATGTTTTTGGCCTACAACTCCCAGCATGCCCCAGCCTGCTGGGAGATGTAGGCCAAAAACATCTGGGGACCCAAGGTTGGAGAACACTGCTCTAACATATCAGGAATGTAGAAGCAGTTGTAAAGCATGGAATGGTGGTTGTGGAGCAATGCAAAATGTTAGCTGTGTGATTCACGACTGAGGTAATAGTCAGGGTCATCTGAATGGAGCCTCCATAAGATTCTTGAGTCCAGGCTCTAGAATTATCTAGCTTTATCACTGATTATCATGACAAGAATAATCACTAAGGATGCAGTCCTATCGATTGTGCCCTTGGTGATTGGAAGCCCATAATTCGGAGGTGTCCAATCATCCAATGCAGGGCGGGAGGAGCAGCAGAGGCAAGCTTTGCCTCCCCGTCTTCCAATCTCCAGTATTTTCACTAGATGGGCTTTTGAGCCCATCTAGAAAGGGAGCTTTGGAGGAGGAGGGAAGGAGGCTGGAGGAGGCACAGGAGAACTCGAATTTTGGCCCTTCTGGTCTCACCCCCTCCCCGCCCACCAGAATGCCTCCTTTCCTCCTCCTTGGTCGCTTTTCCAACCTCGGAGGGCAGCCAGCGTGGTTCTTTCCGAACCAGCAGCGAGGGGTCAGGGGTCAATCTCCGACTCCCCCTTCCGAGGTTGGAGCGCTATCTCTGACCTTGGAAGGGGGGATCTGAATAATCCTATGGTTGCTGGGACGCTTGCTCAGGGACCATAGGATTGCTCTCTAAAAGGACAAATGAGTTAAGGAAAGAAAATGTTTAGCCTTGAAGACTGGGGTAGTCATGACGATAGTGCAGGGACTATAAATGTAGCAGCGTGGCACCCATTAATTCTTGGTTTCTGTAGCTACGTGTTTTATTTATTGCAACAGTTTTACTCTGCCTCTCAGGCTGAAGAGATGGCTACCAATAATGGGAATCAAAACAAAGTGAAAGAAATGGCACAGCTGACCACAAAAGCACTAAAAAAAACCTAGCAGAGGCACAATGGAAGAATACTAGAAGCAAAAATATCAATAGAGCAAAAGGAAAGAAGAAAAAAGAAAACAGAATGAATTCACATCCCGTCCATATGCCTGCTGAAAGGCAAGTGGCTTGGCAGGTTTCTTTGGTGTTGGCATTTGCAGCCAAGGCACCACCACTGGGGGGAAAGCCCTGCCTTGTTTTCCAGCCTGCTGCACTTCAGGGGCCCGGGAAGGGAACACAGCAGGGGCTTCTACACTGGGCAGGTGGAAGGTGGTGCTCCTTAAGGCAGCCTTCCCCAACCTGGTGCCCTCTAGATGTGTTGGACTGCAACTCCCATAATTCCCTGCCAGCATGGCCAATACTGGCTGCAAATTGTGGGAGATGCAGTCCATCATGTCTGGAGGGCACCAGGTTGGGGAAGGCTGCCTTAAGATGTCGTTAAATGTAAGAAGCGTGTAGAAGGGAAAACCTCCCTGTCTGCTGTTTATATTCAATGATTTTTTTTTTAAAAAACCTGCTAGTCTAAAAGACCAGAGTTAAGGCTATTTCATGTTGGCTTGAGCTCCACAAAGCTAGGAAATGGGAATCTAAGGCTGATGCCTTAACAGACGTGCCCCAGGATAAGTGAGGATGTTGTGCAATGTCACAAATTGTGCTTGCTTACAACTTACCCTCCATGAACCTATGCTTTTCCTTGGTCTTTCAGGCCCAAATCCAGATGGGGAGGGTGGAGTTTCTGGGACCAGCAAAGATGTCCCATGTTGCCCTGGTCCTGTATTGCTTTATGAAGCATCTGAACCTAATGCTATTGCTAGAGGAATCCTCCTGCGAGCTGATCCATGCCTGTTTGTTGCCTGTAAGCAAGCATGATTTTTGTGACATTGCACAACATTATTACTGATCACAGAGCATGTCTGTTAAGGCATCAGCCTTAGCTTCCAAATTCCTGGCCTTGTGGAGTTTGAGCCAACATATGATAGCCTTAATTCTGCTCTTAAGTTTTTCGACCTTTGGATTTCCCTGACTTTTGAAAAGGAAATTTATTATTAGAGTGTTCTGAACCACCACCACCCAAAAACAAAAACACAAAGAAATCATTAACTGAGTTGATATGTACAAATGAATAGATGTGTCTCTCTTTGTTCAGAATAGCTTACTTCTGAGTAAGCCTGCACATGATTCCAGCATAGCTTTTTCCTTTTCCTCCCTCTCTTCATCAGTGATCAATCAGTGAGAGTGATTCCCTCAGTCTTCAAAATCACCTCACTCTTATCTTAGTTGGCTGTTTCCTGCTACCCCTACCCCACTATCAGAATGCTGACAGGAAATCTGGAATTCCTCTCAAAATACTGGAGCACTGGCAGCATTCTAGCTTTAGAGTGAAACTGAGCATGCCCAACATAACTTTGTCAAGAGTTGCTGCCATAGGCTTTCATGGGGCAGAAAAACCTTGATAACTTTTAAACTGCTGCTCAGAATTTCACCAAACCAATGAAAGGCACACCTCCTCGACAAGCCTGAATAACGTACATTAGTTGGTTTACCCAGAATTTGGAAGAAATATATATGCCGAGCCCAAGCTTGGAGAGAAAAGTACAAATGTGTCTGTTTTCAGCACTTTCTAACTTGCTGCATCTGTGGCAATTTGTATTGGATTAGTTTGAAATTGTTTGAAATCAGATTGAAATTGCACAATTGTGGACCTCATCAGGTAGATTATGGATGTCAAATTACAAATTATTAGCTCAACAGGTATCATTTTTATAAGCAGTAGAGTTTGAGGCAGAACCCCCCCCCCCTTTTTTTTGCGACTCACCTTAACTAAAGAGGCACTCCTGTGCCGCTTTAATATAGGCTGGGGACCAGAAAGCTTCCCTCTAGCCAGAGAGGTATAATTTTGTTGAGTGTACTAATTTTACTGCTGAATACCACCCTGTCTTCTCAAAATCAGGGCAAAGGCTGCATAAGTGGATTTTAAATCCCTTCTAGTAGATGCCTATGAAGGGATTGCTTGGACATATGTTGTAAACAAACCTTGTCCAGCTCTTTTGCTTTCCTGCAAAGTCAGTCCTTGCTTTCCTGAACATTACAGAGCACACTGCAAGTTAGAAGTCGCCGCTACCGCTGCAGGCTGCCTATGGGTGCAACTGGTATGCCCTCATGGTGCCCTGCACCTATCGAATGCCCTGCTTTCCTGCTCCCACTGCTTACTATGCTGCCTGTGCGGCTGATGGTCATGGGGCAGCCCTGTGTTTTCATTGCTTGGGTATGCCTGCAAAGGTGATTGAGCTGCCTCAAGCAGTGCCATTCTCAGCCATAACTTGCAAGGTGCCCCTGGATGTCTGTTAGGCTGTTGATAATGAACTAGCCAGCCACGGTTTTATTGCTTTTGTTTTTAACATACTGTTTTATTCCTTTACCTTTCATTTATCTTGTATTGTACACCGCTCCGAAATCTCCATACTGGAATATGGAGTGGTATATACGGTACATTTTGTAAATAAATAATTCAGGGCCCCCAGAAGCCCGATCCACCTGCCTTTTCAGCTGCAGGATGCACAGTTTCCCGGCCAACTCTAGAGCTGTTTCTTCCTCTCTACTGCTAATAACTGAATGGGTACAAGTAGCCCAGGAAGTCTCCTTACCATTGTCTTGGGGGCCACACAAGTGTTACTGCCGCTGCTGTTTACAGCTCCTAAGCAGTTTCCCCATTCTTTAGGACTCTTGTTGCGCTGTCTCTGCTTTGTGCTACAGGTTGGAACCCCCACCCCACCCCGGCTCAGCACTGCTGATCACTTATTTCCCATTGGCACCACTTCTCTCGTTGCAGAAGACGGCCGCGCCATGTCATCTGACCAGACTTCTCAGTCCACTGTGCCACCTCTCCACTCGCCAAAGTCACCTGTGTGGCCCATTTTCCCCTTTAACAGGGAAGGAAGCCGGATCTGTGACAGGGGTGCCCACCTTCTTCGGGACTTGCCCAGCCCCCTCCCCACCAAAAGAACCAGGACATACTCTGCGTAAGTAGCCAGACTCGGTGCCGCTGAGGTAGAGATCACTGAGGCAGGCGGAATGTTTTCTCGGTCTGAAGCTGGTTAAAATTCACACTTTCCATGTAATATTTGATGTTGTGGAATGCATTGGTGGGGACTGGGGGAGATGAGAAATTGCTGTTTCAATTATATCTGTGAGCTTGTTTTCAATCATATGCACAATTTGTTCCCAGCCCAGTTCTGATTTAACTCATTTCGACTTTGATCCTTGCAGAAACTGGCAGGCCGTGATGATGCTACTTTCTGATATCTTTGATTAGTTCCCAGATAATCACATTGAGTCCTCTTCCACTCGTAATTGAGCAGTATTATAAGTGGGCTTTGGCTCCTGCTATGAATTATGCAGCACCTAAAGTGCAGCTGGTTGGCCAGGGCCGGATTAAGATAGGGGCTATTGGAGCTGCAGCTCCAGGCCCGTACCCCAAAATAGGCCCACAATCAGGACCGGTGCAGGGCAGTTTGGCGCCCCAGGCGAAATAATATTTAGCGGCCCCCCTCTCCAAAGCAGCCCTGCTCTGCAAAAAAAACAACAACCCTGCGCCGCCACCACCAACCTACCTTCCCCCCGCCGTGGCGGCTGCTGCTGCTGCGGCAGCTGCCGCCGTCGCCACCACCAAGGAGGAGGAGGAAGTGACGCGACGGGACCCCTGCGCTGTTTTTTGCCGGGGAAACCATGGCAACAGGGCTGTTTAAGCCCTGTTGCCCTGGTTCCTCCCGCCAAAACAACGCGGGCGGGGCTCCGGAAGCGACATGACGCGGAGAAGGTAGGTGGCGGGGGGGGGTCGGGGGTGGTAGTGATGGCGGCGGCAGCGGGAGGCGCAGCGGCAGCGAGCGGGAGGGCGGGGGTAGGCGCAGCGGAGAGCGGGACGGGAGGGTGCGGCGGCGGGAGGGAGGGAGGGAGGGAGGGAGGGGAGCCGGAGGCCTGGCGGGGGCGGCGCGGCGGAGGCAGAGGCCTGGTGGGGGCGGCGCAGCAGCAGCGAAGAGGAGCACAGCGTTTCTGCGCCCTCTTCAGCCGCGCGCCCTCCTCAGCACCAGGCCCATAATGCTCTTAATCCGGCCCTGTGGTTGGCCACTGTGTGAACAGAAAGAATGCTGGACTGGATCGACCCTTGGTCTGATCCAGCACAGCTCTTCTTATGTATGGAATCGCTCTGGTGGATCTAAGATAGAACAATCATACAGACACATACCCAGGCTATTGAGAGAAGTTGGAAAATAAAAATCTCTGATAATATGCTGGCTGGTCCTATGTTTGTCCAGTTAAAACTAGCTCTCAGAGTAGAAAGCCTGCACATCACATCATGATGGTGGCTTTTGGTGTTCCTCAGTACAGCACACCACCAGATGCATGGAAAGCAAGCTGGGGAAAAGGCAGGCACTTTTTTCACTTGGGACACTGGGTGCTTTCAGGTGAGGCTTTTCTTGTGCCTTCCGCCCTGCCTCATTCATGAATTTTATGGGTAATCCGCTTGTAATAATCCTCCCAGGTTTTCCCACCCCTTCTTCCTTTTTTTTTTTTTCCTTCTCACCTACAGAAAATCTGTTAAGGAAGAACACACTGAATAGCTGCACAATGCCTTCTGCTTGTTAGCGTTAGGACCCCTCTGTCTGTAAGCACTCACTGGGAGCCAGTTCATGTGTTACTACAGCCTGTGGGTTAAACAACCCACGGGCTGTTGAGGATGAGCAGGAGAGAGCGGGCGTGCTGCCTGCGGTGCACCCGCCACTTCCGCTTTTGCTCGGCAACCCCACGGGCATCTCCGTCATAGGTTGTTGAGCATGTCATCTGAACATGGACCGCTGAGTTGTTCAGAGGCTAAACAACCCAGCGGTTAATCCAACAACAAGCCATGGGTTGTTGTGTAGCCCCTAAACAACCCAGCAGTCCAGGTTCAGATGACACACTCGGCAACCTACAACGGAGCTGCTCATGGGTTGCTGCGTAAAAGCGGAAGTGATGGGTGCACTGCAGGCAGCACGCCCACTCTCTCCTGCTCCTCCTCAACAGCCCATGGGTTGTTTAATGCATGGGCTGTCATGTGAACCAGATTACTTACTATCTTGTGCTGTGGTGAGTGTGAGAACCAAGCTGAACTGATGGTAAGTTGCCCTGGGGCTGTGTTGGTCCCTGTGAGCCGGAACTGGCTGAAGAACGCTACATATCTGGACTAGGGTTCAAGCCTTTTGGGGAGCAGAGGAGAGTTTTAAAGTATTTTCCTAAGTCAGGTTTGCTTGCAAACATTCATTCTCCTAATTCAAATTACGGTAACCCCAATGTTTCCAGTTGTGGTGGTTAGTTTTGAGAGGTTTTTTTTTGGGGGGGGGGAGGAAATGCATAAGTACTGAGTTTTGCAAGTTGATTCTTAACACTATGGATTTAACTGCCTAAGCACAGGGCTTTTTTTCTGGTGGAACTCACCGGAACTGAGTTCCAGCACCTTTTCTTCTATTAATTGCATTACAATTTAATCGCCATCTACTCCCGAGGAAATGTAATCCAAGAGTTCCGGTACCTTTTTCTCCAGAAAAAAAGCACTGCCTAAGCATATTCTCTGTCAAATTTCAGAAGTAAAGTTCTGAGGTGCTGCTGCATTTGTATGAATTTTTGTTTAGACTGTGGGGAGTTGGAGAGCTGAAACAGTGTTGTCTAGGAAGGTAGCAGCTGAACACCTTCTTGGCTGGAAATTCCAGCATGGTTCAAACTGATTCTTATCCTTTCTTTTTCCTCTCCTCCTTCCTTCTCCTAGGACGGCCCGTGCCTCTGCTGGTCCTGTCTACAAGGGTGTATGTAAGCAGTTTTCGCGCTCTCAGGGCCATGGCTTCATCACCCCAGAGAATGGCAGAGAGGACATATTTGTACATGTCTCTGAGTGAGTTCCATGGGGAGTAGAGTGAAGAGCTGGCAATGTCTTGTTATTATGCAGATATACCATGTTTGAGCAGTCAGTTCCCCCCCCGCCTCCTCATCCCTACTTGTGCCAATGGCGTTGTTGTAACTCACATTGCACAACATGTTTGTGAAGGAGCCATCATTCCACACTATTACCCGAATGCTGACAGAAAATTTTATTTTTGTGCATGAACCGAATAGAAAATTAAGAGACTGCTGCTTGAACTGTCAACTGGTGCATAGTGTAATGTGGCCTAGATACTGCAGTGCCACAAAATCTACCTGCCTACCTACCACCACCCTGTGGTGTAATCTCTTCTATACCTCTGCAATACAAACCCTCGTCTAAATTTCTGCAAGGAAATGTGGTCACCTGGAACTTTCAGCTGGCCTAGACTGCTTCTGACGAGAGGGGTCCTAGTGCTACCAGTTGGAAGGCATTGGGCCAGTTCTCAGGACACGGCCAGCTCCCCATGGGTTATTTAATAGGGGCTGCCTATTCACATTTTGAATAGGCAGCCCCTGACTGGGGCGATAGGGGGTTGTGCCGTGTTGTGTGAACCTGGCCATTGTGGGTTATTCAAGGATATCAACTCTGCAGGGAGGGTTTTTTTTTTAAAAAGTTGACTGCCTAGTAAAGGGTTAAGATAGACTCTTATAGTCTAGTTAAAGGGCAAAGGCAGAAACCAAGCTTCTCTGTGAAGTCAGGGGCAGGGTTCAGTGGAGCAAACCACTTAGTGGTATCAGGGAAGGGAATGCTGTCTGTTGCCTAGCAACAGTTAGAATTCCATTCTACCACTCTTCTGACAATTAGACTTGTCCGACAGTTAACTGACTTAACTGACAATTGCTAGGGTTTAGCAAAGGGATTTGACCTGTGTTTTCCTTACCTCATAGAATAAGTAACATATAAGAAACTGCGCTCACTAGACATCTGTAACCATCAGGCTTATAGTACACAAGTAATCTTATGTTACTGTTATTAATTTAAAAGCATCTACTTTAGAAACAAGCCTGTGTGTGTGTGCTGAAGTCTTCTGCTGCTATTGTGCTTTGCCATCAGATACCTGAGGAAGGGCCGAGGGGGAAGGAGCGGGGGTACAACCCATGGTGTGCCTGACAGATGATCAGGCACTCTGTGGGTTGTCCCCCTGCTCCTTCCCCCTCGGTCCTCCCTCGGGTATCCCATGGAACTCTGTGGCAGAACCCATCTTGTCTTCCCTCCATGCGGTGACAACTGTTGCCCACAAACAAGCCACTCTACAAGAAGTGGTCCAGGTTCACATGACACACCAACCCACCATGGCTAGTTACCCACATTGGGTTGTTGTGTCATGTGAACCTGGTCATAGTGTTTCCAAGCGATCTCCCATCCCGTTACGGTCCAGGCTAAAACCTGTGTTGCTTTAACAATGTGATGGCATCATGTGCCTTCAGAAAATCCTCCAGACCCTTTGCCTTCTCATTTAATCTGGGACATGTTCAAATGACCCAACTCACCCACATTTACTGGGGATAGTGGAACATGCCTAAGTCATGCACCTTCTGTTGACCATGCTGCCTGTGCAATTCATTGGAACTGTGAAGGGAGCCTACATGTCTATACATGAAAGCGCAAAAGCATCATCCATGAGAACGGGAACTCTGGCATTCCCGTTTGCATGGAGAAGGCCTATGCATGTAAATGGGTATGTGTGTAGGACCCCTTCTCAGTTCTACTGATCATTGGTGGCAGGGTGGTGGCCCATCGCCCAGTCTTGACACTGAGAAAGCAACTAAGAGCACACTTTAACTCTTACAGGGTGTTTCATTATTTCCAGCTCTGTGAATGGATTAAGGTCTCTCAAGTCCCTCACAAAACTGATTATCTAAAGTAGGTTGTGCACAATTCTTGGGGGAAGTCATTTGGTTTCAAACTCATTTACATGCAGTGAAATGGATGTTTCATGTCCTCAGTTACTCTTCTGCTCAATTGAGATCAGAGTTCTGCAATGATTCTCTTCTTTTTTTCTTTTCAGCATCGAGGGGGAATATGTCCCAGTAGAAGGTGATGAGGTCACATACAAAATCTGCCCCATCCCACCAAAGAATCAGAAGTTCCAGGCTGTGGAGGTGGTGCTCACCCACTTAGCTCCGCACACAAAACATGAAACGTGGTCAGGCCAAATAATTGGCTCCTAAACTGCTTTTTGAGCCTGCAGGCCAACTCCACCTGGAAGTGGAGTTGGATGGTGTGGTGGGTGGTGGAACTGCTGGAGCAATGGAAGAGGCCAGGCTGGCAATTCTTGTTTGCAATGTGACATGTTTGCATTTATATCTTGTCTTTTCTAAGACTTACTCTCTTTTTTTGGGGTAAATGTGCTTTTCTCAAGACGGCAAGCAGGAAGTGGAAAAGTGCTGCTAGGAGGTTTTCTTTGTATATGTCATGAGCTCCTAACCGTACCTGACTGGGTAACGGCAGAGCTCCTATTGTGTGTGCATCCATTCAGAAAGACTGATATTTATTTTGCTGGTTCCCTGCACGCATTAACAAGAAAATTGTCAATTATCTTGGTCCCTTTATCAAATTCTCCTGTTTCTTTCTCAACAGGGGCAGGGTTGAGGTAGCCCTCCCATTTGCATTAAGCTCCCTTCTCAGTCAGAATAGGTACTAAGTCACAGGTGGGAGACTCGTGGCCCTCCAGCTGTTTTGTCCTACAGCTCCCATGATCCCTCACCATTGGCTATGCTGGCTAGGGTTGATGGGAGTTGTAGACCAAAATATCTGGAGGGCCACATGTTGCCCACCCCTGTACTAAGTGCTGCAGTCATGTATTGCTCTGGGGACAATTCTACATAGTATGAAAGTACCGGGGCTGTAGTGTCTCCCAGAGCCTTTCTCAAATTGTGCCATCTCCAGAATTACTTGAAGGTGTTCTTGTTTTTCCCCGCCATCCTGCCCTGTGCAAGGGAAGGGAACACTGGACTCGCACTTGCCCCAATCCATTGTTGGCACTTTTCTGGATCTCTACCAATCTTTATCTATTGAGATCAATGGCTTGACTACCACAGCTAGGTAAGCTTTGGATAGGATTGCTGGTCTAGTGCCAGTGCTGCTTTTCCCTGCTTGTATTTCAGGCAAAACAGACATATCTGAACTAGGTTCCTCAAAGAAGCCAGTAGGAGGCATCACTCAAGAAGCAGAATTTCTGAAAAAAATAAACATGCAAATACCCCCAGTGGTATTCACTCTTGGATCTGTCAGATTCTTCTGGCATGGTAAAGAGAAATAACTTGTTTTACTCTTTAAGCAGGAGGCTGGACTTTGAAGGAGATGGGGGTTCTGATGGGGCACTGGACACGATCACGAAAGTGATGCCGCAGTTGGAAGCGGCCTTAAAACCATTGGATCCTGTGGTGCTTCTATTCCCCAGCGCATAGCATAGCGTGAATTAGTTTTCACCAGAAGTGCTGTGTGTTCAGTTTTTGGATAGTATTATGTGGCAGTTTGGGTACTTAATCCTTCAGGAAAATAACGAGTAGGCATTTTTGTGAAAATGCTGGCCTGTAACTTCTCTGTGCCATTGATACAGGTTTATTCATTTTTAATTGCTGTAGAAATACTTCCCTTTTTTTACGCATCTGCTCTGCTACAGAGCCTGTTCAGTGGCCGTATCTAAGGAGAACAGAGGAGAAGATGGGCCACAACAGAGAATATAAATCTGAAGAAAACCCTAGAACAGATCTTTCCGGGCCAAGCAGATTATTCACGTAGGCATACCCAGTTAAGGACAAGTATGTTTTTTTCAGTTTTGCAAAAGGTGATACTACCAAGTTTAAATCTGGTGTCTTCTGCTTTTGATTACACAAGCTCACTTATGGCTATTTATGGGGGAACCTTTCTTAGTCCTTCAGACTCCCCCACCCCATATACCACAGTGGCTTGTTCCAGTTGGGCCCCAGTTGTGGCAATGTGTTGCTCCCAGCCCGTTGTGCTGTATGTTCAGGTCCTACTTGCACAGGGTCCCGTCTTTTCTGCCCTACGTAGTGAGGTTCTATTCCTCCATTATTCCTAAAGTAAAGTAAATGCAACTGCACTATCTGGAGTCACATTAGTGTCTTAAATTGCAGCAAAATGTAATGTCAGAAGGACAATATATGTGTCCATTTTCATTGGTTTCAAAGGGAATACAGTGTGTGGGGTGTGTGTTCTGGATTTGGGGTCTTCTCTATTAAATAGACATGTCATCCTGCTGACATTACATTTTCCACATATATTAAAACGTAAGTATTGCCCGTTAAGGCACTTTTCTCTCCTAAAAATAATGCAAAAAAAGAAGTGCTTGCAAATGAAGGCATCTTTGCTAGAAAATTAATTTGTTGTAATATTTGAAATAGAATAGAGCCACTGGGATGCATCGGTTTTATCCTCTTGGGCTGTGTATGGTGGTTCTTGGCAGTGGAAATCTGCTTGGAGAATAGCACTTTGGTTTGCTACATCTCCAGAGATATAGGCTTAAGTATTGTCTGCATGTGTTGTATTTCCGAGTGTTGCAGATGATGTATTTCCTCAGGATGGATGTTTGGGCTAGTTCTCCCACTCTTCCGTTATCCTAACCCAGACATTTTGATGCTTACCCTCTGTGTGTCTAGTTCTGTAGTCAATGAGGGTTATGTGCAAAAGAGATGGAGGAATGGGTGTATGTGTCAAGATTCATGGGGCAGTAATCAATAATGGGGTCTAGTGGCATTGTATGGAGTGCTTCCTTCAATTATGTTGTGGTTCTGCCCAGCCTTCCCCGAACATTTTACTTCTCTCCCCAGGATATACAGGGTCATGTCTATAAGCACAAACCTGATTTCTAATAATCTTCTAGATGTTCTAAGTAGAAAGGTTTTCCCAGGATTGGGTGTGCATGCTAGGAGTCTGCATGGCAGTGTCAAGCAAGCTAAACTTAAGTGGACTGACAGGTCCAAAGCTTCTTGGGCAAGGCCATATCTGAGGTTGCTCGACCTTGGAAGGAAAGCAGTATGTGCATCTTGACTTTGGGTTGATGCAATAGAAGCGAGCACCACTGTTCTAGGAGCTAAGTGGAAGTTGCGAGTATGCATGCGTGAGGCTTGAGGACTTGGTGTGGTGCCTCTTGAGGGGAACCTAATAGGTAGAGCCCATAATATGCTGGCACCATGAGAATGAAGCTTGTGTCTTTCAGGTGGGGTGTTTTGTACTTGGGGTGCATCTCCAGAAGCTTTCACGAAGTGGTGCGTGGATGAGGCTTCAGCCATGCTGTTCCCCTACACACCTGCAGTTAGGTGTTGGGGGTGTGATGGAGGAGCCAGTGTAGGCTGTTCACTCTGTGTGGCCAGGTGTATAATGTCAGCCTGGTGTTCTGACACTGTATCATTGGGCACCGTGTCATCAAACTTCACTTTTCCAGGAGCATTTCCCATGCCTTTAGTTTAGCACTACAGTACCAAACTAGGATCATACGAAATTCTGTGCAGAGGTGCCCAGAGAGAGCGGTGTCCCTCTCCATTTATGTTTTAATCTGGAAGACTAAATGCTGTCCTGCCAGAACACTGAGAAATATCCAGTGAGTACATGGGCTTTTCTAAATGAGATGGGAACTGGCCCTGATAAGGCACCCTCATGGTCTGATGGATCAGCAGAGTCTGAGCTACACATTTAGCAAGATCACAGGAGTCTTCTGGAACAGACTGAACCCTGCATCTGCATTGTTGTTTTTTTTAAAATGCTCCCTCACAAACTCCCATCTGCATAGAAAGGAATACATCAGGCTTCCCTAAGCCCTCCAGGTGTTTTGGACTTCAACTCCTATTGGTCCCAGCCAGCATGGCCAATGGTCAGGAATGCTGGCTGTTGTAGTCCAAAACATCTGAATACACCAGGTTGGGGAAGTCTGGAATACATCATTAAGAAAGGTTCTAACCTAGCCCCTAGTTTCCACATACAGGGAACTTTATATGGAGCATTCAAAAGCGTCACAACCCTCCCCACGGCCTACTGTGAAATAACACAGTCCAGAAAGACCCTACCATGTGAGCTTCCTGAATCTGTAGCTGACTCTTATGAACATGAGTGGTCTCCAAGCAGTACTGTACAAAAGTGCTGCTAGCTACATTCTAGGGAGGACCTTAGTTTTTTTGCTTGCTTCTGATTCTTGTTCCTCCCAAGATCCAACCTGCTTGGTTACGAGAACATTGTGTCCTTTTGGATGAAAAGACCAAAATTCAGTTATCTTTCTTGGAACCAAACTACACTTAAGGGCAACAGAAGAACCTCTATGTATGTGAGGTAAAGTGGGGGTAGTGAATTTTTAAAAGGCCTTTAAAATAGAGGAGCTCTTGCGGTGCATAGATTTGGCTTGTCTGGGCCTTTTCCTCAAGGTGCAATAGCTGCCTTCTAGCCCCAATAAAGGAACAAAGTATAGATCTGAAGGAAGCCATTTCCTCTCTCTCCAAGACGCATCCAGGCCCGTGTGTGTGACCTGCTTCCTGTGACAGTTCGAGGGACTTCCTGCTCACATTAAACACCAGCAGCTCCTAGCCTCTGTCCCTCTCCTTCAAGGTGCAATACGAGTGGGGAATGCCACAAAATGGTGACTTCCCTCTGGGAACGCTTTTGATCCTTTCTGAAATAACCTTGTTACTTATAGTGTGTCTGTGTTTTTACAACTTTTTGTGTGGTCCTTGCCTGTCTGACCCCATGTTGACCTTTGTAACACTGGCAATAAACCATTAAAGTGACTTTCCCACGAGTCTTTCCTGTTTTGCCTGTTCTTCCTTTGTAGGGTGGTTCTTTGGAGCATGCTGTCATTCTGATCTCATCTCAACACCCAAGGAAACTAGACAGCACAGACATGGGGAATTGGGTTGCAAGTCTTAGTGCTCCTGGCCCAGACATAGAAGATATCAGCTGGGTGGACAGACTCTTGTGAAGCTAGCAGCACACGCCATGCACTCTGCTCTGGTGTCTTGTAAAAAGATGTGAGGGGTTGCCTTGCATCAGGGCTGGACCACTGATCTGTCTAGTCCACTATGGTTCTACTACTCTGGTAGCAGCTCTTCAAGGTCCCTCCCCCACCCCAGCAAATCTTTACTACTTGCAAGCTTCTATGTGCAGGTGTTAAGGGACTATACCAGTGACATCCATACATGCAAAACCAGTAAATCAGCCTTCCTGAACCTGATGCTTTCTCCAACCTGATGCTCGTTAGCCATGCTGGCTGGGGGTTATGTGGGAGCTTAGTCCAACACTTTGGGAGGGCACCAGGTGGGGGAAAGCTGCACTGAACTGGCTCCTAGCCAGAAAGACCCCTGTATCTGCCTCTTCTAAGCAGAGGGTGGTAGGTCAAAATATGCTTAACATGCTGCATGTCACCCAGTTCCTATCAAAGGCAGACTTGTTCATGCTTTTATGCTTGCATTTTGGCAGATTTAAACCACACAAAATAATGGAACTAGTATCTGTTTCCTGCTGTGTCTTCGCGTTTTTACAGTTCCACATTAAGGTACAGTATTGAACTACAAAGTAGGATCTCATCTGTTTATTTGTGATAAATTAGACTATTTTACTTTTTTCTTTAATGCAATACATTTTCTAGTAATACAAGAGCTGCCTGTGAACAAAACTTAAACATCTGTTTACCAATACACACCTGGTCTGCACACGTATTGAAATCAAAACAAGGGCACATTCCTGCTTAATTAACTGCATCTACCAGTGGGGATCAGTGCCTCTTTTTGGTCCATCCAGAAAATACAGCCACTGGGCTTCCCACAGTAATCAGTACATTCCAGTAAGTCATTCAAGTATCTCCTGCTGAAAAAAGTGGGAGTTAAAAGGGGAAAGGAGTGGTACAGTAGCTAGTCAGTATTTGCCTCTTCAAAGCCAAAAGACAGTATTACAGTTAAACCAGGCAAATGTAAATATGCGGAGATTGTTGATGTGACCTCTTAAACTATCAGCCCCTTCTCGTTACCTTTATCTTTCTATATATGCATTGACTTGTGTCACGGCACACAACAAATCATCATTCATAAAGTTGGCGCGTTTATGGTTCCACCATTCACTTGTTGTATATATATCAATCTTTCCCAACCTGGTAGCCTCCAGATCTGTTGGACTACAAGTCCCACCACCACAGCCAGCATGGCTGATGGTTGGGGATGACAGGAGCTGTAGTCCAATACATCTGGAGGGAGCCAGGTTAGGGAAGACTGGTGTACACTAATGCCATAGTTACATGAAAGTAGCTGAAAGTGTTCATGTTGGGTGCTAATAGTACAATAAGCTACAGCCTACAATCACAAGCCTTGGAGAGTTTCATATCCTATTGTGTATATATGGGGCTACATGGCAGTCATGGTGCCCTTCCTGGCTGTTACAGATGTCACTTTTCCTCCCAGAGCTTCAGTACAACCGTATGAGCTCTTGCATAGTGTGCTACATAAAGCCCAGTGAAAGGCCATTTACATTTCAATATGTAATGCGGTATTTCCATATTCTGAATGTATCTTCACTGTATGTGGGAGAACACTAGCAGTGGCATATAGATAACAGATTTACAGGAGGGCACAGAACATGTGAATTGCTCTCTGACAGAGTTGATGAGTGTACAGATGCTTCTGCTGTGGTCTATGGAGTGTAAGACAAGCTATCACTTAGTGAGATATATATCAAGAAGTGAAAACTTGGAAAGGAATGTAAATGAGCGAGATACACACCCTTGCTAGGCAAATGTGGTTTTCATTTATCCATTCAGGGCAGACTCTACAATCAGAGGAAGATGGTTTTTCTACCGCCTGAAGAGGGATTTTGCATTGTGAGAGTTGCATTCCGTCCAGCCACTAGAATAATACTACACAATTAGGCTTTTTTTTACCTTGCATACCACTTTGCTAATACAAAGACTGTCATGTTTCTCCTTTGCTCTCTGACTACCCAGGAACCTGTGTGTTTTGCCCAAGGCAAGAGACAAATCTGACAACTAGAAGAGGGCAGCTGAAGCAAAGTGTATTCTAACAGCTTGGATTAGTATGAGGGCTGCTTCCCAAACATAGCTGCACACTCACACACCTACAACATGTGAGGTTGCTAAGATGTGTTGATTTTACTACAGGAGCCATGCTACACACCATTTTGATTGGTCCTTATTCTAGTGCACTGCCTGAAGCAGCCTGAGATGATGCAGATGTCTAGTTCTAATTCCTAGCTCCTCCAACCTTCGTGATGGTTGGCAGGTTGCTATTGCTATTGCTATAAACGTCATATGCTGGAGATCAGCAAATATCTAGTATTTTCTTGCTGCTCAGTATATATGAAGCAAAATATCACTTGATGTAGAATTGTGTAGATCTGAAAGCTACTTGAACTCTCACAGTGGCTAGGTTTGCACCACATGACAACCCATCGTGGATTGCTGTCCACAATGGGTTGTTGTGTCATGCAAACCCGGACTGATTTCCCCAGGGTGGCTTGTTCATGGGCAACAAACCACCCCAACAATCCATGGGCTGTTGTACCCACGATGGGTTGTCGTGTTGCTGAACCCGGGTGACCAACCCCATCGTGGGTACAGGGAATTGGCAACTGAGCCCCTTAGCAAGAGAAGCAAAAAACCCTTGCCGCTCTTGCCAAGTGACTCCAGGACGACCACCAGTGCCAGCTGCTCCAAAAGTATCCAAGTGGCATTTGGGGGCAGCTGGCACTGGCTTCCCCACCCTCCCCATCGTGATCGTGAGCCATTTTTGGTCTTGCTGTAGCTTTTTTCCCCTTTCCCTTTTCCCCCCGGAGATCGAGAAAGCTGGCTGGACAGCTGACTTTTGCAATCCCCATTCTGACAGCCACTGACAGCCCGTTCAAAGTGCCTGAGCAACACCTTGGAGGCGCTGTCCGTTGCTGTCAGAACCTTTAAAAAAGAAATTGTGCAAGAAAGCACCTTAAAAAAATGTTTTAGCTGTACTTGTGCAACTGTGAACCTTTGGAGTTATGTGGGTGTGGGGATTTGAAGCTGGGGCAATGCCCAGGGTAGCAAGTACCAACTGTAGACATTGCCCAGAACAGGATCCAAATTATTTCCCCCCCTTTGATTTCTCTTGACAGCTGTCAAAAGATTAGCTGTCGAGAAACCAAAAGCACGAGATATCTTTGCACATGAAAAGGGGGTGTTTGGGGATTCACACCCCTTTTGCGGCAGGATCCTTATCTCCCCCCCCCCCCCAGTTCACATGCTGGTGCACATTTGCACTTTTTCCTAAGCCAGGGGTCAGGGCTTCTCAACCAGGGGGGAATTCCCCCCAGAGGGGGAATTTTAGGGTTTCAGGGGGGGAATTGGGACCACAGACTCAAACTGTTGGAATACTGATCTTTCTACAAATTACAATTCTACAGATTGTACATAATCTACAGGACATCACACCTATTGTATGGCACAGATTAAGTCAGACAACCTTGGAAAGGGGGGAACGACATTCTGACATATGGTGAATGGGGCAAAAAAGGTTGAGAACCACTGCTCTAGGTGCTTGGGAAGGGCAAAAGTGCGCACACACCCTTTTTCTAGGGAAAAGGAGTTTTTACAGCTAGCTGTCAAAATTCTGGGTCCCTTTAAAAAGGTGTCCTGGCTGGGCAGTGGGGTTGTTTTGACTGGGGCTTATACAGCCATTTGTCCCAGTCAAAAACCACCCATTGCCCTGTGTTAACTCCCTTTTTAAAGGTACCCAGAGAGTTTTGACAGCTAGCTGTAAAAACTCCCTAGAAAAAAAGGGGGTACATCATTTTTGTACCTTCTCAAGTACCTAGAGACTCGGGGAAAAGTGCAAAATGTGCATCAGCATATGGACTAGCTGGCTGGAGGTGGTGGTGGGGAAGATGAGGATCTTGCTGCAAAGGGGGTGTAAATCCCCCCAAAAAACCCTTTTCACGTACAAAGATCCCTCGCACCTTTGGTTTCTCCTGACAGCTTGTCTTTGATAGCTGTCAAGAGAAACCAAAGGGGTGGGAAAACAATTTGGAGCCTCTTCTGGGCAATGTCCAGGGTTAGTTCCTACTGCACCTTGGTAACAAGCACCCCACTGGACATTGCCCCAACCAAGACTTCAAATTCCCGCACTTGCGCAACTGCGACTAAAATAATAATAAAAGTGCTTTTTTGTGCATTTTAAAAAAAAAGTTCTGACAGCCATGGAGAGCCCCTCCAAGGTGACACTTGGGCACTTTGAAGGGGCTGTAGGTGGCTATCAAAACGGGGCTTTCATGATCTCGGGGGGGAGAGGGAAGGGAAAGGGGGGGAAGCCACAGCAAGGCTTTGCTACCACACGAGGGCTAGGAAGTAATCTTTTAAGAAAAGCCATGCATCATAAAGCACCCCAGCATTTGTGTGGTGCTGCATATGATTGTACAGATAGTATTTAACGAGGCAATAATCCAGAGGAAAAATCCTTTTGCAATTAACAATCTGTCCCTATTACTCTCTCACTCAAGACAAGTTAAGGCGCAATCCTATCATGTTTAGACAGCAAAAAAGGCCTACAACTCCCAGCATGCCCCAGCCAGCATAGCTGGCTGCGGCATGCTGGGAGTTGTAGGCCTTTTTTGCTGTCTAAACATGCATAGGATTGCACTACTGTGGTAGAAACAGGCTGGTCTTTTTTTGTTTGTTTATACGGAGTAAAGAAAACTTGCATATGCGTGGTGCCTTTTTAACATTAAAAATCTAAAGTTGGACCCAAGATCTGCCTTCTGTTGACAGAAGGGCTGCCTAATTTTCAAGGATCCCTCCTGCACCACAGCTCCCGCCATTCAGCAGGGTACCCTGACCCTGTGTAGCATTTTCAGCAGGGGTGGACGGGCTGCTGTGGGGAGATGTTGGGCATGTCCACTTCTGCCACGCCAGTTGCACATGCCTAAATCTGGATCCAACCCCCAGGGTTTTTTTTTGGGGGGGGGGGTCTATATTAATGATTTTCAGGTTTCCTGGAGATCCTAGCCCTATCTACATAGAGCAGGGCTCTCCAACCTTGGGTCCCCAGATGTAGCTTGACTACAGCTCCCAGAATCCCTTGCCATTAGCCATGCTGGCTGGGTATGCTGGGAGCTGTAGGCCAGCAGCATCTGGGGACCCAAGGTTGGAGAGCCCTGAGTCATAGAGGATAATTTAATCCAGATTGATTTTTTTAATGGAACTTATGTTTAGGCAATAAGTTTGCTACAGTTTGGACAGTCTCAGCTGAACATAAGTAGTTTAGGAGTAATATAAAATCCAAACTTTTAGGCTGCAGTCCTGTGCTTGCTTACATGGGAGTGAGTCCTATTGAACTCAATGGGGCTCATTTCTGAGTAGACTTGTATAGGATTGTGCTGTTAATCAGAATTTAGGGTGCAATCCTACGCATGTTTAGACAGAAAAAAAGGACTCTAAACACGCATAGGATTGCTGCACCTTGAGATTCTTGTGCAGACAAGGCTGGAAAACTGCGTCACCAAAATTATGATGAATCAGATGACTGAAAAAGCAATCCTCAACCCAGATCTACTGGCTGGAGGGATTTAGAATGTGGGGAGTGGGAGGGAGTGCCCCTCAGACAGCGGAGAGGAGCTCTGCTGGTGGTAGGGAGACAAGTGTGCCCTCGTAGGCTCAAGGAAAGCTCCTCTGGTATAGATCTACCGTGGGTGGTAGGCCTCGAAATAGGGTGTTTTGGGGTGGGTTGGAAGCAGCCTTGGATCTGCTGGATCAAAATCCCCTCTGTTCCCCTGAGAGGCTCCTGTAGATGATGTAAGTAATTTGCTCCCCATTGAAATCAGTGTGTGTGTGTGTGGGGGGGGGGGACTGCTGGAGATCTCCAGGAATATGTCCCTCTCAACCAAGGAATATCTCCACCCCTACCCACCCCATACACCTCCTGCCCTAGCTGCTGCAAGCCAGCAGGGTTTTTGGAAGAGATGGATCTACCACTTCACTCCTTCCCCTGCTTAAGATTGCTCCATAGGGAAGCATATATTAAGCTGCAGCTGTATACATTTGCTCATCCATACAGCATTGCTTTCAAATATGTATTCCATCTACCTTCTGGCACAGCTAGTCCTCTGTCAATATCTTTTTTAAAAACATGACTAGTTCCAGTTTGGGGCCATTATTTATTTTTAAGGTTGCACTCTCTTTCATCATAAACATGATTTGCTTTAAAAGGACCTAGTGCCACTTTTTTTTAAATTATTTGCAGGCCACCTTGATGGTTCAAGAATATGAAAATACTACAAGTCCTGGACTTCAAAAGCTCAGGCCCTGTTCCCTTTAAAATAGTATTTATGGAGTCTTTATGAGACTAGTCTCAGAAATAATTCCTTTGGGTGAAATAGACTCCTTTGGAGAAGGAGACCACATGATGATTAGCTTTTACAAAAAGGCCTTGGCTAGAACAATTCCATTCAAAACAATACAACTTTACCTCGTTTTGTGGTGGTGGGACATGACACAGATGAGGACATGACATTTGGGGTTCTGCAAGTCCCCGGTAGTGAGAGGTAGTGCTACTACTGCTGCTAAAGGGTCAACCTCCTCCTCCTGTTTTCACACTTCACCTCTGTTCCAAAGTGCCTTTTGACCTTGTGCCTCAGCAAGTCCTAAAAGGACCCCAAAAGTGCTTTCATGATGTGAGTGAGGGTCTCCTTTGAGGGATGAAGAAGAGCACCAGAAGGCCCACGAGTCAAGATTCATGCACTGCCTCTGGAAAGAAGAGCTCTCGGCACCTGTGGACTGTGTCCTGGGGAGACTGGATGCTGTGTCCTACTGTGCGGGGGTCATCGTAGATTTCATAATCATTCCCACCCTACGGATAAGAAGAGTCTTGCTGCTAATCCATTACATTTCTTAGGAGTCTGGATGTAGTGGGGAAAGTAAGCAGGCAGAATACTGACAAAACACATAAGCTGCTTTCTTTTCATCCAATTCTTCCCCTCCGCCGCCTTAAGACTGGATACCAGCCTCCCCTCAGATTAGCCTGGGCCATCCAACTGTGGTCTTCAGTTTACTTTGAACTTACTCTGGCCTTCAGGTCACTTTGAACTCAGCCTTTCCCAACCGTGGATCTTCAGATGGTGTTGAACAACATCTCCCATCATCCCCAGCCAACATGGGCAATGGTCAGGGATGATGGGAGTTGTAGCCCAACAACATTTGAGGGCCCAAGGTTGGGAAAGGCGGTGAAAGAGGTGAGGAACCAGAGCTAAGCAAGAGAAAAAAATGGAAGTGGTCCTCCTGCTAGGAAGGAGAGCTTATCTTAAGCCTCCACAGTATAGGGCCTGTCTGTGTGCCTTGTTGGAAGAATGTCCTCTCCATTTTCCACAACTTGTCTTCCACAGCTGGAACAGCTTTGAATGAGGTAGTGGAGGGGAAAAAATCTACGACTCTGTGAGGCCTTCAACCTGGGATTTGGGTGGGCTGTTGGGGTTCAATTACTATAAAAGCTGTCACCTAAGGTAATGACTGATTTGTATCCTGAAAGGTGGGATATAAGTAACTGTAATAAACAGACATTTCCATTAAACTTTACTAATGGTTTTAAAAGGTTAGGTACCAGGAGGGTCAAGGTATTTGAAACTGTCAAAGCAAAGAAAATGATGCAGAGATGGGCTCTGAGCCAAAATTGCTGCTTCTGTTAAGCAGTGTGTGTGTGTGTGGGGGGGGGGGTGCCAGTGTGGTGCAGTGGTTAGAGCAGAGGTGGCCAACTTGTGCCCCTCCAGATGTTTTGCCTACAACTCCCATCACCCTAGCCATCACAGCCAATGGCCAGGGATGATGGGAGTTGTAGGGCAAAACACTTGGAGGGCCACAAGTTGCCCACCCCAGCCCTATGAGGAAAGCTGCCTAAGTCGGGACTTGACAGAGGTATATAAAAGTATGCATAGTGTGGAGAAACTTTTTTGGCCCAAGGGCTGATTGTCGCCTGGGAAACCTAGCGAGGGCTGCATAGCCAGTGATGAGGGTTGTTGCAAGTTGTAGGCCAAAACATCTGGAGTGCCACAAGTTGCCCATCTGTGGGTGAGACTGTTGGACTGGGACTTGGGAGATCTGGGTTCTGGTCCCCACTCAGCCATGAAGCTCACTGGGTGACTTTGGACCAGTCGCTGACACTCAGCCTAACCTACCTCACAGGGTTGTTGTGAGGATAAAATGGAGAGGAGGAGGATCATGTATGCCAGACTTGGACTCCTAAGAAGAAAGGCCCTGCAATGCCCAAACAGTGTTATAAGGCTCCTGTTCCAACGCAGGTTGGAGCCTTATTAGGAGCTGGGGATACTCTGCAACCTTTTGTTATGGGACCTCACTTGTGAGAAGCCTCAGTTGAAGTGCTGCTGCTCTGGATATTGACTTCCCCTGCTCATGTTATCGGTCCTTACCTCAGATAACAGCTCTTTTAGTAGAGCAGGAGGGAGGAGAGCCAATGAGCCACACTATTCCAAGTATGCTTTCAACGAGCACTTGTGTGTGGGGTGGGTTCTTTAGAGCAGTGTTCTCCAACCTTGGGTCCCCAGATGTTTTTGGCCTACAACTCCCAGCTGGGAGTTGTAGGCCAAAAACATCTGGGGACCCAAGGTTGGAGAACACTGCTTTAGAGGGTTTAGGGGTGCTTGGCCAGAGCACCCAATCCCTTCAATCTGCCCATATCAGGTCATCAGACTGCTAGTGTCAACCAGTTTGCTAGTGACCTGCTGCCTGGCCATAATGTCCTTCAACTATGGGAAAAGTGTGGGCCATGCAGTCTGGCTCTGAACTGCCAGATACATGAGGTCTGAGGGGGACTGGCATTGCCTGCTTCACTTTTCACTTCCCTTGCTTCCAATTCTGTTGCACTGGGCACGCAGGAGCAGTCTTCCGTGCAGACAAATACCGTTTGAGATGTTGAAATGACAAGACAGAACTGCAGGCCCTGTGTTTTTCTCCCAGTCGCCGCAAGGGGGCACTGTTAGTCTATACCTGCTTTCATGGGGTCCAGCAGACACCAACTTGTAAGACTGGGGGGAAAAAAACTGAGGACCACCTCAGTAGGAGCCCTTTTCAGATCTTCCATGTTAACACAGGAAGGGTGGGGATTGTGCAGGTGTGGCTGGGGACACTGGGGATTGCGTGTTCCCCCTAGTGCCTTTTCTGTAATGTTTGTAGGGCATCTGTGTTTGAAAACAGATGGTTGTCTCGAGATTCCCAGATACATTGGCCATATGTTTTCAAATACATAAATGCCTTTCGAACATCACAGAAAAGATGCTTTGGATGGGCAGTTGAAACAAGGAAACAAACTTATCTCCTAGAGCAGGGCTCTCCAACCTTGGGTCCCCAGATGTTGCTGGACTACAGCTCCCAGAATCCCTTGCCATTAGCCATGCTGGCTGGGTATGCTGGGAGCTGTAGGCCAGCAGCATCTGGGGAACCAAGGTTGGAGAGCCCTGTCCTAGAGGATAAGACTATCAATGGCTACTAGTCATGATGGCAATATGCTATTTCCAGCATCAGAGGCATTACGCCTATGTAAACCAGTTGTTGGGGAACATGGGCGGGAGGGTGCTGTTGCACTCATGGGTTGTGGGTTTCCCATGGGCAGCTGGTTGGCCATTGTGTGAACAGAATGCTGGACTAGATGGACCCTTGTTCTGATCCAGCATGGCTCTTCTTACATTCTTAAGGATCTGTCTGGGTGTAACATGGCCCTGAGAAAAGCCTGCCAGCATTATCAGTCTCACGCAGCGCTTGGCCTCTTGTCAAAGAACAGAGGGTCTGCAGGATATACTTACAGGGGTTGTC
Organism: Shinisaurus crocodilurus; assembly: GCA_021292165.1. Classification (NCBI taxonomy): domain Eukaryota; kingdom Metazoa; phylum Chordata; class Lepidosauria; order Squamata; family Shinisauridae; genus Shinisaurus; species Shinisaurus crocodilurus. The sequence goes on along the minus strand of CM037879.1, from coordinate 252,215,533 downwards.
TCATTACCAAAGAAGTGTATGGTATCGAATCGCTCGTCGTTGAGGATGTCAAGGCAATAACGCTTATCCCAGCCCTCTGGGAAGACATCAAAGCTAATCATGCCACCTGCCGGGGCCAGGGAAGGAAAGGGAGAATTAAGTGAAGAAAGACTGGAGATGGAGATTGGCAGAGTAAAGCCCTCCCCTCAATGCCTCTGGCCTAAAAGGGAACATTGGTTTGTGCAGAATAAATTGTTACATGAGAAATGGTCATGCACCACTGCTGCCTGCCTGATTCTCCAACACATTAATTCAGGAGCTGCCGTTTCTATGGCAATGGGACTGGATGGCGTCAGCAAGGCCCCATCAGCCAAAGGCACAAACAAGAAACAGTTGTGCCAGGGTACGCATGATGAGCCGGGTCCAGCTACTTTTCAGGAAAAAAATATGTGGGGGGAAGGTGCCTCTGAAGCTATTTGCTAAGGGGGGAAATTGCTCTTTTAAGAACGTGCTCTGGTCTTCTATGTACAGCTGGGCAGGGAAAGGAGCTCCTGTTAACTGTGAGGTGAATGTGAAATGCAGAAACTGCAGGAGACGTCTCAGGCACCAGGCTCTTGATCCTAGCATTGATTAGTGGGCAGAGCAGAGGAGTTTTGCCACAAGCCCTCAGACTGTCACCGCTGCCACTTTGGCAGAACTATACCTGTATTTCAGATAAATTCATCTGGCATGCTGGTGGCAGCAACACCCACAGCAGCTGTTGCCCCCACAGAGGGAATATGGACACCTCCCAGCAGCAGTGTAAGGGATGAAGTGCCCCCTTTTTGCTGGGGGGGTAACAGTAGCCCTATTTGCAGGTTAGCTGCGGGAAGGACTAATACAGTGGTAGGGAACCTGTAGGCCTCCAGATGTTGTTGGGACTCCCAAGTCCCATCAGCCCAGACAAAAAGGACCAATGGTCTGGGGTGATGGGAGTTGTAGTCCAGCAACATCTGGAGGGCCACTGGTTCCTCACCCCTGGACTAATGCACAAGCAAGGGAGAGCAGGGCTTCCAGCTACATTCAAGAACATATAAGAGCACAGCTGTCTTCCCCTGCAGACCTTCGCTGAACATGTGGACTTCAGAGGGGTGGAGCTGGGTGGCTGCACACATTGAGGGCAGGCCAAGAGGAGTGAGGATTAATGCATGGATGGCTAATGCACAAATATGGCTAGAGTTTCACCCAGCTGCAATGCATTACTGCTAGATCATTGGACTGGAATGTCAGGAAAAGAACGATTAGCCATAGCCCATGTTCTGATCATAACCATTCTTTGCAAAAGAAAATGGTCCCTTACTTAAACAGCAAGCCTAACACACTTTCTTGGAAGTAAGTCTCACTTGGACTGAATGGGGCTTACATCTGAAAATGTTTATAGGGAGTATAAAAATATGGAAAACAGGTTCATCCCAGAAAGGGATAGTCAAGGGGATATGCCTCTTTTAAATCCATCCAGCAAAACACTTGCCTGCTTTTAAAACAGAAACAGTGCTTGATATTTTGCTTTTCCAAGACCGCCACGCCCACAAAGGGCAATGCACTAGGCACCAGAAGGGGCTGCGAGGCGCTTCTTACGCTCACCTCGGGAAAACCGCAGGCCCTTGCCAGCAAACTCCCTCTGCAAGGCAGCTACAAACTTCTCTCGGATCCTCTCTTTCTGCAAAGCAGACAAACAGAAAATAAGTGAGAAGGGACAGAAGGAAGCATCCCCCCCCCCCAGTTATTTTGATCTTTCTTAGATCCTACTTTTCCCCATGAAAGTCAAGCTTTTATGTATGGGGTCTTGCAACCTCTTTCAAGGGCTGTGAACTGTCAAGATTATTTTTTCTGTTTGGCTCCAGCTTCCAGGCATGGTACACTAGCAAAAGGCACAATCCTTTCCTATTTTTAAAATTTTACTTATAACTGCCCTGTCCCGCCCAATCCTAATAGGCTTCTGTGTGCAGCAATAAAACTGTCCCAGTGGACACATGTTGTCAATTCTGGGCCTGAAGCTCATCACTTACCTTGTCCAGCTCAGAAAATTCTATCCGTTCCTCCAAGGTGCAGCTTCGACCAATGGGAGAGATGTTCAACATTCCGTTACGGAATTCTATGAAGGTCCCCCTTTGTGTGTTTTGGGGGAGGAGGAGAGAAGGAGAAACTTGAACATGTGGTTGCAAAATAGGACTCTTCCGTTGCACAGGCTCATGATTTCTTTAACATAAAGTGAGGTGGAATCTTCCCACTATGATATAACACAGGGTCAAACTAACCACAGAACATTTGCTACAGGAAGAGAGGGCACTACGCAATTCCCGCTATGTGACATGTAACTTTTCCTAAGGGAGCTCATACTAGATTCCCCATGGCTCTCAGCTCTTGCATCTTAGTTCTTCCAGGATCAAAGCCCTTCCTGCTCCCATTATAGTTTCTTGATGCAGGGCCAAATTATCTCCCAGAAGACTTGTACCCTTTAGAAGCAAATGCCTACATTATACAGTTTCTGACTTTGTTTACTGTGATCGACAATAATGACTGTCTCTCCCACTCCTTTACGTTTAACTTATCTAGGATGTAAAATTCCTGTGGACAAAAGACTTTCTTGTTCTGAACTGGTACTTTTGTAATGCTAAGCACAACAGGATTCAGTATAGTACAGCAAAATGTTATTAGCTGAGTTTAAGATGTTAAAAGAGTGGTATTCACTAGACCAGCCTTCCTCAACCTGGTGCCCTCCAGATGTTTTCCATTACAACTCCCATGAGGCCTGACCATTGGCCATGCTGGCTGGGACTTGTGGGAGTTAAAGTCCAAAACATCTGGAGGGCATTTGATTGCCTACCCCTGCACAAGATACTGCACCCATTGGGGCTAACTGAAATCAGTTCTGTACACGGAGTTGTCTTCATCCAATAAGCATCCGCTATTTAGGCTGCAGTCCAGTGGTCCCTGGGAGGGCATCTCAGGGGCCAAGGCATATTTCAGATCTTCTCTGAGGGTGGAAAGATAGTTCTGCTTTCAGAGAGAGAGAGACCCAACCTCACAAACCTCCTCTGTGGGGATGTGGAAAGGTCTGCAGCTGGTGCTGCTTTGACATTGGAGAGCACCAAGAAGAGGCATTCTGTGGACCTTCTGGAGGTGTACTGGGAGAGCCCCACAACACCTCTGACATGCCCCCGGAACAGGAGAAGTCCTACCTCCAGCCCTGGAGCTGGCATCGTTCATTTCCCTCCCATTGGAATCAAAGGAAGGGAAACGTGAAAAAAGAAAGAAAACGGTTGAAAACAGACAAATAGAAAGGGGGGAAAGCCATATACACCCCTTCTGTCGTGCCAGCAATGGAAAAGGAAGTTCTCTGCTTGGGTTCTCTCCTCTCCCTCTTCCATATAATTGCTCTGTAAGCTACTAAAACATTTTGAGATAAATCCATGTGCCAAATGGCAGAAACTACTGTGACTGTTTAGCCTAGGCCAGTGTTCTCCCACCTTGGGTCTCCAGATGTTTTTGGCCTACAACTCCCAGCATGCCCCAGCCAGCATGGCTGGGGCATGCTGGGAGTTGTAGGCCAAAAACATCTGGAGACCCAAGGTGGGAGAACACTGGCCTAGGGGGACAGGCTGACTGTCTTCCAATGTTTTTAGAATATCAGAAAAAGAGGGGCAGCAATAGCAGTGGTTCACCCTGTACGGTGAGTATAGGACAATGAGGTTAAACACCTGGAAGGCTGAGTAATTTCTTCCTGACGTGTTATCTAATTATATAAGAGCTGTTAAAAAAACGATATCAAGTGTCTAACTCTGTTAGGTCTTTGAGTAGGAAGTTGGGCTATATCAGCCTTCCTCAACCTGGCCCCCTCCAGATGTGTTGGACTACAACTCCCATCATCCACAGCCAGCATGGGTAGCTCTGTATAGGGCTACTCCTGAAGAGTGTCTAGAAGCTTCAATTGGTGCAAAATGCACCTGCTAGGCAGCTAAGGGTGCAATCCTATGCACATATAGACGGGGAAAAGCCTACAACTCCCAGCATGCCCAACCCAGCATAGTTGGCTGGGGCATGCTGGGAGTTGCAAGCCTTTTTCCTGTCTAAACATGCATAGGATTGCGCCTTATCTGGTGCATAGTATTAGCACCATATTACACCTGTCTTGAAAGACCTGCACTGGTTGCCAGTTGTTTTCCAGGCTTATTTCAAGGTGTTGGTTTTAACCTTTAACGCCCTAAATGACTTAAGGACCTAGCTATCTAAGGGACTGCCTGCCTCACTGTGAACCTGCCATGTCATTAAGACCTGTAGGACAGGCCCTTTTGAGATCGTCCACCCCCACCCTGCTTGCAGAGGCCCGCAGGGGTTGGCATACAATGAAAGGGCTTTTTCCTGGAACACTCCCAAATAGTGGAATGCACTCCCTCAAGAACTATGATTGGCCCCCATTCTCTTGGCTTTTAGAAAGGCTGTGAAGACACATCTTTTTAATTTGGCCTTTTAAATTAAGTAGTTTTAGGGCGCAATCCTATGCAAGTTTAGACAGAAAACAAGGCCTACAACTCCCGGCATGGGAGTTGTAGGCCTTTTTTTTCTGTCTAAACTTGCATAGGATTGCGCCTTTAATGTATTATGTTTTACTGCTGTTAATGTTCTTGGGGTTTTAAAAAAATTATTTTAAGGTTTTATTGTTTTCAAATGTGCACTGCCTTGATGACTTTTTAGTAAATGAGGAGGTATATAAATGTTAATAAGAAGTAATAAATAGGGCTGGGCTAGATGAACCATGTAATTTCCTCTAGCTCTGCTTACATGTTTTCTGGACAGTAAAAACAGAAACTGCATGCACCAGAATAAGGTAGGATCATTACCGTTTCTTGGGCAGCTTTAGCAGTGCCATGTAGTTGAGACAGAAGTTAATCAGTTCCTGCAGAAGTTCCTCCCCGAGGTGGTTCTGGATAGCCTGTTGAACAGTCAAAGGTCACACCGAGCCAACAGAGTATAATTCCTAGATGGGCTCTTTTTTAAACCAAATCCATCTGTATTATGAATTTCAGAAGAGGGCAGATGGCTTTAATATATGCTGAACAGAAACAAAGGGAGGGGAAGAACCAGAAGCCACAAAAAAGGGGGAAGGTGAAGCCTCAAAATGTTGCTCTAAGGATTTTAGTTTGAGATGTAATACCCCAGTGTGTTTTTCACGTATCACCTTCCTCTGGACCACTTCCTCAGGACAACAAGAGACTATATGAAGATAACTGAATATTAAAATAATAACCCTACAAATACCTTATGGCATGTATATTTTATGTAAAGCTTTTATTTTAATGTTCTGTGCTCTTCATGTCGTCTTTGTTGTCGTTCCTCTGAGTGCCCCTGAAGCAATGATGATGTGCAAAATGTATTGGGATTATGACACGACAAAATAAAATTATTCAAACATCACTTTGAGGTTTTGCTTCCCTCTTTTTGGCTTTCTTTGTTATATATGTCGACCTATTAGATGACTCAGTGGGGCCAGATACGCTGAGACGAGAGGCTTTGGATACCACCTTTTCTCGCTGAGAGATTCGGGAGGGAGGGAGAAGGAAGGAGGGAATTTGCCATGTTGGTGGCAGAACACAAGGAGGCCAGGCCTACCTGCTTGGAGACTAGTTGCCCATTCTTGTACTGCACGGTGCCATTTTCCGCAAAGACGTAATCAAACTTGTCGATGACTGTGGGGGATGGGTTTGTAGGGGCAGAGGGGATGTTGAGGGGAAGAAGTGGGGGAAGAAAAATGAAGGTCAGAGACAAATATTTATGCAGCCCTTTTCATCAGTCAGGTGGCTAGGAGCCAAAAACGGGAAGTGTAAGCTGAATTTGGTGATCCCTGTGGCTTTATTCTGACACTTTGGCACAGCTAGTCTTGGAAGTGCTGTGCAAACTGTGAGGCTCATTAAGAATGTCAGTAGTGATGGTCCCATTTTATAGATGAAGATGTGCAAGTTGGTGAGAGCCCAGTTGTTTGTTTGTTTGTTACATTTGTACCCTGCCTTTCCTCCAAGGAGCCCAAGGCATGATCTTCCTCCTCTCCATTATATCCTGACAACAACCCTGTGAGGTAGATTAGGCTGAGAATCAATGACTGGCCCAAAGTCACCCAGTGACCTTCTTTCTTGGCAGAGTGGGGACTAGAACCCGGATCTCCTTAGTCGTAGCCCAACACTCTTAACCACTGCTCCACACAGAGGCAGAGATAGCACTGGAGTTGAATTGTGCCTGGTTGTGACTCTCTGCGTGCTTTCTTTGACTTGTCTGCCCCCGTTCCCATTTGGAAAGATACCTCACTAGCACACAGTGCAATCCTAAACTTGTTTACTCAGAAGCAAGTCTCACTATGTTCGATAGGTCTTACTCCCAGGTAAGTGTCTGTAGAATTACAGCCACAGTGACTGGTTCTCTAACACTGGACTTTCCTAGCAGCAGTCCACTGGCCAGTGCTTAATGAGCACTTCACTTAATGTTCCCTTAGGTTGTCATTAGTAATTACCTACTTACCTATAAGTAAACTTCATTGAAACTAATGGTACTTATTTGTGAGTAGACGTGTATGGGATTGCACAGTTAAGCTGTTCATTCTCTGTTAAATCCTTTCTTCAGAAGGAAAATATCAGAATCTGTCATACTGTATTTGTTACTGGGAAAGGAGAGATAGAGTGCAATGCAGGGGCACAGAACAACCATTCCACTTTACTTCTGTAAACTGATGTCGGTCTCATACCACGGACCTGGGGCCCAGAGGAGTTGCACAAGCTCAATGATGTGACTGGAAGTATGGTCTGTGAATGAACAGAACACTTTTCATGACATTTACTGTAGGGAAAGAATACTAACACCCTCCAGCCTTACTGGGATTATTGCAGGCCAGATAGGTTTGGCTGTCGCTGATAGATACATTGGGTGGACCAGCTGGTGGCTTCCTGCTCAGTTCTTCTGCAAGCCACTTCTACTTCATTAGGTACCACATTGTCAGACATTATGCTGTTTTCTGGATCATCTGCCTCCAGGTGTGCCTTATGTTTCTATGTTTGCATGAGTTTTCTATTCCCATGGTGTCTTTGACTAGGGTTCAGACAACACAATAACCCACACTCAGGGGTTGAGTATGGATTGTTGCTGAACAGCTGGTTGTTGTTGAAACATGGGTTATCGTGTTGTCTGAACCCAGCTGTGCTAATAAGCCATGGCTTGTTAACCTCAAAGAACCCATGGTTGGTTGTTGGGTTGTGAACTGTGGGTTGTTCACCATGGTTTGTTATCTCGGCTGGATTCAGACAACAATAACCCACGTTTCAACAACAACCCATGGTTCAAGGACAACCCATACTCAATCCTTGAGTGTGGGTTATCATGTTGTCTGAACCCAGTCACTGGCTCTGCCTCCACTTCCACCATTCCTGATCTCTTCAAGTCTTCCCCCTCGGACGGTTGCTCTTTGATTTTTGCCTCTTCCCCTGGGACCTGTCTTGCTTCTGTTAGGCTTGTACCTGCATGAAGGAGGTTTTAACTTCCCTGTTCTAAATTTATATCACAAATCAAATCTTCTCTTATGTGCCATTGAAGGGGCTGCCATCCCCTCACCACAACAACCTTCTTGGATAGGTCTAGAATCTGCATATTTGACACCAATTAACCCAGTGGATGGTGTTGGGCTCCATGCAGTTGAACAGAGAAGGCCTTACTATACCCCCCATTCAGGCAACTAGAAGGACATGGCAAATGCTGGCCTATTAGCTGTGCATTGACCCTTTTTTTGCATGCCAAAGTAACAATCTGGTGCAACCCAGATTTGAAGAGAGCCAGACGTCCTTTTCTGTAGAGGCAGTGGGCTGAGAGAGGCATCCTCGCTTTGGACCAGTTAATAGGCAAGGACTGTGAATTCTTCTCCATTGTGGATCTACAGAGGAAATATCAGCTACCTCAAAATACACGTGGACAGCACCTTCAAATAAAACGTATGTTCCCTAACATGTCTGGCCCAGTAGCGTTCAGTGCCTTGGAACCCCCAGCATTACTGAAAGATCTGATTAGCTCTATGCAGATGACCAATCCAACAACTGATATTTACGAAAAACTGCCACATCCAACCACACCAATGGGAGGTAGCTGTATTTTGTTTACGGTCTATATCCCCTGATCTGAAATTGTGGCTTATACAGCTAAAGTTGCTCTTCTAAGTATACTGGACACTGCAGCACTTGCTTCGGAAAAAGCTATCACCCTCCAATAAACGTTGGAGCTGTGTGGCGACAGATGCATCCTTGGGCATGTAAGGTGGTGGCTTCCTTCTGGGCAGATGTTATTAGGCACATCAGCTTTGTTTTGGATACTTCAATCTTGTTCAAGGACATTCATGTACAGTCATGCCTTGGATTGAGAGCATAATTCGTTCCGGAAACGTGCTTGTAATCCAAAACACTCTTATATCAAAACGAAATCCCCCCAAAAAATTTGTACAGAAATTTTTAATTTAAGCCATACTACAGTACTTGTATTGCAAGACGTTGCTTGTATATCAAGTCAATTTTTTAAAAAATAAATATTTAAAAATTTGCTTGTCTTGCAAAACGCTCTCAAACCAAGTTACTTGCAATCCAAGGTACCGTATTACTGTATTGCATAATTATATTCCCACGCTCTGGAAGCTATCCTTTGGCCATTGTCAGTGGATTATACGAGCTCTCATGGTGGCCAAGAGACTCATGCTACAGGGTTGGACGGACAATGTATGTCCCTTAGTCATGCAGTGGTCCACAGACTTCACAACATTGGGCTCTTTTGAGAGACTGTACTGATGGCGACAGCTTTCTCGATAAGCATTCTGACATTCGGTCAGCCTACTTCAATCTATATGAGTAGCTTGGAACAGGAGCTTTTAAAAAATTATTATATTTTAATGTATTTTTAAATCTTAGTTTGTAATTATTTTTATTGTGCATACATTTGTTTTGTTTTTTGCTTAGTATTTTTTTATATGAGTGTGAGTAGTTTTCTTTGAAAAAATTGTAAAAGTTAAATAAACATGATGAATATTAAAATTTTTAAAAAGCTTGTACCTTGATTATACTATTCAAGGGCAGATCTTGCCGCACCTGATCTAGAACAGACTACAAACAGCTTTTGCAGGGCCACTCCTGCCCCAGCTAGCTTTGAAACCCATCAAGCGACTTCTTTATTTTATTGCCCTCAAACGTCTAAGGAAGGGATGGCTGATGTCTTGGCCGGACTCTCCCTGGCCAAGCTGTTCAGGGGCCAGATCCCACACTACTGGCCATGATGTCACTGTCTCTCCCGCAAGCAGCTTAGACAGGAGAATCCCCCCCCCCAACCTCCCCAAGCTCTAGAACAGAGGCATTGAAGCTCTCTCAGCCTGAGGACTGGTTTCGATTTCAGAGAAGCTCTGGGGGGAGGAGGGGCTGCATTTCAGTGGTGGGCGGGCGGGGCCGATGGCAAAGAAGGTGGGGTCAAATACTAAAAATACCAACATATTTCAGCTTAAAGCTCTTACTGTCAGTAACTGAACTTTAGGAGAGGCATCTCAACCTTTTAGAATGGGGAAAAAACCCACGCAAAAGCTAGGGAAGCCACCCAATGATTGGCAGTCAGGGCAAAGGGGGTGGGCACAGGGAAATGTGGCACGGTCATCTGGAGAACCCTAGAGGGCTGGACAGGGACCCCAGGTGGGCCGTATTTGGCCCATGGGCATGAGGTTCCCCACCCCTGCTCTAGAAGTTGACAGGGCTTGCAACGTAAGAAACAGGACTTGGAGAGTTGCGTACTGCTTCCTACTTTTTAAACATCCTTCGCTTGGGAAGTGGGCATCCCGGAGCCTTGCGATGGATGCCAAGGCCTCCAGGATAACCTCACGCTTTCCAAGGCAAGGACTGTCTACCGGACTGAAAGCAGGACAGGCAGGTCTCTCCTGGTCCACTACTCATCCCCACACCGGGTTGTGAATATGAGGTGAGCTTTCTTCCCTTGCAGGAGGCCTCTCCCACGAAATAAGAAGTGTTGCACCTTGCTTTCCCAATCTGGATCAAAGAGCAAGTGGAGGGAGGCTGAGAAAAAGCAGGTTGGGAGCCTGAGATGTGGCCCACTGGCTGCCAGTTAGCTGGCCATCCCTGTTCTAGAGCATGCCCAAACTGGCTTGAGCCAATTACACTCAGCACCTTTGGGCTCATTATGAATTTGGAATATAACAGGCTGTCTTGGAAACCTTGAATTGAAAATGGGGGTGGATAACATGACAAAAAGGAGGGAGGAGGACAGAAAAGGTAGAGGCATCCCTTCAAGAGACCAAATAACAGGAGGCAGGTATTTGCCCTCTTCATGCGTCACTGAGCCAGTGCTCTGAGGGTCACTTCACCCACTTTCAAAGGCTGGGGTCAGTTCCACTTTGCAACCCTTCAAAGCCACATGGGAAGATGGTGAGGGTTCAGGAACAATTTAGAACTTTATAACGTGGAGTCCTTCAGTCACATTATTTTATATTTGCAGGGAAATGGCATGGCCTTTATACAGACCTATCCTAGGGTTGATTGAAATATGCAGAAATAGCAGTGGTATAGTCCTTCCCAGATTGTACCTACCTCAGGCCAGTGGGGGAAATCACATTTCCAAATGCTCATAAAACTAACTCTTTGGACATGACACTTCAGGGCAAAGGCTAAAACCCTTTTCCCTCATGCTAAGATTTCCACCTTTTTTTTAAAGATGGAGGACCATTCGAACATATGATTCCCGCACCTGCAGTCTGAAATGGTACAGTCCCAGGAGAACCGTACCACACACTTTTTCTGCATGATTGAATTGGCCCATGTAGTTCAGCAACATGACTGGGATTTTTAATATATATTTTTTAAACTTGCAGCACCTTTGTAAGCATGCATTCATCAAACAAATGGGCAAAGACAAAAGAAGCGTGCACTTCTCACCTTCATCCCCTTCTCCCAGCTGCTCAGCTATCTTGGAGTAGTCTGAGCCACCCACCACACCGATCATCACTCTCTTACGCAGCTCTTGAAGAAACTCTGCCACCTCAGGCTCAATTTTCTGAGGGAAAGGGAAAAAGAGGGCATGCTCTTAGGAATGGCGTTTTTAATGGAAAAGCTATCAAGCGATTCACACGCTGATATGAGACAAAAAAAGGTCAGAGTCCTGTGTTACTTTAAAAGCTAACAAATTCATTGTGGTAGAATGAGCTTTTGCAAGCTTGAACAAGAGATGCCTGAAACCACCAGGAAAGTTGGTGGATTTAAATGCAGTAGAAGAGAAAGCATCTTATGCAGCGAGGCTGAGCCATCAACAAAACGGGAGATATATAAAACACCAAGACTTCCCCATCCTGGCACCCTCGAGATGTGTTGGACTACAATTCCCAACACCCCAGGGATGATGAGAGTGGCAGGAAGGTGCCAGGATGGGGAAACCTGCAATACTGTACAATCCTTTTTCTTCCCAGCTAGGCTCTGATACAGGAAGAGAGCTGAGTGGGGAGAAAAGCACCTTGGGGGAAGGAACGCAGAGGGAAAGGTGGTGGTGGTGGTGGTGGTGGTTGGGAAGTCTCTCCCATCTCAGCCTAAAGGTTTTTCATACAGGTGGTTGGCAAATTAGCCTCCCGGGAAAGTGACAAACCGGTGCCTTTTTAAAAGGGCCTGCCCCATTTGCATCTAAAGCAGAGATAGGGGACCATTTAAAACTGCCTCAAAGTCAAGTGGGCAAGTGGTGCTGAACCCTCTCCCTGCCCACCATTTTCTCCTCTGCAGCCCATCCCACAAAGTCCCTTTCCCCCCAAGCTGTCCTCTGATACTGTAAAGCAGTGCTTCTCAATTATTTTCTGTCATGCCCCCCCTAGGAAGAAGAAAACATTTCGCGCCCCCCGCGCGACTGTAAATAGTATCATTTGTCTATAAAATTGTTATAAGTACACCTCTGCATAACACTGTATCCTTATTAATGTATAAGAGAATAAAAAAAGAAAGAAATGTGGATCAATTTACAACAAAGAATAGCTTTATTAACTGTAGCAGAAAAGATTTAAAGGAGCACAGGATTTAAAGGAACACAATATTTAAAAAAACTTTTAACTGAGGTCAAACGAGCCCCCCTTTACAGAGCCTCGCGCCCCCCCTGGGGGGCCCGCCCCACTATTTGAGAAGCACTGCTGTAAAGAAATAAAGCTGGGAGAAAAGACTCCCAGCCTCCCAGAAAAGGTTCAGGATCCCCCCCCCCCCCCGGCAGAGATAAATGTTCTTTGCAAAAGCAGCTACAGGGCTGGATCCACCCAATTTCCCTCCACCCCACTATCTCCATTGCCCCCCTTGTGTCGTGGATTTGCTTTCTCTATCGCTGCTGTTGCAGAGAAAATTGCCCACATAGTAAGAGAGGACAAAATCCTGATATACAAGATAGAAGGGATTAAATCTGTTGACTCTTACAAACATTTCTTGTATCTCCTCCTATCACACAGAGTTTGGGAAGGGCTGTAGCTCAATGATAGACCACATGCTTTGTGTGCAGAGGGTCCCAGGTTCAATCCCAGGCATCTCCAGGTAGGGCTGGAATAACTCCTACCTGAAGCTCTGGATGTCAGTCAGTGCTGATGATATGAAGCTAGATGGACCATTGGTCTGACTTGGTTAAGGCAGCTTCCTATGTTCTTATTATCTTTGTGAACGGAAAGGATGTGTGTTAACCTGATGTAAGTTGCCCTGAGCTCTTTAAAGGTGGGATATAAATATGGTATGAACCTACCCATAAACCGCAATCAACATCTAAGGTCTTCCTTAGAGTGCCTCCTCTGAGAGAGATTCGGAATCCAACTGTGGACCACTCTCCCCAGTGAGGCCTGCCTGGCGCCAAACATCTTTGCAGATCAGCTGAGGAGGGAAGGTATTTTCATCCCCAGCATGCCATGATGGGGATGAAGACTGGGACCCTTCAGCTGATCCACACCACTCAGCTGAGGAGTGGAAGGGACATTATTTTTATCCCCATCGTGGTTTAAACCTCCCTGCCCAGCGTGCCATGTTGGGGATGAAGAACAGTCCTCCCTGCGACTGGCCTGACCACACACTCACATGGCTAGTTCCTTGGTGACAGCGGAGGTGGTGCATTTTCTTCTTTTCCCCTCTCCTGCACACTTGTGTCTGCAAGGGAAAGCACCCCATGAGGGGGTCGAAGAAGGAGGGGAAGCCAGTACCTCTTCTACCCTGAAGGAGGAGGAGGAAGAGCAGGGATGCTATCACTGCTGCCACCCAGACACAGGAAGCAAAGCAGCAGCACTGTGACATATTTCAGACAGGAGGACCCACTCAGCTGCCCACCAGGAACACCCAAAGGTTCCTGTCCCGTGCCTTCTTCTCCCCAGGCTGTGGATGGTTACCAGGTGGTGGTGTCTCCTTACCAGGAGAAGGTGTGTTTGTTCCACCCTGCACATGTACAGGAGCATTAGAGAAAAGAACAGAACAACAATAGTGTGAAGGAAGGGGGGCTGGCTGACTCTGCCAACCCACCCTTTCTTCGCAAGACCCGAGATCCCAAGGTGCCAGACTGCCAGCCTCAGCTCTGCAGTCCTGACTTGAATCTCTGCTCAGGGACTTGCCTTTGTCTATACCCTGGATTTAGAACTGAACCAACAGAGCAACCACAAATGCCATGTGGGGTAAAACCAGGAAGGTTTATTCAGGTAGCAGATTACAACAAAGGGTGGGAAATGAGGGAAGGAGACAAGGCAGAGAGACACTTTGGTACATACACAGTAGAGCTACAAAATAACAAAAGCTGATTCCTTATATCTCCCAGGCACTCACCAGTTACCTGGGAGTCTGTCTGCTTCAGGGCTTACCTCAGCCTGGCCCTGCCACACGAGACCACCACACCCACCCTAAGGTCCTGGGATGGGTGGCCCTCTTCAGGGCTTGCCTTAGCCACAGCCCTCATTTAGCTTTGTTCACTGGGAGCTCCCCAGGGTTGGTGGCTGAGGGCTGACAGGAGTCATGAACCTGCTTGCAGCTTGCTGCCTGACCACCAACAACAAACCCCTCCCCCCTCCTCTTTTCAGTAGCCCAGCTGCCTTCGGCCAATCAGGATGAACTTCACCTGGCCCAGGCAGGGGAGGGGTGACTCATGACATTTGCATTTTGCATATCAAAGCCTGGTCAGTAGACATTTGCTTCATCAGATAACTTATGCACATTTCGCCTCCTCCCAGCCCAGCCCCCAGCCGGAATTACCTGGTTTACACATGAGGTGTGTGTGTGTGTGTGTGTGTGTATGAGTGTGTGTGCAGGCTTTTCCTTCACAAATAGCAACACTCAAAGTTAATGGGGCAGGACTACAGAAAGGAGATGCTCCTGGCAGGGAGTCCTTGCAGGCCAGAGATTCCCCATGGTCGCTATGCAGAAAGTGAATAGGGAGACGTTTTTCTCCCTCTCTCATAATACTAGAACATGGGGTCATCCAATAAAGCTGAGTGGTGGGAGATTCAGGATAGATAAAATGAAGTACCGTACTTCTTCACACAGCAAATAGTTAAACTGTGGGATCTGCTACTACAAGAAGTTGTGATGGCTGCCAACTTGCATGGCTTTAAAAGGGGATTAGACAAATTAATGGAGGATAAGGCTATCAACATCGGCTACTAGTTATGATAGATAGCTATATATTATATCCAGTATCAGAGACAATGTGTGTCTGGATAACAACTGTTGGAGAACACAAGCAGAGGGTGCTATTGCACTCATGTTGTGGGCTTTGCTCTGATCCAGCATGACTCTTCTTACATTCTTATTAGTTTTAATTCAAAGGCACCATCAACAGGGCAGTAATATGCATGCAGCAATATGCATGCACTTGTAATGTGCATGCAAGGGAGCCTCACAGTAAGGCTTTGTCAACACTTCAGAGTCGCTTGGAGACACGCTAGTCCACAGAAAAGCAAATTGCCTGCACTGCTATCTCAGAAGCCTCGTTTAATTTGCTCATATTTTCCCTAACTCTCAAGTAGGAGGCACTGAAGAGCTGCAGGAATTAACCTGAAAGTAGAGAAGTCCTACTAGAAGTTTCCACCAGGTAATGGGCCTAATGTGTACATTCCTGCTACTTTGCCTTACATATAGCATGGAGAAAGAGCTAGGCACATGGGTTAACATGGCAATCCACGAGTTAGGTAAATGATCCACTCACCCCCAGGGTTCAAATAAAAAGAAAAAGGTTTATTTCCACTAGAGAGTGGAAGAAATAGTAGCAAACAGAAAGCAAATAAACCGTTCTAAATAATCTCTATCCTTATAAATACTTACATAATCTCAGCATCATAATGGCTGGCAGCCAGAATCTCTCTCCAGATGTCCATTGAGATGCGGGCATAATGACCGTGTTCCCCAACCTGGTGCCCTCCAGATGTGTTGACTGCAACTCTCTTCATGCCCAGTCAATGGTTATGCTGGCTGGGAATGATGGGAACTGCAGCACAACACATCTGGAGGGCACCAGGTTGGGGAAGGCTAAAGAAACCCCCACATTTTTATGCTGTAGGGCATGAGAGCAGAACCTCAGGCTTGCAGGCCAAATCCAGCCAGATCCAACATGTAACACCACTCAGCATACTGCTTGTAGTTTTACTGAAAAGCTGTATTTTTATTTCAAAGAAAGTCATTTTATTTCAAAGGTGTGGACCAAAGGAGTGGTCTTCCTTCCTTCCTTTCCAGCCACGTTTTGTGTATTTGAGATGATACTTAGGTAAGGCTCACCAGGGGAGGCCCAGACTCCAGAGAGTGGAGAAGCCACCCTCTGGGGCAAGGCAGAGGAATTCTCAAGTGGCAGGCAGAGTTGGTTTGGCTCAGCTTGACTTACAGCAAATCCAGTGCTCATTCAGGCATGCCCTATGACCTGAGTAGAGATAAGGCTAGTATCTGAGTAAATACACATTGTGATGGGGGGGGTGGCAAAGAGATTCTGAAGACCAAGGAAAGGTGGTGGTGGTGAGTTGAACACAGCACAACAATGGCTGTCACAGTCAAGGCTGGCCCTCCCACGCAGCAGGGGAAAGTGAGAGAGTGGATAGAAATTCTCTCCCCAACCTCTCACAATACATTTACAGTTAAGGTCACCCAAGGAAAATGGTTTGCAAGAGGATCAGGTCAGGAAAATGGAACCAGTTTTTCATACAACACAGAATTAACTTGTGGAACTCCCTGCAACAAGGTGTGGTGCTCACCATTAGTTTTGATGTCCTTTTAGGGGGGGGGGAATTTTTAGGGAAAAAATTAGACTAATTAATGGAGCATTGGTCTCTAGGACTATGAACCATGATGACTAAATGGAACCTCCATGGACAGGATAACTCTGGGACGAAAACCAGGTGGATGGCAGCACCATTATATCTGGCTTGTAGACCTGCTAGGGGCCTTCTAGATGTGGACTACAACTCCCATCATCTCTGGCCATGCACCTTGTTGAGGGAAGGCCATCCTACATCTGGCTGGTGAGTTTTTGGAGCCTAACAGCACTATCCTATATATTCTACTCCGGAGTAAGTCCCACTGCTACGTTCAACGGTGCTTACTACACTCCTCAGTGATTGCCTATTTCGTGCGCCCCATCGAACGCAGTGGGTCTGACTCCGGACCTTGGTCCAAAAACCGGTCAGCTTGGTCTGATCCTGCAGCATAACCGTTCTTATGCAACCGGCGTCCAAGAGCAATGCTTGCTTGGAAGACCGCCCGGCCCGGGCTGGGCCGCGCCGGCGGCGGCTCCTTGCTAGGCGCGACCTCGCTCGGCCCTGAGTTGAACTCCCGCGGCGGCGCGTCTCTCGCAATCGCTCGCCTCACAGCCGCTGAGGGCGGGAGGCGGCGGTGGCGAAAGGGGAAGGCATCGCGCTGGGAGAACTGCGTTCGGACTCCGAGGCAAGCAGCTGCTCTGTTCGCCCGCTCAACTTCGGCATCCAAGCGCAGGCGTCCAGTCAGCGCCAGGCGGGATGATCTCCGCACCCGGTCTCTCCATTCATTCGGCAGCTTGCTCAAGGGCGAGCAGCCGGGGGCGAGCGCGGGACTGGGAGGGATCGGGATGGGCGGCGGGGAGAGAGAGGCGGCATGATCCAGTACCTGGCGCGGCGGCGTGAGGGTCCCATCCACGTCGAAGAGGCAGAGGATGCGCTCCGGGCTCGCGGGCGTCTCGGGGGCAGCCATCGCAGCTTCCCCCGCGCCTCCCTTCCCCTTCCTCGGTGGCAACTCCTTGGCGGCGGCGGCGGCAGCAGGGAGAAGGCTGCGCTCTGCCAGGAGGCGTCGGCCCGCGGCCGAGCCAATTGCCGGCGCGAAGGGCTGCTCATGTGACTCGTGTAAACTGGACTGGCAACACGTACACGCCCGTTGGCGGGCGAAGGAACGGCGGCGGCCAACTTGGTTAACTCTCGTTGCGCGGCTCCTTCGGCTGTAGGAATCTCTCTCCCCCCGTTCCCCCAAAAAAGATTCCCGCAAAAAGATAGGTTTGCTTTCCTGCAACGGGAACCGATTGTGAACTTGCAGGCTCTTGTGCCTGCTGGCACTTTCTTAAGGCGAACACATTTATTATGGCATAAGCCAGTTTCGCCCAACCTGGTGCCCTGCAGATATACTGGACTATAAGTTCCAGCATCCCCCAGGTTGGGAAAGGCTGGCATAAACTTTCGTGGGCCTCAGTCCAGTCCATTTCATCAGCACATTCTTTTTATATCTAAAGGCACAATCCTATCATGTTTAGACAGAAAGGAGTCCTATAACTCCCATCATTCCCCAGCCAGCCATGCATGGCTAGCTGGGGAATGCTGGGAGTTGTCGGACTTTTTTCTGTCTAAACATGCATAGGACTGCACCCTAAATTGCTTTTATGTTTATTTATTGTGAGCTGGCCAGATAATGTTATGTTATGGGGCAGCATAGAATATAGAGTTGTAAGGGACCTCGGTCTGGTCTAAACCCTTGCTCAGTCCAAGCTCTGCACTGCAGGATGCAGCTACTGCATCCCTAAAAGATGGCCATCCAGCTTCTGCCTAAATACATCCAGCAAAGGAGAACCCACCACCTCTGGAGGCAGTCTGGTCCACTGCTGAACAGCTCTCACTGTAGCAAGTTTCTCCTAATATTTAGACAAAATCTGCTTCCCTGCAATTTCCACCCATTGGTTCTAGTCCTGCCCTTTGGAGCAACAGAGAACAACTCTGCTCCATCTTCTACAACAACAACAGATTTTATTCGCACCCAGACAATGGCCATTGCAATTTGTATCAAAGTTCATACACGTATACATTTACAAGCATAAAACAAACAGTAAAACTGTCCCGTATCCATAAAAAAACCCTCTAACAAAGGTATAAGCATTATAACCAAAGCTTAAGCAGGCAAATAAAAACATTAAATACAATTAAAACTAGAATTATACCATTTAAAACTCAGAATGCCTTTGCAGCCCTCACTTTGATAGCAATTGCTAGAAATTTCATGGTTTTTGCTGTGACAGACCTGTCGCTGTACTCAAGACGCCGTTAACCTGAGGTTAAATTTAGCTGGTTTCTCAGCCCAACAATTATTGGGCTTAGATTTGTCCAAAGCCAAAGAAATACTGAAACAGCGTCTATTAGACATTGAACAACAAAACAGTTTGCCCATAGTGAGGAAGCTGAGCCCTCACCTTGTACAGCCCTCCTTGGGTCCCTCTGGTAAGTTATTGCCATATTTACATGAGCTTTTATACCCTAAACACAGAACAGCATTTTTGAGGGCACGCTTTAACATGCTTCCCTCTGCGATACTCGAAGGCTGATACAGGAGAATTCCATTTCAAAATTGGGTGTGTGCTTGTGGAGATGGAAATATCAAAACTGCTCCATCTTCTATATGACAGCCTTTCAGATATTTGAACATCACTATTATGCATCTTCTTAATCTCTCCTTAATCTTCTCCATATACACAGCTTTTCATACCATTCCTTTAAGGATTTGGTTTCTAGACTCTGTACTATAAAGTGTCCTTAGAAAAGCATTACAGTCCAAACTAACATCCAAGTATGGCAAAAACAAGCTGCACTAAATGCTTTGGAAGTGCCTCTTGCATTGTTTGCAAGAATAGTTCATTCATACTAATTGAATTAGTAAAGCTATAGGACAGATCGCTTTCTCAGATGAGATCATCTGTTGATGCCTGAAAGCTGCAGTGCAAGATTGCATTAGTCTTTGTTTGGAATGCTGGGATAAGCCTGAAATCATCAATCACCTTTTATCTTGGTTGCAAATGCGGAAGATAAATCAAATAGCATAGGACAAACACATCTCAGGAGTGGGTACAGAAACAGAATTATTCAGAGTTCAGAGGGAAGCAGACATTTAAGTTCAAACAGCCACTGCTGGCCCTTTATATGGGAAAACTGTTTTATAAGGGACTATTCAAGGTCTTGTCTGAGGTGTGTGTGTGTGTGTGTGTGTGTGTGAAGAAAATACACACTTTGAATAAGCAAGGGAATAAAAAAAATGAGCTGAAGTCAATCCATAGGCAGCACTGCAACTCAGCAGGTCTTCAAATTAAATCCGTAGGAACATAAGAAGAGCCAGGCTGGATCAGACCAAGGGTCCATCCAGTCCAGCATTCTGTTCACACAGTGGCCAACTAGCTGCCTACAGGAAACCCACAAGCAGAGCATGAGTGCAACAGTACCCTCCTGGCCATGTTCCCCAGCAATTGGTGTATATAGGCATCCTGCCTCTGATACTGGAGGTAGCATAGAGCCAATCAGGATTAGTAGCCATTGATAGCCTTCTCCTCCATGAATTTGTCCAATCCCCTTTTAAAGCCTTCCAAACTGGTGGCCATCACTACATCTTGTGGAAGTGAGTTCAATAGTTTAACTATGTGCTGTGTGAAGAACTGCTACACCATACACAGTGTCCCTCACGTCTCACCTGAAAGCCCTACTGCTCCTTCTCCTCACCCTTTTGATGAGGTCCAAGCTGAGGTAGAAAGTTAGCATGGACAGGCTTGGTTGTCTTGGGGTGCTTCCAGACAAGGCTCTTATTGTGCCATCACCCTGCTTCATTCACGGAATTTTACAGAGGGTCCAGACATCATCATCTTCCACTCATAATCCTCCCAGTGTTTTCCCTCAGCTTCTTCCAACTTTTTTCTTATTGCAGAAAATCCATTAAAAAGAAAAAAGAAAAAAAAAGATGGCACAGACACACAATGCGTTCTGATTGGTAGTGCTAATCTGGACACACCCTTGCTATGTTGCCCCAGGGAACATCAGGGAGCTCTAAGGCATCTGTCAAATGTGAAAAACTGTGGCCTTGTCTGCAGCCAGGGCTGGATTAAGGCTAGCTGATGTTCTAAGCACAGCCCAACAATGGTGCCCCCTCAGCCCTTCCATTGCTTAGCTGGCAAGACATTAAGACTCAATAAGTGCTGAAGGTGAAATAAGACATTAAAAATTCAGTTTTCTTCAAGGCCATCCCCCACCCCAGAACACACAACTATATTAAATATAAACTTTTAAAAAATTATATTTATTTAACACTAAATAGCAGCAAGCAATATAAGCCAATTACTTTCTTATAACTAGAGCAACAGAAAGAAATACAAATTTTCATCATTGTTTTATGCATTTTTTAAATAAAACTGTAATAAGGGGCAAATGCAAAAATTTGTGGTAGTCCGGTACTCTGGGGTGCCTCCCTTCCCTTGGTGCCCTAAGCATGTGCTTATATTGCTTAATGGTTAATCCAGGGCTGCCTCCAGCCCTTATTGGCTGACCCCTGAAAGAACCAAGTGCGAGAGCTACTAAATCTGGCGAGGGTGCATTACGACCATTATAACCCTAGCAGTGGATATTTGCTATTACTGCTTAATGTAGCTGTGTTTGGCAGATAGCCACTAACAGTCTCTGGGGATTCTGTTGCAACCAGCCCTGCACAGCAACTTAATGAGGAAACCAGGTTCCCTTTGCTCCTCTGTAACCTAGGAGAGAGAAACACAGATACCTTTTACCACCCTGATGGAGAAGGCCCAAACTTGTGTAAGGATGTATGAAGGTGGGTTTCATCCCCTGCTACCACACCTTGGATCACAACTGTCACTCTGTGATGTGCAGGAGCAGAGCGGACAGAATCTGCAAGGTGAGTCTGATCTTTGATTTTTGCAGCACGTACACTTGTTATGACCAGAGAGCAGAAGATGGGCTGAAATTAACCTGGAGAATTGTGTGTGCTGGCCTTAGGCAAGACCAATGTCAGTGGCAGTAGAAATGGAGCTTTGGGCTTCATAGAAAAAGCAAACACTGCTTGAAGGAAGCAGTGGCGTGAAGGGTCCTTAAAAATTTCTCCCTAGACCCTGAGGGTGGGAACTATCAGCAGGTGGCAAATCTTCCCCTTCTGGGCAAGGTGTAAGTTGAATGTGTGGTGTCTGTGCAACTCCATGAAGGTCTTGGATGACATTTATATCCTAGACCGATTTCAATTGAATTTCAGGCACAGAAACTGCTCTGGCTGCCCTGATGTTAGGAAAGAGGTATGTTTGGCTTTTGAGACCACTAACCACTGTATCGTCCTGGACCAGCCATATGAATTGGGAGTAGGGGGTCATGGTGATGTGGTAGTTCTGCTCCTATTCATTTGGCTGGTACCAGGAGGGTAGGTTAGGGGGAACGAATGTCCTATATCTGTATAAGGAGTGGGGGGCCTCAGGGGCCAAATCCTACCCTCCTGGTGTCCTAATCTGGCCCTTGCTCCCAACCACCAATCTTTTCGTGGTTTCCCGGCTTTTGTGCCCCCCCCCATTCTAAACAATTAAAATGCCTCTTCTAAGGCTTATTTATTTATTTATTTATTATATTTTATCCCAACTTTCCCCCGGCAAGACACCCAAGGCAGCTTACATGATCCTCCTCCTCCTCTCCATTTTATCTTTACAGTAACCTCTTGTGGTAGGTTAGACTGTGTGTCAGTGACCGGCCCAAAGTCACCCGGTTAGCTTTATGGCCAAGTAGAAGCCAGATCTCCAGAGCCCTAGTCCAATACTCTAACCACTATGGCACACTAGCTTTCTAAAGGTGCAAGCCTATGCAAGTTTAGAAAGAAAAAAGGCCTACAGCTTCCAGCATGCCCAAGCCATTTTAGGATTGCTCCCTCACTTGCTTAGTCTCTGGGGGTTAAGAGCTTTAAACTACAGCATGCTGGTATTTTTTGTAATCCCCCCCCCCTTCTCCAAAACTGAATTTGGCCTTCAGCCGGAAAGAGATTTCCCACCGCTGATTTATATGAAGCTGCTGGGAGAGGTCATCAGGAGGTTTGGGGTTGGATTTCAGCAATGTGCAGATAACGCTGGGGGAGAGACAGCAGAAAATGGCAGGTGTGGAAAGGGTTAAGCTCCTATGCTTCTTATCCCCTGAAAGCCAAAAGCAGCTCTGAGGATTTGTGCAACTTCCAGTTTAAAGCCCAGGCTGTTGAAATCCGAATAATGAATTATAAGGACTCACATGTGTTAGTGCCATCTAGGGGCAATCTATTGTAATAAATCAGTTGATGTTCTGCCTAGTTTTTAAAAAGCCACAATAATTATGACAAAATCAAATGCTATTGTTCTGATTATTATTTTCTTGCTCTGTCACCTTCATTCTGATTTACTAATCTATGGCCTATGTGACTGATATATCGCACAGCTTCAGTAATGTTTAGTCGCTGGCTGGAAGAGCCTTGCATTCTCTGGCTGTGGAATCTTTTGTGTCCATCAGGTCAGCTTTATGTGATAGGATGATGCTAGAGGCTTCAGCTCCATTCGTTTAAGGCTAATGTACAGTCAGAGCCAAGGAAACCAAAGTTCTGTACTTGTTATGTAAAGTTTGCATGTGCTTGCTCTTTTCCATAATTCATTACACTTCTGCTCACCATGGGGAAAGGGGTAAGGAGCTACCTCTTGACTCCAGAAGCCCCCGTTCCACTCCCTTAGCACTGGGATCTTACTCTACCCTCCTCATGGCTTTTGAGGCTTTACCAGGGATGGGGACTTGGACTCCAGGACTCGACTCGTGAGTCGGACTGAGTCCCCCCTCCGACCTGAGTCAGACTTGAGTCCCAATATTTTTAATGGGACTCGAGACTCGAGACCAAGGACTCGTGTTACAAAATCGTGTTCCTCAAATGCAACATGGATAGGTTTTAGGAAGTACAGCAAGTTTATTTTTTAAAATCATTTCCCTAAAATGCAACCTTTCAGACATTTTGGGTTTGGCTGCCTCCGCCTGCCTGTTTGGGGTTCCCAGCCTCCTCTGCCTGCCTGGTCTCTTCTTAACCAGTTCCACAGTTTGAATTGTCCAAGACCAAGGCCTCTGCCTGCCTGCTTTGGGGTTCCCTGCCTCCTCTGCCTGCCTGGTTATTTTGGGTTTGTCTGCTTGGTCTGTTCTTGCCAAAATCAGTTGCAGAGTTTTGAAATAAAAAGGCACACTTGTGCCTAGAATTTATTTAAGCCACACATCTGAAGTAGCCTTATTTTGTTGGGAAACCCCCCCATTGATTTTAATAGGGACTCGTGGAGTCAACTTTGGGAGTGACTCGGGACTCGTGAGTCACAATTTTGGACCAAGGACTCGGACTCGAGACTCGGGTCCAAAGACTCGTGACTCGAAACCAAGGACTCTTCAACATCCCTGGGCTTTACCAGCCCATACAGGCCTGTGGCTCACGCTGGCTCAGCTTGTCTGAGTGTGGAAAGCTAAGCAGGGTCAGGCCTAGAATCATAGAATCATAGAAAAATAGAGTTGGAAGGGGCCTACAAGGCCATCGAGTCCAACCCCCTGCTCAATGCAAGAATCCAGGTCAAAGCATCCCTGACAGATGTCTGTCCAGCTGCACCTTGAATGCCTCCAGAGTGGGAGAGCCCACCACCTCCTTAGGTAGTTGATTCCATTGTCTTATTGCTCTGACAGTCAGGAAATTTTTCCTGATGTTTAGGTGGAATCTAGGTTCCTGTAACTTGAGCTCATTATTCCGTGTCCTGCAAACTGGGATGATCGAGAAGAGATCCTGGCCCTCCTCTGTGTGACATCCCTTCAAATACTGGAAGAGTGCGATCATATCTCCCCTCAGTCTCCTTTTCTGAAGGCTAAACATGCCCAGTTCTTTCAGTCTCTCCTCATAGGGCCTTGTTTCCAGTCCCTTTATCATCCTTGTTGCCCTCCTCTGAACCCTCTCCAGTTTGTCTATGTTCTTCTTAAAGTGTGGTGCCCAGAACTGGACGCAGTACTCAAGATGAGGCCTAACCAGTGCCGAGTAAAGGGGAATTATCACTTCCTGTGACTTGGAAGCAATACTTCTATTAATGCAGCCCAAAATTGCATTTGCCTTCTTTGCAGCCACATCGCATTGCTGGCTCATATTCAGTTTGTGATCTACCACAATTCCAAGATCCTTCTCACTTGTAGTATTGTTGAGCCAAGTGTCCCCCATTCTGTAACTCTGCATTTGGTTTCCTCTCCCTAGGTGCAGCACTTGGCATTTATCCCTATTAAATTTCATTCTGTTGTTTTCGGCCCAGCGCTCCAGCCTATCGAGGTCACTTTGAATTTTGTTTCTGTCTTCCAGAGTATTAGCTTTCCACCCAACTTTGTGTCATCTGCAGATTTGATAAGCATTCCCTGTACCTCCTGATCCAAGTCATTAATAAAAATGTTGAAGAGCACCGGGCCCAGGACCGAGCCCTGTGGTACCCCACTCATTACCTCTCCCCAGTTTGAGAAGGAACCATTGATAAGCACTCTTTGAGTCCGATTCTGTAGCTAATTGTGGATCCACCTGATAGTTGTTCCATCTAGCCCACTCTTAGCTAGCTTGCTAATCAGGATATCATGAGGCACTTTGTCGAAAGCTTTGCTGAAGTCCAGATATATAATGTCCACAGCATTCCCACAGTCCACAAGGGAGGTTACCCGATCAAAAAATGAGATCAGATTAGTCTGACAGGATTTGTTCTTGACCTGGTTATTACTTGGATGGGAGACCCCTCATCTAGTTTCCTGCATTGAGCAGGGGGTTGGACTTGATGGCCTTGTAGGCCCCTTCCAACTCTATGATCCTATGAATCCTATGTGTGTACACCTTCAAGTAGAATAGTAGAGTTGGAAGGGGCCTATAAGGCCATTGAGTCCAACACCCTGGTCAATGCAGGAAACTAGAGGAGGGGTCTCCCATCCAAGTAATAACCAGGCCTGAACAGATGCGGGCAGCCCAGGAAGTCACCCAACCAAACACTGGCGTAGCTCATACCTGCTTAGCTTCAGCATGTGGCCTGCATTATGTGCTCTTGACGCCACCTGCAGATTAGCCAGTGTGGCGTAGTGGTTAGAGTGTTGGACTGTGACTCGGGAGATCCGGGTTCTAGTCCCCGCTCAGCCATGAAACTCACTGGATGACTTTGGGCCAGTCACTGACTCTTGGCCTAACCTACCTCACAGGGTTGTTGTGAGGATAAAATGGAGAGGAGGAGGATTATGTAAGCTGCTTCGGGTACCTTGCAGGAAAAAAGGCGGGGTATAAATATAATTAAAAAATAAAATAAAATAAATTAGGGAGTGCAGAACCTCAGGGCCAGGGGCCACATCCAGCCCTCTGATGGGGTCTCCCGAAGGTCTCCTACCCCCATTCCTTCAACCACTGAATGTTTAGTGATTTATCTTTTGTGTAGTTTTTTCCACATTCTGAAAGGTCAGAATGCTTCTAAGGCGTAACTATTTGCAGGAAGAGCTTTAAGATAAAATATGCTGATATTTGGGTTTTATTTATTTAATAGATTTATATCCTGCTATCCATATTTTAAAATATCTCTAAGTGGGTTTTGCTCTGCCCCCTTTGTCTGCAGCCCCATCTACCTGCGGTCCCCAGAGCTTTTCAGAAAATGGAATTCAGCCCTCAGGCTGTAAGAGGTCCTGCACCCCTGCTCTCAATGCAAAGTGCTTCCAGATGAGGCTTCTTTAGTGCAATGGCACTGCTTTGTTCACAGAATTTTACAAGGGTTCTAGATGTCATAGTTTTCAACCCATAACCTTCCCATATTTTCCAGCCACTTATTCCACCTTTTTTCATTACACACACACACACACACACACACCATTAAGGAAGATGGAATTGCTGCACAATGTCTTTTGATTAGTAATGCTAGGAGCATCTATACACTTGTGCAGAATCACCATTCAGCCACAGTTTAGTGCTATAGGCTTCTCTACATAAAATGACCACTGTTGCATTTGCGTGAAGTAGTGCAGGCAGCAGCAGGAGCAGCTGCACTTGCACAGGTGAAACTGCACTGCTCTGAAGCAAGGCCCATGTTCTCACCACAGGTGCTTCCAGCTGGAGGGCTCCTAGTGCTACCAATCATTGCTCTTCTCCACTTAAGCTACAAGCAGAATTGCCATTGCCTATCCACACTTCAGTGTGTGTGTGTGTGTGTGACATAACGGCAGTGCTGTCCCGTCCCGTCCCGTCCCCTTTCTCACTCATGATCGCCTCCTCCTCTTACCAACATTTTGAAGCAGCTGTTTCTCAGCACCATTTGAGAAGAGTTTATGCGTTTTTACAATGTCTGAATTAGCAAATGCACCTACTTTTAAAAAAGTAGTTGCGCTGAAACCAACCAACCAAGTGCCTGGATTGCAGTCCTACAAGATTACAGGCAGAACATATAGATGCTTACTCAGAACTAAGCACGCAGCCCTGCCCTGTCTATAAGACTATTTTCCAAGCAAGGAAAGCAGAAACAAGCAAGGCTGAGCTGTTGCTCCCCAAGTCCCTGGCTTGGTGACTTCCCCTCATTTGTACTTATTTTAATAGAAAGCCTCAGCAGCAACCCCACCCCCACCCCAGAGCACTAAGCAACTCTATTTAATCCTCCCCCAATATTTGTATTTTGTTAGGTCAGAATTGAACTGATTAAATAAAACAAGCAAATGGCATAGCACAGCCTTCTCCAACTTGGTGCCATCCAGATGTTTTGGACTTCAACTCCCATTAGCCCTAGCCAGCATGGCTGTCAGGAATGCTGGGAGTTGAAGTCCAAAGCATCCAAAGGGCACCCGGCTCAGGAAGGCTGTCATAATAGAATTCCCTAATTATATAATTGCAATGAGGTGGGGTATTTAGGACAATACCTACTGTATGTCCTATGAGAAAGCAAAGCTTCAGGAAACAATTAAGGGGTTGTTGAAAGCTGGTTCAGAGAACCAGAAGCTGCTTTTAAGGACAGAAAATGCTTTCAGATACAGTTTGTCAAAGAAACTAAACAAGGAGGCAGAAAAGCAAAAGTAGGCAAAACATAGGAAAGAAGGCAAAAGCTCTTTAGAAGGGCTGCTTTGTAGGACACAAAATGGCTCCACAACTGGTAATGCAAAGCAAGCAATGGAGGAAGGAGGGATATCTTCAAAACTCCATCCACCTTCCCGAGGCAACTCCTCCCACTATGTCTCAATTGTGCACTTTCAAATCCACAGCTACAAAGAGATTGCATAGCTATTCTGCTTGTTCTCTCTCCTTAGAGGATTTTCTGAAGTGAGAAAAAGAGATGGAAGAAGTGGTAGGAAAACATGGGAAGATGGCAATCGGATGACTACCTATGTTATCTGGACCCTCCATAAAAATGTGTGAAGGAAGCATGGTGACTGTACTTTAAAAGTGCTCCAGGTCAAGAGGAAGAAAAATGTGCAGACAAATCTTAAATAACTCCCAATTAAATTAATCCCAATTTTGACCATCATGGGTGACATCCCCTTGAGACAGGTAACTTCATGTTGCTTTCTCTGCTCAGCAGTTGTGTGGCTAATAGATACTGCAGACCTCAAAGGGACCAGAACGTCACAGCTTAATTTCCTACACCAAGCAAGACCCTGTTTCTTCTAAATGCTATTTCTAGCATTAATATACCATTCCAGATTATAACCTATTAAGGTAAATAGGAAGATGGCAATGCTGGAATAAAACAAACAAATCCAGTTTCTGGCAAAGGCTTTATTTTAATTATAAAATGGAAAACAGGAGTCCCCAGAAATGACAGACCACCACTTGGGCCAAGCCTATTTGATACAAGGGCTGCTCAGGTTCCCCTGCCCATTGTCAACCACTTCAGGTTGGAAGTGGATCAATTTACATACATATACATGTCTTATACTTTTATATACTTATAAATACATGGGATTGAATGGAATTCTGGGTATATACATGGCTATCCTTTCGAATCACTTTGAAAATACCCTCACTGAACAGTGTTAACTGGCAGGGGGTACAACATACAATCAAGTAATTTATGTCCTAGAATGGAGAGCCAGTCTTGAAATGCAGCCTCTTTTAGGAGGACTGCCTTTAATGCAGGGGCTCTAATTGTTATTGCACACAAGTCAAAATAGAGCCCATACATATTACAGAACAGCAAAAGGCTCATGTCTTCACCGGAAACAGTAGGAAGGACAAATCGGGTTCCATAATCCAAGAGGCAGCATCTCCCTTCAGTCCCACTGAAGATGTCCAAGACTGAAATCCTGTACACACTTGCTTGGGAGCAAGGCACACTGAAATCAGTGGGACTTACTTCTGAGTAAACATGTATAGGATCACGTTGCACTTTCCCAAGTCTGTGGGGAAGGGAAGTGCTAAGCATGGTCAAGTAAGATCCAGGACTTCATCCATTTCTCCACCTGGTCAGATGCACTAGTCAGTTGGAGAAAGGCACATAGACAATTAAGCAGAAGGAATGCTTTAGATACACACAAGTAAAAAGGAACCATCGGCTGGCATTTCTAAGGCCACAAACACAATTACAAGAAAACATGTTCCATTGCATTTAGTGGAGCTGACTAGGAAGTAAATATGTTTTGGACGTGGCTGTAGGAATGGAAGAACTTTAAACAAGTCAGTTACTCAGTGGTTCTGCAAACAGCAGCAGGATGACTTTTCAAAGCAACACCTGCTGCTGTTCTCTCCTACCACAAACCCACATCTAAAGTGATAAAGAAGAAGGGGAGCCAGATGTATTTCTACAGGCAGAGAACAACATACTGAAAAAACATTCAGGACCAGATAGATCCCTATTTCCTTGATTTCTACATAGCCACCTGCAGCAAAATAGGTGTAAAATGCTAAAGTAGAAGAAAAATACAGGGTAGATGAATTGCAATCTGGAGATGCTGTCCAAAGGTTTTGAGGCAGCAGGAGAGAAGGCAACCACTGCACCTCCTCCTACCCCATTCCTCCACCACCTTGCTGTAGCAAGAAGAACTTGTTTTATCTCACACCAGGAGAAGGAGGGAAGGCTAAAGAACTGGTGGTGGCCTGTAGCGGCTTTCCTAGTGCCTCAACCCTAGCATACCGCCAGATTGCATCTAGCTACTTTTCCCGGGTTGCATTTTATACCTACATGTTATATAATGCCACTATGTTGTAGTGCAATATTGAAAGATATTGGTTACCAGTTGTTTTCCAGGCTCAATTCATGGTGTTGGTTTTAACCTTTAAAGCCCTAAAAGCACAATCCTATGCAAGTTTAGACAGAAAAAAAGCCCTGCAACTCCCAGCATGCCCCAGCCAGCTATGCTAGGGCCTGGCTATCTAAGGGACCGCCTGTCTTGTTATGAATCTATCCAGTTACTAAAATCTGTAGGAGTGGCCCTCGAGGATACTGCCACTTCCATAGTCTCTCTTTGACGGGCATATGTGAGAGGGCTTTCTTCTGAGCTGCTCCCAAATTGTGGAATACACTCCTCTTATAGCTACGAGTGCCCCCACAACTACTTTTAGAAAAGATGTCGAGGCACATCTTTTTAACTTGGCCTTGTAAATTGTTTCATTAGTAGTGTTGCTTTTAATGCTGGCTTACTATTTTGATTTTTTAAATGATGTTTTTATTGTTGGTTATTGTTGTACACCACCTTGGTAGGTTTGGCAGAAAGGCTGCATAAAAATATGAAAAATAGGCTAAAAGTAAATATTATCTCTAATAAATGATTTTCCATTCTTTCTGCCAAGTATGAGCAGGAATTGGTAGTTTTCACTGTCTATCTTTTAGGAGCATAGGGGAAAACATCAGCCTGCTATCAAAGAAAAAGGGCATAGATCTCCTTGGACTGAGAAAGTTTCAAAGTTAATTGAATTAGGGCGCAATCCAATGGGGCTGCCCATAACCCTCTGAACTTGGAGGATTAGGGGCATGCTATGCAGGGCGGGAGGAGCATGGAGGCGAAGGTCACCTCCGTGCTCCTCTTGCCCTGCAAAGCAGCTAGGTTGCCAATATCGGCCATGGGCCATCTAACTGTGGTGCTTTGGGGGGGGGGGGGAGGAAGCTGAGGCACTGCCAGGGTATGTCGTATCCAGTTCTGAGGTCAGAGCTGTTTTCCAACCTTGGAGTTGGAAGCCCAGTTTGGAGTTGGGAATCTGAACGATGGCCCTCTAGACTGTGTCTGGAGGGCCATAGGATCACTCTGCCCATATCTGATACAGGGGCTTTGCTAAGACTTTCTTTTCTTCTGCAGAGTATTCTCAAAGGATAGCAGCCATTGACCCAGATTCCCAGAATGCTTCTCTGAACATACTCACTAGAGAAAAGATAAAGGAGAGCATAACATTATCCTTTTGCTCCTGTCTCTGCATAGTTGATGAGGAAAGGTATTTGGAGAAGATGCCACTTTTTGGACTAGACACGACTTTAAGTACTATTAACAAATGTGCTTAGAGTGGCCAGGCCACCTCGTTTAAAAAAAGCAGCTGCAAGACACCCGATTCAACTGGGACAGGTGTGCGGGGGGGGGGGGAGTTCCCAAACACTGAGTTTTGTGAACCAGCAGACATGGCCAGACTAAGGATAGTTTTGAATCATCTGCTTAAAGTCGTATCTAGTTTGAGGCTCAAATTCCATCTCAAATGGTATATATTAATATTCATTTTGGACTTCCTTCCAGAGTGGTTATTATCCGGCTATTGGCAGTCTAGCTCAAATTGAATTGCCTGTGGTATCAGCCTTGCCTTCTTGAGGAAAGAATTGAGATAGAGGGTATGTGCCGAATTAGACATACTCATATGGTGGCATTCTTTAATAGAAAAATTGCAAGGGGCTTTCTACTGCATGTTGGAGAATCCATACACTGCCTCTGGTTCAGCTCAGGTACTGCAAGACAGGTGCAGTCACTCATCCAGAATTAGAAATTCATCCAATAGTTTATTGCAGAGATTACTGCCACTAGGAAACTAATCTATATTATCCATTTAAGAAACATTGCTCAAAATTATTTCACAGTGAATGTTTTAGCTTATTTTCCCTCCTACAAAAGAATTAAAAGAATATTCAAGTTTAATATTGGATTAGTATTTAGAACTTCAGTGTTGCAAGACTCACACCTCTGGGGTTACATTGGCCACAAACACACTGTAACAAGGGTAATTAAAATAAACAAGCCTGGCAAGGAATGGCAAAGACTAGTATACCCAGTGCCACCCAAGTTACTCTAAGTCAGCCTTCCCCAGCCTAGTGCCCTCCAGATGTGTTGGATTACAACTCCCAGCATCCCCAGGCAGCATGGCTGGCTGAGGGATGCTGGGAATTGTAGTTCAACACATCTGGAGGGCACCAGTCTGGGGAAGGCTGCTCTACATTGGGGAAAGGGGCTTCCTAATTGCCGCTTTCTCACCAGGGGATATTTAAAAAGCATCTAAAGTGAACCAAGACAAAAACAACTTTAGTAAGTAAATACACTATTTGACTTTATGACAAGGGTTTTTTTCCCTTTCTGGTAGCATCATATCACATGCAATCCAGGAAATACTCTCCCTAGAAAGTCTGAAATGCCATCTCGCCATGAAATCTGACATGAATTCTAAGATAGGGATCTGGTACGCTGGAGTTTAAAAAGGAAATGCCCTGGTGAATCAAGGCACTTTCCACCATGTCTGCTAGCTCTGTCCATTATGTCTGCTGAAAGTATTTCCTCCAGGTGGCTGGATCTGGATGGAGTCAAGGAGAGGCCGGAGAGCTTGTCCAAAGGGTCTGAAGCCGCAAGGCAAATGAAAGAAAGGAGAGGGAAAATAAGTTGTTTACAGTGTCCAGGCACTCTGTACACAAATGATTTCTCAATTAAAAATTAAAAACAAACAAAGCTGCCTCTCGAGAAGAATGAAGAAAAACCACCAAGGGTGCATCTACAAGAACTTGTGGGGAGGGGGGAGAAAGACAGTGGATGTGCTCATTCACCAATTCAGTCTCTGCAGACAACACATGTGGTGAGCAGAGCCCATGCCAGTATCTTAGCCGTCTGCACAGCAGATGGAACATAAAGGAGGCCAGCACAGCCCCCCCTAATTACTGTAAGTACAGGGGCATGGAAGTCATTCTTCTCTGCTGTGTTTTGCCTTCTTGGGGGGGGGGGGGAGACACTTCATCTGCGCATCTTGGCTCCGAAGTGCTGTAGCAGTAGGTATCCTTGGGTTTGCCTGCACCTGCACAATATGTTTTGGCATCCCAAGCAGCTGCCAAACGCAATCCGAGAGATGTGCTCTAGGTTCCCTTGCAGTGTTGTTGTGGACGCTGGAGCACACACTGCAGATTGCATACTGTTTCAGTGGCAGCTGTCTGCAGCCAAAAGTTATGCCCCACTTTCCCCTGCAATAGAGAGGTGCAGCACCCCACTCCTGTCTGTGCAAGAGCAGGCAAAGTCTGAGAATTCTGTTCCATCATCCTCTGACATTACAAACTATTTTAGGGAATATATTTCAGATTGTATGCTGCAGTCTGTAATCCAATTGAGATTGAGGCCTCAAACTGTCTTCCTGCCCAAAATCACATTTCCCTGGCTGCTGTTTCCCCCTAAAAGTCCTGCTTACTGCAAAAAATACCTTTGGTGACAAAGCCATGCAGGGGGATTTTCAGTAGGAAATTGATGCAGCCCCCCCTCCCCCAATGGATTTGGAAGCATGTCCTGGAATGGGGTCCTGCAGCTGTTTCTCTTCAAAATAAGAGTGGCCAGTTTAAGAACACTTTTAAAAGAAGTATTTATCATAGTCTGAATGACATGTCAGTATTCGAAGCTACTCCCAGAATTCCTAAATAGCCATGGCTGTTCAGTTTGACATGCACAGTAATAGGGTAACCATCCATGGTGCATATAAACATGATATAAAGCAGAGGACTCGACTCACGTTGCAAGGACTTCGGATGGAAGGTCTGTGATGTAGGAAGGGATCTTTCTCCCTGTCAAGAATTGTGCCACTTCATTGCTGAATGTATTACAGTTATGGTCGAAAAGATTATAAGCCTCTCCACTGTGGCCCAAAAGAAGAGTTCAAACAGAAAAATGAATGAATGAACCAATAAAGAAATATAGCAAGAAAGAGACCAACCAGCTTTTATTCTGGGGGACCCCAGAGGAACATATAATATATATATATATACATGTATGTGTGGAGAAAGCCTGACATGAGTATGCATGCGCACGCGCACACACACACACGCGCGCGCACACACACACACACACACACACAGCCTCCGTCCAGGGGAGGGGGGCAAGGAGGGGGGATTGAGTTACAGGGAAGCAGCCAGACAGACCGGCATCCCCAACAATGGAGAGTCTCGGTTGAATTCCACAAAACCCAAGAAAGGACCATCAAGACCATCAAACTATCAGGGCAGTCTCAAAGAGCTGTAAAGTACCCAGTATTCCGGGCAGGCATAAGCCCACCTGATACGAAGGGGCAGGCATAAGCCCCCACCTGACCTGGAGGGTGGGGAGAGCGAGAAACTCAGGGGTAGAAAACCCCTCTCCCTTCCTGTGAGGGGTTCTTGGGAACACAGGATGCTTTGGAACAAGGTTCATCCTCCAAGCGGCGGCTGAGGTAAGCTGTTCTCATCCCCGGATCGGCCGACCCGGAGCCAGGCTGAAATTGACTAGCATAAAGTCTTTAGTCTAAGGTAACTGACTAATCCCAACGCCGCTAGCCTGGGAGCCTGTTTCATTGATAAACATAGAGGTCACCTCAGGTTGTGTTGACATTATAGTATTCCTAGAAAGCTGTTAGTTCCGCTCCGTATCTTGTGTAAATAAATAAAGCCTTATTTGGTCATTTAAAGGGCTCTAGTTTCCTCTTGTGTACGCAAACCTCCTAGTCAGTTTCACTTGCTTGTACGGGCTGTAACTCAGTGCCGATCAACCCGTTAAGCGCCGAACTCACGCATAGGACCCGGGTGCTGGTCCTTCACAATATATATATATATATATATATAGTGTACACAGAAAACAATTCACATTTCAGCACTCAAATTAGCAGGTAACTACACCCTATTTAGTGCTCAATTGCTCACAGGATGAGGGAAGAACGGGATCATGCACACTGCCCCCTAGCCATTGCATCCCCACCACCAGGCCCCACTGCCCTCCACATAGGAAAAGTATGTGTGTAGGTTCTATGCACAATTTAGAACCCTGTGTGATCAGGGTTGTAAATCATGCTGGGACTCTACATGAGTATAGCAGTTTCCCTGCCTCAGATCTTCCCCCTCCAATATGTGGCACTGGAAGGTGGCAAACACAGGTGCATCAAAGGGGACACATGCTCTGCCTCCATCACATGATCAGAAGTGTGTGTGGGAGAATAGGGCTATATATGTTATGTTCATGGGATACAGCTGATGCTTTTTTTTAATTTTTCAGATGGAGAACCTTTTTCCGCCTGCACCTTCTCCATAACATATTGGCCTCCCACCAGCTGCTTCAAAAGGTATATTTACTTGTTTTGAATCCTGTGGGGGGGAATCTGGAATGGAGAAGCTACAGACAGGAAATGGGCGAAGCATCCCTACCCCACTGCTTCTCCACTCAAAATCCTTTCAAACACAACTAACATTGTGGCTTTGATACACATGTAGTTAGTGGCTCACAGGCATATTGGAGTGCAGAAACTGCTTAAAACTTGTCCATCACTCTGAGAATGTAGGCAGCACAGATCAGTGCTAAACTGATTTAGTCTGCAACTGCTCTACAGCAGGGGTGATCAGACAGTAGATCAGAGTGATTTGCAGTAGATTGGCAAGGATTTCTGACACACAATTGCTTAACAGCAACAACAAGTAGCCCCCTGCCTCCCAATTATTTTGCTGAAATGAAGGGAGCTTGGGTAACAAGAAGTGTTTTTTTGCATGGGAGGACTGTGGGCTCAGGTCACTTCTGGTACTCAAAACAAATTTCTGGGCTCAGAATTCTTTAATTCTAACTGTGTGTCTTTTGCACCAGGCTCTGGTGGGTGGATATCAAAGTAGATCCCACAAGCCTGACATCTGTCCTAACTCTGGTCTAAAAGATGGCAGCTCCAGTATAGTACATATACCTAAGTTATGGTGAAACACTATAGAACTCTGTTCACAGAATGTTAGAATAGAAACAAAACAACATTCTCTCACCGGAACACAGATTCCCCCAGTGAGGACAAGTATTCCAGGAAGAGTTCTTCTGAAACTTCTGTGCATCCCAGGTCTACAATAGAGTCTGGGGGCCCAAGCAGCGTTCCACCCTGTAAAATATACATTAAGGAGGGTATTAAAACATCGAGAACAATTTTGCATTCTCCAATGGGGTTGTACATCACGCTGAAAGACTTCTGTATCCCCCCTGACCACCAAAACTTGCTCAAATCCAGTACCATATTTGACAATATGCTAGTAACAGCTAATGCCAGTCAAGTTTCAGAAGGAATCTCATACAACCTCAGTGTGGGGATGGGGGACAGAAGGAAAAAGGAAAATCAACTTTTGTTTCAACTTTGATTTATTCTTTTCTATACTTCACCTTAAAGAAGGGAGAAGTATTGTGGGTTTAGAGGGGGGACTCAGGACCTCACCTTGGTCAGCTGTAAGAATAAGCCATTTAAATCTCACATTTCAATATACAGTATATCAAAAACTTAGTGTACACCTCTAGCTATACAGTCAGCATTTGCTGTATAATGGTGGTATTAGGCAGTGCGAGGCAAAAAGTACAAGAAGCTTTATTTAAATCAAATTGGTTTTAGAGTATAACTAACTGAATGTTCACGAGTGGGCAATACTACACTGAATATTCTATTTACTTGCTATTTTTCTAAATAGGATATAGAAATAGATAAAGACATCTATTGGGGAGAAGAAGAAACAGAAGTAGGGATTGAAAAGAAGGTCCAAGATTCCTAAACTTACAGGTGGACAACTGGAGATCCCACCACTGCCATAGAAGAACTCATCCCTGTGGACAACTATGGAGGTGTGCCTAAGAGAAGTGCGGAAGAAGACAGGAATAAATAAAGAGCAAGTTACAACAGAATAAACAGGATCATGAGCAAAAATTATATTAAAAGTCTATAGCCCAACATGTTACTAAATCAAACAGTTTAGCAAGATTAAAGAAAAAAACAAAAACAGATCCTCACCTGATTTTGGCCAGCAACATCTGTCCTACTTATGAAGTATTATAGTAGTTACAAGTGGGAACTTGTAACAAAATGTTGCCACGTGGAGTGCTTCTGCTCAGGATTCCAGTCACCCCATTCCATTCCCCTCCCCCAGTTTTCCTTCCTCCCAGTCAGTTGGCATTCTTGTTTACAGAGCATGCTCAGTCCTCATCGGGCAGTTTGGTGTGCCCCCCCCCCCATTTTGGGTTTTTTTTTGTGGTGGAGGGGAGGTGGACATTACAGCTACATTAAAATTTTGGATTTCTCCATTCATTTTTATGGACAGCTCTCACTTTCACCCCTTAGTATACTTAAAAAAGCTTTTCAGTGTGAACATGAAAATAACCTATCTAATGAGATGGACCATTCTACCCTTTTTAGATGTATGTGTGTCTTCCTCCCTCTCCAGCTATGCCATTCCATTTCCCCTCCCATCTGGTTTCCATCCTCCTATCAATCCCCCCCCCCCCAAAGTGTCTCAGCATTCCATGTTATTGAGTACTTATGGGGCTATTTTGGGTGTTCCCTTTCCCCTTAGGTTCCCCCCCCTAAAGATTTTTGGGATATCTGCCAACCTTTGAGTTACCCCCAAGTCTGCTGATACCTCCCTCTTATGTGTGGGTGGTGTTGCCCACAAGCATGGAAAGGCTTGAATCAGATGTAGAAGAAACAAGTGTTGCAGTGTGCAGTGCTTCAGTTTATGGTTCCAGCCACTCCTTTCCATTCCCCCTCCCCCCAGTTTTCCTTTCTGCCACCAACAACAATCCATCCGTGCCCACTCAACATGCTTAGTTCCCCTCCTCCATTTGGGGATTTTCTGGACAGGATTAGGGTAGACACACTTGTGCCCAGTTCCAGCTACATTAAAATCTTTAATTTTAAGGAGGGTGCCTTCTTTAGTATAGAGCAGCCCATTCACCAAGGTTGTCATTGGAGGCCCTCCAAGTAATGCTGTGTTTAGCAGAGGTATATCTTATGGCAGCTTGAAGGAGGGCTTTCTCTGTGGTGGCTCCTATATTGCAGAATTACGGTACCTCTCCTTAGAGATCCAATAGGTGCCAGTGCAGGTGTACCACCGGTTATTCAAAACTAATTTATTCATGTGGACATTCCCAAACATTGATTTTTAGAACTGGCATATTGAATGTTAAATTTTGGATAACTGCTGTATATTTTATTGTACTGATTATATTTTGTAAGCCGCCTTGTTATCTTTTATGATGAAAGGCAGTCTATAAATAATTTCAATAAATAATAATTTCTCCATTGATGTCTAATGGGCAGCTCTCAGTCCCTAAGGGACATATTTTAAAATAGTTTCTCAGTGTGAACTAAGAAACTACCTATCCAGACAATGAGATGGTTCTTTCTAAAAAATTTGTACATCTATGTGTCTCCTGCTTTCTCCCCAGCCACTCCATTCCCTTACCCCGCCCATATGGTTGTCAATTTTTTCCTCTCAGTCTCTCAACATTCCACATCATTTGAGCATTTATTTATTTATTTATTTATTTATGAATCGCCCATCTGGCCAGACATCCGGCCACTCTGAGCGATGTACAGTCCAATAAAATACGGACACAAACACACACACACACACACACAGAATAAAACAATACAAAACTTAAAAATCCTAACCCATCCCATATTCCTGCCTGAAAAGCCACGTTTTTAATGCACGGCGGAAGCTAATCAAGGAAGGGGCATGGCAGAGGTCACTGGGGAGAGAGTTCCATAAATTGGGGGCTGCCACAGAAAAGGCCCTCCTCCTAGTCCCCACCAGCCTGGTTTCTCTGGCTGATGGGACAGGGAGAAGGCTGTCCGTGGCAGATCTTGTTGAGCAGCCTACTTGATGTTGCTGGAGGCGCTCCTTTATGGGGCTGTTTTGGGTGCTTCCTCCTCTTCTGGTTTTTTCCCTAACATGTTTTTCTGCATTTTACAAACCTTGGGGTCACCACAAGTCTCCTGATGTGTGAGTGATGCTGTTTGGGCTACATAAGCATGAGAAGGCTTGAACTGGTATTAGAGAGCAAGATGATTGAGTCTCTCATCCAACTACATAGAGGAATTACCAGTTGGGATCATGAGACTCTCCTACTCAGGTGCACATTTTACATAGGGCTGTCACTGACTTAATTTGATGATCATATGAGATTTAACAGATTAATCAGATAAACCTCAGATAGTTATCAATTAAAGTTGTATAATTTGTTTGGAGAAAGGATGAGGAATGCCTCTTCTAGGATGATGCCTACCACTTGCAGCTTTTCCTAAGTTCATTTATTTAAAAAGAATTAACAAATAAAATGATTCTGAATTAATTGAAGACAACTTAGCACACTTAACTCACATGGGGTATTTTTTTGCAGCACATAATTGTGGAGATGTTTCACATTATCAAAACACCACTTAATTTTAAGTCTGGTTTACTCACCAGATGCCATCCAGCTGCTTACCTGTATACCAAAAGAAGAAAAAGAATCATTAGCACCTTTGTGTGTTGCAGTCAGTTACCTCCTGCAGCTATTAACTCACATTTCCTTAGAAAACAGTTTCACACAAGCTCATAACATTGATTGGGTTCACACAACATGCTAAACATAGGTTAAGAGGCAGAGTGGCTTAATGTGTTGCTTGAAAGTTGCGTGGTGGTTTATAAGCCAGCCTGGTGTGGCTTATAAACCACCCTGCTACGCCATGGCTTACAGTAGGGTTAAGAAAACCCTAGTAGGTTTAATGTGTTGTCTGAATCCAGACAACAGGCTAACCCACTGAGAAGTCAAAAAGGCAAAGAGCCCCTTGGCAAGAGCGGCAAAAAAGGGCTGCTGCTCTTGCCAAGGGTGCTTTCCACTCCCCCCAACTTTTTTTTTTAATGTAAAAGAAATAGTTAGCAGTGGGCTACAAAGTTCCAATTCAGCATGGACACTTCACTTGTCTGAATGGACACAGTGTCCATGACAAATTGGAACTTTGTAGCCCACTGCTACCTATTTCTTTTACATTTAAAAAAAAAGTTGGGGGGAGTGGAAAGCACCCTTTGCAGCAGAATCTTCAGGGGTTTCTGGTGGGCTTATGTCTCCCTGGGCTGTCCTCACTTTCCCAAGTGTGGATAACCCAGAGGCACAAGGCCCACCCAAGATCCTGCAAAAAAGGTGTTTGGGGGTGGACACACCCTCAATTCCCCCCTACCATGCAGGACTCCCAGGGTTTTTTTGGGGGGGGAGTGCTGGGAAGCCCCAATTGTCCCCTCAGTTTTGCCATTTATCCCAAGTCAATAGCACCTCAGGAAGTGGCAAAACCTGAGGGGAATCCCCAGTGACAGGGGGGATAAGTGCAAATGACAGCTTTTGGGATGGAGGGGAACCCTCGGTGCTTCTGCGGTGTACCCTAGGATACCTGCAAGAGGACTGATGGGGGAAGAGGGTGGGGGAGATGGCCAGGGAACCCTGCTGTGCTCAATCATTACTGGGGGGGGGGGCAGGCAACTTTAAGCCCACAGAGGTTTCAGAACCTCTGTGGGTTTAAAGTGTTGTGTGAACCCAGCCATTGTCTTTCTAAAAGAGCAGGGAAGATAGCATACTCCCCTCTCCCCAGCTGGTAAAGTTGGCATCTGATGGAACTAGAAATGACTCATACTCTAATCCCTGGGGTTTATGCTAACAGATAAAGAACTGTGTCAGGCTTCCTGAAGAGGACACAGCGCTAATTTCTGAAGTCAACACACATCCTTTCTAGGTGGGTTTTGCTTTAGAAACAGCACAATAGATGTGCTATAGGACCTAAAACTACCCTGCTAGAATCTAGTCTTAACCAGGCTTCAAATAGTTATTGGCCTGTAGTACATATGAATCACCTTCAGATGACCAGGCAAAGTAATTTTTGTAAACTTATGAGAAGTGGTTCTCTCTCCCCACTTCCCTGCCGCTTCCACCTTTAGAATGTCAATTACTAGTGAAGTTATGGACCGAGGCATGCTGATAAAACGTTTTGTGAATGAATATGTAAGGCTGTATTATATGATTTGTCATGAGGTGTAATCTTTCTGCTACAACAGATCATATAAGCTGTTTGGGTGTCTTGTTAAATATTTTTCATGGAAATAGGAATATTTGAATTCATCACACACACACACACACACACCTCTCTGCTGGGGAAAACAAAAGTGAGGATAAATTTGCATAACTCTGCAATCTGAAAGCAAAAGCTTAGCTTTAACAAGGACAGAGGTCAGTGTGGGAGGTACTTATATTCTGTGACAGCGAAATGAGCATTTGTTGTTGTAATACTTTCCTTCGTCATAATGACAGTGCAAACTTAGATGGGAATGTCAGCAAGAAAGCAAAAACAGAACAATTATCTTTATGCGATGGATTAATAATAATGATTTATATCCTACTCGTCTACTAAAAGAACCCAAAGCTACATTTGCTTGCCCAAGCTAGTCCCAAGAGCTACCTTAGCATCTAGAAATAGAGGACTGGATTCAGAGTTAGGTGCACTTAGTTCCCATTGAAATAAATGGATCTTAATTAGATCATGTCTAACTTGCCCCACTGATTTCAAAAGGGCCTAAGTCCAACTATTTTTTGTTTGTATCTAACCTAAAAACAGCAGCACCAAAGACAACCCCCCCCCAAAAAAAACCAGGTGCACCAATTTTTACGGTTCTCTAAGCTTTTTGAACTCTCTGCTTCTAATAATAAACGTTTATTTATAACGCCCCTTACACCAAAGGGGCACACACAGAATCTTAATGCACACACAGAATCTTAACTGGGGTGGGGAGTGAAATGGCAGACCCTCAACTGCTTGCCTAGGCCAGGCCAGCAGGTAGAAATACTACTGGCAGTATATTTACACCCATGGAAGTTTCCGCAGGTGCAAATGGGACCTCTGTGGCTGCCCCCACCATCCACTGGCAAAGGGGAATCTCCACCACATCCTAAGTGCTCCCAGATGGCCATCTGAGGAGGTTAGGATTGCTCTGCAGTATGTTTTTCCAAAAGGATTGTGCCTTAGCACATTTAGATTGGTGATAACTGTAGTATACATCCCCATACCAAATGCTGATGTTATAAGGAAACTACTAAAATTTCAGCTGTGATTCTCAGGCTGCAATCTTAAAAACACACCTACTAGGGAGTAAGTCGAATTCAATGGAATGTATTTCCAAGCAAACATGCAAATATTATTTAAAACTTCTAGTCTTAGGATGCAGTCTTATGGCTGGCTTATGCTGGAAGGTGTAGGACTTTTTCCTGTCTAAACATGCATAGGATTGCACCCTAAATGTATTAATGAAATGCCTGTATCACTTTACCATGCTTTAACCTCTATAACTCTCCTACCTCTCATAGCTCCTGAGCTTGTGTGTTTTGTTTCTGCAGATTAACACACCATAACATTTACGACATTAATCTCTCAGTTAAGTCACATAAAGAAAAAGAAAAAAACACTGATTACAGCCTTCACTTAAAGTACCAGGCAGGGATGTTGAAGAGTCCTTGGTTTCGAGTCACGAGTCGAGTCACGAGTCTTTGGACCCGAGTCTCGAGTCCGAGTCCTTGGTCCAAAATGGTGACTCACGAGTCACGAGTCACTCCCAAAGCTGACTCCACGAGTCCCTATTAAAATCAATGGGGTTTTTTCCCAACAAAATAAGGCTATTTCAGATGTGTGGCTTAAATAAATTCTAGGCACAAGTGTGCCTTTTTATTTCAAAACTCAGCAACTGATTTTGGC
Source organism: Shinisaurus crocodilurus (assembly GCA_021292165.1). Taxonomy (NCBI): domain Eukaryota; kingdom Metazoa; phylum Chordata; class Lepidosauria; order Squamata; family Shinisauridae; genus Shinisaurus; species Shinisaurus crocodilurus. The sequence continues at coordinate 252,173,306 of CM037879.1, read as the reverse complement.
AAGAACAGACCAGGCAGACAAACCCAAAATAACCAGACAGGCAGAGGAGGCAGGGAACCCCAAAACAGGCAGGCAGAGGCCTTTGTCTTGGACAATTCAAACTGTGGAACTGGTTAAGAAGAGACCAGGCAGGCAGAGGAGGCAGGGAACCCCAAACAGGCAGGCAGAGGCAGCCAAACCCAAAATGTCTGAAAGGTTGCATTTTAGGAAAATGATTTTAAAAATAAACTTGCTGTACTTCCTAAAATCTATCCATGCTGCATTTGAGGAACACGATTTTGGAACACGAGTCCTTGGTTTCGAGTCCCGAGTCGAGTCTCGAGTCCCATTAAAAATATTGGGACTCGAGTCTGACTTGAGTCAGAGGGGGGAACTCAGTCCGACTCACGAGTCGAGTCCTAGAGTCCGAGTCCCCATCCCTGGTACCAGGCCTGTTAATTCTGACATGACTAAGCATCTAATAAGAAAGTAAATGATGTAGATGAACAGGCATTTCATCCAATATGATCTTGATACAGAAATGTCAAAGTTCAAACTCTAATAGTACTATACAACTCCCAGGTGTGTACAGGATTGTGGCCTAACAGTAAGATCTCACAGGCTGTAAGTGGTTGAAGACTCCCACGTTAGGATTTCAAGTTACATTTCAAGCACAGCATTATAAACCAGAGAATCGCTCTCACTTCCTCTGCTACTTTTTCACCTCTGTAATACAGGGTAGAAGTCTGCATATGTAGTACCTCTGCAACAAGACCTCCAGCCCTCTGCACTTGAGGGCTGGATAATTATTCTAACAGTTACAGTACTACTTTGAGGCGATCAATATACAGTAGTGAGCCTGTTCCCTTTGCCTAGCGGCAGAACAGATTTTGTCTCCACATCTCAAGAGAAAGCGCGATTCTTCCTCCTAGGCATTCATATGCATGGAGATAATCATGGACATGTTATCCCCCCCCCCCTTCTAACATGCCGAAAGAGACAGCAGTGCCAGCGCTGCTGTTTGTTTTTAACTCCATCCTTCCCTCGGTCATCACGCCCACGCTCAACTTTTATAGCCAGCCCGGGTGGAGAAGGAGTAGGGAGAATTGTGGGTTCAACTCCTACCCTAGGCTTTCTCCCTCTTTCCCTTTGTGACGAGGATGGGGAGAAAAGTTGAGAGAAGACCACCCGTTTTGTGACCAGGCAAACCACCACTTTCATGGGTCACTCATTAGCAAGCCCTCACAAGCCTCTTGCATAACAGCGTGTGGGTGGGTCGGTGGGGGTGGTTAAAGATCGATGCATTACATGGCCGGGAGGGGGGGAGATCGTTAAGGACACCCCCCCCCCACACACACACACCGCATCTTCTCACCTTTCTCCCTTCATTCAGCCTGGGAAGGGACTGAGGTAGCCTGCCTACTTCTCCCGCCTCGCGTGATGAAAACTGCCCCCCCCCCCGCAATCCTTTAACACAAGAAGGGCAAATGCACCGGCTCCCTCCGCCCCCTCACCGGATGACAGAACCTGAGGCGTCGATGATGAGGGTCTCCATCTATCCCTCCCCTCTTACCGAGCATGATAGGACTGAGGCGCCGAGCCATGCCCTTGGACAGGTCGTAAACATAGAGCTTAACCGGGTGCAGCATCGGAGGCGAGTCCATGGCATTGGTAGCGGAGGGGGGGCTTACAGGAAGACCCCGAGGGCAATGCGGGAGCTCCTTGCCGCGGCCAGTTGGGAAGGAAAGCGGGGAAGCCCAGCCGGCCCGGCGCCTGCTACTGCAGTAATAACCAACTGACAGAAGGGGACTGAGGAGCGGGGAGGAGGCCAGCGAGAAAGGGAACGCTCCCTTCACGCATGCGCCGCCCCCACAAGGCGAACCAACCTGCCTGTCACAGCGCCTCTATGAGGAAGCGGTGATAAGCAGCTAGTAGGCGGGACTACTAGGGGGGGGCAAACGTGGTTATTCCCTGTGGGCGGCATAAATCCCCGCCCTCCTCGGGCTATGGGTTAGATTGGGGAGGGGGTGGAGCAGGGAGCCTTTCCCGAGCTCTAAGTGGTTAGATTGTGGTTGGTAGGCGGGGTTACATAGCGGGGTTGCGGGATGTGACTTGAATCTGTAACTGCACGGTAAAAGGTCTAGGAGCCAAACTGGGGAGGAGATCAGATAATCCCATAGAAATAGAAAATGGGTAAAGTAACGCGTCCCATCGGAGCGGGAAAACTTCTTGGTTCCTTTGGACACTTATTTTTTTTCACCCCTGGAGTGAGAGCTGCCCATAGAAAACAATGGGCAGGGAAACAATCTAGGATTTAAAAAACAATCAAGGAGTCTAGCGTAGCTGTGATGTGACGCGTCTCTCTCTCCCCGCCCTTAATAAACAAAAGGTAGGAGCAAAGACAGGCGCTCATATTTTTTGAACTCAAGTCTTACTTCCTGTGATTTTTTGGGAAGTTTTTAATTGTCCCGCCAAATGTCAGTACAGGGCATTATCTCCATAAATAGTTGCCCCCCTCAGCTGTGGCTGAGAGCGAGTTACTTATATAAGTAACTTATATAAGTGATTTTGGGCCAGTCACTGACTCTCAGCCTAACCTACCTCACAGGGTTGTTGTGAGGATAAAATGGAGAGGAGGAGGAGGATTATGTAAGCTGCCTTGAGTTCCTTGCAGGAAAAAAGGCGGGGTATAAATATAATAAATAAATAAATAAATAAATAAAATAATAGTCTCGCAATGTAGTTCACAGCTAATACTGTCTGCAGGATAGAGGTAGGACTGAGGATGATTTAGATTATCAGCCAGAAATCTCCCATACGAGACACCTTTCAGGTTGCAGCAAAAGTCCATACCGTTAAATTGCAGCCCATCCCCGACTCTATCGAAGCCCAAACCCAGCACTCGGGTGTATGCAGAAGCCTTGGGCTCTGCTGACATGCAATCCTATACACGTTTAGATAGAAATAAGTCCTACAACTCCCAGCATCTCCCAGCCGGCTCGGGGATGCTGAGTGTGGTAAGACTCATTTCTGTCTAAACGTGCATAGGATTGCACCCTTACAAGACTTGAGTTAGAAAGAACAGGACCCCGTCTTTGCTCCTACCTTTTGTTTTTGGCCGGTGTGCTGGGCTTTCCAATCACAGTCATATATATATATCCCGATTTCTCTTTTATGTTCAATGGATCCGGAGGAGGAAGCGCTAAATGACCCGGAACGTAAGAAGCCCGTGTGAGTCTTGATAATTTAGTCTACGGATAAACTTGACCGCAGGACTTTCTCGGGCGTGTTTGAGATACGGCGCAGCCTACTTTTCTCTCGTCATTGGGCCGCTGTACTTTTAGGGGCGGAGGTTAGTCGTGATTGACGGTTCTGGTGTTGGGAAGTGTCTGGGCGGAAAGGAAGTAGTAGGCAGCGGAGAAGTTCAGGTAACGGGCACTTTCGCGCGCGGTAGTCGTTGCTGTAGTCGGTCCATTTTGGAGGGGAGTAGCGCACCGACGCTGACCTACTTGGCGGTGATGGGCTTGGGAAAATTATGGCCTTCCAGGGTCGGCTATGCCTGCGGCTCCTCCTCCGATTTCTGTCTACCGAGGGCCGTGGCCTGTTCATACGTGCATACGTTTCTCTTCCCCCGTCCAACCGCCATTCCATGCTTTAAAACTGCTTCTGCATTCCTGATACGTTAGAACAACAAAACTGTTTGCCTCCCTGTTTAACAACAATTCTAAGCTTGTGCAGTTTTGCATTTTAAACGCCCTTAAACCCTAGCAAAACCATGACTACAGGAATAAAATAGAGTTTGCTTTTGGTGCCCCATGCCCTCATCACTTGCTTCCGCTCTCTGCCTGGTCGTTGCGGGGGAGGCTGTGGAAGAGGCTGTGACTCTGTGGCAGAGTACTGCTTTGCTTGTAGAAAGTCCCATGTTCAGTCCCCAGCATCTCTTGGTAGGGCTGGGAAAATTCCTGCCTGAAACCCTGGCGAGCCACTGCCAGTCAGTGTCGACAATATTGGGCTAGATCAGTGTTCTCCAACCTTGGGTCCCCAGATGTTTTTGGCCTACAACTCCCAGCTACGCTTGTGGCCCTCTTGTAGCTAAAATAGCAGTCTTGAATAACACCAGTCTTGGCATTTACTTTTGTAGGAGAAAGTGTACCTTCCTCAGGAGTATTTTGTTGTGTCTTACCCAAAAATAAATATAATTGTATGTATTTATTAAAATTAGTTATTGTGAGCTTTTCAACATAAAAAATAAGGTGATTTACAAAATAAGTGGCATATGTTGCAAGGCCTCTGCCCAGTATAACTGGGAGTGCTACTTCAGCTGTGTGTTCTAACAATCTCTTTGGTCAGCAAAAAATCTCTCTTTAAACTTACTGTCTATGGATCAAGTTAGGAGTGCTAGGGTGTACAGAGAAATATTTTTTGGCCAGGCAACACATAACCTCTGAACAATCACTAAAGCTGCAGTGTTGAGCACAATTACTTGGGAGTAAATACTTCTGAGTAAACATAGATATGGCTGTGCTGTATTATTATTATTATTATATTTATTTGTATCCCGCCTTTCTCCCAACACTGGGACCCAAGGCGGCTGTGCTGTGTACAGCTTGAAATGCTATAAATGGGGAGAAAGTCCCATTGGATTTATTTCTGAGGAAACTTGCATAGGATTGGACTGCATAGCTAGAGTTTGAGGGCAGCTTCAAACAATACAGAACTAGTGGATGTGAGAGCTGCTCAAGCGTCCACTGTTTCCACAGGAGTAATATCTGAAGGGGACCTCAGTCCTCCACCTGTGTATACTGTGACCGTACCCTCTCTGGACTATCTTAGAAATTGGATCCATATTTGGATGCACTGACAACTGACGGCAGGTTCACAAGGCTCTCATGGTGCTCCATTAAGTGGGATTTAACGGGATGTGTTATCGTTATTGCCATTTTCATGCCATACATCTGTGAGGGAAACTTCCACGTGGGATATATTCGAACAGAGGAAACTGCAGCGAGCAAAAAGTTAATTACAACCTCCGTTGGGACTCAGTAGGCTACTCCGCAATTCAGAGGATGTCTCCAACTATCCTAAGGCAGAAGATGAAAATTGTCAATAACATCAAAAAACAAGTGCTTCATCACAGTGCAGCCACCTTGGTGATGATCTATCAGTGCGGACATACTGGAAAATTCGACATTTTCTTATCTTGGTATCTTTCTGTTATACTGACAGTGAATCACAGTGAGCTCGCAAGTGCGCATTTCTCGAGAAGAGTGTCGAGGATCGAGAAAGACCAAACTAAGCCATGTTACATACCTGGAACATGGATCATACGTCAACACCTCTGAATTTAACTTCCTCGGAAAATCTGAATTATTGAGATAGCGCAATGTCTGTGTACGAAGAACAAGATTAAGCATTGAAAAATGATCCTTCAACGCATTCAGTACCTTGTTTCGATTTCTCCGTTTCCAAGCAGTTCTTTTCCAACTCAAGGATGGAAGCGATACGGTGTCAATATAGAGTGTAAGAGTCTAGCTAACTAAAAATGCAAATAACATGAAAATGAAGCTCTCTAATGGAGTGTACGGGGACTTGAAGAGCCTTAAGGTAAGGAGAAGGTAAGCGAAAGCACGTCTGATCTTTACAGGACCATCTTCTATGTACCTGGTCCCCTGATTGGGATCTGAGGCCTCCACAGTCATACGGACCCTCGCTTCTACACATCTTCTTTAGAATCTATCCGGAAGACACCTACTCGTCAGAGGATTGATTGGATATATGAATCATACTCTCATCTGCACTAGAAAGTGAGTTCCTCTTGGCTTACCAGGAGTGCAAAAAGGAATGAAATGATTTTGCACATTATGGTTCTCTTGCGCAATTGAAGTCCCTGGATGCAAGGGTGAGGCGTTTGCACTTTTTATTTTTTTTTTTGTTTTTTTTTTATTGATAACAAGTGATACATACGTAGCGCTTAAATAAAAATCTCTGTACAATTTTTTGGGGAATTCATTTTGTTTAGGTGTTTTGGATACAAGACATTCCGGAACGAATATGCTCTCATCCAGGCATGACTGTTTGTAGTGATGGCCACCAGTTTGGACAGCTTTAAAAGGGGATTGGACAAATTCATGGAGGAGAAGGCTATCAATGGCTACTAGTCCTGATGGCTCTATGCTACCTCCAGGATCAGAGGCACTATGCCTATGTGCACCAATTGCTGGGGAACATGAGTGGGAGGGTGCTGTTGCACTCATATCCTGCTTATGGGATCTCGTGCTTATGGGATCCCATGGGCAGCTGTTTGGCCGCCATGTGAACAGAATGCTGGACTAGATGGACCCTTGGTCTGATCCAGCATGGCTGCTCTTAGTATCTTTTGGAAATCGTGTAAGCCTTGGTTGGGGTTTGGTGGCAAGGAAGAGATTTATATTTAATACAGCATATTATTTATATAGTTCTTTTTCTGAGTGAGTGAGGGTCGTGTATTAATCTTTGTTTCACCAATTAAATGTTATCACTTCTATTCCAAGACTTTGGAAAAGGTTGGGCTACAAATCAACTAAATAATAAAGATGGAATAATCAAGATGTGTGTGTATCTATATCTATCTATATATAAAGTTTGTCAGTGTGGCTTATCCTCCAATCTGTGTGTAGCTATACCTACCAACTTCTTAGTCCCTCCCTCATGTGGCTAATGAGCTTGGCTTTTGCTTGTGTAGGCTCTGTAAGCTAATGTGACAATAAACCAGCAAGGTTTGATTTCCACAAGGTGGAGGATATTTATTCTGAGTCCGAACGTGAAGCAAAATAGTGGTGTTTCTTCACGCGTCTTGATTTATTTTTCAGTGCATGCCAATTTGTTATCATGTCACCATAAAGATTAGTGGTAGTTTGCTGGTTTGGGTAAATACAGCAGGATTTCCTTGAATTTTCCTCTGTATCTTTCTTTTTGGCAGGGATCACCTTTAAGCTAAAAGTGATTCTCACTGGCAGGTAAATGTCTTTATGCATGCTTGGAATTGCCTGTCTTCTTACAGGCAGAATGAATGTTAAAGTTGCAAAGGTTACACATAGTTTATACTGTAAATTTGATATGAATGTAATTGTCTCATTTTACATATTGAGTCTCCATGTTTTCCTTTGTGTAGGTCATTGTGTTCAATGTGTCATCTTTGAACAGACAAATAGCATTCCTCTTTCCCCTTGCACTGTTTGTCCTCTGAAAATCATGATTTGAGGGAGTGTCAAATAATTTGTTATATAGTATTCACTTGCTTCATTTGTTCTCTTAGCAAGACAAGAAAGTCATGTCAGATTGGGTGTCATACTATAAAAATGATGGTGAGGAAGAGGAGGAACAAGAGGAGGAAGCTGAAAACATTGGTAAGAAGCAGTCTAAGGTCTTGCATATACTGTTAATTTACCATATGTAAATACTGAGCTGAAGCCAATTTAGTCTGTAGCTAGCCTGCAACATCAGTATTGAAAATATCTGGGAACCAGTTCAGCTGGGCCATAGGCATCTGCACTTGTGAAAGGTTATACTGAACACATATAACATTTTGCCTCTTCTATATGAACTTTGACCATTGGTATGGGAGCCTAAGAAACCCAAAACATAAGAAAAGCCCTGCTGGATTAGACCAAAGGCCTATCTAGTCCAGCATCCTGTTTCTCAGTGGCCAACCAGATACTTATAAGAAGTCCACAGACAGCACATGAGGGCAATAGACTTCTCCCATTGTTGTTCCACAACAACTGGTATACAGAGACATGGTGCTTCTGATCTTGCATGTAGTATATAGCTATCATGACTAATAGCCATGGATAGCCTTCCATGAATTTTTCTAAGCCCTCTTTAAAGCTGTCAAAGTTGGTAGCAATCACCACATTTTGTGGTAATGAATTCCATAATTTAACTTTTTTTAAAAATAAAGCAAGTTTCTGGCTCTTAAGGATACAGAGATAGGTGAAAGCATGCAAGCACCATCTGCAAAAGGCGTTAGTGTTCAGAGGATGTAGCCTCTGCTTTGTATGAATACAGGCCACTCCTTATGGCCTCCAGGCACTGACCACTGCTTAGCCATATTTCTCATCTTCTGCTGTTTGCAAAACCTCCCAAAATAGAGCAGATAGAGCAAACTGCTTTATGCAGCCTCTTGAAAAGACTAGCACTGACCATTGCTGCTCCAGTGCAAGGAATGATGAGCTGTGATGTAGGCAAATCATTGAGCAAAAACACATACTCATCCCTATTAGCCATACACGAAAATGTATACCCTTTCTCTTCTGGGTAAGAGTAAATTTAAGTTTTTGCATAGTCTGATGAATATGTGAGTTGTACTTGAGCGACATTATTAAATATAAGAATTTGGTAAAGAGGATGATTCAGGTACAGGATCTGACTCTCCCCCTCCCCCCCCCCCTCTGCAGGAGAATATAAATATACAGGTCGGGACACTTTGGTTTTTTTAGTGGATGCCTCAAGAGCCATGTTCAATTCCTATGATAATGGTGATATGGCTCCTTTTGATATGACAATCCAGGTAAGATGACCCTTCGGAGAGTTAATGTTAATTTCACATATTGTAGTTTGACATTCCCTGACATGCTACAGCAGTATGATATAACTTACTCACCAAAGGCTGATACAACTGGCTGTCAGTTCTGTTTTATGTTCTGTATATTGGGATAACAAAAGACATGTTACTGTGGTGAGGACAAAAGTGGTGCAGAGTTCCAATTTTCTGTTAAACTCAAAAGAAGTACACAAAAATTGAGGTGATAGATGTGTATTTAAATTGAAAAATAAATCTTGTGGTAGAGCAACAGACTCTGGAAATTGTTTCCCTTCTCCAAGCATGGAAGAGTTTAAGTGTTTGAAGACGACATCCTTCTCTATACTTATGTTTAGTACAGTTAGGAACTAAAAGCATGTTTTTACAGTTGGCAATATATGGTTTTATACTGTATCATTGGTGCATAAATCCTGTAGTGATGGGCCCTTTCTTTAGTAACATGCAGCTCAATCCCATGCAGTTTTTAAAATTTGAAAATCGTGTGTGTGTGTGGCCTACTGTGTCCAGTGTGGCTTACACCCAAGTAAGTGTGGATAAGATTGAAGTCTTAAGAAAATTCTGAGAATATCAATAAGATTGAAGCTTTTAATCATGAAATAATAATTAGGGGGAAGGTCACCATTCAGTAGTAGAGCACCTGCTTAGCATGCTAAAGGTCTTAGCTTCAATTTCTGGCATCTCCTGGTAATGCTAGAAAAGACTGCTGTCTGAACTCCAGAGACCCACTAACAGCCAGAGTAGGAAACCTTTTTTTACCCAAAGGGCTGTATTCTCTCGGGTAACCTTATAAGGGCTGCATGCCATTGGGGGGTGGGGCCAACCACGCCTCTTATGCATCCCTTCCCCCCCCTCACACACACACAGACACACAATTTATTTATGAAACATGTATGCTGCTCTTCAAAACGAAAAAATATTTTCAGAGCTGCTCGCTATCAGAAATTTTAAGGAACTAATACAGTGAAACAATATCAAATTACTAAAACCATAAACAATTTAATTTTAATCTAAAACAAAGAGAGCAGCATAAAACACATCATAACACCAGCCTAAACCCAATCAAGAGATATTCTAAAAATTGAACAAGAGCAATAATTAAACCAACTCCACATCCTAACCTCCGAGTCCCAATCTGGTCAGATGACCAAAAAAGATACCATGATCAAATGGTATTGAAGGCTGCTGAGAGGTCTAGGAGAACTAATAAGGTAGTACTCTTCCCTTCCATCCCCTGGCTGTTAGTCATCCACTAGGGCCACCAAGGCTTTTTCCATTCCTTATCGAGGTCGAAAGTTAGATTGGAATGGACCCAAAGAATTGGTATCATCCCAAACTGCCTGGATTTAAGATTCCACCACCCGCTCCAGAACCTCGCTTAAGAATGGAGCATTTGACCCTGGACAATAATTGTTTAAAATATATGTGGGCAACAATTCTCAGGCCACCCCCCATTCCCCTCACCACACCTTTCCCTTCCCCTTCTCTGGGGTTTAAAATGGATACTTGCCACCCTAGCCCTCTGTACTCTATGGTTTATCTCTCAAAAATATTGAGAGGGAGACCACAGAGTATGGAGGGCTAGAGCATATTTTGCCACTCTAACATGCTGTATTCCATGTTTCTGGGTATTATAGGTTCATAGATCATAGAGTTGGAAGGGGCCTACAAGGCCATTGAGTCCAACTCCCTGCTCAGTGCAGGAAACTAAAGGAGGGGTCTCCCATCCAAGTAATAACCAGGCCTTACCCTGCTTAGCTTTCCACGCTCAGACAAGCTGAGCCAGCGTGAGCCACAGGCCTGTATATTCTTGAGAGAGCAACCATGAAGTACAGCAGGCCAGAGTGGCAAAAGATGCTCCAGCTGTGTGTGCTTGGTGGTTTCCCCCTCTAATCTTATTTTTGAGAGAGAAACCATGGAATAAAATGGGCTAGAGAAGCCACTTCTCCACTGGACAAGAAAGCCTTTTCTGCTCAGGGAGAGAGAGTTACTGGAAGTGGGGGAAGAGGAGGTTTAACCCTTACCTTCCCCAATATCCTTTTGAAGATCCCCCTGTGGGGAGGAGGTAAGAGGGTGTATGTTTGTGTGAGAGAGTTCAGCCCGCTGCTGGCTCTGACCACAGCCACTGCCAGCAGGTAGCCTCCAGCATAGCCTCTACTGCAACATGTAGCCCTCGGGGGCAAAAAGGTTGCCCACTCTTTGTCTAAGGCCACAGAGTCCAGATTTAACCTTTTTAATAGAGGTCTCACCACTGCCCTTTAACCCCTTCCCTCAAAGGAGCACTAACCACTTCTGAGGTCTAGTTAGAGATCCTGGTACTGGCAGTTTTTAATATCCAGGAAGAGCAAGGATCTTGTGAACAAGTGTTAGGCCTCAAACTTCCAAGCAGCTTGCCTACATCTTCAGTTTATACAAGCTGAAACATATCCAAGGTAACCTGACAAAGTGGTGTCCTAGCCACATCCATCTCTGATTCTGTCAAAATTATGGTGTCTAACTTGGTACCGAATACAAGTAATTTTATCTGTAAAGTGCGATACAAACTGGTCACAGCAGGCCTTCATGGATTCTATCACCTGGGCCCCTGAGCTTATATGCAAAAGTTTGCACCACTCGAAAAGAGAACCTTTCCCTCCCCAGCTGTGCCCACCCCAGTTCCCCCCTCCCCACCACCACACAGATGCTGCTGTAAGGCTAGGGGAACAAAGCCTTGTATTGGTTCCAGTGGGAGGCTTTTTCAAGCCTAACTGCTGCAGGGGAGATCGGGGTTGGCAGAGGCGTGGACCAACTGGGCAGGCCCCACGGGCTGCCAGTTCCCCACCCCTGGTGTAGACAACACTGAGCTAGATGGACTAAAGGTGTCTCTGTACAAGACATCTTCCTAACTAAATTTCCTCACCTATGAATGTCGTGTAAAGCTGGGGTATAATGTCTCAAATTTCAAGTTCTTAGAAATATTTGCAGATAATTTAACCTCACTCATCTGTCTAAAAGATGAGTAGATGGAAGATGTTCTGCTTTCTTCAGTGGTCCTTTTCCTTCTTTTTCCCAGCTGACTTGTATTTTCTTACTAGTGCATTCAGAACGTGTACACAAACAAGATCATCAGCCACGACAGGGACCTTGTTGGTGTGGTGTTTTATGGTACTGAGCAACACAAAAATTCTGTGGACTTTAAGCACATTTATGTTCTTCAAGATTTGGACAGTCCAGGTAAAGAGAGAATGATGCAAAGTTTATCCATGAAGGAAGAATGCAGGGGATCTGGCACAGTAATTTGAGTAGCAGGGGTTTTTCACTGACTGGTGAAGGGCCTGTTTTATATTCTGTACCTAGTATGTGGTTGATTATCAAGATAAGTAATTGATAATAGAAACAATTGGAGATCTTCCCTTGGTTGTCAATCAATATTTTTTTAAGAGACAATTTTCTTGGATAGCCATGGCTCACTCAATTGGCTCTGGTAGTGTGGTGCAATCTGGGAGTAACCTGATCTGCATTAGTTCAGACTGTGGTGAAGTAGTTTTGTGGTAGCAGCTTGCAACATACCTAGTGTGCCCTCACCAACCCCTTTATGGAATCCTTGTTGACAAAATTAAACATACAGTTACTCGAGTGGGATATGGATTCACAATAGTTTCACAATCTGTATTTCACTATGCTAATATGATCATGTAAATTGGTCTATAACAGAGATGGGCAGAAGGTAGATCTCCAGATGTTTTGGACTTCAACTTCCAGAAGCTCCTGCCAGCATGGTCAGTGCCAGGGATGCTGGGAATTGAAGTCCAAGGCATCTGGGGATCTACTTTCTGCCCACCCCTGGTCTATAAACCTGTTCACATTTTCCACTTTACTATATCTTGTGTCAGGGGTGGGCAACTTTTGGCTGCAGATATTTTGGCCTAAAACTTCCATCAGCTCTAGCCAGCATAGCCAGTGGGAGGGATGAAGGGAGTTGTGGCCCTCAAGATTTTTGTGTCCTGCAAGTTCCCCACCGCTGCCTTTTGTTTGCCAGGCTTTTAATCCCCTTTGTCAGAAATCTTTTTTTGAGTTCTGTACAGTATCTACCATGTAGTTGATGCTTTATAAATATTTAGTAATATTAACTGGAGAGATATATGTTGAAGGAATTTTGAACAGACAGAACATTCAGGGGGAGCAAGGCTTTTAAAAAGCTAATCAGATACTTGCAGCTGCAGTGCAAAAGGTTCTTCCATCCATTCCAGTTAACTTATGTTAAAATTCATAAAGGAACTGGTATTAGGCTAACAGAGCAAGCATAATGGAGCCATTAGTCAAACTAGAACAGTTCTACAGAATGTAGAGTAGGGTTTTTTTTGGTATGTATGAAAACATCCATAGTTTATTATGGCATGATGTTTTGCAGGTGACTGCATGAGAAAAGTTCATGTGATAAACTACAACTCAGCCTTTTACTTAAAGAATTGCAGAAATACAAAATGAGTTACATAATTTAATGATTACAAATTTTAACATCAGAATTAATTACAACAAGAAAAAAGTAGTATGGGTAACAAATGAGATTCAGCTACCAATTTAGGTGCCTGTTGTTTCTTCCAAAATGTAAAAAAAAAGTGTGTGGGGTGGTGGTGGAATAAGCCTCTCTACCAAATTTTGGAGTAAGTTATTTTGTTCATTCTAATGTCACCCAGACTTCACTTAGCTAAACTTTAACTTCAGGCTTTTTCCATTTTCAGCCTAATGTATTTAGCAACTAAGAAAAGGTGATAGTTATTGATGGACACAAATAACTGCTGTGCTGAACAGTTGATTGTTTGGTCAAGAAAGAATGGATGGGTTCACATATCACGCCAACCCACCCTGGCAATAAGCCACAGTGGGTTGGTTGTTGCGAGAACAACCCACAGTGCATCCGATAGACATGCCTGCATATGTCCCGGTGGAAAAAAAAACCCTTTAAAAGGAACAGGCGTTTTGACAACTAGCTGTCAAATCTCTGTGCTCTGGTATAAGGGGTTGTCTGCACTTTTCTATCATCCCGAGCACTGAGAGTCTCAGGAATTGGTGGAAACGTTGGGAGAACTGGGTCCTAGCAGGGGAACACAAAAAACCTTGAGGATTGCAGTGCCAAGGGGGGATAAATCTCTCCACATGAGCAAAGATCACTTGTGTTTTCACTATGAATTGACAGTTCGCCTTTTGACAGCTGCCAGGGGAAAGCAAAGTGGGGGGGAAAACCCTACTGGGAGCCTCTCTGGGTCAATGTCCATGGTTTGTATCTGCTGCATTTTGACAGCAGATACCTCCCCCCCCCCCCAGGCGAGGTTTCCTGTTTTTGCACCTGTGGAAATGCCTGTACTTACACCCCTGGAATTGTGCAATTCTGGCTTTTTAAAAAAGTAATAAAATAAATTAATAAAACTATTTGCGCACATTTGGGGTGCAATTCTTTTTTAAAAAGAGGGGTGGCGAACCACTGACAGTCCCTCCAGTGTGCCGCCTGGGCATTTCAGAGGGGCTGTCAGTGGCTGGCAAAACAGAGATCGTGAAAAGCGATGTTAAAAAAAAAATTGGTTAGGGCGGGGGGAAGCCACAGCAAGCCAAAACAGCTCCTGATTGCAGCGGGGAACGGGGCAGTGAGCCAGTGACGGTTGCCCCACCATGCCGCTTGGGCATTGGTGGGGCGGCTGGCACTGGCTGTGGCTTGGGTGAGTTCAGCAAGAGTGGCAAGGGATTTTTTGCTGCTCTTGCTGAGTGGCTCGCTCGCCATTGCCCACAACCCACAGTGGGGGCAGTCATCTGGGTTTGGACGACACACCAACCCACCATGAGTGAAACACACCCTACATTTATTTATTTATTTATTTTCGGTCATAAACCAATACAAGACACCCTACTATAGCCATGCGTTCTCAGGGTGGCTTGTTGGGGGGAAAAACACGCCACTCTGAAGAAAGCGGTCTGGGTTCAGACAACATGACAACCCACCATGGCTCGCTGCCCATGGTGGGTTGTCGTGTCGTGCGAACTAGGTCAGTGTGGACAAACTGTTGAACAATTTGCAAATGTTAATCTCTCATGGCTTGGAATAGAAGTGCAGTCATTGGCTCTTTTGTTCACTTTTGTTTTGTGGGAGAACAGTGAACCATAGTCCTCTGAGGTTTTTTTGTTCTTGTTTACTACTAGGGGCAAAACGAGTGTTAGAGCTGGCCAAGTACAAGGGAGAGCAGGGGAAAGCACTCTTCCACAAGTCATTTGGCTATAGCACTGACTATTCATTAGGAGAGGCGCTCTGGGTTTGCTCCAATCTCTTCAGCGATATCCGCCTCAAGATGAGCCACAAGAGGATCATGCTGTTCACCAATGAAGATAACCCTCATGGGCAAGACAGCACGAAAGCCAAATTTGCTAGAACTAAAGCTGCTGACCTTCGAGAGACAGGTCAGTACTTCAAATTAAAGGTGAAGTATAAGTGGAATAAAAATGATGCCTCCTTTCAGCAAACCAGACAGTATTTGCTCAGTCCCATCTTTGCAGAACTGGCTCCCAGGTGATCCAATGCAATATGTTATGAGTAATCTTAAGAGCATAATTTATTACATTTATATCCCACCCTTCCTCCAAGCAACTCAGGGCCCCACCCTCTTTTATTCTCACAACGATTCACTCTGTGAGGTAGATTAGTTTGAGAGATAGTAACTGGCCGCAGTTCATCACATGACATTTTCATGGCTGAGTGGGGATTTGAACTTACATTGTCCCAGTCCTAGGCCAACACTTGTATCACGTCACGAGACCACACTGGCTCTCAGGTGGCTCTAATTTTGGGGATCAGGTTTATTGTTCCAGTGCTTCTGTTTCCTACAATCCAGACATGTGAGGTGCTTGAGCCTTTTCTGGATATCACAGCCAACAGGAACAAAAGTGTAACTGTATATGGTCTGACTAACTGGCTTTCTGTAACTGGGTGTATGATTATCATGTGGGGTGGGGCAGAGATATACCTGCCATTTCCTAGGACTCCTTCTGTGCAATTCGTTTTGTACCACAGTAACAAGTTGGGAGCAGGGAAGCTGCCATGTGGTCATGAATTAGGTTCCCTAGTTGCCAGCACTTACTCTTCATCCTCTTCGTCCTCTTCTTCCATTATCCTTCTCTCATGCTTCTTGAAACTACTCAAGAAGGAAGGAAGGAAGGAAGGAGAGAATACATTTGCATGTGCTTCTCTGCTACCTTCTGTTCTTGCTTTTTCTAGCTGGGATAGAAATAGAGATAGAGGAATGTGCAGAGAGAATTCTCTTTACTGTCTGCATTTCTGTCTCCAATTCATCCAGCCAGGAATCAACTCAAGAAGGGAGCCAGAGGAGCTTGTGAATAAGAGAAGTCTGGACTTGCCTTTTCTTGCTTGTGCACTCCATTTCCTTTAAGCTGTGCAATGTAGTGCAGAGGAGATTGGTGACTGAACTTATCAGCAGACGAATTGTGTTTGTGTGTATTGATCAACTACCAAGAGCCAATATGCACTCTGTATGCCTTGATTCATGCTCCTTCCCGTTCTTTGTTCTGGGAGTATTTAAGCTTTCTTTGCAAAATGAAAACCCATAAAATAAGTGGAATCTGTAACAAAATGTTACAGTGTAGCATGCTCCCTGCTCGGGATTCCAGCCACTCTTTTCCATTCTCCTTCCTCCAATTTTCTGGTCCCCTCCCCCTCCAGCAATCAGTCAGCATTACTTGGCCACTGAGCATGCACAGTCCCTAATGGATTGTTTTGGGGCTCCTCCTGCCCCTTTTCTAAAGTTTTTTTTTTTGTACTTCTGCAAACCTTGGGGTTCCCCAGGAATGCTGATACCTACCTCTTGTTTCTCAGTAGCCCCACTTTGGCTACATAACTGAAAGGCATTCAAAGCCTGAACATCAGAAATAGATGGAATTATGATGGCTAGATCCTAATATAGAAAATGGGTCATTTATTTTCCTCCAATTCTGCTTTGACTAGGTATTTACCTTGACTTAATGCACCTGGAGAAGCCTGGGGGATTTGATATCTCCTTGTTCTACAGGGACATCATTAATACAGCAGATGATGAGGACTTAGGAGTCCAATTTGGTGAGTCCAGCAAGTTAGAAGACCTCATGAAAAAAGTACGAGCAAAGGAGACAAGGAAGCGAGCTTTATCCAGGTGAGTATCGAGCAAAGTCTAAATTATCATCATCCTCTTGCAGGGTGGTCAGGAGACCTATTGGAGAAAAAAACTCCTCTCCTTGGAGAAGGCTGTTAGTGGGTGATCATCATCATCATCAGGCGATCACTCGTGACCGAGTAAGATTGTCTTCCGGGATAAAAGGAGGAGATTCTAAAGAAGATTGTGTAGACTCTAGCGATGGGTCCGTAAGTGACTGTGGAGGCCAATTCTAGATCCACACAGCTTCCCACAGTGAGGACACAGGTTACCAGATAGAAGATGGTCCTGTAAAGGATTCATTTGACGTGCTTTTCGCTTAGCACGTTTCTCCCTTTCACCTTGCACTCGGGCTTCTTCAAAGTCCATGGAACCTTTGTGAAAGGCCAACCTCCAGTTAGATCGTTCATGGGCCAGAGCTTCCCAGTTTTCGATGTTTATATTGCATTTTTTTAGATTAGCCTTATGAACATCTTTAAACCTCTTATATTGACCACCGATATTCCGCTTTCCATCCTTGAGTTGGGAGTAAAGTAACTGCTTTGGGAGACGGCAGTCAGGCATTCGAACAACATGACCGGTCCACTGAAGTTGGCGTTGAAGGATCATTTTTTCAATGCTAGTAGTCTTTGCTTCTTCCAGTACACTGACATTTGTTCGCCTATCTTCCCAAATAATTTGCAGGATTTTCCGGAGGCAACGTTGATGAAACCTTTCAAGGAGGTGGAAGTGACGTTTATAGATAGTCCATGTTTCGCAGGCATACAATAAAGTTGGTAATACAATGGCTTCATAAACCAGTGTTTTGGTCTTCTTACAAATATCCCGATCCTCGAACACTCTATGTTTCATTCGAGAAAATGCGGCACTTGCGGAGCTCAGACGATGCTGGATTTCACTGTCGATGTTAGCTGTAACAGAAAGATAGCTGCCAAGATAGAGAAAATGATCGACATTTTCCAGTATTGTCCCGCCAAGCTGGATAGATGGCATCACCAAAGGATTGGCTTGCACTTGCTGATGAAGCACTTTGGTTTTTTTGATGTTAAGTGAGAGACCAAGTTTTTCGTATGCTTCTGCAAAAGCATTTAGGATAGTTTGGAGATCATCCTCTGAATGTGCGGAGACCACATTATCATCAGCATACTGAAGTTCCACAACGGAGGTTGTAATTACCTTACTTTTTGCTTTCAGCCTGCTGAGATTAAAAAGCTTTCCATCTGTTCGATATATAATTCCCACACCGGTGGGAAGTTTCCCCTCGACAAGATGTAAAACCATGGCGATGAAAATGGCAAATAATGTTGGGGCGATAACACATCCCTGTTTAACACCTGATCCCACTTTAAATGGAGCACCATGAGAGCCGTTGTTGTCCAAAACCGTTGCCGTCATGTTGTCATGGAGAAGTCGCAAGATATTCACAAATTTATTGGGGCATCCAATTTTCATAAGGATAGTCCAGAGAGCTGTACGGTCTACAGTATCAAAGGCCTTAGCCAAATCGA
Organism: Shinisaurus crocodilurus; assembly: GCA_021292165.1. NCBI lineage: Eukaryota > Metazoa > Chordata > Lepidosauria > Squamata > Shinisauridae > Shinisaurus > Shinisaurus crocodilurus. Next base: position 252,155,073 of record CM037879.1, on the reverse strand, counting down.
TAAATGCCATATAAAGGGGTTGATTTTGCTCCCGGCATTTTTCTTGGAGCTGACGTGCAGTAAAAATCATGTCTACTGTCCCTCTAGAGGGGCGGAAACCATATTGAGTTTCAGGGAGGATCTCTTCTGAAATAGATAGAAGACGGTTTGCGAGAATCCTAGCAAATATTTTACCTGCGGTTGCTAAGAGAGAAATGCCCCGATAGTTTCCACAGTCTGTTCTATCACCCTTCTTAAAGAGGGTGATAATTATGGCATCCCTGAAGTCTTCTGGGATCTCTTCTCTTATCCAGATTTTTTCGATGAGTTTATGAAGATGTTGTACAAGTTCGGGCCCCCCTTCTTTAAAGATTTCAGCAGGAATCCCATCTGGTCCACTAGCTTTGTTGTTCTTCATTTGATTAATGGCTTTTTTTACTTCATCCAAAGTGGGGAGTATTGCAAGTTCCTCTTTAATTTGTTTTTGCGGGATTTGCGAAAAAATCTCATTATCCACCTTAGACTTACGATTTAAAAGGTCATAATAATGCTCTTTCCAACGCAGTGCAATAGACTCTTTGTCTTTTAAGAGTTTGGTGCCATCTTTTGATTGTAAAGGGTTTGTACCATAGGTTTTTGGTCCATAAATGGCCCTTGTGGCCTTAAAAAAGCCCCGTGCATCATGAGATTCTGCAAGTTGTTGAATGTCTTCAGCTTTCTTTTTCCACCAAGCGTTCTTAAGTTCTCTTGTTCTTCTTTGGACCTCAGCCTTTGCGCTAGCGTAGGTTTTTTTCTTGGCAGCGCAGTTAATATCATTTTGCCATATTTGGAAGGCTTTCCTTTTTTGGTCAATTATATATTTAATCTCATTGTCATTTTCATCAAACCAATCCTGATGTTTCTTAGTTTCATATCCAATAGTTTGTTCACAAGCTGCAGTAATGGAGGTTTTCAGCTTAGACCAATGGTCCTCAATGTTGTCAGGAGGTTCCGTAGGTAGATGTTCCTTAAGAAGTGATTGAAGATGAGTTTGCTTAATAGGATCTTGAAGGACTTGGATGTTCATTTTACGCCTTGGTTTCCTTCCTTGAAGCCTACGTTGGGGAGCAATGTTGATAACCATAGTGGACCGGATTAGTCGGTGGTCTGTCCAGCAGTCGTCGGCACTCACCATGGCCCTAGTAAGAAGTACATCGCGGCGATCTCTAGCACGGACAATTACATAATCCAGAAGATGCCAGTGCTTTGACCGTGGGTGCTGCCATGATGTTTTAAACTTATTCTTTTGTCGAAAGAGCGTGTTTGTGATAGTGAGATTATGCTCTGCACATATAGACAAAAGTAAGAGTCCGTTCGGGTTGCTATTACCAACTCCGTCTTTTCCAATAGTTTCTGGCCATAAATCAAAGTCACGCCCGACTCTTGCGTTAAAATCGCCTAGGAGGATAATTTTATCCTCCTTAGGTATCTCTGACAGGAGAGTGTCCAACTGGCTGTAAAAACTTTCCTTGATGTCATCATCAGCATCTAATGTTGGTCCATAAGCGCTCAAAATAGTTACCTGTTGGTTATTGGCGAGCTTTAATCGAAGAGTTATCAGGCGTTCGTTAATGCCAGTAGGAACTTCTGACAAAGAGTTCCCTAGTTCATTTTTGATGGCAAAGCCTACACCATGTATTCGTCGGTCCTGCTCAGGTAGTCCTTTCCAGAAGAAGGTATAACCTCCTTTTTCTTCTTTCAGCTGTCCCTCTCCTGCCCTTCGAGTTTCTTGAAGTGCTGCTATGTCAATTTTAAACCGTCTCAGCTCCCTTGCAATAATAGCAGTCCTACGCTCAGGGCGTTCACTATCTATGTTATCCAGCAATGTCCGTATATTCCATGTTCCAAAATTCAAATGTCTTTTTCGACCGCTAAAATGGTGACCCCACTGGACGCGGTAATCCAGTCAGGGGAGAAAGAGGTAGACTATGTTTAGGGCACCTTTTCTAGCCCCCTCCCCATACGGGGTGAGCAGAGTGGATCCTAAATAGGGCTGCTCAGTCATGGATACAGCTGCCGAGCTGCTCGACTACCTCGTTCCTTGAACAGGGCGACTGAGTCTGCATCCACCGCCCATGTGCTGGTCCATGACTAGGGGCTTCCAGATTCATAGTCCTGCCCCCGTTGCCATTCGCCAGTCGCCATGGGACTTTTTTTTGTTTGTTTGTTTGTTTGTTTGGGTTGGGTTGGGTGGGTTGGGTTGGAAGACGCCTGTGCGTGAAACTGTTTTATGTGGGGAGATCGGTGCACAACGAATCACCACACAAACTTGACAGAGTACGGCAGAGATCCAATGGCACGGTTACCCTGACGATTGGAAAACCATTCTCTGCTGCAGCCTTCATCCGCCTTCACAGCCGTTGTAATTTAGGTTTAATTATCTTCCGCCTGTTCTGCCGTTGAGGACTTTATGTTTTGGATCGTTCTTTGTCTGGTTCCTCTCCCCGGACCTTACCGCCATGGGTGACCCTACTGGGAGTACATAGCTCCCGACGGCATTGCTCACAGGATTCATCGGAACACGCAAGCCCACTCACCACTTCAAGGTGACGATCCGGCGAGGGGTAGTGGGTGATAGGGAAGTTATGTTAATGTAGTACATAATAAGTTGTGAAAAATGTCTTTTGTGATGCTTTGGGATGAGAATCTTCTGATGCGCTTTTATCTTTTTAAAGTGGAAATTGAAATGCAATATCAGGTTTAGAAAACTCAAATCTGTATTGACTGATTCTGTACAGGCTAAATGTGTATCTGGGGGATGATCTGGCTCTTACAGTTGGCATTTTCAACTTGGTCCAGAAAGCTTGCAAGCAGCCTCCAGTGAAGCTTTACAGAGAAACCAATGAGCCAGTGAAAACAAAAACACGAACCTTTAACCGAGAGACAGGTAGTTTGCTTCTCCCTAGTGACACGAAGAGGGCTCAGGTAATGTACCTTGAGAATTTGTTTACTCATCCTCTCCCCCCTCCCCTTCCTATGTCAGAAAAGTTGTGCGGCCATTTAAACATCTGAGGAACCCTTGTGGGAACATCCTAATACCTATCATGATCTATAAGCCCTAATAACATGACCCTATGCACCATAGTAACTATTTCCTTTGCCATGTCCCACTGTGACTCCTAAGGCTTCTTTTAATACAATTTATGTATCAAAGATTATTTATTTATTTATTTATTTTTCTTCGTTTTTTTCCCAACAGACATCTGGGTTGGGCTAATTGTGGTAGGGAGGTAGATCAAGCGTGTATGACTTAGCTACAAGCAGCTGGGCCATATTGTGTCAAACACTGGAATTTGAAGTAGTTATCTGTTGTAATTACTCTTGGTGAGAGAAGTATGCTGAATCCTGTAGGCATCATTGTGTTTTCACAAGCACTAGACCCATATTTCTCTTTGCTTGCAACTCTGGCTGCTATTGCTGCAATTCTTGTACCTACTTCTGCCCATTCCCCTTTTTAGACCTATGGGAACCGTCAGATTGTTCTGGAGAAAGAGGAGACGGAAGAAGCAAAGAAATTTGATTTACCAGGCTTATATCTGATTGGCTTCAAACCCTTAATAATGCTGAAACGACATCATTACATCAGGCCTGCCCAGTTCATCTATCCTGATGAGTCTTTGATTAGTGGTAAGCTTATGTGGGAATGATAGTCAGCCTTATATCTTTGGCAGTGAAATAATTTAAATGTGCAGAGCAGGATTTCAAATGTAAAAATGGGGGATAATAAATCCCCCAATGGATTTTCTAGACCCATACGTGTCACGGTTCAGAGCAGGATCCAGACTGTCATTAGATGCACTCCAAACTACTGAACAATATCTCTTAGCAGTTACACATTAAAAAGCACTGGAGACAAGATGAAACCTTGTAGTACACACAGCTTAAACCCCATGTAGCAGAGCAAGTCATGCAGTGCCTTCAACTTCTGTCCATCAAGCAGTTCGGTGTTCTGAAGAGCTACTGAGAAGTCTAGAAGTAGTAGTAGAGTTTTTAGTGGGCTGGATCCGGATTTCAATGTGTGGATCAGGGCTGGTGGAAGTGGACTTCCTTACCTTCTCCTCCCCATGGCAGACCCTCCACTCCGATAATATTACACAGAGGGTCAGAGACCCTGCTGAATGGGTTTGGGCTGTGGTATAGATTCAGAGCTCTGATCATGGAGGGTGCCTCCCCATTTGGGAGGATCCCCCTTCCACCCTATATCACGGTCCACCCCATTCAGCAGGGTCCCTGTGTAGCCTTTTCGGGAGGAACATAGGAAGCTGCCTTATACTGAGTCAGACCATTGGTCCATCTAGCCCAGTACTGTTGACGCTGGCAGTGGCTGTCCAGAGTTGCAGGCAGGATTTTTTGCTGCCCTACCTGGAGATCCCAGGGATTAAACCTTGGACCTTCTGCATGCATAGCAGGTGGTCTACCACTGAGCTATCACCCCTCCCTCCAGGGGGCTGGAGGGGCTGTCATCGGGAAGAAGGAGAACGGAAGTCCACTTCCACCAGTCCAATTGCAGGTACTTAAACTAGATCCAGCCCACTGTGGTGTATGCTGCTTTGGGTGTAACACAGTATATACATTTTAAAAAAATAAGAAACATGATCTGCCTTATGGGACTGGTGTAAGGATTGCCATGATAATGTCACTTGAAAGGAGTGTATAAAGACTGCTGATGATTATTATTACTACCACCCAGAAAAGAAGAACATTTAAAAATAGGACCTACCGTATACCTATTCGAATATCCTGGTAACCAACCACAGACATACCGGATTGCAAAAGCTCGCTGTAATAATTTCAAAGAAGTATCTCAAGCACCAGAATCATGTAATCATGTGGAGAAGATTGGAAGTCCATTATTGTGTTTGTGTTTGTTTGTGTGTTTTATTATGAATAAAAGTTGATCAAAACAGAATCATGTAATCTAACAGAATTTCACTTATAGGGAGCACTACCCTATTTAATGCCCTGCTAACAAAGTGTCTGGAGAAAGGCGTGATGGCTATATGCAGGTACACCCCCCGCCAAAACACCCCTCCCAGATTTATAGCCCTGGTCCCTCAGGAAGAAGAGCTGGATGAGCAGAATGTGCAGATAGCTCCCTCAGGTAATCAAAGTTGTTGGTGTTTCTGTCTTGCGTTTGACTAGAGTGTATTACCTTTGTCGGATTTGTGTTTTTTTTGGCTCTCTGATTTAAAGACTGGAGATTTATATAAGCCTTCCTCAATCTGGTACCTTCAGATGTACTGAACTACAGCTCCCATCATCACCAACCAGCACACTGGACATGTTGGTTGGGGATAATGGGTGCTATAGACCAATACATCTGGAGGGTATGAGCTTGGGGAGGCTGCTCTATACCATTATGAGCCTCAGGGAGTGTATATACAAAGGTTTTTCTCCATATCTCATAATAGTAGTATCACTCTTTGATTTGGTATCATAATCAGTCTTGTGTATTATATAGGCCCTTCTCAGAGTGCCCCCTCCAAAAGAGGCTAGGAGGGTGGCTACTAGGGGAAGGGCCTTCTCAGTTGTGGCACCCTATCTATGGAATCAACTCCCCAAGGAGGTCCGCCTGGCGCCTACCCTCTATTCTTTTAGGCGCCAGGTGAAGACCTTTTTATTTACCCAATATTTTAATGGATTTTATTCCTTTTATTATCGCCACTGTACCTTGGGATTGAATTTATTTGGCTGCTTGTTTTTACCTTGGTGTATTTTAATACGTTTATGTTTTTGTTGTTTTTATTGGTTTTTTGGTACTGTTTTTGTAAACCGCCCAGGGAGCCTTTTGGCTGATGGGTGGTAAATAAATGTTCTAAATAAAAAAATAATTTTGACTGCTAATAAATTCCTTAAGATCATCCCATTTCCCACCATTATGTAATCAATAGTGCACAAGATTATTTTTGGATCGATTCTAGGTGTATGTTATCTCATGTATCACTCTTCTAATCATATCCCAGTATTTAAGCACCTTAGAGCAGTTCCACAAGACATGTAGGGCTGGATTCAAAGGTGTCTTGTGTGAGCGGAAAAGCACTTCTGCTTGTACAAGGTGGTTCTCTGGCTGCCACCATTTCTCCGCTCCCACTACAGTCTTCCATGCCCTGTGCTATACCACTTGGGAGGGGCCCCGGACCCTCAAAAGCAGATTTTGGGGCGGCACAAGGGGCTATAGTGGAGAAATCCACTTGCACTTTTCTGGATCCAGCCCATAGAAAGTCCGCATCTTTTATTCCACATGTCTAACAGATGTGTGTATTCCAATATAAACTCTATTTAATTTTTGTGGTATCAAATACTAAACATAAATTATTTTGATAGTATGGATATTTACAGATGTCTACCTCTTTCGGAGTTGGTACTAATAAAATACATTTAAACACGTCAGACTCTTTCTGGTCTGCCTCTTTCCCATATTCATTATCTCTCTACAGCCATTTTTCTTATAAACTATTCTATTAAAAAGAAAAAAAATCAAAAACATTCCCATGCATTGTGAATTTTGAGTTCTGATGATCTATGGCAGGGGTCCTCAAACTTTTTAAACAGGGGGCCAGTTCATTGTCCCTCAGACTGTTGGGGGGCTGGACTATAATTTGAAAAAAATATGAACGAATGGATCAAGTAAAAAAAAAAAGGACCCGGGTCCTTTCTTTTTACTTGATAGGGGTGAATTCCCCCCCCCCCTTAAATAGAAAGTTATTTTATTCATTCCATTTTTATACCACCCAATAGCCGAAGCTCTCTGGGCAGTTTACAGCAATTAACAAGACAGTCCCTGTCCACAGGCTTACAATCTAAAAAGACATGACACACAGGAAAAAGGAATGGGGAGGGAAGAAGGGGGAATATTAATGAATACTCCTGGCATTAATGAATACTCTGATTGGCTGCTGGGCCGGATAAAAAGGCAAGGTGGGCCGGATGTGGCCTGCGGGCCTTAGTTTGAAGACCCCTGATCTATGGTTTGCATTGACAGAATGGGGTTTCCATTTGTGCTTTCAAATTCTCTTCCTCTCATTTATTTTTTCTCTCCCTCTACTTAGGGTTTCATTTAATTTACCTACCTTATGCAGATGACAAACGGAAAATTGACTTTACAGAGAAGGTCCCAGCTAATCAGGAACAGGTGAACAAAATGAAGGAAATAGTCCAGAAGCTTCGGTTCAAATACAGGTGAGCAGAGACCAGAAGGATGCAAAATTAATGTGCCTGAACTTGCCAAACAGTTCTTGGGACAACCCGTCTAGGGATTCCAGAGAGGTACCCACACTGAACATCTTAGTATCTCCTGTAATACAGTACTTTTGCAGTACTCATTAATTATCTCAGTTATAACACAGAATCCAAAACTTATTAAGCTTGGGCTGAGCTTAACATCTCAAACAAGTTTTCTGTGAATTCAGTTTTAATATGGACAAAACATTCCCATATCCACAGAGAGCCAGTGTGGTATAGTGTTTAGAGTTTTGGACTGGGACTTGGGAGATCCAGGTTCTAGTCCCCACTTGGCCATGAAGCTCATTGGGTGACTTTGGGCCAGTCACTGACTCTCAGCCTGACCTACCTCACAAAGTTGTGAGGATAAAATGGAGAACCTTGTAAGCCACCTTGGGTTCCTTGAAAGAGGAAAACAGGTGGGATATAAACGTAATGTAATAATATCCCTAGATGTAGTCATACTTGAGTTGTAGTACCTGTGATGAACAAATTTAAGCTTACAGTAAAACCTAGACATTAACCATAGACGATGTATATTAAAAACACGTATAATGAAGAACTGCTTTTAATTTGACAAAATTCTGATATGGACAGCACGTAACCTAAGTTAATTGCACTGGGAAGCTATGACTGGCGGCAGCTTTCATGTGCATAAACATGTAAGTGCAAGAGTTGCGGAATTTTGTCATGTTTGAAGTGACCCTCAGGTCTTCACTAAGCAAGGATTCTTCTGAAGACAGTAATTGAACTATGCTGTTGACAGTGCGAAGTCGATCAAAAGCTGTGTCTTGCAGAGCACAAGACTATTGCACAACAATACCAATTTAAGGCACAATCCTATTGTTTAGACAGAAAAAAAAGGCCTACAATTCCCAGCATGCTGGCTGGGACATGTAGGCCTTTTTTCTGTCTAAACATGTTGGTTGGGGATACCCACTGCGTCCTTACAGAACTGCTTGTTATGCTCACATAGAATGACAGTGCCAATACACTTTGTTATAAGAGTTATTCCTCTTATTCTACATGCAGCTGCATTTCAAAGATTAACCAGTATTTGAGTAAAAGCTTTGGAAATTATTTAATAAATATATTGTAAAATCTTAGTTCTTTCTCTCCGATGGATATGAGTCAGTCGAAAGGAACAAAAGTGATGAGCATGAAAAGTTGCATTCTAATTTTTTTGTATTTGTATCTACACCTACCTGTCTTTGTAGAGACAGCTCTGGCATCTCCCCAAGGAAGTTAAAATGTATGGGAGGGAAATGTTATTTAGTAAAATGGTACAGCGGTTGAATGTGCGTATGTTCATTTTTTGGAATGTAATGGCACTGTCTCAATTTCTGGATAATGCTCACTTCCTTGGCATTTTTCACGTGGGTTTCAACAGGAGTGAGAGTTTTGAGAATCCAGTTCTACAGCAGCACTATATGAATCTGGAGGCTTTGGCATTGGACTTGATGGAACCTGAAAAGCCTGAGGATCTGACAAGTAAGAATCATTTAATGTACTGGAGATGGCTTTTTTTTCTGTTTTTGGAATATTTCCTTATTTACAAATGTTTAGAAACCCAATAAGCAATGGTTTGTTTTGTCTAAAACCTGTAATTTTTGCACAAGTTGCAAAAAATCTGATGGAATGAGTCCCTTTTGAGTTGCAACTAAATACTTGCCCAAGAACTGAAATGGGACTTTTACATTTACCTAAAAGCTGAAATTCAATCTATTTTTTACCCCAAGTCTGCTGTTTGGATCTTTTTAAAAGGGCCCAGATGATCCTTTTGTCCACAGGACAGCCTAGCCACTCAGAACCTGTTTTCTCAGGTTTTCTTAGCCTTTTTCCTTTAGTATTCTAGGATCTCAATTATTTTTTGCTTCCCTGCATAAGCAGTGGTTTACTTTGGCTTAGATACTTCCTTTTACAAAGTATGCTTTAGTAATTAATATTTTTCATTAGAAGCTACTTGTTCCTTTGCATTCAAAACTTATAGGTATAATCTTGAATTGTCTTGCTTTAAAGCTGTTTTTTGTACATAGGTTTTCCTTTGTAGAACCATTATTTCTGTATATTTGAATGTAAATACTTAAGCTAGCCTCTCATCTGAGAATGTGATATACAGATTTGTTCTTATTCTCCAGTGCCCAAGAATAAGGTGATGGATGGCAGACTGGGTAATCTTGCAGAGGAGTTCAAACAATTGGTTTACCCACCAGGCTATGACCCCGATGGTAAAGTTACAAAGCGAAAACAAGGTGAGATTGTGAAAGAGTACAAAGAGAATGGTAGTTGCATCCACTTTCCATAATTCTTTCGTAGTACACAATCATAACTTCTCCTTCAGAAGGCAGATGGGACAGAAGCCTATGGTAATCCAACCACGTTCTGGTGTGCAATCAAGAACAGAAAAGGACAGGGAGGTATCTAATAGCCTACTTGTCTTTTTCTGCTGATTCCACACCAGAATGTGCTTGGATTACCTTGGCTCCTGGCCCATCTGTCTTCTGAAGGAAAAGTTATGATAGATCAAAACACATTTGGAAATTTAATGAAATTCAACTAGCCAAGCTATTAAATGCTTGTCAGTTGACAGTGATTAAACTAACTTTTAATAACAAAAAAAAGTGATTGGTCTGCTTTGTGGGATAGCTTGTCATTTTGGGAAGGCTATAAGAGATGTTTCAATGATAGCAAGACACGGGCAGCAAACAATTAATCCAAGAATCTCTTTCCAACAGGCAATGGTACTGAACAACCAGAAAAGAAAGCCAAGATAGAAATCTCTGAGGAGGAGCTGAGGAATCATGTTCAAAAAGGCACTTTGGGTAAACTTACTGTGCCAGTTCTGAAGGATGTGTGCAGGATTTATAAGCTGAGTGGGGGTGGAAAAAAGCAGGAACTTTTAGATGTGGTGACTGAGTATTTCAGGAAGTTCTGAGTTCTATGCAGACACTCCCAACTCTGTCTCTTCATCCATTCCCTAAGTGTTAGATTTTGACAAGGGAAAACAGGTGCAGTAGCTTTGCAATTATAATTAGATCAAAGGGAGTGGGATTTTTTCCCCTTAAAAGGTTAAGGAACCTAGTGAGAATGTGGGTTTATTGATAAATGCCTCCCCTCCACTGGTTCTAGATTTAATAAAGAAAACTTATGTGACTTTTGTCTTCAATAAATTAACTTGTTTTGTACATCTGTGTCGTTCTTCCTGTTTCAAATGGAATATTGCAATATAATGTACCGTTTTGGAAAAATAGTCTGTCCATTGGAAAAGTTGCATAACTTTATGGGACTTAGTGCTTGAGCTTCAGTAATCTCCTGGTAACTTGCATCTTAGTTGATTTGAGATGTATGGTCACACAAGTATATAATGTTGAGTATCAAGTTTTGTTCTGTTAGTGCAATATGAGTTCAGAACAATAAAGGAAAGGTACTCTGCTCTTAAGATGAAGTATTTTAAAAAATATTAAGCAATTCAGAAGAAAAATATCTCCCTAAATTAGGCCATATTGCTTTTAAAGCGGTAATGTAATCCTGACATTTCAGGGTAAGAGTGCACAACTCTCAAACCATTGCTGCAAGGACTATTTTATTGCAATTACTATTTTGGCCAGATTGCAGCAGTTTATGCTGATTACAACTTTAACATTTAAAACCAGCACAATCCAGAGTGCATAAAATTAAATAGGTTGTAAACACGTGTGTGTGTGTGTGTACATGCATGAGCCTAGAGCAACTAATCAGTAACATTCGAAAGGGGAAAATTTCCCCAAGTTAAGCCTTGAATGTGGATCAGAAAATAACCAGCTTGTCTAGGGAGAGGCAGGCAGTAGTGAAGTGTGAACTCCCAGAAAACAATATATCATGGTAAGGGATCACAGCTTGTCCTAATCCATGTTGGCTGCTGTTGCTGGCAGTGTCCCTCTTTCATCTGGGCCAGCTGGAGGAGGCAGAAGCAACTAAGGCTTGCAGGTGCTCTGTGGTCCTTAGGATCCTTGATATCGGCTCTGGCTACTCACTCTGCCACCCCTTCTTCCATTTGCTCTATCCTTCTGATGCAGGTGCAGCAGTGAGATTTGAGCAGCAAAAGCCAGCCAGCACGTCCTGATACATTGAGCTTTCTTGGAGGGAGGGAGGGGGTGGTTGGTTGGTGGCAGCTGGGGACAGCACAGTCCACTTGAAACAATGCCATGTCCCAATTTGAGAAAAGCTATCTGGTCATGGGTAGCACTGTATTTTATCTTCATGAACAGCAATTTATCCAGGCCACCAGCGATAAGACGAAGCATTCTACTGCCCTCTTGCTGTGTAATGCATTGAAAATGTGAACACTGATATCTGATCAAAATGCTTGCTAATTGGTAGCTGTTTGGGATCACACACAATATATATTATTTGTAATTTATTTTTTAAAAAGTTAAAGCTGCTTGGCAACATAGATTTCCTCTGTCCTTTCTTGTACTGTTCTTGCATCAATCTATATCGGGACTAGGGATTTGGCCCTGTTCTACATTTAAGTCTCCATACAGGCAAGGGATGCAGTAGCTTAAAGCACTTTCAGTAAGCCAACCTCATACTGGCCAGAACATTATATGCTTTTTATTTACTAGAACCCAAATTCATCTTCAGATGAAGCTGGTTCATTGCCCAAAAGGGGTAGGCTAATTATCTCACTGGAGTAGTTTTGCATCAAAAGGGGAAAAATCAACAAGTGAGCATTCTCTTGTTAAAGGTCTAAAGAGCAAAATAACAGGCAGATGGAAGAGACTGATCTGGTAGACAATAAAAACCTATAGAGGTAAACACTGTACAGATGACAAGACTTAACAAAAAAATTGATATAAACTAAACATTAATTTTCTCCTTGAGTTACTTTTGTTTAGTATGACTGGTCAGATTTAGACCAACAGTCTCTCGATGGCTTGTTGGACAGACTGAATTTGAGGCTTCAGCTGTGAGCCTTCTTTGATAGTAATAGAACAGGCAATTACAGGCCGAGAAACGCCACATGCCCGGCCCAGGGCCTGCTTGGAGCGCACGAACACATACGGCACGTTTTTGTCCTCACAAAGTAGTGGGAGGTGAAGGATGATCTCGAGGGGTTCAGCATCTGCAGCCATCACAATGAATTCAGCAATTCCTCTGTTCAAGGTTTTAGTGGCTATGGAAAAAAGTCAGTATAATTACTACAGATCCATTTCCTCATACTGGTAGGGTACTCGGTAAAATCAAACTAGCTGCTAGTTGCAGCATCAAGTTAGCAGATCCAGTGGTAAAGGTTTCATATGCTCCATCTCTTGGATAATTACCAGGTTTCTACAGAAACTAACATGGATAAGTTTTAATTAATTGGCAATGTAGACTGACAGGCCTGGGATAAAAAAAAGGGGGGGGGGACTACTTTAGGCGCAAGACTTGCATATGCCCACTAGAATGTTAGAACTGCAGACTTCTCAAATGGCAGTATTTGCAATTAAAACGCATGCCAAATTTGGACCATCAGCCTTAAGTGCATCTGAGCCCCCTAAAATTCTAAACAACCTTGTGCAAGCAAAATGGTTTTACAAATCTATTAACAGTTTGTATAAAGGGCTGTAAAACTGTCAAGCCAGACATTCAGCTGGTCAGAGCAGGCTGGAATAGAGTGCTTGAATGAGAGCAGATTTGGGAGGAGCATGGTGGGAGAGGAAATCTGTTCCACCAGTGGTTTCTGTTTTGCTGGTAGACAGCCAGTGTTGGATCCATACCTTTGTTTCTTGCCCACTATTTCAGTTGTGCAAATTTGCACAAGAGGGATTAGTGTGTTTGGACTGACACCAGCAAATTATCGCTAAGGCAACCACAGGATAGGTATGGGTTTTAAGGTAGAGGTGGGCAAAGTACTAAATACTTCATCTACAGGATACAATAAAAACAATACACTACAGGAATGGTAAATTTTTTGGTACAAGTTCAACCAGATCTCACCTTCATTGGCCCCTTTGCGTAACTGTTTGTAGTTACAGGACTGCTGTACAAGATCTAGCAGCGTCTTGGTTAGCTGAGCATCAGCAAGTGGATAAGCTTTAGGATTTACTTCTGCCTCACTCTATAGGAAAAAACCCCAAGAATTAGGATGCAGAAAACATTTTCTTGAAGTGTTTGCTGTTCCAGTTACTGTATCTTAAAGTTGCAAGATTGCATCTCCAGCACTAAAAATTACATTTGTGAAATCCCTTCCGGTTAATAGTTCAAAAGTCACTTTACCAAACACTTAGGAAAAAAGAATCTCTGCTCCTCCAACACAATGTCCTTTGTCACGGATGTCTTTAACATAGTGATAATATGCTAGTTTCACACCACATTCCAGTAGAACACACCTATCATATGAGCATTGTTCTACTCTTGGGTGATGGGCCTGAACTAGTTTACAGGGAGCAAGATTTCATTTCATTTCATAGATAGAGTTGGAAGGAGCCTACAAGGCTATCGAGTCCAACCCCCTGCTCAATGCAGGAAACTAGAGGAGGGGTCTCCCATCCAAGTAATAACCAGGCCTGACCCTGCTTAGCTTTCCACGCTCAGACAAGCTGAGCCAGCGTGAGCCACAGGCCTGTATATTGAGTTGTCAATAAGCATGTGTTAAAAGGAAGCCAAATCAAGCTCCCCCCCTCCCCTTAGTAGAAGGTGGCTGAATATCCCTTTTAGATCTGAACGTGCTTCCATGGTACAAGAATAGCCTTGGAACCAAGGTGGCCCAAGTTTAAACATTGGATGGGCCAACTACAGACACTTGGCCTAACCTATCTCACAGATATGTTGCGAGTCTAAAAGAAGATAGCCTCCATTATGGACTTCTTCCGAGCTTCTTGAAGGGAGCGATGCAAAGAATTGAAGTAAAAGAAGCACTAATGGTTGGCGCACACGGATAATAAGATTTAATTAAAAACCCCTAATATGCGTACAAGAGTGCTTGCAATTGGGATCAAGGTGTTCATACGGATGTAGTTACGTAGTATAATACACCAACTTAGCAGACGCCATATGGACCATGCTAGGACTTCCTTGCTTAGCACGTGGCAGGGGCCATGCTTTATTAACCCTGTCTAGAAAGGAATAGGCCACGCTAGGTAAGCCTCTGCCCACCCTCAGGGCGATCCTCTATTGCTCTCCGTGAGTTGCAAACACCCCCTCCCCCGCCCCACGTGTGGTATAGCCTAGGCGTTTTCGTCGAGAGTTGACCGAACAGAGAGAAAACAGATGCAACGTGCTTTCCAGTAACACCTTGACTTGCTTGATTTGATGCCACTCACCATATCTGCGAAACGGAATGGCCGCTCGAGCGTTTTGTCCTGGAAGGATCCTCTCGGCCCGAAAGCTTCACGGAGGAATAAAAAGGTCGGATTTGGAAACGCAAGAAAAACGCGCGACTGGAAGTGACGTTAGACACGCAGGGGAGCAAGTAGGCAGGAAACGATACTACAGACATTCACTTTAAAGATCTCTCAATTGCGACCTCTAGCTTTGGCTGATTGCAAAAGGAAACACATCTCAGGAACCAGGCTGGACATAAAATATAAGAAGTTAAGCGGCGATTTTGTTGTGCACATTTACTTGGGAGTAAGCCCCATTGAGCCCAGTGGGGTTTACTTCCGAATAACGTGCGTAATAAGATCGGACTGTTATTCCGGGCAGAAGGCAAAGTACAAAATGTGTGTTCTGGCGCATGCAGTACCTGTTCGCTGCCCCATTGCCGCTTGCCCTCTTCAAGTTTCATACCCCTTTTCCACGTCCTAATCAACCTTTGCACGCCCACCCGGCTATTCTCTGGTGCGGATCCTGCTTCCATTGCGTAGGGTTGACGCTAGGTCTAAACCCCGTCCTTCTCCAGGCTTTTGTGTTGCGTGTTCAGCGGGCGTTTTCAGCGTCTAGTTTTTGTTTTAAGTTTACCAGGGCTCCTCCTGTGCCGTTAATAGCTGCGAGATGGGCAGAAATTACAGATGTAGTTTTCCTCAGTACTGCATCTGCTTACCGGGAATAGCTTCACCTGTTAAATGTCTGCAGTCGTTTAAAGGCACAGGACCTCTGCCCGAAAATATGCCAACTTTACGTGTCTGATGATGGATGCACACAGATACAGGTAGCACAATCTCTAGCCCCTTGACACCGCAATTCTGTGCATGTTTACTTTTAAGTAAATCTCACTGAGTTCAATGGGACTTGCTCCTACCTGTGCAGAGGATTATTAAATTTATATCCCGCCTTTCCACTACAAATGGTGCTCAAGGCGGTTAACAACAATAATATGCAAGATTAAATACAAAATTATAAATACAAGCAAATCAAAACATAAGAGCAAATACATTAGGATGGTAGCCTAAGGCGTCAGATATTATTACAGAATAAGCCGTACTTAACTCAACGGGTTTTCTGAGCAAACGTTCTTAGGATCGCGCTGCACACCATGCCTTGTTTCCGGCGCATAGTTATGTATTTACAGTATTTAAAGAATTTATACCTTGCTTTCCACTCCCCTCCCTCATATCAAAGCGCCTTACACCATACGAAAAAAAGCAGTACTAACCAACAACAAATACCCTTTACAGTGCAATTCTATGCATGTCTACTCAGAAGTAAGTTCCATTCAGTTAAATGGGACTTACTCCCACTTAAGCGTGCACAGGATCGCAACATTAAAAACCTAAGGAACAAGAAAGAATAAAAACCCGGCCGGAAGGCGCTGGAAGTCAGAAAACATGCACGGCCGTGCCACTTAATAGGCAGCCGGTGCTAAAAAAATAAATCCCCCTTTCCGTCGGGCTGCTCCCTGTCTGTCCCATCAGAATTCGCATATCTCTCCAGGAGGAGCAGGACTCGCTCGAAGCGATTCGACTGGACTTTCAGTGCGCCTGCGCAAACCTTCGCCGCCAGATTTGTTGTTGGTCTCGCCTTGCCTTGGAGTCGCCCGCTGAGGAAGAGCTGGTCGGCGGTGATACGATGGAAATGGCTGCGGAACCCCTCGTCTGCGAGCGGTTTCATCTGCGGCACGATGCTCGCTGGCTTCTGGCCTTCCTGCCTTCGCCACTTTGCCTGGCGTGCGCCATTGAGACGCTGAAAGAGGAGGGGGCCTCGGTGTGTGTGCGCGCGCGCTCCAGCTGGCTCGCTCGTTTTCAGCCGGCCGGTCCTTGAGGCATCCAGCAGCAGCACCCTGTTCTTAATTTAGTATTCCTCATCCCTATCTCGCCTTGCTTTTTCCCACAGTTCTTACACCGCGTAGGGAGAAAAAATTACCTCAGGCTCTTATACCTGCCCATTTGTTCACACCAGTTAGATGTCCACGGGGGATGGTGGGTGGGCTTAATAATGAGGCAGTCCTGGGGCTGGGCTTAATGTGAGTCCGGCTTGAGCCTGTGGAGCGAATAAGGTAGTAATAAAAGGTGATCGTAGCAGGATGCCGCTTATTCAGGGATTAAGGGTGCAATCCTATGCATGTTAAGGCAGAAAAAAGTCCTACAGCTCCCAGGAATACTAGGGTGTTTTTTTTTGTCTAAAAATGCATAGGATTGCACCCTAAGTTGCCCCCTCCCCTGCCGTATTGCTTCGGTATAGGTGCCAGGCTTTTGTCCTGGCTTCTGTTAAGAAACTTGTCACTGTGTAGGTCTGTGTTGATTGGGGTGGGCGTGGCTGCTGCTCTGTTCGAGGCTGGATTCCAGGAAGAAGGGAAAGGGGGCAGGAGTGTGTGTGGGAGGAAGTGGACTTAAAGGTGCAATCCTATGTATGTTTAGGCAGAAAAAGGTTCTACAACTTTGGCTGGGGCATGCTGAGAGTTGTAGGAATTTTTTCCTGTTTAAACGTGCATAGGATTGTGCCCTAAGAGTATTTTCATGTGTGAAGCAAACAACATTCACATGGCGCAAATAACACAGTATGGACCGAAATGTGCATTTTACAGCACAATCCTAAGCATGTTTACTCTGTAATTAGTCCCACTATGTTCAGTACGGGAAAAGGTAGCAGTGTTGGCCCTAAGAAAAATTCCAAAATTCATAATACTCAAAGATCACATATAATGTGCAAACTCACTTCTCAGTGTGTATAGGATTGCACACCATCTTATAGTGAAGAATGAGGGCCTGAACTATTCGCTGAGTACATGTGGCTTAGTCTATTATTTTTAGTTGTGGCCCTCTGCCCCTTATTAACCTTGGAAGGTTTCTTATATTGGTGTCCCTGAATCTAAATCTGTCAGAATTTCCAGCCATGTTTAATGACAGCTAGAGTTGATATTGGCTGCCATGATGAACAGTGAATGGGCCTTTGTTTAGCTGTTTTACTCACTCAGATCCAACAAGGGAATTTCGGGATGTAATAGCATTAGCAGTCAAAAACAATGACTGGGTTCAGACAACATGATAACCCACACTCAAGGTTTGCATATGGGTTGAGTGTGGGTTGTCATTGAACTTTGGGTTATTGTGTTGTCTGAACCCAGCCGCTATAAGAAACCATGGTAAGCAACCCACAGTTCACAGCCCAACAACAAACCATGGGTTCTCTTCATGGGTTGTTCATGGTTAACAAGCCATGGCTTGTTAGTGCAACTGGGTTCAGACAACATGCTAACCCATGTTTCAACAACAACCCATGGTTCAACAACCTACACTCAACCCATACTCAACCCTTGAGTGTGGATTATAATTGTGTTGTCTGAACTCAGTCAATGTCTGCATGATAATATGAGAGAAACCATAGCTAGATGAAATTTCCTTAGGAAAAGGATAATAAACTTATTTACATGTGGTAAGGGTATATGGCCCTTTTCACTTGCCATATGAGAAGAGGAGATGCTAGCAGGAAATAAACTTGCATCCCAAAAGGGGAGTGAGGTGGGAATGGTATTTTGCTAATTGATACTGTCCTGCTGGACTTATGTACTGATACTCATAATTTAGTCTCATGTTTTCCTGTGAGGTCAGTGCAGTAACCTGTATTTTAAATTTTAAAATTTATGATGATGATGATGCCATCCATGTATGTGGCACTTCACAAAGAAATAGAGGGCAGGTCCCTGCCCCAAGGGACTTACAATTTAGAAAATGACACAAAGGAGACAACACAGGAAGGGGAAGCAAATAGAGGTAAGGGAAGAATGTGCAATTATTGCAGTTACACATACTTGGTTACCACAGAGTGCAGTGGGGACTAGGGTTGTGCCAAAGACTATGGAAAAGGTGGTTTTTGAGGAGGGATTTGAAGTAAGATCATCACTCACATGTGTTTTGGGAGACAGTTCTATGCATAAGAATCAGCAAGAGAAAGTGTTATTGGTTGGAACAGAAGACCTTTGCTGACATCTAAGGGTGTTGGAGCTGGAAGAATGAGGGTTACAGGCAGGGATGTGTTGGGATAATTGTTGAGAGAAAAACGGGGTGGGCAAAGCCATGGAGGGGTTTATATCTTGTGCTTTTTTTCAGAAGGAAATTAAGAGTGGCTTAAGAAAGTACAAATACAGATTTGCATGAAGATTTAAGCTTTACTTATATTTCTTAATAAATAAGTAATTTTCCTTTTCTAACCTTTTAGCTAGTACGCAGGAAGCATGTGCTCTCCTGCCTTCGAGATGTTCTGACTCAGCATACAACACTGGTCATCCCATTGTTTGCACAAGATGAAAGAGTATGTGCTCATTTCATAGCAACTCTATTTGGTAAGGGAAAATAATAGAAACTTGGCTAATACTACAGATCTAGAGAAAGTGCATATTGTCTTGCATGAATATGTTATTCTTTCCTTCACAGTCTGTTTGGTGTAACACAGTGACTAAGGGCACAATCCTATGCATGTTTAGACAGAAAAAAGTCATACAACTCCTAGCATTCCCCAACCAGCCATGTTGGCTGGGGAACACAGGCAGTTGTAGGACTTTTGGCTGTCTAAACATGCATAGGATTGTTCCCTAAATTTCTGAGCTGTAAGGGCCAAACTAGACGCAATGTTAAATATTTGATTGCATTTAACACACCTAGTTCTTTTTCTTCCAAATAACAGCTGTGGGGTGGGGGTGGGGGTGGGGGTGGGTGGGAGGCAGGGAGGCAGTCAGAATTGAGGCCATGGTCTGTGGGAGATGGGGATAACCCTTTCCCCCATGCTGTTGTCCTAATGAATGACCCCCCCCCCCGGGCTGATAGCAGCTTTGTGGTAGCGTAATTTTTATTGAGTGTGGTAGGAGAGGGAAAGGTTAACCACCATCTCCATGTGCTTTGCAGTACCAGTCCTGATCAGGGTAGCTGTTATTTAGAAGGAAAAAACTAGACACATTGTGTGTGTTCCCATGACATGGCAACCCGCCCTGCCACAGGGGTTTTGACAGGGCTAATCAGGTGGGGTTTTTTGACAGGGACATATGCAGCCATTAAATCTGCATATGTCCCTGTCAAAAAACCCTGATTAGCCCTGTCAAAAACCTCATTTTAAAAGGAAGCATGAGTTGACAGCTGTCAAAACTCTATGCTCCCATAAATAGGGTGGCTCACACTTTTCCACTTTTCTGGGCACCTAGAATCTCAGGGAGGGTGGAGAAGTGTGAGGACACCAAGATCAGTCAGGTACAACCCAAAAATCTAGAGTATCTTGGTGGGAAGAAAGGCCCACCCCTTATATAGGCCACCCCCTTTCACAAGCCATGATCTTTTTGTGGCTTTGCTTTCCCTTGACAGCTCGCTGTTTGACAGCTGTCTGGGGAAAGCAAAGCAACAAATTAACCTATTTGTAGCCTTGTTTTATCAATGTTCCTGGATGGTGCCTCCTGCACTTTGACAGGAGACACTTCCCTGGACATTGACGAGGCAAGGCTTTTCATTTAGGTCACCCGAAAGTGCAAAGTGTGCCCTTGCAAAAGACTGATATTTTTTTTTTAAAGGATGAAGATAGCGCAAATTTCTGGCACAAAAAAAAATGATTAAAAAATAGGTGGTGAACCAGTGACAGCTGCTCCAATGTGCCGCTTGGGCACTTGAAGGGGCTGTCAGTGCTGTCACTATGGAGATTGCGAAACACGATCTCCGAAAAAGAGGGAAGCTATGGCGAGTGCAAAAGGGCTTGCGGTTGGCACGGGGAAGACCGAGCTACTGATGTTCACTCCAAAGTGCTACTTGGGCACTTGGTGGAGCAGCTGTCTCTGGCATTGGCTGGGGCAAGCTCGGCAAGAGCAGCAAGGGGTTTTTGCTGCTCTTGTTGAGTAGCTCAGTTGCTGCTTCCCTGTACCCACAATGGGGCTGGTCACCCAGGTTCAGATGACACAGCAAACCAACATGGGTACAACAACCCCTAGAACAGCGATGCCGAACCTATGGCACGGGTGCCACAGCTGGCACGCAGGGACCTCTCTGTCGGCACTCGAGCCATTGGTCACCAGATCGCGAAAAGACCGTCCCCTTATGCATTCAGCGTCGGGTTTCCATAGTAATTCCTCTCCACTCATTCCTCGCTGGCCTCCACAGGCAGGCACACTCCAACATCTCCACCACAGAAGTGGACTGCGCAGGCACCCAGCCCTCCTAACAGACAGCTCAGAAGTACAGCGCGCGCACGCCCAAAGCCATGTCCTGAGACAGAGCGGGGCGCGATTAGCTAGTGCCCCCTCCTCCTTCCTGCCAAATTTAAGGCACTTTGAAATAAATAAGTTGGTTTTGTCTTGCAGTTTGGGCACTCGGGCTCAAAAAGGTTCGCCATCACTGCCCTAGAACAAGCCATGTTGCCCCAAAACAAGCCACCCTGCTGGAAGTGGTCCAGGTTTGCACAACATGACAACCCACCATGGCTAGTTACCTACAATGGGTTGCCATGGCGTGCAAACCCAGTCATTAAATGCAATCATGGATTTAATGTCAGGTCTAGTTTGGCCCTGAGTTGGTATCAGTTCAGATCTCGCCTCCACCAAGAAAGCTTCAGGCAAGCTATTATCCCTTCATCCTTCACCTCCTTCCATCTACAAGGTGGGGATATTAATATCAGCCTGCTCCATGGGGTTGTTGGAAGGATTAATTATATTTGTTAAATTCTTTGAACACCGAAATTAACTGTATACATGTTATGGTTATATGTGCATTTTTTACTAGTTAGTAATACACAGGTCAAATGTCTTCCCTTTGCTTCTGTTCTGGGGGATATTTCTTGTTTTTTTAGCACATACAGTGCAGTATTTTGCACCTGGAAAATGTGATAATTTCTGCCAGCTACTGCTTATATTTCTAGTGTAATTGCTGTGTGGAATATGGATGTTTAGTCTCATGGATATCTGTTAGATGTTCCCTATGACATAATGCAAGCTGCTCCTCATATCCAATTAACCTAGTGTTAAAGCATACATGCTATAATATATTATTTCAGGAAGCTATGCATTATCTTACCTGAACAGTAGGATAATGGGATGTTGTGAGTAGTATCTTGTCTCCTGCTACTTGAGAGTAATGGCCCAACTTTCTGACCAGAAACAAGTACCTGCCACCTTGAACATTGTTACCAAATAGGGGAAATGTGATAATGCTGGAGGACCCCCAATCCTCTTTAAAGTTTCTAGGACCCAAAGCACAATCCTGTGTATGTTTACTTGGAATTAAGTTCCACTGTGTTCAGTGGAGCTTACTCTCTAGAAGTGTGTTTAGGATAGCAGTCCCAGTAATTGTTCCAAGAACATGATTCTGATTTATCTGTGGGTTTATCTTGCAGAGATTTTACAAACTGTGGAAGACAGAAGTGTTCTGGATATACCCATTGAAGGTAAGCAGAAAATGGGGAGCTCAAATTGCTGTTTTGATGGGGAGAAGTACCGGTAATTATTTCTTTTGTGGTTAAATTTGCATTGGTTTTTATTTATTAGCGTAAAAACTCCAATCTCAGAGATTAAGAAATTTCACTAAGGCTGTAATCCTAAACTCATTTGCTAGGGCATATGTTCTGTTAAACATTAGTCCTTACTCTGAGTAAACATGCTTAAGATTCTGCTGTAAGAAAAGTAACTTGGTTTTCAGATTTTCTCTGTTTCAGTTGTCATATATATCTAGAGAATAAATATTTTTGTTGTTGTAGTTATAGTAAGCTTCTGTTACACTGAAGATGTACTATATCTATTTCAGTAATGAAATGGCAAGATTCAGATATGCTATGCTCATTAAAAGAGTAATAGGGTAGGGATGTTTTGGTAACATGGAGATTACATGATCTCCATTAACATTAGCACAAACATTAGCACAGATATATAGGATTTAGTAACAGGTTTTATATTTATTCACATTCATCCAATCCAGGGGTGCCTCCAGACAAGGCTGTTATTGCCCATTGCCTTGCCTCATTTATGGACTTTTCTAGGGGGGCCAGGTATCAACTGTCCTCCACTCATAACCTTCCTATGTTTTCCCACTGCATCTTCTGTCTTTTTTCTTACTGCAGAAAATCTGTTAAGGAAGAAAAGATGTAATAGTTGCACAGTGCCTTCTAATTGGTAGTGCTAGGAGCCCTCCATTTGGAAGCACCCCAGTCCTTCCAGGTGTGTTGAATGAGACTGCATAATGTCACAGACCCCTATTAAATAATTCCTGTGATATTACTGGCTCCTTCCTGCCCATAGCATTTTATGACCTTTTAAACAATTTTGTTTCACTTATTAATTTTGCTTGGAGCTGAATGTTCTCTGTTGTACCACTCTGAGAGAGCACTCATTTAGTCCTTTAAAAAAAAGCAGCTTCCTTCCTCAACGTATGATGTGCGGACTGGATGTGGTGCAATTGTCTTTGAATTAGGACTTGCAGGTTTATTCTGAAGGCTCACGTTTGGGAGCACATTTTGTCTGGAGTTTGGGTGACAGTAGAGAACTGTGTACAAAAGTTCAAATATGATTATTTTCTCTTGTTTTATGGTGTTTCTATAATCAAATTGTCAGCAAGTTCTGAATAAGGCATTTTCTATAGTCTTAATACATTGTTTGAAGTTGTGACTCCTGGTATTTACTTCAGTGACTTTGGTCAGTTAATTTTATCTTGGCAGGAGATTTTCTTACAGTAAAATCCTACACAGAATTAGGTGTGGCTAATTTAGGCATGGCTTGTATAAGATTGGGCTGTTGGTTTACATCAGTTGTGCCTTAGTGCAGTCTTGGGCAAATCAATGTTACTTGATTCCCGTCCTAAAAAATGGAAAAACATTGACTTATCTGTTCAGAATTGATGTATTCATTAGCAATTAATGATAAATAAGATTGTTTTTGGTAGTGACAGTGCACACTTCCCCCCCATGTGCTCATCTTGGCTGGGAGAAGAGGTATTTGGGATTGAGTGCAAAAAAATTAAAACCCCATTTCAACCATTTAGGGCACTTTTTGGAATTGTAAACATGTTATTGTTATTGGGTTCTTATAAAACCACAAAACTGAAATGAGATATGCATATTTAATTTTACAGAAGCCAATCTGTACTTAGATGGGAGTTGTGTGGATTGGCATGGGACTGTGGGAGGTTAACTCTCTCTGGAGGTGGAGGTCTTCACAAATGGGAATTGGAAGAACTGAAAGTGCATGCAGTTCTTGAATTAGAATGACCTGAAAGTTCTATTAATATTCTTTATGTGAACTTAAATATGTGGAAAGAGTGTTGGTGGCTCAAACACTCCATTTCCATTCAACTGGCATGTGAAATCTTGTGGATTTGTTCCCAAGAAAATGATTTGTTCCCAAGAAAATGATTTGCCAGCCTCATATGAGCCATCTGCACTCTTCTTAACAAAGCCAAGCAGTACTCACTAAGTGTGGCTTTCCATGATGAGCTTATTTTTCAGTGGAACAGATGGAACAAGGTCATTAGGCAGTGGTAATGAGCCAAGAAAGTAAGTCTCAGTTGGTGCTGAGGAACTAAAACAGGTATCATAAGAAAACCTGAGCAGTTAGTTTATGGTTTCGGAATTATACTTTTTATATGTCATGCTTTGATACATGGGGTAGAGAACTTATAGTAGGTGATAAATCATCCAATTATATCTAGGAGAAAAGCAATTTTGCTCTCAAAAGATCATTATGTGAGAGATTGCTGACAGCAGAACTTAACTTACTGCTGTGCTTGTGATTTAACCAAGTAGAGATTTGCTTCTTCTTTGCTTGATTTTTCTTCCTTATATCTCATAAAAATGATGTATCACTATTTAAATTCATTTCTATTAAATCATGTATGTTTATTATTTAGTACTTAAAATAAAGGGGAAGAATAAGGTGACCACATCTTTCCCCATGTAAATGCTCTGTAGTTTAAGTACTGGAAGGACTACAATGAGTCAGGAGTGGGTCAAATGCTCTATATAACATTGGTAGCAAAACCATAGTCATGGCAAAACGTATTAAAGCATATGATAAATGTGTTGTGAATAAATCCCCCCTTGTGCTCAGTTTTGGTACTGCTGGTAGTGGAGCTGAAGTTGGAGCGGTACCTGCACTATCTATTGGATGAATGTCAGAAAGGGGTGAGTAGATTATTCCCCTGCTCCTTCAGATGTTATGTATTTTCACTTGAAATTGGGTAATGAGGGATGTGATGTGGAATCAATGTAGAAGACTAGGAGATTGATCCTTGTCCTGAAGTCCGCCTGGCAGTTGTTCTTCTAAATTACTCTTCGTACTGTACTAGAGGATCCTCTTCTGTTAGGCCGTTTTCCATTTTTATAGTAATGTGGTGCTTCTCATCAATTCAAACTAATTAAAAGATCCACTTATTCATTTTTTCCTCTCTGAATCTCTACCCATATTATAACAAAATGACAGACTACTATGAAGCACAAACAAATGGGTGATGGAATAATACGGGTGGTATTAACATGTTCATTTGGCACACATGAATGTCATTCACACAATTTGTCTTGACTCTCCATATATAGGCTTATGTGGAGAAGTGTATTGGGTGATCTGCTGCTTTCCAGATATGTTCCCATTGCAATTTCCATGATTACAAAGCCCCAAAAAGTGCTGCTGTGATTGTGTTCTAGGCTCATGCAAGGCCCTCGCAGTCACGTAAATTTCAATGGAAATGTATCTATAGTGCAGCAGATCACACAATATGCTTCTCTAAATGAACCCCTGTACATGAGACCATTCTGAATGGACTATGTGGCTGCCATTCACATGTGTGCACTAACCAGGGATGTTGAAGAGTCCTTAGTCTCGAGTCACGAGTCGAGTCACGAGTCTTTGGACTCGAGTCCGAGTCCTTGGTCCAAAATGGTGACTCACGAGTCATGAGTCACGAGTCACTCCCAAAGCTGACTCCACGAGTCCCTATTAAAATCAATGGGGTTTTTTCCCAACAAAATAAGGCTACTTCAGATGTGTGGCTTAAATAAATTCTAGGCACAAGTGTGCCTTTTTATTTCAAAACTCTGCAACTGATTTTGGCAAGAATAGACCAGGCAGAAAAACCCAAAATAACCAGGCAGGCAGAGGAGGCAGGGAACCCCAAAGCAGGCAGGCAGGGGCCTTTGTCTTGGACAATTCAACTGTTGAACTGGTCAAGAAGAGACCAGGCAGGCAGAGGAGGCTGGGAACCCCAGACAGGCAGGCAGAGGCAGCCAAACCCAAAATGTCTGAAAGGTTGCATTTTAGAAAAATGATTTTAAAAAATAAACTTGCTGTACTTCCTAAAACTTATCCATGTTGCATTTGAGGAACATGATTTTTTCGAAATGTTTGGCCCCCATTCTGGAACGATGAGATCTCATCACAATTCCACCTCACTGAATACCCGCTCCACTGGTGATGAACTTGCTGGAACCAGAAACACACTCAGAGCAGCCGCACAGAG
This sequence comes from Shinisaurus crocodilurus, assembly GCA_021292165.1. Lineage (NCBI taxonomy): Eukaryota > Metazoa > Chordata > Lepidosauria > Squamata > Shinisauridae > Shinisaurus > Shinisaurus crocodilurus. Next base: position 252,129,028 of record CM037879.1, on the reverse strand, counting down.
TAATCTCAGGTCCTTCTTCTGCCTCTCCCAAGTACGCAACACATCAATCAAAATAAATCTTGACACACTGTTGGGGCTGCACTCCTGGTAGCCATCCATAGTGGGCGAGCAGCGGCATACCTCACTTCCATGCGCTCTTCGCCGGCAATCGCGCTCCTCTCCACTCCTTCTGGCACAGCCCAGGGATTTTGAAGAGTCCTTGGTCTCGAGTCCCGAGTCGAGTCTCGAGTCCCATTAAAAATATTGGGACTCGAGTCCGAGTCGAGTCAGAGGGGGGACTCAGTCCGACTCACGAGTCGAGTCCTCGAGTCCGAGTCCCCATCCCTGGCACTAACTAATTGGACAGGCTAATACCATCTCAACCATGTCTGTTCATGTCTGTTCATGTAAGGAACTTGTACTACGCTAGTGGAATTTCTTTGAACAGTAGACTTCTTGACCGTGTTGACAACTGTTTTTGAAACTTCACTTAGTTTACCATGTAGTGATGGGCTCCTCCTTGAGAAAAAATGAGTTTAAAACCTTCTTAATATTGTGGAACTATTTGGAATCCTGGCCATGTAAGTTTTAGTAGGAGTGTATCTGTGAAATGCCTGTTTGCAGAATACATTTCTCCATGCCGTTCTTATATCCTGATAAAGAGAACTGCATGGATGCTGTTTGCATGTGTGAACAGGCCCTTACACAGCAGATTTAGAAGCATGGCAGCATAGAAAATATCAAAGAAACCTATTTTAGTGGTTAAGAGAAACCAATTGAGATGGCTTTTTCATGGGGATACTCTGCTGAATTGCCTGTGTTTCTCATTTTAGGGTATTTCTCATTGATTATTTGCTTGTTCACTCCCACCCCCAAATAGTTATGCAAGGTAGCCACCACAAGAGACAGCTTGGCCATGTTTATTCTTCTTGGAAAGCTGGCAGATGTTATCCCAATTTTTGCAGATATATTGATGATTGAACACAGTAAGTACGGTATTACAATTGAATCATAACTATACACTCGGAAGGCAATATATCATTTTTCTTTCTTGATGCCTCTCAAATTCTTTGCAGCAGAAAACATGGGGATTGAAACATAATGTCAGCCAAGCTCATGGAGACTATTCACAAGAGCAACTGTCCTCTTTCTTTTTTTGTCAAGTCTTGTAAATATAACTGAGTAGAAATGAGTTTCTGCCTTTGAGTAAAAAGGGCTTAAAACATTGTGTGGATAACAAGCGTTTCTGTATAGCCCTTGGTGAATCATTCCACAAATTCAGAAGATATTTTAGGTTTGCCAATATGAAGAAGAAGAAAAATGCTCAAGCTTAGGTCAGAATTAACAAATATGTTGCATAGAAACCGTGCATGGCAGTCTTTGTAAGTCTGGATCAGTAATGAGTTGGTTTAGGGTTCAAATGAATATCCAAATGAACAAAGCAGGACAATATCCCTTACCTTCTACCAAGGCAAAGTGGAATGGCTTGTTGCATTTCTCTAAACACATTAGTTTGCTGGGAACAGAAGGGAAGGCAAGTGGAAAAGTGGAGCAAGATAGGAAGCAGTAACACCAAGCCTCTTGGTCAGGATTGGAATAGATGGGAAAAACCAGTAAGCCGACGATAGATAGATAGGCTGAGTTACGTGTAGGTGTATGCAAAGGCAGGAAGGATCCAGGAGTGAAGACTAAGGGCAGCATGTGAGGTAGTAAAAGTGAGAAGAACCTTGGGGAAGGGAACTATAGTGGCACAACTGTTGATGACTTTGTGTCAGGGGATGACTTGAGGCAATCTGCACTAGGGTTTTTTATTGGTGCTGCAACATCTGGCTCACTTGCACAGCACACAGAGCACTCCCCAACCTATTTTCCTGATGCTATTGCTCCCTCAATATTCCAGTTTTTTTCAGGTCACTTTTATGACATCTTTCCTGTGACTGCAGTTTCCATGTGCTACTGAGCTGTGTGTTCCTATGTTATAACTCTTACCAGTGGGAGTGGCTTCAGAGCTGTAGAATCTGCTTTGGCAACATTTTTTCCCCACTTTCATCTTTGGCTTGGGTGTGAGGAAGAGATTTGCGGGTAGGAAATTCGTGGTGGATCTCCATTTTCTCTCCTTCAACGACAGGGGTGTTTAGTTAGCCATTTTTTGGAAATCTTATTTTCAGTGTGCACCTACACATCTGAGCAGCTTTGAATAACTACACAATCTTTTTATTTTAAAACCTGCATTCCTGCACATGTGTGCATGCATTTACTGGACTTAAAAAAAGAAAGAAAAGGAACCGAAACAGTATCACTAAACTGTGGTATGTGCTTGCACTATAAACACAAATGATAAAGCACACTTGACCTTTCAACTCCTCCTACTTCTCCCACAATTACAACACTATACATTGTTGTATGACACTAGATTGTGTTTTAACACAGTGGATACTACGCTGTATTTATTAATGTGACCACAGAGCAGCAATTGCATGTAAACCCCCCCCCCCCCCCCCCAGCAAACTGGTGCCTCAGAAATGAAAGGAGCTACAGTCTCTACCTTGGAAATAAGTGGGTCTTTGGTCATGTTCTGCTATTTGGAAGTAGCTGTATATTGCAGATAACAGGTTACCTGCTTTTGGAAGACTATTATAAGAGACCAGCAGGGCCCCCATTTCAGTAGGGAGCGGGAAAGGTTCAGCAATGTCTTGGAAATGTGTAAGGTTAAATTGCAAAACAGCAGTGTGTTCTTAAGAACATTCATTGTGTATTGTTGATATCTCACAATATTTTTACTTATTACATTTCTATACCGCCCAATAACCGAAGCTCCTGAATATGTTATCAGTGCAGCATAGTCTAACTTGCTTTGTTAAAAGCAAAGGGATTGGACCCTTAGCATGCAGATCTAGTACATAAGCTTAGTTGTAACAACAGTTACAAAGTATGTAAAAGCAATGTGCTTTCTGGATGTGGATGCTCCTGAGGAATAATTGCATGTGGTCTGAAATACAGGGTGGGAGTGACTGCTTCCTTTGCTCTTCTTAAATGGTGCTCCTGGAGGCCAAACCCTAATGCAATTTTCACAGTTATCAGTGTCCTCTCTTTATAATTGTCTTTTCTTTTCTCTCTGCATGTAACATGATGGAGCATCTGGCTACAGGTTTGATGTATCCCAATGAGAGCATAAAGGCTGCTGTATGTTATCTTTATGGCAAGCTGTACTCTGTCCCCAGTGCTGCAGAGTGGCTGTCTGTACATTTCACAGAGAGGCTGTGTGGCCTCTTTCTGACTACTCTAAAGAATGCACAGACGAAGGAGCTGCAACTTAACTGTATGGGTAAGATACCCAGCCAGAGAAATACAGGGGGAAGGGCTTCGGGTACTTTCACAGGTGCTATTAAGAAGGCATTTGCTTTACAGACTCTGACCCCGTATAGGAAGCCAAACTACCCTGGGGTGAGCACCCTTAGTCTGAGATAGTTTGGCCATTGGTATCATCCTGCCAAATCACTTTTTAGGTGCAGATGTATAGTAAAATAGCTATCTATTGCCTCCCATAGGAAATACAAAAACTGATTTTAAGCTTTTCTTGTGAAAATAGCCTTTGTCTGATTCTTTATAAAACTAAACAATATGAAATTTTGGTTGGATAATTACCGACCATCATGCGGTGAACCAGTTGGCTAAGAGCTAGTGTAGCATAATGCTTAGGAGCATGAGTTGCATGCTTACCGTAAATCTCATTTCAGTCATGAATTCACTGGGTTTCCTTAGGCATGTTTCTTTCTCTGTCTGCCACCATCCCCATCTATAATATGTAAATAATAATAATGGTCTACATTACAGAGTTATTGTAAGAATTACTAAGGTAATTATATGAACCAGATGTTTCAGAAATGAATGATGTGATGCTTAAATGATTTGCCATCTCTTTACTTTGTTACAGTTCTTCATTCCCCGCTCCCCCATTCTGTTACAGGTTTGTTAAAGCAGCTGCTGAAATATGATAACTATGTTTCAGCGATTATGAGTAATTCAGGGAAAGGAGCAGATTCTGCAAGCCCAGAATTGTGTGAGGGAGACGGTCAATTACCGTTAATCCTCAAGAAGGTAATTGCTGCAAAGAGTTACCAATTTCCCTAGCATGTCCTGAGTAAAAGCCAATTGTCAAGTTAGTCATTATTCTAAACTGCGTTATTGTGAGTAACACTGAACTTATCTTTCTGGATTGTTTGGTTTTTCTATATCTGCCTTAACCAGGAATTAGTGAATACCTTATGCCAGAGAAGAAATTAAAAAGATTCTGTATTATGCCTAAATGTATTGTGAGAAGAGTATGTGGCAGTGTTTTTTCCTAATTTAACATGGGGTCATTTTCATAGGGTCAGTATACTACCTATAATGATTCCTCTGGCCATAGCATATATGGCTTGTTTGATGTATATGCATTTGTGGTCATTCTAATACTATTTCATTGTAGAGTTTTGAAATAATAAAATCTCAGTTACAAGCACTATGTCAAAGGAATTTCTTTTTATTTTAAAATATTGTTCTTGTTTGCATTCAGTAAACACATTTTCCTAATGAACTAGCTGTAGTAATTTAGTGTAATGATCCTTTAATACAATTTCTGATGTCCTCCACAGCTGTTATTGTCGAGAGATGAGCTATTACAGGTACAAAGTGCTCAGTGTATGGCTGCTGTATTGGTGCATTCTCCAGCAAAATATGCTCCTGCCTTTATCCATGCAGATATTCCAGGTAACAAAAATAATGAAGTAAACTAGACATTATAGAGCCAGTGTGGTATAGTGGTTAGAGTGTTGGACTGAGACTCGGGGGATCCAGGTTCTAGTCCCCACTTGACCATGAAGCTCACTGGGTGACTTTGGGCCAGTCACAGACTCTCAGCCTAACCTACCTCACAGGGTTGTTGTGAGGATAAAATGAAGAGGAGGAGGAGGATTATGTAAGCTGTCTTGGGTTCCTTGCAGGAAAAAAGGCAGGATATAAATATAATTAATTAATAAATAAATAAATAAATATAAAGAAAATTTTACAGTTAACATTCTAAGCCTTGGCGCCAGATTCTCATGCTCAAGCACACCCTATGATTCAAAGTTGTTTTTTAAAATTTTATTTTTTAAATGTGAATTACACCAAACAAAACAAAAACCATATTAAAAAAAGAAAGAAAGAAAAAAAATACAATTTTCTTACAGAAATTAAAATGAATCATTTACACTATGATTCAAAGTTACCTCAAGGAATGAGGTAGTTACCTCAAAGTAACAACCTCATTCTTTGCAGTAGTCACCCATAAAGATCTCAAAATACATTATGTATTAGCCAGAAAAAACAAGCTACCATATCCCTTCCAAACCCAATTTCAGCAGCTTTGCAGTAGCACAGTAAATGTGGGTTGCGTTGTGAGATTGGTGCATGATGAAGCAGTTACATAGTTGCTTCACCAAACACTAAACTGCATAAGCCAACTGACCCACATTCATACCAGATAGGTTGCAGTAATTGACCTTGAGATGTGGTGATTAGGACTTATAGTGAAGGAGCTGTTTCTGTTAAACAAATGAGCTTCAAGAAAGTCCTTCCTGTTTCCATCCATCTTGTGAGAGAGACTTGCCCTCCAGTTTTCTGTTCAGTAGTTTTTTTTGTAACGGGGGTCTGCACGCAGACACATACACACACAAGTAGTACCTGTCACCAACTACTTGGCGAAAGAGCATTAAGATATTTATATTATTTTAACCTCATATTTCAGCCATATTTGGCTCCCAAAGTGGCTAACAATCCTCATAAAGGTAAAGTATATTAAGGATATGTGGAGGTGTTTAAGGCAGACTCTTCTGTTCCCTGGCAGTTGATGTCATGGTCCAGCTTCCAGGCTCCTCCCTCAAGAACAGGGGTGCACATGTGTCTATACACACACACACACACACACACTGCCACTAGCAGGGTGTGTTGTTTCGGCGTGGGGAACTTTTTCCTATTCATGAATACGCATGACTGAGTCACTCAGCAGCACTTTCAAATAGCATCCCAAATATGAAGCCTCTGGATGTCTACTCAGAAGTAAGCATGAGCAGCATGTCTGCTCAGAAGTAAGGAGGATAAGCCTCTGCATATCTACTCAGAAGTAAGAAGGGCAGAATCACTCAGCAGCTTCCTCCCCGGGCCTCACTCCCTCTCCCTGGTAGGAAAATTCTTATTTCCGATTAGCAGCTGATTGAAGATAAGAGCCTTTCCCTGCTGAACACTGAAAAGGGTTGCCTTTCTCAGGGCATAGCAGGGAAAGGCTCTTATCTCCAATCAACTGCTGAATGGAGATACAAGCTTTCCCCTGCTGGGAGAGGCGGCAGGACCTGGAGAAGAAGCTGGTAGGCAGATCAGCTGGGCAGGCAGAAGTGGGTGGGCTGCTGCTGACTTTGTGGGCTGCACCAGGAGTGGCTGAGAGCTGCATGTGGTCCACAGGTTGTGCACCCCTGCTCTGGCTTACGCTGGCTCAGCTTGTCTGAGTGTGGAAAGCTAAGCAGGGTCAGGCCTGGTTATTACTTGGATGGGAGACCCCTCTAGTTTCCTGCATTGAGCAGGGGGTTGGATTCGATAACCTTGTAGGCTCCTTCCAATTCTATGAGCTATGAAATCTATATATCTATGAAGCAGAAGGAGCTGCTAATGGAATGTATTATTGGGAATAGCGGTGGCTTCAGATAGACCTTACTGAGGTAGCAAGTGAAAGTGTGAGGAGGCATCCTGTGGAAAGGACCAAAGCCAGTCCTTTACGCGGGTTCGGGCACTAAGGGGTTAACCGGAGCTGAGTTAGCCCTTTACACACGGCTCGCGGCACTTAGGCAGAAACCGCGGCCAAATTTAACATTAGGACAGTGAAGAAAGCAGTTTTCTGAATGGAGGCTACTACACTGTTTAAAGGTAAACAAAGTTTAATTGAGCATATCAAAAATATACAAAAACAGCACGCAAGGCACGCGTCTTCAGTTTGCATCGGTATAGAGCGAGCAGTAGCAGCAATACCCACAAGGGTTACCTGGAATGACCCCGATCTCTTGAAAGCCGCGTCTGCTGGTGGCTAGACGATTTCAGCTAATTTCACCAGGAGCTTCCCGGGGCTGGATCCCGGGGCTGGATCCTGAGGCTGGACCGAAGCCCTGGACCTCTGCGCAGCTTGCTTCCCACGACCAACAACTTTTCCCGCCACAGGCCCCCTTCTTTATACCCTCTTCTTGGCTCCCCCCTCCCTCCTGTGCCCCCTCCCTTCATGATCTCTTGTAATGAGTCAGAAATAACCTGTTTCTCTGGGTGCTTAGGGGGGCTTAAGAGTACTTGCCACTCTTCGAGACCACCAGGCACCTTGGCACCCCTCTTGTTGTTTGGGGATGCTTCACAGCTCATTTGGCTGCCAGGAGAGGGGAAGCTGCCAGGGGGTATGCAGATGTGTCCCATTGTGAGTCTCAATAAAGGGCAGGAAAACAAGTGTGGGTAAACAAGGTTAAAGATGGATACCTGAGCTGCTGCTGCAAGTGGGGTGCATGTGCGTGTACCTGACCTGGCTTTCTCTTCACACATCCCAACAATGGTAAACTCCCCCAATGACCCATGTGATAATGAACTTTGCATTAGGCTCAGTGCCAATAGACTCTTCTTCGTTCTTCCCTGCATTTTCACCCAGGACAGAACCTTTCTTGCCTTTGCTTTGAATACTCTTCAACTTTTTCTTAGTTCCTATTTAAAAACAAAAAAACTGTCACTTTCCACTCTCTTTCGTTCCCCTCCTTGCTCTGTTATGGCTCTGATGGGGAAGCAAACTGTTCCTAAATCTGTGAAGTAAAAGGCAGCTCTTCGGCACATTTGTGTGGTGTGAAACAAACAGCACTCTGTTCAAGCTGTCTCAGGGATTCTTATTGAAAATACCCTTGGTGCGCTTCCCTCAGCTTCTTGACATATATTGGAGCCCTTTCTGGAGCCCGTACATGTGAGCTGCTACCACCACCAGGGCCTCCCAGACAAGTATCAGTGGTATGATCAGAGGCATCACTTAGAGTCTTCTCCAGAGCTTACCAAATATGTGATATGAGAAATCTGTGTCTCAATTTGGATTGGGGATGAGACTATTTAAAAACCTTTTCTCTTGCAATGTTTCCCTAAGAACATAAGAAGAGCCATGCTGGATCAGACCAAGGGTCCATGTAGTCCAGCATTCTGTTCACACAGTGGCCAACCAGCTGCCCATGGGATCTCACAAGCAGGATATGAGTGCAACAGCACCTTCCTGCCCATGTTCCTCAGCAACTGGAGCACATAGGCATACTGCCTCTGATACTGGAGGAAGCATATAAGCCAACCCCTGATGAAACTTAAACCAACCCCTCATGAAGCTGACTTAAACTAACCCCTCATGAAGCTGCTATAAGCTGTGGAGGAGGAAAAGATTTGTGTCCATATTTACCTGACTTTTTTCTTCTTTGTGCTAATAACTTCAGGAGTGTGGGGTTGGGGGTACGTCCTCAGTTGGAGAAATGGCAGAAGGGTAAAAGTAACCTCTTCTTTCCCAGCACTATGGATCCAATTATCATCTGAGGCCCTGCTCCGAGTGTGCCCACATACTGAGAGCAGGCTTTTTTTGTGGTGGTCCCCAAAATACGGAGTGCCTTCCCTAGAGAGATCTGCCTGGCCTCCTGCCTACTTTGTTGAATGTTTGGCATCAGACAAAGACCTTTTTATTCTTCCAGGCATTTTGCTATTTATCTCTTTTTAAATTATTCTAAATTATTGTTGCTTTTACATTATTTATTTATTTATTTATTATATTTATGAATCACCCATCTGGCCAGACATCCGGCCACTCTGAGCGATGTACAATCCAATAAAATACAAGGGGGGGGGAACACACACACACACACACACACACACAGTATAAAACACAATTAAAAACAGTACAAAACTTAAAAATCCTAACCCACCCCATAACATAACATATTGTTATGTTTTATCAGTCATTTTCTTGTATTTTTTATTATTTATGTTGCCCTGAGAGTTTTGGCTATAGGGCAACTCATAAAGTGAATAAATAAATAATAATAACACATTAATAATAATGATGGTGATAATGATGATAGTAATTGTGAGCCCCATGATTACTTTGAAATAAAGAAAAAGACACAGGGAGATCTAATCACAGATCTTGCATATGACATGCAGTTTGTCCATTAGAAAGAATGGTGTGCTTTTTTGAGGGGGTTGGTAGCGTTTTGAGGATATATTCATTTAGATTTGTTTCTGTCATGAGCTCTTGACTCTTATTCTTGAAACATCTATATTTTACCATGCACTGAGTGCAGAAAGCTCTTTCTCTTTGTACTTAGTAGAGCTGTTCTCAGTATACCTCCAAGATAGGTAATTTCCAGTTTTTTCAATTAACACTTACTCCTTTGTGTCTTTCTATTTTTCCTCCTTTTGGGAACAGTTGTGTTGGGTTCAGCTGATGTTACTCATTTTTGTGCTTGCTTGCAGAGTTCCTGTTTGAGTGTCTCTCCTGCATAAGTGAAATTCTCATCTGGTCAGTTTATTGCTGCCTGCTGCTCCTGACTGAAGAACCACTTTTCTTTTCCAAGTGCCACACTGTCTATGGTAAATTGCCACTTTCCATAGCCTGACAGAATTGCTGTTGTGATATTCAGTACTTTCATACGAGCCCTTTTCTTTGAAATTGCTATCCTTTGTTTGTTCACTTTTTTTCAGGGAATCCAGAATGATATTGTTGCTAAATCATTGCATACTAGTGTTTTCGCCACTGTCCTCTGTATTATTATTATTATTATTATTATTATTATTATTATTATTATTATTATTATCTTTTATTGTATCCCTTTCTGCATGGGGTGTGGGGGAGATTAGTGATATTTCCCATTGGTTAGAAACCTTTTTCCTGTGGCGTTGGAAGGCTTTAATTGCTGCTTTCCTTTTATTATTTTGTGGTGGTCTCATTTTTATAGGAAACAGTTCTATTTCTCTGTAAAAAAATAATACATACTTTGAAAAGGAAGCAAGATGGTGAAAAGAAACCATTAAAGTTCCTCGTACCATCATGGAGAACAGAAGCTGATTAACTATGGAGCAGTTCATCATAAATCCTGCAGTTGCACTGAACAGAAAGTAATATATTGGACTGAGCCTGCAAGGAGGAAACTTAATTAACATTGCAGAAGAGCTTTGCTGACTGGGACTACTTGTGAATAAACAGTATAGAAGCATTATGGCCATGGGGAAAGGCTTTGGTGGATCATATAGCACTATATTGCAATCATCACATAGCCCTATGTGTAACCACCATTTAAATTTTGCTTCCAGCTAATTGTGGAAAACCAGTACCTCAGCTCTAGTGTGGAAGCAACCATCATTTGATTTCCATGCTTTTGTAAATTGGAATATCAGAGCTCTCTAAATGACATTATTATTATTATTATTAGATTGCAATTGATTTACAGTGCAGTCCTATACATTACTCAGAAGTAAGTCCAACTGAGTTTAATTGGTGTTACCTCTGGTTAAGTAGTTATAGGATTACAGATTGAAATGCTTTTCTTAGTTGGAACTTGTCTGGTGACTGGAAGTTATGTTGCCCTGGTCAAGATCCTAATAACTCCTGACAATTAAGAGAGCATATTACAATGGGCACTGGCTTTTTTTCTAGCAACAAAATACTGATGATGGGAGGGAAAGACCAACATTCTCATTGACCTCTTTCCCCTGCCTAGAAATGACTTTGCTCAAGCTCAGTTGGCACACTTCAGATATTAATGTGAGTGGAACTAGTGTGTCTCCAGTATACAGGAAATGTGGCCTGTCCTTGTTGTTGTTGTGCCAGAGCATTTTGTTTATTTTCCATTTTGTTGGTTATTTGATGTCATTTCTAATCTCAGCTCTAATTTGATCTAAGAGGCTTTTTACTTCTCCTTTCACGGTCCAAGTTATTTTCTCCTTCCAAGCCGTTTTAGGTTGTAGATTGACCTCTGAGTCTATTGCTGCCACACTGTTTTCTTCAGGTGTTCAAAAGATAATTGTAGAAGCTCAGTTTGGGGGGCTCTGCTATGGCTCATAGTTACTCTTTTTAGGTTTGGGGGCTTCATTTTGTTTTTACATATGGGGTCAATTAGGAAGTGATCCCCTCCCCCCTCCCCCCCCCCATGTTCATGAGCAGTAAAGTGAGCCCAGGCAGTCATCTTTGTTAATGATGTCAGCTCCAGACTCTGTCTTGGAGTGCAGAACATAAATTGTCCAAAACTTCCCAGCTATCTCTCCTTATACAAGGTGTTTGCCAGTCATATAGGAACTCCCTCATGGATTTTTACATGTTTATCTAAAAAACCCCTTTATTATAGGCATTGAACCTATTTTAAGGAGCCTGAAAGAAATCTTGAAGCTTAATAATATGGAATTGCACAAGCAGGGATTTCTGCTTTTCACTGAAATTTTGAAAAGGTAAGATTTCAACCTTTCAGCATATTACCTTGCCTTTACTGTAATTTGGAAAATTAGAGAAGAGGATGCAGCTTCTTTAAAGATGTGTCTGGGGGTTACAGTTTTAAGGTGAAAAGGATATTTCCAGATAATGCATCTAATTTACTGTGATGCACTTTTCACCAATGTGTGGTCTTAAGCTGCACGTTCATTACTATCTGTTCTTATGCTTTCCAAGTCATGGAAGTGGGAGTCTATGGAATTAGCTTATGTAGCCACTTAAATGCTACCTTGATAAATGCAGCTCCAAATGCAGTGTTTCTCACTTCTTTTTCATGAAGCAGCCAGAATTGAAGCCCAGACATAGTTAATGGGGTTGTTACCATTCATCTTGTTCTCAAGATGAAATGTACAACATACGATATGATTGCATCACTGTATTAATCTGATTACTGTCAGCAGATATTATAGGACTGTGTTTCTGGCATCAGATATACATGCCCACTTCCACCTGTTTTTGGAAACAATATATTTTTCATATTCAAAAATATGCAAGCTTTGACTGAGTCTTTTATACCAGAGTGCTGAGCATGATGTGAAATACCCCACCTTTTGTTAATGAATTTGTGGACTGTTTGACATATTATTTAGTGGCAAATTCATTTGTCACCATGCATGTAAGTGGTGGGGAACCGTGGTATATGCCTTTTATGATACATGCAGCTCAAAACGTACACATAACAGTTTTATAGATACATTTAACAAATTTTGGCATTTAGCAGTGAAGCATGTAAGAAGTTGCTGTGTACAAGGATACTAGACTAAGCATCCATCTGTTGGGGTTCTAATCCACACCAAAGCAATACTTAAAAGCAATAATGAGGTCAGCAGGCTTATAGATAGGCAGATGTGTTGTTTTTTTTTTTTTTTAATTTTTAAAAAACAATATATAAAACAACTAAATAACAAACATACAACTTACCGGTAATAGTGCTCCCGTCACCACGGGACCATATAGTACATTCTATCTCTATAATCTATAGTTATTCATTATTCCAAAAATACAACATATCTTGACACGGCATACTCCCTTTCCCCTTATTTAACACAAAATCCAAAAATAAACCCCAAATATCCTTAAAATGGTCTTTAATTGTCCCCTTTTACATTTGATATTGCAAGTTAACATATCATTTAAAGCCATATCCCAGACTTCTTTATACCAGTCAGTGATAGAGAAAACTTGCTGAACTTTCCATTTTCTTGTTATCATTAATCTACCCGCCGTTAACAAATTTACAATTAATTCTTTAACATTTTGAGGACCAGCCACCTTTTCGGTTATAGGACAAACTTCTAAATCAATACCAACAATTTCTGATATTTCTTCAAAAATCGTTTTCCAAAAATCCAATACATTTTTACAACTCCACCACATATGAGCATACGTACCCAGCTCCTGACAACCTCTCCAACACACTGGAGAACATTTATTATCTATTTTGTTTATACTCACCGGAGTCAGGTACCATCTCCAAATTAACTTATAGAAATTCTCTTTTATCCTTATTGACATATTTTTCAATATTTGCCTATCCCATATCTTATTCCACTCCTCCCGTATATACTCGAGTATAAGCCGACCTGAATATAAGCCGAGGCACCTAATTTCACCCCCCAAAAACTGGGAAAACTTATTGACTCGAGTATAAGCCTAGGGTGGGAAATGCAGCAGCTACTGCGTTTTTTTAAATTTAAAAAATAAAAAAATAAAAATAAAAAAATAAAGATAGATACCAATAAAATTCCCCTCCCCTTCCTTCTCCTGCCTTTCACCGCCTTCCCGCCAAGAAGCCTCGCTTGCCTGAGGGGTAATCACCCGAGCCTGCCGCCCCGCTCGCAGGTCTCCGTGCCTCTCTCTCTCTCTCTCTCCCCCCTCGGTCGGGCTGCAGCAAGCCGGCCTGGACTCCGCCCCGCCCGGATCCCTCCGCCGCTGCTCTCGCCTTGCCTTTCCCGGCTCTTCGCCTGGAGGTGGCCAGCAGCCGGCCCTGCGCTTGTCTCCTCCTCCTTCCCCGCCTTCCCTCGCTCCCGACGGCGGCGACTGCTTGAGGGACATGGCTGGCTCTGAGGCAAGCGGGCGGCCGAGCTCGTCGCTGCTGCTGCTGCTGCTGCTGGTGGTTCTTCCTTCAGGGCCCCCGCCCCCCCGCCGTCGCCAGCCCCCGCACCGTCGCCTCAGCCGCCGCAGCAGCCTCGGCGGCGTCGGGGCTTTTGGCAGCGGCGAGGCTTTTTCGGCGGCAGTGGGGCTTTCGGCGGCGGTGGGGCTTTCGGCGGCGGGAGCAGGTACGGTGACGGGGGGTGGCGGGGGGGTCTGGGGGTGGCGGCGGGGGTCCTCGGGGGGCTTCGGCGGCGGCGGGGCTTCGACGGCGGGGAGGCTTTTTCGGCGGCGGCGGCGGGGCTTTCGGCGGCGGGAGCAGGTATGGTGACGGGGTGGCGGCGGGGGTTCTGGGGTGGCGGCGGGGGTCCTGGGGTGGCGGCAGGGGGTCCTGGGGTGGCGGCGGGGGTCCTGGGGTGGCGGCGGGGGTCCTGGGGGGGCTTCGGCTTCGGCAGGGCTTCGGCGGTGGCGGCGCTGACTCGAGTATAAGCCGGGGGGGGGCATTTTTAAGCACAAAAATGTGCTGGGAAACTCGGCTTATACTCGAGTATATACGGCATTTCCTCTTCAAACTATATCCCAAACTATCTTAAGATTTTTCGCTTGCTCTTCTGATTTCTGAATCATTTTATATATCATCTTTGTAATACCTCTGATACATTCCCTTCTATAAGTTCTCTAGACATAACCAACTGCTCAAATGTGGTGAATTATCTTTCATGCTCTTGTCTCCTCTTCCATTTCTTTCCCCATTGAACTAATTGGATTAAATTTAACCACGAAATTCTTCCTGGTCCAACCTTTTCAATTATTTGCTGCCTTGTCTCCATTTTTTCCAGCCAGTCCATTAATCTAATTACCTTTTTCTCTCTATAAATTCGTTCCAAATGTCTAACATTCTCTGGAAAGTCCTCCATTACCACCACTGGAGTAAGCGGTGATATACCTGGTATAAATATTTTCTTGTTTCTATTCCAATTTTCTAACATACTTTTTTTAAAGGGATTTTCTAATCTTTTTATCGTATTATACCCTTGCTTTGCAAATAAATTTTTTTCCACCCTATTTCCCAATTCATATGCTTCTATTTCCCACCACATAAAATCCTTCCTAGCAATAATATCCATAATATATCTGAGTTGATTTGCTATATAGTACCATTTTATATTTGGAAGACCAAGTCCCCCAACTTTTTGAGCTTTATACCACCTATTCTTAGTAATCCTCGATCTCTTCCCCCCATTACAATAACTATTTAAAATTACTTGCCATTCTTTAATTTCCTTCTCTGATATCTTATATGGTATCATTCTAAATAAAAAAATTGACTTCGGTAATATCTTCATTTTTATCAAAGCTATCCTACCAAACCATGATAATCCAAGTTTTTTTATAACCCTCTATTTTATTCTTAACCTCACCTTTTAATTTTTTAAAATTCCATTCTCCTGTTTGATCCAAATCTTTTAATGTATCTATACCTAAATATTTAATTATATTTTTTATCTTTATATCAACTTTCTTTTTTTTAAATCCTACCCTTTCCTCCATTTTGCTATAATTAAATAACATGATCTCAGATTTATCCCAATTAACTTTTAACCCCGTTACTTCCCTAAATTCATTCAAATGTTTCTCTAACCTATCCCAGTTTTCCATGGGCTTTTCAAGTGTTAACAAAATATCATCTGCAAAAAGGTTTATCTTACACTTAGTCTTTATCCCTATCCCCTGTAAATTTCTCTCCTGCCTAATAGCATTCGCTAACAATTCATAACTAAAACAAATAATACCGGGGAAAGGGGACAACCCTGTCTAGTTCCCCGGCCTAGGCTTATCGATTCTGTAATTCCATCGTTTACAACTACTGACATAACATTTTGAGCATATAATTGATTAATAACTCCTATAAACTTCTCTCCAAACCCCATAGTTTTTATTATCATCTTTAAAGCTGGCCATTCCACGCAATCAAAGGCTTAAAAAATATCTAATGCAAGAACCCCTGCTTTCAAATCATTTTTCTTTATTAAATATATTATCAGTCAGTCAGTCAGGCGATCACTTGTGACCGAGTAAGATTGTCTTCCAGGATAAAATTTTTTTACAAAAAGGAGATTTTAAAAGGAGGAAAATTCTAAAGAAGATTGTGTAGACTCTAGCGATGGGTCCGTAAGTGACTGTGGAGGCCAATTCTAGATCCACACAGCTTCCCACAGTGAGGACACAGGTTACCAGATGGAAGATGGTCCTGTAAAGGATTCATTTGACGTGCTTTTCGCTTAGCACGTTTCTCCCTTTCACCTTGCACTCGGGCTTCTTCAAAGTCCATAGAACCTTTGTGAAAGGCCAACCTCCAGTTAGATCATTCATGGGCCAGAGCTTCCCAGTTTTTGATGTTTATATTGCATTTTTTTAGATTAGCCTTAAGAACATCTTTAAACCTCTTATATATTGACCACCGATATTCCGCTTTCCATCCTTGAGTTGGGAATAAAGTAACTGCTTTGGGAGACGGCAGTCAGGCATTCGAACAACATGACCGGTCCACTGAAGTTGGCGTTGAAAGATCATTTTTTCAATGCTAGTAGTCTTTGCTTCTTCCAGTACACTGACATTTGTTCGCCTATCTTCCCAAGTAATTCGCAGGATTTTCCGAAGGCAACGTTGATGAAATCTTTCAAGGAGTTGGAGGTGACATTTATAGATAGTCCATGTTTCGCAGGCATACAATAAAGTTGGTAATACAATGGCTTCATAAACCAGTGTTTTGGTCTTCTTACAAATATCCCAATCCTCGAACACTCTATGTTTCATTCGAGAAAACGCGGCACTTGCGGAGCTCAGACGATGCTGGATTTCACTGTCGATGTTAGCTGTAACAGAAAGATAGCTGCCAAGATAGAGAAAATGATCGACATTTTCCAGTATTGTCCCGCCAAGCTGGATAGATGGCATCACCAAAGGGTTAGCTTGCACTTGCTGATGAAGCACTTTGGTTTTTTTGATGTTAAGTGAGAGACCAAGTTTTCCGTATGCTTCTGCAAAAGCATTTAGGATAGTTTGGAGATCATCCTCTGAATGTGCGGAGACCACATTATCATCAGCATACTGAAGTTCCACAACGGAGGTTGTAATTACCTTACTTTTTGCTTTCAGCCTGCTGAGATTAAAAAGCTTTCCATCTGTTCGATATATAATTCCCACACCAGTGGGAAGTTTCCCCTCGACAAGATGTAAAATCATGGCGATGAAAATAGCAAATAATGTTGGGGCAATAACACATCCCTGTTTAACACCTGATCCCACTTTAAATGGAGCACCATGAGAGCCATTATTGTCCAAGACTGTTGCCGTCATGTTGTCATGGAGAAGTCGCAAGATATTCACAAATTTATTGGAGCATCCAATTTTCATAAGGATAGTCCAGAGAGCTGTTCGGTCTACAGTATCAAAGGCCTTAGCAAGATCAATAAATGCCATATAAAGGGGTTGATTTTGCTCCCGGCATTTTTCTTGGAGCTGACGTGCAGTAAAAATCATGTCTACTGTCCCTCTAGAGGGGCGGAAACCATATTGAGTTTCAGGGAAGATCTCTTCTGAAATAGATAGAAGACGGTTTGCGAGAATCCTAGCAAATATTTTACCTGCGGTAGCTAAGAGAGAAATGCCCCGATAGTTTCCACAGTCTGTTCTATCACCTTTCTTAAAGAGGGTGATCATTATGGCATCCCTGAAGTCTTCTGGGATCTCTTCTCTTATCCAGATTGTTTCGATGAGTTTATGAAGATGTTGTACAAGTTCGGGGGGCCCTTCTTTAAAGATTTCAGCAGGAATCCCATCTGGTCCACTAGCTTTGTTATTCTTCATTTGATTAATGGCTTTTATAACTTCATCCAAAGTGGGGAGTATTGCAAGTTCCTCTCTAATTTGTTTTTGCGGGATTTGCGAAAAAATCTCATTATCCACCTTAGATTTACTATTTAAAAGGTCATAATAATGCTCTTTCCAACGCAGTGCAATAGACTCTTTGTCTTTTAAGAGTTTGGTGCCATCTTTTGATTGTAAAGGGTTTGTACCATAGGTTTTTGGTCCATAAATGGCCCTTGTGGCCTTAAAAAAGCCCCGTGCATCATGAGATTCTGCAAGTTGTTGAATTTCTTCAGCTTTCTTTTTCCACCAGGCGTTCTTAAGTTCTCTTGTTCTTCTTTGGACCTCAGCCTTTGCACTAGCGTAGATTTTTTTCTTGGCAGCGCAGTTAATATCATTTTGCCATATTTGGAAGGCTTTCCTTTTTTGGTCAATTATATATTTAATCTCATTATCATTTTCATCAAACCAATCCTGATGTTTCTTAGTTTCATATCCAATAGTTTGTTCACAAGCTGCAATAATGGAAGTTTTCAGCTTAGACCAATGGTCCTCAGTGTTGTCAGGAGGTTCCGTAGGTAGATGTTCCTTAAGAAGTGATTGAAGACGAGTTTGCTTAATAGGATCTTGAAGGGCGTGGATGTTCATTTTACGCCTTGGTTTCCTTCCTTGAAGCCTACATTGGGGAGCAATGTTGATAACCATAGTGGACCGGATTAGTCGGTGGTCTGTCCAGCAGTCGTCGGCACTCACCATGGCCCTAGTAAGAAGTACATCGCGGCGATCTCTAACACAGGACAATTACATAATCCAGAAGATGCCAGTGCTTTGACCGTGGGTGCTGCCATGATGTTTTAAACTTATTCTTTTGTCGAAAGAGCGTGTTTGTAATAGTGAGATTATGCTCTGCACATATAGACAAAAGTAAGATTCCGTTCGGGTTGCTATTACCAACTCCATCTTTTCCAATAGTTTCTGGCCGTAAATCAAATTCACGCCCGACTCTTGCGTTAAAATCGCCCAGGAGGATAATTTTATCCTCCTTAGGTATCTCTGACAGGAGAGTGTCCAACTGGGTATAAAAATTTTCCTTGATGTCTTCATCAGCATCTAATGTTGGCGCATAAGCGCTCAAGATAGTTACCTGCTGGTTATTGGCGAGCTTTAATCGAAGAGTTATCAGGCGTTCGTTAATGCCAGTAGGAACTTCTGACAAAGAGTTCACTAGCTCATTTTTGATGGCAAAGCCTACTCCATGTATTCGTCGGTCCTGCTCAGGTAGTCCTTTCCAGAAGAAGGTATAGCCTCCTTTTTCTTCCTTCAACTGTCCCTCTCCTGCCCTTCGAGTTTCTTGAAGTGCTGCTATGTCAATTTTAAACCATCTCAGCTCCCTTGCAATAATAGCAGTCCTACGCTCAGGGCGTTCACTATCTATGTTATACATAGTTATATATATAATATAAATATATTATATTCAATACCCTTCTAGTTAAGTCTGCCATTTTTCTTCCTTGAATAAAACCGCATTGATCAAGCCCTACATATTTACTTACGAAACTATTCATTCTTCTCGCTAGTATCGCTGCCAATAGTATAGCATCTTGATTAATTAATGATATTGGTCTATAAGAACCTGGTTCTGATAAATCCTTCCTTGGTTTCGGGATTGATAGGCAGATGTTTTGTAGTGAAAACTTTCATGATGTCCAGGTATGGCATATTTCAATTTTTTATTGATAAATCAATCAGTATTTTATTTACGGTCTACTGACCACACCAATGCATAAAACAATACAAACAAGATACACCAGCTCTTAATTATACACTCAAAGTAAAAACCTAAAAAATGAAAACAGAATCAGACAAGCATAGAAGGTGTAGTCACAATAGCAATATTCAAAAATTTTGCAACTTTCTTGGTAATTGAGCTATTTGAGCTGTCAAGCAGAGTGGACAGAAGAAACTCTAAGGATCGTCCAGGAAAAGTCTGGGTGATTTGATGTATTAGGTTTTCTCTAGCCCCTCGATAAAAGCTGCAATTAAAAAGAACATGCGCAACAGTTTCCACCTCCTCATTATTGCAGGGGCGACACCTGTTTTCCATTGGGATTTTACTGTATCTACCATCCAAAAGTTTGGAGGGTAGAACATTAAATCGAGCCTCTCACTTAACATCAAAAAAACCAAAGTGCTTCATCAGCAAGTGCAAGCTAACCCTTTGGTGATGCCATCTATCCAGCTTGGCGGGACAATACTGGAAAATGTCGATCATTTTCTCTATCTTGGCAGCTATCTTTCAGTGGAAGACCGACAACCTGGTCTTCTGCGCGGGTTCAATGCTAAGGGGGTAGCGAGTCCTAGGGCGGGCCTTCTCCGAGGTCCCCAGCGACTATCACCCTTAGCCCAGAACAAAGGGATAACTTATAGCCACAAAAGTATCTTTTATAAAACAAGTTTATTTACAAAATTACCTTCACAAACCCAGACACACGCCAGCAATACAGCTTATCAGTACGGTACAAAGTAGCAAGCAAGAAGTCTCAAGGACACCGTGATTTCAGGGCTCTCAGCTAGTTAGTTCAGCTCGGGCTCCAGCAGAGGCCCGGTCAACCGCATGATGCTAGCTGGGTTCCCGGCGGAGGTCCGGTCTACCCAAGCGGCTAGCTGGGTTTCCGGCGGAGGTCCGGTCTACCCAAGCGGCTTGTGAGTGATTTCAGCTTGGTTTCCCGGGGGTCCGGTTAACCCAAGCGGCTAGTGATTTCAGCTTGGTTTCCCGGGGGTCTGGTTAACCCAAGCGGCCAGTGATTTCAGCTAGCTGGAGCACGCCGGGTGCTGCTACCCGGGGTTGCCGATCCCTTCGTTCCCTTACCCCAAGCATGGGGCAAGATTGCTGATCAGGTCCAACAACTCAGTTTTTTTGCGCAGGGTGTTTTATACCTTGGTGTTTCAGGTAGCCCCTCCCTCCGTAATCAGGTGGGTTGCCAATCAGGTGGGTTGCCACCCTCCCTGAGGGGCGGCCTTTTGGGTCAGGTGGGGTGATGCCTTCCCCCTGTGGGGTGGGGTCCCTTTGAAGCCACTTGCTTAATGGTCCCATCCTGTGGTGTTGAATGGTCCTTTCTTATGGGTGCCGAAGTGTCTGCTCTGGCGAGGTATTCAAGTCTTATGTAGATGGGGCTGATATACGAGAGCATTGACGAACCTGGCGATGTTTCCTGTCTTCCCCCCTGGGGTGATTCTATGCAGATGTTGTTTGTCCCCTTTGGTCTCTGTGGAGACTGGCTGTCTCCCCCCCCTGGGTCTCCTTCCCCCCACCTTGGTGAGTGTGTGTGTGTCAGAAAGGGGGCTTAGGTTGGCTTTCTCCACACTTTCTGTTACAGCTAACATTGACAGTGAAATCCAGCATCGTTTGAGCTCCGCAAGTGCCGCATTTTCTCGAATGAAACATAGAGTGTTCGAGGATCGGGATATTTGTAAGAAGACCAAAACACTGGTTTATGAAGCCATTGTATTACCAACTTTATTGTATGCCTGCGAAACATGGACTATCTATAAATGTCACTTCCACCTCCTTGAAAGGTTTCATCAACGTTGCCTCCGGAAAATCCTGCGAATTACTTGGGAAGATAGACGAACAAATGTCAGTGTACTGGAAGAAGCAAAGACTACTAGCATTGAAAAAATGATCCTTCAACGCCAACTTCAGTGGACCGGTCATGTTGTTCGAATGCCTGACTGCCGTCTCCCAAAGCAGTTACTTTACTCCCAACTCAAGGATGGAAAGCGGAATATCGGTGGTCAGTATGAGAGGTTTAAAGATGTTCTTAAGGCTAATCTAAAAAAAATGCAATATAAACATCGAAAACTGGGAAGCTCTGGCCCATGAACGATCTAAATGGAGGTTGGCTTTTCACAAAGGTTCCATGGACTTTGAAGAAGCCCGAGTGCAAGGTGAAAGGGAGAAATGTGCTAAGCGAAAAGCACGTCTAATGAATCCTTTACAGGACCATCTTCTATCTGGTAACCTGTGTCCTCACTGTGGGAAGCTGTGTGGATCTAGAATTGGCCTCCACAGTCACTTATGGACCCATCGCTAGAGTCTACACAATCTTCTTTAGAATTTCCTCCTTTTATCCCGGAAGACAATCTTACTCGGTCACGAGTGATCGCCTGATGATGATGATGATGTGCATCCCATTTGTAGAGTAAAGGTTTGACAGACCCAGCGACAAGGGGGAGCATGGGCCCTGAGCCGCTGTGTGGAGCTCTTGAAAGTTGATGTCAATCTCTGCTTAACAAGAAATTTAGCTTTCTCCTAGGCCATGGATAACAAGTAGGAGGGTGACAGCTCCAGCTCGGCAGAGACAACTTTTTTCACCACTGCTTTATTCCAAGCAGACACATGGGAATCTAACATCACCTGGATTGCAAAAGAGTTAAGCTTAAGCAAAGAGCAGCAGCGAAGCCCAAAGTGAATAGAATATAATCAAGCCAGACAGCTGAGAGAATTATGGCCAGGTTCCAGATAGAGAACAGCACTAGCCACACACTTGGGCACGCCAAATATAGCTCTTAGAAAGTAGAATTGATTGCCTTCAAGAGAGTCTTTAAGGCCAGGAAACTAGATAGGGGCTCCGAAAAGAATCTGAGATACTATTTTGGCTTGAAAAACACGGATAGCAGCTGGAATGAAATTCCCGCCTTTAGTAAAAAAAGAACCGTAATATAGCACCCAAATTTTGTTCGGCTTTAACCTTCGCACATCTCACCTGAACTCTCCAGTTTGTCGCCTCGTGAAACCAAATACCCAGTTATTTGTAGGTGTCAACTTGATCAAGCCTGCTATTATCCATGAACCAAGCGTATCTAACCTTCCTCCTTGCAAATACCATAACTTTAGATTTGAAGTAGTTAATTGTTAAAAGATTTTTATTACAGAACCCCGCAAATCCAGATAGTAATTGCTTGAGACCTAATTGTGTCTGCGAAATTAAAACGGCAATCATCTGCATAGAGGAGGATAAATATTCTTGTGGAGCAAATCTTAGGAGGGTGGGAGGCTATTGACCGTAGGTGAGTGCGAAGATCAGCCAGGTACAGATTGAATAAAGTGGGAGCAAGAACACAGCCTTGTCTAACACCACGAGAGGAGAAAATCTCCTTAGAGATTATTGATAAACTATCTGTTATCAGTAATATAACTTGAAGTTACAAAACAAATACCAACTGAGTAGTAACTTGTGAAATAAAAGGGTACTGATAAGATTTTAATTTCTGATACTGGTATACCAATATTCAGTACTTTTTTTCTGGAGAAAAAGGTACCGGACCTCTTGGATTACATTCCTCGGGAGTAGATGGCGATTAAATTGTAATGCAATTAATAGAAGAAAAGGTGCTGGAACTCAGTTCCGGTGAGTTCCACCAGAAAAAAAGCCCTGCCAATATTCACTTTGAATATTGTATAACAAAAATCCTGAGCTTTTTCTATAAGAGACAATGCATTAAATACTTCAAATATTTCTCCTCAGGCAGCCAGTGGAAATTAAATTATTTGCAAATATTGCTGTCTTTCAAGATGCCATTAATGTTCTTTTGGAAGCAGTAAACTCACCTATTCTTGAAGTGGCAGCTGAAGCTGTAAATGCTGTGGCTGCAATTCTGAGGTAAGTGGGAAAAGATTTGGTGAGCTTTGAAGTGAGACCTTGTTTTCTACCTGGATGATACAGATATATAATTCTGGTCCCTTTCGTTGTGCTCCTAATTCTCTAACTTTCAGCTGCTTTGTCCCTTAAAGGATGTACACTCTTGGCCAATAAAATGTGGCCATTCCATAACTTGGCTGTAGTTTGGTGATGTGTTAAGCCAAAAGAAGATGTTATAGTAACAGTTAAAACACACAACTGCCCCAATCACATGGAAAGAGGAAGCGCGCGCGCGCGTGTGTGTGTGTGTGTGCGCGCGCGCGATTTTTAACAGGAAAAGAGGTGTGTGGATGAAGGATAAAGAAACCTCCGCCTGTCCACGGCATACCTCTTGACAGCTTTCCTCCTCAGCAAAGCTCTGATACTACAAGTGTGTGGCATATGGCCTTGTTCAGAGGTACTCTCAAAATGTGTTATCACTATGTAGGCAACCCCAGACTACCAGTTTACTCAACATATTCAGATCCCTCACACAACAGGACAGCCATCTGAGAGTAAGATTAAATTCTTCACACTAGATAAAGGACTTATAGCACTTTCTGTTTCCAGAAATCACTCTCTTAGACAAAATCTTTCTTTTGTTTCTTTAGTATAAAAATATCAGTATAACAGTACTAAATGCAAGGTTTATACATGCATAAATTCAAACACATGATACATTCAACATCAACTTAAGTCAAGACTTCTAAGTAGAGCTGAAACAATATCAGCATCAATGCTAGTCAATATCAAGCTTACCAGACTCCTCCTACAGGCAATTAAAATTGGGTACCGGTAAGTTCTCCCTGAGAGAACTCCCATTGCCATGTGTTCAGAATCTCCTTTATATACTCTTTGGAGGCTATCATACATACTTAGACTGCTTTTACTTCATTTATTTATGTCCCATTAAGCTACATTTCTAAAGATACGTTTCTGTTTTTAAATCACTTATTTCGAAATAATATCACCGGGATATTATTATATCGGGATAAATGACTATAACAACATGCATATAAAAACATTCCAGAATCCTATGTTACAGGTGTACATGTAATATAAAAATGATTTCTCTGACTCCATTCTGTCTTGTGAGTATGTGTTCTCAAAACACATCTCTTGTATTTACGATCTCAGATGCTCTTTGTACCTTATGTGATGGCATTCCTGGTTTTCTTATCAACGTTACTGTTTTCATAGACTTTTTACAATTCTGTGAGGGTGATATCACTATAAATCTAATATGGGCACTGACCTCCTGGTGCCCCAAGTGGAAAACCTGGCACCTATTGTCTGGATTCCTGTCTTATCAGTAAAGGGTACCAATGAGCAACCATCAGTTACTAATGGCCTGGCCTTTCTGTCTTCCATCTGGGAAGCCTAAAAAATAAGATGCATATGGAGAGCAATCCTATGGCCCCTAGACCGCGTCTAGGGGGCCATAGCATACTTTGGATTCCCAGATTCGAAGTTGGAAACAGAGCTCCAACCTCGGAGCTGGGGATCCACACTCCGATCCTGCCCCCTTACAGCCGTCACAGAAAGAACCGTGCTGGCTGCTTCTCTGAAGTCAGAAAATTGATCTTGGAGAGGGGGTAAAGGGGGCGGGGAGGGGAGGGGAGGAGACTGGGTCTGCCAGGATATGAGGTATCCTGATGGTGCTCCAGCCTCCTTCCCTCCCCCTCTGAAGCACTGCAGCTAGATGGCTGAAATTGGCCATCTAGCTGAATTGCAGAGTGGGAGGAGCAGGGAGGCAGAGATCGCCTCCACCACTCCTCTCACTCTGCGCTGGATGCTCATAAGCCTCTTGAGTTCAGAGGCTTATGAGCATCGAGGGTGCAATCGATAGGATTGCCCCCTTAACTGCTCTCATGCCAAGAGGCCAAGCTGTGTTGCACTAGGTATTGGAATCCCATGTTTTAATCCAGAATTCTATTGGAGACATTTAATTATTGAATTTCCTAATTGGGCAGTGGAGGTAAGCTGGTGCAAATATAAAAGATTTTCCTAATTTGCCACAAGTGATTTTGGCTGGGCAAAAAGGACTGGGGGAGAAAACCTGCAAGGAGTGTAAATGAGGTTCTTTAAATGCCCCAGTAGTTGAGAAGGTGTAACCAGACATGACCAGAGGCTATGCACAGGTCAAATAAATTTGACTGATTTATTTAAATTGCAGCAGATAAACAGGGAATCAGGTTTATGACATAGACACAATGCACAAGAAATCAGAGGAAAGAAAAGCACACTCTATAAAAATGAATTTTAGAGAATCATAGACTAGTAGAGTTGGAAGGGGCCTGTAAGGTCATGGAGTCCAACCCCCTGCTCAGTGCAGGTATCCAAGTCAAAGCATCCCTGACGTGGAACAACTTGTATTAAAGCATAAAGTGAAGTTCCTCTTACATACAAGGTTTGCAATATGCAAAATTAGCTACAAATATCCCTTTATAAAATCTTACATTTGTTTCCTAATATTCCGCCCGTTCCTAGTTAAGACTTACTAAGTTACCAGTTGTGTAGCAGTTTGGCCTAAAGATCAAAGAAGAAAGACGTATAGTTACAGTGGAAGACCGACAACTTGGTCTTCTGCGCGGGTTCAATGCTAAGGGGGTAGCGAGTCCTAGGGCGGGCCTTTTCCGAGGTCCCCAGCGACTATTACCCTTAGCCCAGAACAAAGGGATAACTTATAGCCACAAAAGTATTTTTTATAAAACAAGTTTATTTACAAAATTACCTTCACAAACCCAGACACACACCAGCAATACAGCTTATCAGTACGGTACAAAGTAGCAAGCAAGAAGTCTCAAGGACACCGTGATTTTAGGGCTCTCAGCTAGTTAGTTCAGCTCGGGCTCCAGCAGAGGCCCGGTCAACCGCATGATGCTAGCTGGGTTCCCGGCGGAGGTCCGGTCTACCCAAGCGGCTAGCTGGGTTTCCGGCGGAGGTCCGGTCTACCCAAGCGGCTTGTGAGTGATTTCAGCTTGGTTTCCCGGGGGTCCGGTTAACCCAAGTGGCTAGTGATTTCAGCTTGGTTTCCCGGGGGTCTGGTTAACCCAAGCGGCCAGTGATTTCAGCTAGCTGGAGCACGCCGGGTGCTGCTACCCGGGGTTGCCGATCCCTTCGTTCCCTTACCCCAAGCATGGGGCAAGATTGCTGATCAGGTCCAACAACTCAGTTTTTTTGCGCAGGGTGTTTTATACCTTGGTGTTTCAGGTAGCCCCTCCCTCCGTAATCAGGTGGGTTGCCAATCAGGTGGGTTGCCACCCTCCCTGAGGGGCGGCCTTTTGGGTCAGGTGGGGTGACGCCTTCCCCCTGTGGGGTGGGGTCCCTTTGAAGCCACTTGCTTAATGGTCCCATCCTGTGGTGTTGAATGGTCCTTTTTTATGGGTGCCGAAGTGTCTGCTCTGGCGAGGTATTCAAGTCTTATGTAGATGGGGGCTGATATACGAGAGCATTGACGAACCTGGCGATGCTTCCTGTCTTCCCCCCTGGGGTGATTCTATGCAGATGTTGTTTGTCCCCTTTGGTCTCTGTGGAGACTGGCTGTCTCCCCCCCCTGGGTCTCCTTCCCCCCACCTTGGTGAGTGTGTGTGTCAGAAAGGGGGCTTAGGTTGGCTTTCTCCACATCTCCCCCCCGGGGAAAAGATGGCATTGGGGTCCCACACCCCAATTTCTCATCAACTTGCCTATTACTTGAGAAAGCCCGGGAGAGTGCATCAGCCAAGACATTGTTTTTACCTTTGATGTGCTCAATTTCGAAGTCAAAGTCTTGCAACGCCAGACTCCACCGTAGGAGTTTTTGGTTGCTGCCCTTGACTCTTATCTAACCAGCACAGGGGGGAATGGTCAGTCTGCAGGCGGAACCGTCTCCCCCAGAGGTAGGGGCGCAACTTGGTGATGGCCCACACCACGGCCAAGCACTCCTTCTCAATGGTGGCAAGACTACGTTCTCTGGGCAGGAGCTTCTTGCTCAGGTATGCAACGGGGCGCAGCCCTTCTTTCACCTTCTCCTGTAACAACACCGCCCCCATCCCGGCCTCAGAGGCATTTGTCTGTAGAACGAAGGGGGATTCGAAGTCTGGGGCTTGCAGAATGGGAGCTGCCGTGAGGCAGGCTTTTAACCCGTCGAAAGCGGTCTGGCAAGCCGCGGTCCACTGGACCCTGTTCGGTTGGCGCTTTTTACAAAGATCAGTCAGAGGGGCTGCTAGCTGACTGAAGTGTGGCACAAACTTCTGATAGTACCTTGCAAGTCCCAGAAAAGCCTGCACCTGTTTTTTGGTTGCGGGTTGGGGCCATTTTTGAACCGACTTGATCTTAGCTTTCATGGGTTTGATGCTCCCCCCTCCGACCCGATGTCCAAGGTACTCAACCTCCCTTAGCCCCACCTGGCACTTCTTTGCTTTCACTGTTAACCCAGCGTCCCGGATTCGCTGGAAGACCCGCCGGACATGCTGCAGATGCTGCTCCCAAGTGGAGCTAAAGATAGCTATGTCGTCCAGATAGGCACAGGCAAATTTTCCCAACCCGTTCAGCATTCCATTCACCAGCCTCTGAAAGGTTGCCGGACCATTCCGGACTCCGAAGGGAAGAGTGGTGAACTGGAATAAACCCAGGTGTGTGACAAAGGCAGACTTGAGAGCAGCATCCGCGTCCAGCGGAACTTGCCAGTAGCCCTTGGTGAGGTCTAGGGTGGTAATGTACTTGGCCCTCCCTAGCTTCTTCAGCAAGACATCCATGTTGGGGATGGGGTAGGGGTCAGGGACGGTCACCTTGTTGATTTTCCGATAGTCCACACAGAACCGCCCCCCCCATCCTTTTTGGCCACTAGGACAATCGGAGAGGACCATGGGCTAGAACTAGGAATGATCACCCCTAGGTCTAACATGGCTTTGACTTCCTCAGCAATGACCTGAGTGTGGGGTTCCACCGCCCGGTATGGCAGAGATTGCAGAGGGGGGCTGTCACCCGTTTGAATGGTGTGCTGGATGAGTGGGGTCCGCCCGGGGCGGTCTGAGAACATGGTTCTAAATTCATCCAGCACCCGCTTTATTTGCTCCTGCTGAGCCTCGGACAGGGCGGGTGACAGTGAGATTTTTTCCATTCCCCCACCATCTCCCCATTCTTCCAACAGATCCCCATCAGCGAAATTTTTATTATTATGTTTCTTTACACAGCCCAGTCCCGCACCCCGGTCTACATACAATTTTAACATATTTACATGAAACACTTTACATTTTCTAGGAGTCCCAGCAAAGAGTATTTTGTAGTTGACTGGTTTAAGTTTTTCAACTACAGTTTCTGGACCCTCCCACTTAAGACACAGCTTGTCCGTTTTGAGGGTACGCAGAACCAACACTTTATCACCAACTTTAAAAGTCCGGGCTACTGCGGTTTTATCATATAGCTCCTTTTGCCGCTGCTGGGCTGCCTTCAGATGCTGTTGGGTGGCTTCTTGAACGCTGTGGAGGGTGTCCCATAGCCGCCGCAGAAAAGTGTGAACCGGCACGGGCGAACTGCCGGCAGCCCCCTCCCACTCCTCCCGCAACAAAGCCAAGGGCCCCCGTAGTTCTCTGCCAAACATTAGTTCATTCGGGGAAAACCCGAGGCTTTCTTGCGGAGCATCTCAGTAGGCAAAGAGGAGGTAGGGTAGGGCTTGGTCCCAAGTTCCTGGGTGACGGCTAGCGTACGCCCGGATCATTTTCTCCAAAGTCTGGTTGAAGCGTTCAACCAGTCCGTTGGTCTCGTGGTGGTAAGGCACCGAAGTTACATGGTCAACCCCCCCAGGTCCCACATCTTCTGGAACAGTTTAGACATGAACCCGGTGCCACAGTCCGACACGACCGTGCGGGGCATTCCTAAGCGGGCAAAGAGAGAGAGCAGAGTCTTAGCCAGGCTGGCTGCAGAGATGGAGGCTAGCGCAAAAGCCTCCGCGTAGTGGGTGGCGAAGTCCACTACCGTCAGTACAAACTTTTTCCCCGTCTTGGTGGGCGGGTTCAGGGGACCCACTATGTCTATAGCAATCCGTTCAAAAGGGATCCCCACCACCTGAAAAGGCTGAAGGGGAGCTCTTGGGTGATTGCGATTGTGTCCCACTCGCTGGCACACATCGCAGGACCGACAGTAAGCCTTAATGTCGGAGGCGATCATGGGCCAGTAGAACCCCTCTGTGATTCGAGCTTGGGTCCGCTTCTGCCCCAGGTGTCCTCCCTATGCCACGTCGTGGGCGAGGTGCAACACGACGCGGTGGTACCGTTGGGGAACCACCAGTTGCCTTTGCTTGCGCCCCGGTGCCACTTCCCCCTTTGGCTCGAACTCCCGGTACAAAGTTCCATTGTCCCAGACGAATCTTTTGGTGGCAAGGGATACCCCAGGGTCTTGGTTGGCCAGAGCGCGGCACTCTTGAAAGGACGGGTCCAGGCGCTGGGCTTCTTTGAATTGGGCTTGTGTCCCAAAGTCTTTAGCCATCTGAGCAAACCCTTCGTTCTTCGGAGGCTCCGCTATGGCCTGGTTTTCCCCGGGGTGCCCCGCAGGGGATGGGGTCACCCCGGGTGGTGGAGGGGGCACGGGCTTAGGCTTTGGGACCGGTGCGGTTACGGGCAGCCCCCCTCTCCTTGCCTGTCCCCGGGTGACGACCCCCATCTTAGCTTTGGCCACCCGGAACGCGAGGTCGTTCCCGATGATGATGCCCCACTCCTTTTGGCGATGGATGATTACGTCCATCTCTCCTTCCCACCCCTGGTACTTGATCCGGAACCGGGCGATGGGGACGGTGATGTCGGGGGAGTTATAGGGTTTGATCGTACACGTACGTCCTGACAAAAGTTGGGACCTCTCTACGCGGTCCTGGGGCAGAGCCGTTACATCTGCCCCAGTGTCCCTATACCCCACCCTGGGAACATTATTGATATAGATGGACTCACAGAATTGCTTGTGGCTCCATCTCAGCTGGTCCGGGGAGGCGATGCGATACAGCGATGCACGGGGTTCAGGACGGTAGGAATCCCATTCCAGGAGATCCTCCTCGGCACCGCGATCCTCGGGGATGCTTGCATGGAGGGAGAGGACCGACCGTCGCTCGTCGTAGCTGTCGTCGTCCTGAGCGGCTGCAGCACCCGCAACGCGTCCTACTTTCCCCGGCGAGGGACGGGCATCCCGGTTCTTGGGTTGGAGCTTGGGGCAATCCCGCCGCAGGTGTCCCATCTCATTACAGTGGAAGCACGCCCCAGACCGAGGGTTTTGGTTCCCCTTGGTCCGAGGGGCCTCCCCGCACTGTCGGGGCAGGCCCTTTTCCGGCTCCCGGTTCTTCTCGGCCACGCCCACGGAACTTCCCTCGGTGGATGGGGCCGTCCGGTATAGCCCCATCTCGTCGGCCATGATCCCCGCCGCCTCACAGGTACGGGGCTTCTGATCCCTCACGACAGCGGCCAGCTCCTTCGGGATGGTGGTGAAGAACTGCTCCATGGCGATCAGCTTGACAACTTCCTTCAGGGTGGAGGCCCAGGAAGCCTCCACCCAGGACTCGCAGACGTGCATCACCTGGGCTGCCCATGCCACGTGGGTGGTCCCGGGGGAAGGTCTACCCTCCCGAAATCTCCGCCGGCAATGTTCGGCGGTGAGGGCGAAGTGTTGCCTGACCGCTGCCTTGAACGCCTCGTAGCTTGCCGGGGTCTTCCGCAGATGAGCCCCGAGGAGGTCAGCCAGGTCCCCACTGACCTGGGTTCACAGGGCGGACAACCGCAAGTTGTCGGGGACCCGCTGCTCCTGGCACGCCATTTCGAAAATGTAGAAAAACATCAGGACATCCTGCCCTGGCTTGTAGTAGGGGAACGCCTTGCGGTCCCACGACGGAGGGGGAGGAGCGGCGGGGACAGTCGGGGGAGTTTTCCCCGCCTCGAGCTGCAGCTTGGCCAACTCCATCTGCATCCGGATCATTTCGCACTCGTGGGCCATCCTCTCCCGCTCGTGTGCCATCCATTCCGAGGGAAGCTCGAGGGGCTCCAGAGGCTCCAGAGGAGCGGGGTCCTCGGTCACCACATCCTCTCTCCCATCTGTCGGAACTGGGATAGGGCGGCCCCTGGGTCGGGCACCCTGGGCCAGACTCACCAGCAGCTCCCTCTGCAGCTCCGTCTGCCGGATCCGTGCCGCCAACCCCGGGGTGATGGGGGTTGCGGGCAGGGGCCGCCGTGGCTCGGCTCCCCCAGTCGCTCCGTCAGGCTCTGGGTCGCCCATGGTGATCCTTAGGCTCTTGCTACTTTGGGTCTGGGAGATATTCTGGGCTAATAAGTTATCCCACCGCTGCCACCAAGTGGAAGACCGACAACCTGGTCTTCTGCGCAGGTTCAATGCTAAGGGGGTAGCGAGTCCTAGGGCGGGCCTTCTCCGAGGTCCCCAGCGACTATCACCCTTAGCCCAGAACAAAGGGATAACTTATAGCCACAAAAGTATCTTTTATAAAACAAGTTTATTTACAAAATCACCTTCACAAACCCAGACACACGCCAGCAATACAGCTTATCAGTACGGTACTAAGTAGCAAGCAAGAAGTCTCAAGGACACCGTGATTTCAGGGCTCTCAGCTAGTTAGTTCAGCTCGGGCTCCAGCAGAGGCCCGGTCAACCGCATGCTGCTAGCTGGGTTCCCGGCGGAGGTCCGGTCTAGCCAAGTGGCTAGCTGGGTTCCTGGCAGAGGTCCGGTCTACCCAAGCGGCTTGTGAGTGATTTCAGCTTGGTTTCCCGGGGGTCCGGTCAACCCAAGCGGCCAGTGATTTCAGCTTGGTTTCCCGGGGGTCCAGTCAACCCAAGCGGCCAGTGATTTCAGCTAGCTGGAGCACGCCGGGTGCTGCTACCCGGGGTTGCTGATCCCTTCGTTCCCTTACCCCAAGCATGGGGCAAGATTGCTGATCAGGTCCAACAACTCAGTTTTTTTGCGCAGGGTGTTTTATACCTTGGTGTTTCAGGTAGCCCCTTCCTCCGTAATCAGGTGGGTTGCCAATCAGGTGGGTTGCCACCCTCCCTGAGGGGCGGCCTTTTGGGTCAGGTGGGGTGACGCCTTCCCCCTGTGGGGTGGGGTCCCTTTGAAGCCACTTGCTTAATGGTCCCATCCTGTGGTGTTGAATGGTCCTTTCTTATGGGTGCCGAAGTGTTTGCTCTGGAGAGGTATTCAAGTCTTATGTAGATGGGGCTGATATACGAGAGCATTGACGAACCTGGCGATGCTTCCTGTCTTCCCCCCTGGGGTGATTCTATGCAGATGTTGTTTGTCCCCTTTGGTCTCTGTGGAGACTGGCTGTCTCCCCCCCCTGGGTCTCCTTCCCCCCACCTTGGTGAGCGTGTGTGTGTCAGAAAGGGGGCTTAGGTTGGCTTTCTCCACAGTTACCTATCCCAAGCGGAGGAGGCAGGCCCATATGGTCTTAGATGGACATCCAATATGTAGGATCTATTGGAATCCAAATAGAAAATTAATCCAGGTAGGAATTGAAGAAAATGTTTAAAAATAAAGTAGTGAAGTCTGAGCCTCACCAAGAAATAAAATAAAAGGAAAAGAAATTAGCCAGAGAAAGGAAGGGAACTCTAGATTTCAAAGCTCTCTGCAAGCCAAAGATCTAACCTAGGAAAAAGGTAGCTTTGTGTTAAAATCACAAGGAAAACGGAGGAGTAATATATCGCATTAGAAGTAACAAAGATTAATCCGAGAGAGCCATGCAAAAATTATGTGGAAAACTCAGGACAAAAAACCTAACCCATTGTAAAATCATTGCAAGCAAAAATAGTTTCATTTCATAGGAAAGTTCCCTTCTCTGTGTGTTCTAGAGAACACAGCTTGTATACAAAAAAAAAAGAGAGGGCTGGAGCTAAATTGGAGTCTAGTGGGGAAAAAATGAGATTACTCTCTGCTCCCCAAAAGCTCTTCCTGCTCTCTAATTGGTTCTGTCTCTCCCCCAGCTCATAATTAAAATCCAGTTCTGCATTGATAGGAAGCAGGTTAAGGGGTAACATTCATTATACCACTCTTCTTTACTGTCCAGAAACAGCTTCATTTTGTCTTGAAGCAACTGCTGTAATCCTACGTTCTTATCAGGCTCCACTCTGAGCACAGAGCTATTGGAAGTATCCAACTTTGTACCTTCTCCATACTGGTCCATTGTCTTGTAGTTTGACCAAGGCCTGGTTACTACAGCAACCATTTATCTGTCTTTCTACTCCTTTCAGAATCCAGAGG
Source organism: Shinisaurus crocodilurus (assembly GCA_021292165.1). Classification (NCBI taxonomy): domain Eukaryota; kingdom Metazoa; phylum Chordata; class Lepidosauria; order Squamata; family Shinisauridae; genus Shinisaurus; species Shinisaurus crocodilurus. The sequence continues at coordinate 252,095,647 of CM037879.1, read as the reverse complement.
TCAAGACCAAGAATAATCTCTGCCCTCTCTTATAGCAGGAAACAGTCATGCTGTTTATGTGCCAAACTAAAGATTTCTTCCATTCTATTCCATTGCTCATATAGGTCTCTGTCCCCAATACACCTGAACTCCCAAAGTAACCTGCGCAGTAGCCTCCACTTGAGACACAATTTGACTAATGTCAAACTTGGATCTCACACCAATTTGACCAAATGAGTCCAACCAATCTACATCATGACCAATACAGATCCTTCCCAAAATCTTACCTACAGGTAAGTGGTAGATGCACAGAGTGTTTAGCACCCCGCATCCACATGCTTGTTTTGCTAATTAATATTGGACCACACACCCCTCTTGCTTCATGATTGGGGTAGTTTCATGTTTAAACATTCAGAACTGTCACCATGACATCCTGGTTGGCCCTTTCTTGCACTCTTTTCTTTGCTTAAAGGTTTCTTTCAAGTTAATTACCTATCTTTTCCTGTTCTTCTAATCACAGAGAGGATCACATGAGCTTTCCACCAATACAATATGGAGAACTGCAGAAGCTGGTTGAAGGTGTACTGAAGCGGTGTATTGATCTCCAACTGCCATCTTTTAATAGGAGGCTCATGGTTAGTCACTCACTGTTGCTTTTTTAGTCTGATTGGAGAGCAATGGTGGGCCATATATGTGATGCATGCAAACTGTTCTCTTTTCATGAGTGGGGGGATTCTAGCAGTTTTTCATGAAGCCACCCCCACCCCACCCCGGTTAGCAAATTTGTTGCTCTACTTGAGGCAATTGAGACCCTCTTTTCAAGATGACATTCTTGCATTTTTTCAATGTACTTCAGGTTTGTTGTGACTTAAGCCCCGTTGACTTCAATGGGAACTAAGTTGAACTAACTTAATATTTAGTTTAGTTGAACTAACTTAATATAAACCCATAATATTTTACAAAGTGTGTGTGTGTGTGTGTGTTGGTACAACTTCACAAAATGTGACTATGTGGGTGTTGCAGTGACATTACACCAGTATTTCAGGGATATGTGCTGTGTATACTTTTTAGGAATAAGGGGTCAGCATTGACATTAAAACAAGAAAAGTCTAATATCTGAGAGCACTCAGTTTTGCTCCTCTGTTTTACAGTGCAGCAGTTATGTGTATTTACAGTCTTATATAACCTAAACACTTGGGAGTTACAAATCTGTCTTGTTGGGATTTT